>CM073463.1:29680000-30880000 GCA_037074535.1 Gleditsia sinensis
ATAGAAATGTTCTAACATTAATGGAATAGGTAAAGAGAGAAAATTTAAGAGGAAAAATTAGAAATAAATATACTAAAGAAAGGTGAAATTCTTGGGTAAGGTAGATAAATTTTTAGAAACAAGTAAAGGTATTAAGATTTTTAAAAAACATTGGATTAGGGTAATTTTTCCTAATTCAAGAACTAGAGTTCTAAGTTTAACTTATTCACCCATACATTGGGCTTTCACCTATGGACACTTCATATAGAGTTTTTCCACTTTACATAAGTTTCTAGCAAGCCCATTGGATAACCTAAGCAAGAAATAAAAAATAGACTTGGACTAGGATATAGAAATTGGACCGATAGCCCAAAAATTATGAAAATGTGTCCAAGCCCTCCAAGAAAGGTAGAATTTTATCTAAAGCAAAGGAAATTGGTAGGAATAAGCCCAAATCCAAGAGGAAAAATAAAATAAAATAAATCATGTTATAATATAATAAAGATTAAGATACATGGCTTTAAGACAAAAAATTAGCAAGTGGTATGATAATACAAGGCTTTAGGACAAAACATCTATATCCTACACTCATAATTTTAGCAAGTGGTATGATAATACAAGGCTTTAGGACAAAACATCTATATCCTACTCTCATAATTTTAGCAAGTGGTATGATAATACATGGCATTAGGACAAAACATTCCTATCCCACATAAATAATTTCAACCAAATAATGGAGATTCAAGGGCTAGAAATTTGCCACCTAAAAAGGAAAACCTATCATACTTGATTAAGATAAAAGAAAGAAGAAATGAATCCCTAAATCAAAGGGACCTTGTCCCTTATATTAAGAACATATTATTATAATTTTTAAAATACAAATCTTCTTTTCCTATGCATATCTTGACTAAGGAAGAGGAAGACAAGAACATGAGTTGTTTATTTCTCCAAAAATTCAACCAAGTGCATTCTAATTGTGATAAGGTAGACCCATGATTATGAAAGTTGAATTATTTTATAGTATATATAAGCAAAACCCACCCTTATAACATTAGAATTTTCGTCCAAGTGAGGGAGAGAAAAAAAAATAGAAGCAAGGCAGAGTGAGGAAAGGAGAGGAAGAAAGGAAGGAAGAGAAAGGAAAAGTCTAGAGAACTAAGTGCTCAAGGTAAGTTTAAAAATATTTCTTTTTGAAGAAAAGTTTTGAAACTTGTAATATTTATATGGAATTTTGATCTTAGAACTTTATTTATTGGTCATGGATGTTGCTATATCATGTTACATATTATGTATTTTTGAATACTGAGATTGGTGTAGATAGTTCTACATAGGTATGGCTATGGGTGGCAAAATTTTAAGCTTCTATTTTTAAAATTCTGGGAAGAATCGGTAAGGAATTTAAAGAAATGGTTAACATAAAAAATGTAGATCTATGTCTCACGGATATTTAGCCACTAGAATCATTCAATTGGGAGTCTGTATAAGGTAGATATGGTCTGATTAGTAAGCATTGGTCAGAAAATAGTTAATCAGGGAAGAATATTTAGGGATAGCTTCTGTGTTTTAATTTCTAGGAACATTCTGTAGGGAATTAAAATAAATGGTTAACATAAGAATTATATATATATATATATATATATATATATATATATATATATATATATATATATATATGTGTGTGTGTGTGTGTGTGTGTGTGTGTGTGTGTGTGTGTGTGTGTGTGTGTGTCATGGATTTTTAGCCACTGGAATCACTCAATGTGGAGTCTGTATGAGGTAGATATGGTTCGATTAGTAAGCAGTGGTCAGAAAATGGTTAATCAGGGAAGAATATGTAGGGATAGCTTATGTGTTTTAATTTTTGGGAACATTCTGTAGGGAATTAAAATAAATGGTTAACATAAGAATTATAGATATATGTGTCATGGATTTTAAACCACTAGAAGCACTCAATTTGGAGTCTGTATCAGGCAGATATGGTATGACTAGTTTGCAGTGGTCAGAAATTGGTTAATTAGGGAAGAATATTTTAGGATAGCTTCTGTGTTTTAATTTTTGAGAACATTCTTTAGGGAATTAAAATAAATTATTAACATAAAATTATTTTTATATGTGTCCCGGATTTGTAGCCACTGGAATCACTTAATTTGGAATTCGTATGTGGGAGATATGGACAATTTAGTAGGTACAGGTCAGAACCTACCCGAGAAGAAATAACCTGTACTTTGAGGGTGTAATATCACCTTGATTTCTTACTATTTCGCTACACTGTTCAACATAATAGTTTTAGATAATTGTTTTATCTTTAAATTGACACCATGATCACCTACATCGGAGTTAAATTGTGGGAGTTATGCATTAAATAGTAAGTGAAGGTCAGATAGGATGAAAACCTACATCAAGAAAATAAAGAAATAAAATTAATATTTAAAAAAGAAGAAGAATCTTATAAATGAAAATAATAAATGACTAGTATATGCCATAACCATTGCCATTGTATGAACTTCTTACCATCTTAAGTGTGAAATTTTGACATAGAAATATTTTATAAAGTGATATTTGAAATGGTTATGTTCATGGCATGATTACCAATGATTTATGGTAATAATTATATTTTGATGAACATACTTGTTATTGAAATCATATTTTTTGCAATTATTGTGAAAAGAAAAGAAATGAGCACGGTCACATGGCAATTTGTGTGGTGCACTAGTAGGGGACACTCTACCAACGGTTATGATTATGCTAATGAGAAAAGAAAGAGAAAGTGTGCCATGTCGGACGGAGCGAGAAAAGCCCGTACCGGAGAGTAGAAAATACTTACCTTGACCGGGGTAGCCTGGTATGGGAATAAATTGATAGTCATCATATGATATTTTGAAAATAGTTAATCCTATTATACATGTCATTACTGTACGATTCTCATGTGCCGAGATATAGTGCATTCATGTGACCAACGATATTTGTTGTAGTTTATACAGATGAACATGACGTGATGAGCTTTATTGATGATGATTTATTGTTGAATTTACTATGATTTAATTCTCACTATATTTTCATATTATGTTCAGAAGAATAATTATGCAAATTTTCTCTATGACACTGGATTTTGATGATGATTTATTGTTGAACTTACTAGGATTTATATAGTTACTCTATTTTGAGTTGATCCCAATAATATATATGGTGTCTATGGTCGAGTTGACTAAGATCCCGATGAAGGTACAACCACCCGCACTCGTATCTCTGGAATTGGTCAATAGGGATGAATAAGATGTAATTATATATGTGTTAGACTTTTGTATGGATGTTATTGATTAATGATATGTATGTAAACTCTGTATTGTATAAATTAAATCAATGTTATTTTGAGTTAAGTTGTAACGAGATAATAACTTCATGGTATTTTAAAAAAAAATGTTACTTAAATGGAGTTGTTACACAACACCTACTGACTAGCATCTTAATTCATACATTCACATCAAAGAATATTTCTCTTGAACCTTTTAGTATTATATATATATATGTACACACACACACACATACACGCATAACAAAAATGCTCTGATGCCATAAAGAAAAGTGTACAATCCATAACTTATTTTACACCACATTATAAGCTATCTAAAAGGGACTTGACACTCAACTAAGTCATCCTACATATATTACACAACAAGAAAATATACAATCTATATCTATATTTCGATGAGTCAACCTTGAGTCCCCTATTGTTCAGCTCTTGCTAGAGTATCTAGAATGTGATTATGTGGACATAAAAGATGAGATGACAATCTCAATAGCTAGCAAATTTTTTAGAAAAATAGTATATATTTCATTCCTTAAAACATCTCAATTTATTTCACTGAAACATAAACACTGACCATAAATACATACATCATCTTGGTCACACTAGGGACCCATAAAATTTTAGTCTACTTACCCAATGCAGTTCTATACCTACAAAAGAGTTATGCATCTCCTATTATTGGCCAATACGTGGGAGAAATGGGGCTAACTTGGCACACCTTGGGCACCCCTTAATTCTTGAGAATGCATACATAACATATCTTTAGACCATCATTCATCATAGCATAAAATTCAGGCAACCAGTGAAATTGATAAATTCAAATTCATAAATATAAAGAGTGTTTTAAGGAAAAGCTAGCTACCTCAATTTCTACACAATCAATTCCTTTCCAAAGCTGCCAATGTTACAACTAGTTACTTAAACTAAAACATATAAGAGCTTTTGGTTAATGCATGCATATTAGCACCTAAAATCATAAGTCTCTAGTTTAAGAGCTTTTGCTCCCCAAAATAGAACTGTGATTCTATTCAGATTTAGGGTTTTTATTAAATATGACAAAACTCCTCTAAAAATTATAAAATTATCCATGAAGGTTCCTCTACATGTATATTTTATCTCGTGGATCTTTCAACACTTAACTATTCTATTCACCCCAAGAAATACCTCCATAATCTAGAACAGTGTAGATTGGTTTCTGTTCCATTTCTATTCTGTTTTCAATTCCTTTGGATGGGTAAAAATTCTTAAAAATTCGTGATATTTGATATGGATCATACTAGATACGTTATATAATCACCATAAAAATTTTAAGTAAAAAATAATTTATTTGACTGCTCAAATAACGCATTTTTTTATGGCTATCCCCAGTTCTGGTCTATTCTGACCCACTTCCTATCCCTCCAAATTTCCATATTTTATTATATACCTTAACCTACCCATAATTCTCTAAAATTTGGTTATTTTTGTAATTAGGATCCCTATAACTTGTCATAAACTTTTCATATGAAAATTCAACATCTAACCCCTTCACTATTTAGTATTTCTATCAATAGCCTAAGTTGTCTAGCAGAATTTTTTCAACAAATTTTTTATTACAAATGGCCTATTTGTAGGTTCTCAAAAATAACAAAAATTTCTATAATTGATTATTAATATTTCAAGACTTTTCTCACCAAATATTAGAGAATTTAAAGTCCATTTACTAGATCAAATAGTCCAAGAATACAGGGCCTAAAAAATTTTGGTTCAGAATGTGTGGTGCTTCAGCATGTTTGTTATTTAGATGGCAAAGATTTTTCCCTACCACTAGAGTTCCATGTTTTCAAGTTTAACCTCTTGCATCTCATGCTCAAGAATCACCCATGTAGAACCCAAAATGAACTCAACTCGCTACAAACCAACTGTCCTCAAGAGGGAAAACTCACCTTGTGTAGAAATACTCCCATGGCTCTCAAATTTTAGCTTACTTCTCCTCTTGGCTTCCTTTGCAACTTAGGTACATTTTTCTGGTTGCTCTTCCCCTTTGGCTCTAAGTTTTCTGGCTGCCTTTTCTCCCTCTTGGGTGCTGATTGCATGAGGAATGAGTAGTTTGAATTTGCTGCCCAAAATAATGCTTAGACAACATTATTCTTGGCTGCTGGTTTGCACCACTCAAGAGGAAAAGGGACGATGTGTTTTGTAGGGATTCCCTTGTGTTTTTGCAGGGATTCCCTTGTGGTTTATGCAGGGAAGGTGTAATGCCCCCAATTTACAAGCACGTGAAATAAACATTTTTTTTTTCGCAATTAGATATTTTTCATAACATGCATATCACTATTCTTTGTTATAGAAATAGATACATATAAGTTCTCTCATATATACACATTATACAGACCAGATTAAAAATGTCAAAGTAACAACTGAAGCAAGGATCATGCCTGTGGCGTTAAGAGCACACTCTAGAATACAAACACAGTATAATTCAAAATTGTGAGCCTTGAAAGCAACGTAGACTCACCTAGAGAATATGTAACCTAACTAATCACCTATCTATAGGATTAGACTCTGTATTCTTATCTGAAAAATGTGAAAATATCTTGTAGTGATTTTGACAACTTAGTAAGCAGATAATACCACATATGACCTCTTATGTCAGCATATGAATGTACTCATGTTTTAAAATTTGTCACATAGAAAATACAGTTCAGAAGGACATCTATATGGGACCCGTATTTCAAATATTCTCAAATAAAAGGATATTAAAATATCCAAAACCATATTCAACACGGTATGATCATTACACAAATGTTGTTATGCTTAACTATATAAGCTATAGTAAAAAATTTAGCTTTTGAGATAAAGTTATACCTTTTGTTGATGCATAATTAACATACTATATATGCACTGAAAATATATTCTTTTTACATAATACTCAAGCATGTTACAGCTCTCAATACACTCAATTCACTCATTTGCTATACATATAGTGACCGATCAACTACAGTCACAATAGTGATAAGGGAATGTGAGCTCATCACCCATCTGCCTCCCCACATTACCACTGTCACCTGGTTGGAGCAGCCTTCCCTTGGCTCACTCAGGCTAATATGGCGTCCCCTACTAAGTACCGTCATAAGCCATACAACCCGTTGATATTCAACCATACATATAAATACATATATATAAATGCATATTCATGAAATGCAATGTATAATTATCAAGAAATTCGCCATGAGCTTTACGCTTGCCATTCAATCATAATCAGCAACTATATAGTTTTACAAATCAATGCCTCATGCACATAATATTCACTTTACCACATAATGATAAATACATTTAGAACTACATATTCAATGAGTTTCAAAAGCTATTTGCAAAACCATACTCTTCTTGAACTATGTGCTTATTCGTAAGCAAAAAAGATACTTTAACACATTTCAAAAACTTATGATAGTATAAATAATTTGTAAATAGAACCAATTATATATTTTAAGTTCAAGAAGACCATGTGGTAAGTCATAAAAGTAATTATCTACTCACAGGTCAGAGCTACAGGTTGGATAACCCTAAATATATATTTTTAAAACAAATTTTATGAAATGGATCTAACAAACAATTCCAGAGGGTCCAAAAACCTAAGAAATAACTCTGGAATCGCAAAATTTAGCCTCCAAGAGCTAGGTCAACTAATGGACCTATTCACGATCGAAAAATACTATTTATTGTCAAAAAATACTATTCATGCCGCCCGGAGTTACTGTTCATAACACCAAAATTTGTTAGATGATTGTGAAAGTTCATACCTTATAGTTTATCTATCTTATGAATCCATTTACGGTGTCAGATTTCCAATTTGAGGTCTCTAAATAAGAGTTTTAGAGTTTCTTTATCTAAAATTTTCTACTTCCGATCTGCGGTTGATTTGAAAAATTATTCGGCCAAAATCGTAGTACTATCTGTCCTAAATCCAATGGTACCCTTAGTTTTGAGATCGGAAGCTAATAAGCACTTTAGATCTAGAGAGAAAAATGAAAGTTACTATTTATACTATTCATCGGTTATAGAATTGGGATTTCATATTCCTCTTCACGCTTCCTCTTCCCTCCCCCCTTTTCTTTCTTTTTTTATAAATATTATTTAATTATTGAATAGGCATTAGATTCCCTGTCCGATCTATCCCTATCCAATCTAATTCAAGACCCAGTCAGTAGACAGACACTACTTAAAATTTATTATTATCTTTTTTATATACATAATAATATTATTTTTCATCCTAAAGTATCTCAAAAATTTCTAAAATTTTATATTATTGCAAAACTTTAGTTGAACTCTTAAATCATGACTTTTCTTGATAAAATTTTTATAAAACAAATCACAAAATAAAATATCTTTATGCATAATAGAAGAAATAATATTTCTAAAAATAAAACAAAAATTTATTAGAGACAGATATAATTCTTGTAAGACAAAGAAAAATTATTTTAATTAAAAGCATATTTACTTTTAGCAACATAATCATTTAAAATAAAATTTTATTTGTTTATAGCAAAACATAATTATTTAAAAACTACTGGATATTACAAAAGGTGTGAGGATGTAGAGGCATGGAGTGGGGCAGTAGCCTTTGCATTATTATTATTTTATTGTGGACATAAACATGGCTAAAGTGGGTGATAGTTTCTTGGCTGGAATGTGGCTGAAATATTTGTGGCTATGTGGTATGCTTTGGTAGTTGTAAGGTGGCTGTAAGATGACTGCAATTGTCTGGGCAATATGGCATGTTATGTGGCTGCAACTTTGTGGGCAATGAGGCATACTTTGGTAGGTGCAAGGTGGCTGCAATTTTGTGGGCAATGTGGCATGCTATGTGGTTGCAACTTTGTGGGCAATGTGGCATGTTTTGGTAAGGTAAGTTGGCTACAATTCTATGGGAAATGTGGCATACTATGTGGCTGAAATTTTGTGGTGCTACTTGATAGCTCCTTAGTTGTTTTATATTTCCTTAATTTACTTCTAATCCTATATTAGTAATGTCTTAAAAATGTATTTGTATCTTCTCCCCATCCATTATGCTCCTAAGAATTTTATTTATATTATTCATGATTAACGATATGTCACCTATTTTATAAAGGCCTTATTGTTACATAACTAAGCATTTTAATTTATTGTCATATGTATTTTCTACTTATTCTTAGATTTATCTAATTTTATTAGAGACTTATGATGTTACAGTCACTTTTAGCATTCCAATATTGGAGATATTTTAATGGATGGCATGGAAAATATCCCCTCTATATGTACCTAGCCATAGTATCAGTATATTAAGACAAAAATAATACATTCAAAGTTATCATGAAGCTAATAGTGAGGTGCTTTATCTCTTTCCTAGAGAATCACGAACTCTCATGAAATGGGATTGAATTGCTATAATAAGTTGAAAATTGAGGAATTCCTTAACTTGATGAATCTTCTGCCCTGAATTGTGTACTAGAACAGCGGCCAAAAATTACAAGTAATAATAGTGAAAATTAGAGGACAAAAGGGTTTCCATATAGCAGCAACATGGCGTACAATTTAGAAAAGAAAGAAATTACCATGGGGCCAAACTGAAGTAGCTAAGAGAAAGAGAAAGGCTGAAGAGGTAGGCACACAAAGAAGTAACAACATATTTAAGAAGAGGGGGATTATCACATTTATGACTTACCATTTATAGAGAGAAACATGGAATCAAAGGGAAAATGAAAACATAGAAAATTGAGAAATAGTAAAGACACTTGAGGTATATTAATTGGTAGTTTGGTATATTTTTATGTTGAATTGATATAGTATAAAATATTATATAATATAATTATTAAAAATTCTCATATTTAATATTGTAATTAAACTTCATTAGTAATGACAAAATTGATAATTGAAAAGAGTTGATAGGATGTTATGCTATACTCACAAGTTTGTGACTCAAGTGATAAGTAAGTTTAAACTCAATAGTGGATGGGTCTTTGCAATGTTAGGAGTTTAAGTTTGCAAAAAAGAACTTGTGGGGAGGGGCAACCTTAGTACGCAAAGCAATATTACATTATAAGAAAAACTAGATTTTATCAAAAGAAAAATCGATTTAGCATCAGATTTTCTGATGTAAAATCTGATGTTATGAAAAGCAATGTAAATTTTACCATCAAATGCAAATTTGTATCAAATAATCTAATGCAAAATCTGACATATTGGGTTAAGCATGAAGGATAAACACTATTTTAAGGGTGAAGAGAAACTTTCTCAAAATTTAATTAATGATTAAAAGGTTCTAAATATAATACAAACTAAGGTATTTATATGCCACTAATTCGATTAGGAAACAAATTAAACTAGAAAACATAAAGAATTGGAATCGAGTAAAATAAATGAAAAGTAAAAAATGGCTAACAACAGTGTCGAAATGATAGATTTTGGGGCTAGAAATAGCCTTAACCCAGTTTCCAAGTTAGCAACAATATCAAACTTGGAAATAACTTTTTGTTTATATCTTATGAACTCATAACTCTATCCAGATAAGTAGTTATGCCTGTTTAAAATTTGGGCTGCATGTTTGGGCTTCAGATGCTCAAGTTGGCCTAAGTAATTATCTGTAATAACCTTCACATCAATCCTTTTCCACTTAAAAAGAACTTGACCTCGAGTGATTTGGAACATCTAAATACAGGGGAATTTCTAATGAATGGAATAGGTAAATGTCTATCACATTAAATGTTAGGAGATCTTCATTATCCTTAGTAATTCAACAATATAGGCACTGGCATTGATTTTCTTCAATTTTAGTATGGTATGTATTTCTTAGGTTGTAGCTTGTTGTACGTCCCGTGGGAAACCTTTCTTTTCACAAAAAAAAACTATCACTTGATCTTTAACGGTAAACACCTATTTTCTACGATGATTATCTACTATTTTTTTGTATTTAGCATTGGCCTACTCCAATTTCTGCTTGATCTCTACTTGTGCATCACGCCATTGGTTGGCTGTATTTTCTATAATTACACTAACTGCATGATCTTTATGTGACTTAATCAAATCAAGGGCTTGATAGGGTGGTTTGGTGTATAGAATAGCAAAAGGAGATTTTTCAGTGGCACTATAAACAATAATATTATATGAAAACTCAACTTATGGTTATGCACTATTCCACTTCTTTGGTCTGTCTCCACAAATGTTGCAAACGAGATTACTTAGGGTCCTATTAACTACTTTAGTTTAACCATCAGTCTAGGGATAGACTATGCTATTGTAATTCACAAAAAAATCATAAATCTTCCACAAGGTCCTCCAAAAATAAGCCAAAAACTCAATATCTATATCTAAAGTGATGGTCTTAGGAACACCATTCAAACTTACAACCTCCTAGAAAAACAATTTTGCTATGGTGCTTGAATCATGAGTCTTTTTACAAAAAACAAAGTGTGATATCTTTGAAAACATGTCAATAACTACAAAAATAGAATCTATGCCTCTCTGTGTTTGAGATAAGCCAAGAACAAAATATATGAATGAAATCGTCCCAAATATTTTCATGGACAAGTAAAAGAATGTACAAACCATTATTTTGGGACTAGCCCTTAGCAATTTTGCATTTGTAACATTGTTCCACAACTTTCTCTACATCTCTCTTTAAATGTAGCCAGTGAAACCTATCTAGAACAACAAATATTGTTTTGTCATGACCTAAAGGCATAGTAAGAACTCCATCATGTCAGTATTTGATCAACTTCTCTCTTAATGATGCCATAGGGATGCAAAGCTAATTGCCTTACATAAGGAAACCATCATGGATGTGATATTAACCATCAACATGGTTAGTGGTACATGTATACCATATTTTATGAAAATCTTTATATATCTCATACAAGTCATGAAGCATATCAAACCCCACAACACCCTATCTCATGGTAACAAGCAAGTGTGCTTGCTTACTCAATGCATCTGCTACTCTATTATGGACGATTTATGTTTTAACCTGAAAGGAAATTTTAATAAGTATTAGGACCATCTGACATGCATGTATTTGCTAATCCACTTTTGACTATTCAAGTACTTTAATGCATCATAGTCAGTATACAACACAAACTCACTCCCAACCAGATAATACTCTCAATTTCTCAATGCAGGTTAAACATAATAAAATTATTTATCATAACTGGTCCAATTACACCTTGCACCGCTAAGTTTCTAACAAAAATAAGCTACTAGCCTTTTCCTTTGGGAGAGGTTAGCTACTATGCCCACACTATTAGCATCACATTTAACTTTAAACAATTTATCAAAATTTGGTAGGGTTAGGATAGGTGCAGTACAAAATGTTTCTTTCAACATTACAAAATTGACTAAGGGTGTTCACGATTCGGTTTAGTTCAGTTTTAGAGGCTTAACCAAACCACATTGACTATATAAATTTAGGTAAAAATGGACCTATTCGATTTGGTTGAGATTTGTAAAATCGAACTAGGTAAAAACGGTTATGTTCTTCAATTTTTTTTTGCTGGTCTCATTGCCCCTGACATTCATGAGATGCTTCTCCATAGCAGCCCCTAGTTCTACGTGTTGCCCTAATTTCTAGTCACATGATAAATTCTTTCAGAATATTTTGCTAATGTCAAATTTGAATTTATGTCAATTATTTTAAAAATCAACTAAATTTTTTAATAAAATATTAGTTATTTGTTAGAATTAAGCAAGATCAATTATATTATAGATAAATTATATAATAATATTAATTTATTTCAATTATTCAATTTAAGAATTTACATTCAGGTTTTTTAATTATTATTAAAGCCTGAAATTAAAAAAAGTCCCCTTTTGAAAACTAGCAACAGAAAGTAAAGCCCTTCCAAAGCTAATTAATTACTCAAGAACATAAAGGCACAAAAGCCCATGAGAAATAAATAAAGCTTGCAAGAAGTCAACGTTGGCAGTTAGAAGTCGAGGCTTGATGGATTGCAAGCTGGGCAAGAGAAAATTGGATAAAAAGTAAAGAAGTGACAAATATAATATTAAAAATAATCAATTTAATATATTAAAAAAATATGGCATTTGTTTCGGTTCGGTTTGGTTGGAAATTTTCCCAATGACAACTAAACCAAACTGATCGGTTCACCTTAAAAAAACCAAACTAGACAACCGAAAATCGTTTTTTTTTCTTCGAATTTTTTATGGTTCAGTCAATTGTTTTGGGTTTTGTACACCCCTAAAACTGACTCATCTTATTCACTCCATTGGAATTTTCCTTTCTTTAGCCATTTAGTGATGGATGCTATAATGGTCTTGAAATTTCTCATAAAACACATAGAATGTTGCCAGGGCATGGATAGAAACTCTTGACCTCAGTTACTATTTTTAGGGTAGGCCATTCTCTAATAGTTTGAATTTTCTTATCATCTACCTATATGCCTTTTGAGCTAACTACAGAGCTTAAGAATAATAATATGTCTTTCATAAAATTTTACTTCTTTATATTCACATACGGTTTATATTTTGCAAAATTATTAATATGTCCTTCAAATGCAAAATACGTTCCTTTTCGCTGGGCTCTTCACCCCTGACATTCATGAGATGCTTCTCCATAGCAACCCCTAGGTCTTCATGCTGCCCTCATTTCCAGTCACTTGATAAATTCTTTCAGAATATTTTGCTAATGTCATTTTTGAATTTATGTCAACTATTTTAAAAATCAACTAAAAATTTTAATAAAATATGAGCTTGTTTGGTTTAGGTGTTTAAGTTTTCATTTTCACTGAAAATATGTTTGGTTACTTTTTTCTCTTCCATTTTCAGAAAATGTTTCTTGAATTTATGAAAATTTTGAAAACGTCAAAAAGCTATTTTCAGATTTTTCCACACTATAGCAAACTGTAACAATAGCATTTTTTTCAATTATTTCAAACCATATGCACAACATTTTACTATTTATAGAATTAGTGTAATAACTGTAAAATTTAACGAAAATTCCAATTAAAGGAAATTTAGAATAAAAGAGAGAATTTTAACAATAGAGATAACAACCGTAGAAAATATGAATATTTATTATATGGATTAAAGAATTACAAAAGAAATATGAGAATTTATGTTTTTGCGCGCTATTAGCAAAAATATTTTTATTTATGTAGAAATAATTATAATTTGTTAAAAGTAAGTGGACTATTAAGTAAAAGAAGTATTGCGTTGCTTAAAATAATTATACGGGCCTCTATTGAATTTTTATGGTATTTTTAGAAATATTCATTCTTTTAATATGAATAAAGATATTTGTTTTGAAAATTGTTTTATTATGATTTTTATCTAAGAGTTTAACTAAAGGTTTATGAGAAAGGAAATTTTTAGAAATTTTTGGGATATTTTATGATGAAAAACGGAATTTATATGAACTTTTATAAAAAAAATCTTATTATTAATTATTTAATAATTATTATTCTATTTAAAAAAAACAGCAGCAGAATGTTTAATTGAAACGGGGGTGACGAAATATCAAAAAGGAAAAAAAGACGGAAAGATGCATAGTTATGAATAGTGAGTGAATAGTGATCTCAAAATTTATCTTTCGATTTGGAGTGCTTAAGGGCTTCCGATAGTAAAACTGAAAGTGTTATTAGATTCAGGACGAAGAGTACTTCAGTTTTGACCGATCAGTTTTTCAAATCAACCGTTGAATCGCCGTAGATCTGAAGTAGAAAATCTCGATAAAAGGTAAGTTCTGAAAAACCTTACTTAGAGACCTCAAATTAGAAATCTGACACCGTAGATGGGTTCAGAAGTTTGATAAACATTAGAATATGTAATTTTTTCAGTCATTTGGTAACTTTTTATGTGGCGGTGAATAGTAATTTTCGGCATGAATAGTGGTGGATAATTAGTGATTCTAGTGATGAATAGTGATGGTGAATAGTGTTTCCGGCGGTGAACAGTACCCCCGAGCTCATTTTAGGTTTTTGGACTCTCCGGACACGTTTTTGAAGCTTATTTGGTCAAATTCAAACTAGAAACGAAGATTTTAGGGCTGTTCAATCTGGAGCCCTTACTAGTGAGTAGATGATTCTTCCTATGATTTGTCTATACTCTTCTTGATACTTGAATATGTATATGATTATGTTTATGAGATATACACACTGTGATATGTTTCTGAAATGCATTAAAATGATTTGATATGCTTACATTTTGAAATACAGTTCAAGAAGAGTATAGTTTTGAAAATGGATTTATGAACTCATGGTGTATATGATTTCACATGTATTTCTCATTAAATGATAATGTGAATATTTATACACGTGACATTGATTTATAGAGATATATGATTTCCTAGAGAAAGGGCATATATATGTGATAAACCCTGAATGGGTAATTTATAACAGATGAATTTTGAAATACATTGAACATGTGATTTTTACATGTATTTCGCATTACATGTCAAAGAAAGTATGTTATACATGTGACATTGATTTTACAGTGATATGTTTGCCTTGGATATGGGCATGTATACATGTGGAAGAATCCTATTGGAAACACTGTCTGCTAACAGCAGGTGATGATAGCCGTGGTGCGCACCTTGATTGCCTCAACTAGCAGGGGAGGTGGTGCTAGCCTCGTGTGAGGGCCATCACACGGGAGTTTATATGTGAAGGAGAGCGGAATGCCTCCTATATAAGGAAGAGATGCCAGTTATATGAGATGTTATTTTGCCTTCCCTTGCTGTGTGCTTGGGAAAGACCCATACAGAGTCCCTTCGCATGTCCTCTTGAATGGTAGTAGGGCAAACCTCAGCGGGATGCTGAGTTTAGGCAAATCCTATACTACCAAAGTACGGAAGGGGTCAAACTCTAGTATGGTGGTTCTGATATGGGATCCTCCGAATATTTTATGAGAAATGTTTTGATGCATAGCATAATTTGATTAATGATTTTACAGTATTGAATATGATTTTGAACTTGACATGAGCATTGTGTATACAGTACCGCATACGGTTTGAAAGACCTGATTATGATTCTTTTGAACAGAGAAAATTTGAAAATGCGGGTCCCATGTGGATGTACTTCTGAAATGTAATTTTTGATAACATAAATTTATTATATGAGTACATCTATATGTTGACCTAAGAGGTCATAGGAGGTATTATCCGCTCACTGAGTTGTAAAACTCACTACACGATGTTGATCTATTTTTTAGATAAAGACATAGAGTTTGGTCCAACAGCCACGTGATCGACTAGAGGTCGTACTTCAGTGGTGAGCCTACATTGTTTCTAGGCTCTCAATGTTTTATATTTGTAAAATATTTGTACTCTAGAGTTGCTCTGAACGTCACAGGCAGGATCCTTGCTTCTACTGTTACTCTAGTGTTTATAGACGTAAACTGTATATTGTATATGTGTATGGGAACTTATATGTATTGATTTATATGATTAAGAATGGCATTATGTACATTTATAGAAAATATATGTGTATGATATATGGATTTTGCGTGCCCTAAAATTAGGGTCGTGACAATTAGAAAGTGAAAAAAATAAAAATAAAGTGAAAACATAATCATATAACAAGAAAATAGTGAAAATGAAAACACAAACCTAATGCATTTTTAGAAATGTGAAAAATAGAAAATGAAAACTATTTTCAAAAAATGAAAACAGAAAACATTTTCACAAACCAAATGCTTTATTTGCGAGATCTAAGCAGGATAAATTATATTATAGATAAATTATTTAATTATATTAATTTATTTCAGTTATTCAATCTAAGAATTTACATCCAAGTTTTTTAATTATTATTAAAACTAGAAATTGAAAAAAGTCCCCTTTTGAAAACTAGCAGCAGAAAGTAAAGCCCTTCCAAAGCTAATTAATTACTCAAGAACATAACAGCACAAAAGCACATGAGAAATAAATAAGGCTTTAGAAGTCGGGGCCTGGTTGAATGCAAGCTAGGCTTTGTAGGTTGGGCAAGTGAAAATCGGGTAAAAAGTAAAAAAAAAGTGACAAATTTAATGTTAAAAATAATTCATTTAATATATTAAAAAAATATGGTGGTCGGTTTAGTCCAGTTTGGTTGAAAATGTTTTCCAACTGACAATTGAACCAAATTGGTTTTTTTCAATTTTTTAATGGTTTAGTTTGGTTCGGTTAGTTTTTTTCGGTTTTGTACACCCCTAAACCTGACACATCTTCTTTACTCCATTGTAATTTTCCTTTCTTTAGGCATTTAGTGATGGATCTTGTAATGGTACTGAAATTTCTCATAAAACACATAGAATGTTGCCGGGCCATGGAAACTCTTGACTTCAGTTACTATTTTTAGGGTAGGCCACTCTATAATTATAACAACTCCATTTTTTTACATATATATAAATTGTTTTAAAGTCCCATGAAGCCATTACCTTTATTTAACTCATAATAACATTCAATTAAATTAACCAAGCATAATTAAGGTTTGCATATCATTTATTAACAACAACATCCATACACAAATCAAACACATATATGTCTACATCTTATTCAATCATATTGACTAGCTCCGGGGATACAGGTGCGATTGGTTGCACCTTCAACAGGATCTTAGTCAACTCAACCACAAACACTTTATTAATTTTTAGGATCTACCCAACATAGAATAACTCGATCCAACGTACACTAAGTGCTAGAGCTAAAGAAAAATTTACAAAACTAGTTTTCTGAATATGATATGGGAATATAGTGAGAATTAAATCTCAGTAGGTTCAACAATTAATCATAATTATCACTAATATAGATCATCATGTCATGTTCATCTGTATAAGCTACAGCAAATATCTTAGGTCACATGAATGCACATTATCTATACACATGAAGATCATACAGTAATGACATGTATGGCATGAATAACTATTTTTAGATTACCATATGATGGCTATCAACTTATTTTCATATCAAGCTACCCCGATCAGGGTGAGTATTTTCTACACTCCAATACGAACTTTTCTCGCTTCATTCGACATGGTATACTTGCTCTTTATTTTCTACTCTTCATTCAGACTAGAAACGAAGATTTTAGGGCTGTTCAATCTGGAGCCCTTACCTGTGAGTAGATGATTCTTCCTATGACTTGTCTATACTCTTCTTGATACTTGAATATGTATATGATTATGTTTATGAGATATAAACACTGTGATATGTTTCTAAAATGCATTAAAATGATTTGATATGCTAACATTTTGAAATACAGTTCAAGAAGAGTATAGTTTTGAAAATGGATTTATGAACTCATGGTGTATATGATTTCACATGTATTTCTCATTAAATGATAATGTGAATATTTATACACGTGACATTGATTTATAGAGATATATGATTGCCTAGAGAAAGGGCATATATATGTGATAAACCCTGAATGGGTAATTTATAACAGTTGAATTTTGAAATACATTGAACATGTGATTTTTACATGTATTTCGCATTACATGTCAAAGAAAGTATGTTATACATGTGACATTGATTTTACAGTGATATGTTTGCCTTGGATATGGGCATGTATACATGTTTCCTCTGAATGGAAAGTTTTGACATATGAGTATTTTGAGACTGAAAGTCTGTATTATATTGAGAATTTATACTGGATTATATGGCATATGTGCATATGTGCATATGGTATTTTTTGTGGAGGAATCCTATTGGAAACACTGTCTGCTAACAGCAGGTGATGTTGGCCTTGGTGCGCACCTTGATTGCCTCAGCTAGCAGGGGAGGTGGTGCTAGCCTCGTGTGAGGGCCATCACACGGGAGTTTATATGTGAAGGAGAGCGGAATGCCTCCTATATATGGGCGAGATGCCAGTTATATGAGATGTTATTTTGCCTTCCCTTGCTGTGTGCTTGGGAAACACCCATACAGAGTTCCTTCGCGTCTCCTCTTGAATGGTAGTAGGGCAAACCTCAGCGGGATGCTGAGTTTAGGCAAATCCTATACCACCAAAGTACGGAAGGGGTCAAACTCTAGTATGGTGGTTTTGATATGGGATCCTCCGAATATTTTATGAGAAATGTTTTGATGCATAGCATAATTTGATTAATGATTTTACAGTATTGAATATGATTTTGAATTTGACATGAGCATTGTTTATACAGTACCGCATACGGTTTGAAAGACCTGATTATGATTGTTTTGAACAGAGAAAATTTGAAAATGCAGGTCCCATGTGGATGTACTTCTGAAATGTAATTTTTGATAACATAAATTTATTGTATGAGTACATCTATATGTTGACCTAAGAGGTCATAGGAGGTATTATCTGCTCACTGAGTTGTAAAACTCACTATACGATGTGGATCTATTTTTTAGATAAAGACATAGAGTTTGGTCCAATAGCCACGTGATCGACTAGAGGTCGTACTTCAGTGGTGAGCCTACATCGTTTCTAGGCTCTCAATGTTTTATATTTGTAAAATATTTGTACTCTAGAGTTGCTCTAAACGTCACAGGCAGGATCCTTGCTTCTACTATTACTCTGGTGTTTATAGACGTAAACTGTATATTGTATATGTGTATGGAAACTTATATGTATTGATTTATATGATTAAGAATGGCATTATGTACATTTATGGAAAATATATGTGTATGGTATATGGATTTCACGTGCCCTAAAATTAGGGTCGTGACAAGTTGGTATCAGAGCATTAAGTTTCCCTGTGACAATCAGAGCAAAGGATTCTTTAGTAGGACCTTTAGTATCGATATGAGCCGGACATATTTATACTTCAGGTGCTGTTGAGGAATTCTATAGGGTTTCAAATTCCTTTCTATTCGAAGTTGTTAAAGTTTATAGTATAAGATAGATTGAATATTGTGACATCTTAAGAAATATCTATGGATCAATTATAGCTTGAAAGTAAAAGTGATATGCGTCTTAAAGAATTTAAAGAATTGAGACAGATACCAAATATGATGGTTTCTGAATGTGACATCTGTTGTACCGGTTGTCTAGATATGGTAGACTGTGATGTGATATTGAGAATGAATTTGTTGGCATTATGTCATGTCATTTTGAAATGTCATTATATGGTGATTAAATTCAGTTATTGAAGAATTTTCTTTCTTGATACAAGGGGATCGTAATGAGATACCTAGTAATCTAATTTATGCTTTAGCAGTCCATAAGTGACTACAAAAAGGTGCTAAGGATAGTTGGCAGTGGTGAGAGATGTTGATATAAAGTATACCACTGTAAATTAAGTTCTAGTGGTTAGAAAATTTTCTGATGTAATTCTTGAAGAATTGCCAGGATTACCTTGAAACGTAAAATATAATTTGGTATTGATTTACTTCCTAGAACCCAACCAGTGTCTATACCTATATATAGAATGGCACTGACTGAACTCAAGAAATTGAAAGATCAGTTGTGACACTTGTTAGAGTAGGGATTTATATACCCTAGTACTATTACCTGGAGTGCTTCAGTTCTATCTATGAAAAAAAAAAGATGGATCACTATGACTATGCATAGATTATAGACAATTGAATAAAGTGCCAATGTGAA
Organism: Gleditsia sinensis; assembly: GCA_037074535.1. NCBI lineage: Eukaryota > Viridiplantae > Streptophyta > Magnoliopsida > Fabales > Fabaceae > Gleditsia > Gleditsia sinensis. Next base: position 29,699,797 of record CM073463.1, read on the forward strand.
ATAAATACTCATTACCTCATATAGATGATATGTTTGACCAGCTACAAGGTGCTCAACATTTTTAAAAAAATTAAATTGATTTGATATTTGGATCTCATCAAATGAGGATAAGGGAAGAGGATATTCGAAAAAAAAAACAAATTTCTTTTAAGACTCGTTATGGTATTATGAGTTCTTGGTGATGTCATTTAGTTTGACAAATGGCCAGTTGCATTCATGGACTTGATAAAAAAAGAGAGTATTAAAGCCATCTCAAGAGTAATTTATTATTGATAATATACTAGAATATTTCAAGAGTGTAGAGGATCATAAGCAATATTTAAAGATAATATTACAAACTCCAAGGGAATATTAGCTATATGCTAAGTTCTCAAAATATGAATTTTGACTTAGTAATAGTACTTTCTTAAGGTATGTGGCTAGCAAGATGGTATCCAAGATAACCCTAAGAAAGTAAAAGTGGTACAGCAATGTCCACATCTTGCTATAGTTACAGATGAAGATCCAAGTCCAATTTGCGCTTTCTGCTGTGGTCTGTTGTCCATTCTATTTGAGCTGTGATTGGATCAGGTACATGAACATATGCTTGTAAAGCATCAATCAACTCCTCAGCTTCTGAAGCTGAGATGAGAATTCGTCGTGCTGAGTGTGGGATAAACCTTTGTTCCACAGCATGATCAATGAAAGATAACAGACCATCAAAGAAGTGATTAACATTTAACAAACCTATCGGTTTGTGATGCATATTTAGTTGTGCCTAAGACACTATTTGGAAAATTTCTTCTAAAGTACCAAAACCCCCTGGTAAGGCAATGAAGGCATCAGCATTGCTCATCATTCTAGCCATGCGCTCATGCATGGATGCAACCTTAAACTCTTCCCCAATTGTCTTTCCTACGATGTTAGATGTAGCTAGAGCTGTAGGAATAATACCTAGAACTTGGCATCCTCCTACATGTACAGCTGTAGACACACATCTCATTAACCCACGGTTACCTCCAACATAAACTAGATAAATTTTTCTCCTGGCCAGCACCATACCCAGGTTTTGTGCTGCTTTCACATATTCCCCATCTTTTCCAGGACTGAAACCACAAAAGACACAGATATTTCGAAACTGACGGAATGCGGTTCCTTCCATAATTTCTATCACCTTAACTCTGAGTATGAAAATAATGATACTAATGTAGAACTCATAGAAGGGCATATTTATAATAGCTATGCGAATAGGCCGGATATTATTAGAACAGCTATGTGAGTGATTGGTGGATATCAGCTAAATTAAAGGTAAAAAAAACGGCAAGCATGTATATGTACAATAGTTATGACTGTGACCCATATTAAGCACATAAAGAGCATAAGATAAAATATCACCAGAAATATGTCTTTTTCTTGTTGTCTTTGATGAAGCATTGATGTCTTAAAAGGTTGTAGATGATAACCGTCATTGTAAAAAAAAAAAGAAGAAAAAAAAAGAGTGAAAATGCAAACCAATTAATTGTTGAAGAGGAACAATCAAATGGTTTATTTTGTTTTCTCAATGTTTTTACCAGTCGACTATTGATTTATAAGTCGACTAACTATTTTGAAAATTTTTAATTTGGACTGGTTATTTACAGTTGATTGATTATATATATTTTGAAACAACCAACTGCATCCTACCAGTTAACTACGTATTTCGTGATTTTCATAGACTTTTATAGGCACAAAAGTGTTTCTTTTTCCATGTGTTATTTTTCCACCGAATATGAACAGATTTAAAGTTGATTTTGACCCTTATATTCAAAATTTGCGGCCACCGATTTTTGCTGAAATAGCAGCTAGATTTTGTTTACAGATTTTTAAGAATTACGGCCACCGATTTTAATTTCCTGTCAATGTTTTGTCCAAAATTCGACTTCCTATTTTGGCACCATGCTCTATTACGTGTTTGGCATTTTCTGCTGCTTTGTCTTACATTATATTTGGCATTAAATACAAGATTCTTTTTCCTTATTATAAGGAGGGTTAATTTCTAATCTTTGGAACTTAGTTATTATGGTGTTTAACTGATTAGTAGATTAAAGTAATAGAGATTTTGAAAAGAATAGATGGATGATAATCTAATGGTGCTTTGACGAATATAATCAAAGAAATTAACGATGTTGAAGTTTTTGAGGAGTAAAGTATGGAAAGTAAGATTTAAGTTAATCTCCAAATTTTTTTAATTTGGAAACATGGAGAATATTTTGAGAATCATCTTCGAGAATAATATAAGTGATTAAGATATTTGTGTTAAGGATTTATACCTTACTAAATTGAGACTCATGTTGAGATTGGAAATTCACGTATAAATAAGTGTTGAGAAAAGAGATTTCAGAAGAAGCCATAGATTGTAAATATGGATAAACCGAGGTAATAAAGATATACTGAGATATAAAAAATATGGTACTAGTATAATGGTAAAAAGAAGATACAAGTGAAATTTTTCATTGGCGGGTATGTTGGCAAGTACAAATTGAATGTATTATCTCAAGAGAGATATTCAGGAAGTCTAAGGATCTTTATTAAATTATATTATGACTAATACTAAAATTAAATGATGTGTTTATACATTAGAAGTTATGCTTTACGTATCTTTATATTATTGCGGTGAAAGTTTGGAGAAATTAATTGTCCTTAGTTGAACTTGCTCATAGCAGTAATTATCATGCCAATATACAATGGCATCATTTGAAGTTTTACATGAACATCATAGGTTTCTTAATATGTGAGTGAATTGAGAAAAGTTAAACTTTGGAAATCTAATTTGAAATAACATGCAATAGATAAAATATAACTTATCTAAATTGATGATGCTAGCTTGGAGAGCATGCTTCAAGCATATATTTTTGAGATTGGTAGGAGATTTCTTAGCAGAATTTGTCTATAATAAAATGATATTAGAAGATTTAAACCTTATGTAAGAGGTGTTACAAATGTTCTGTTAAATGACTCAGTGGAGTTATATTTATTATAAGATGTCATTGATAAAGTGAAATTGATTAGAAAAAAAATACTGGAAACTCAATACAAGTCAAAAGTTTACAAGGACTATGAATGTTGAGCACTAGGAATTTTCAGTTGGTGATCATATATTCTTTAATGACTCACCAATGAAAGAGGTAATGAGATTTGGAAAGAAAGGGAAGTTACCCTCTCGGTATATAAAATTATTTGAATTCTTGATAGGATCGGTTCAGTGGCTTATTGTTTGGTTTTACCACTTGTATTGGATAATGTTTATCCAGTTTTTCATGTGTCTATACTACGGAAATATTTACCGAATTCTACATATGTTATACAGTGTCCATAGATTCAGTTACAGAAAGATTTAACCTAAGAGGAGGATATACGCGCTAGATATCTATATTTATTTAAACAATGAGATTAATATTTATCTGCAACTATGGTGATGAAATTCGGGGACCGAATTTCTTTAAGGGGGGAAGAATGTAATAATCATAAAATTTAACAAAAATTCCAATTAAAGGAAATTTAGAATAAAAGAGAGAATTTTAACAATAGAGATAAGAACAGTAGAAAATATGAATATTTATTACATGGATTAAAGAATTACAAAAGAAATATGAGAATTTATGTTTTTGCGCGCTATTAGCAAAAAAATTTTTATTTATGTAGAAATAATTATAATTTGTTAAAAGTAAGTGGACTTTTAAGTAAAAGAAGTATTGTGTTGCTTAAAATAATTATACCGGCCTCTATTGAATTTTTATGGTATTTTTAGAAATATTCTTTCTTTTAATATGAATAAAGATATTTTTTTTGAAATTTTTTTTATTATGATTTTTATCAAGAAAAATCATGATTTAAGAGTTTAACTAAAGGTTTATGACAAATAAAATTTTTAGAAATTTTTGGGACATTTTATGATGAAAAACGGAATTTATATGAATTTTTATAAAAAAAATATTATTATTAATTATTTAATAATAATTATTATATTTAAAAAAACAGCAGAATATTAAATTAAAACAGGGGCGACGAAATATCAAAAAGAAAAAAAACGGAAAGATGCATAGTAATGAATAGTGAGAGAATAGTGATATCAAAATTTATCTTTCGATTTGGAGGGCTTAAGGGCTTCTGATAGTAAAACTGAAAGTGTTATTGGATTCAGGACAAAGAGTACTTCAGTTTTAACCGATCAGTTTTTCAAATCAACCGTTGAATTGCCGTAGATCTGAAGTAGAAAATCTCGGTAAAGGGTAAGTTCTGAAAAACCTTACTTAGAGACCTCAAATTAGAAATCTGACACCGTAGATGAGTTCAGAAGTTTGATAAACATTAGAATATGTAATTTTTTCAGTCATTTGGTAACTTTTTATGTGGCGGTGAATAATAATTTCCGGCATGAATAGTGATTCCGGTGATGAATAGTGACGGTGAATAGTGTTTCCGGCGGTGAACAGTCCCCCGAGCTCATTTTAGGTTTTTGGACCCTCCGGACACGTTTTTGAAGCTTATTTGGTCAAATTCAGACTAGAAACGAAGATTTTAGGGCTGTTCCATCTGGAGCCCTTACCTGTGAGTAGATGATTCTTCCTATGACTTGTCTATACTCTTCTTGATACTTGAATATGCATATAATTATGTTTATGAGATATACACACTGTGATATGTTTCTAAAATGCATTAAAATGATTTGATATGCTTACATTTTGAAATACAGTACAAGAAGAGTATAGTTTTGAAAATGGATTTATGAACTCATGGTGTATATGATTTCACATGTATTTCTCATTAAATGATAATGTGAATATTTATACATGTGACATTGATTTATAGAGATATATGATTGCCTAGAGAAAGGGCATATATATGTGATAAACCCTGAATGGGTAATTTATAACAGATGAATTTTGAAATACATTGAACATGTGATTTTTACATGTATTTCGCATTACATGTCAAAGAAAGTATGTTATACATGTGACATTGATTTTACAGTGATATGTTTGCCTTGGATATGGGCATGTATACATGTTTCCCCTGAATGGAAAGTTTTGACATATGAGTATTTTGAGACTGAAAGTCTGTATTATATTGAGAATTTATACTGGATTATATGGCATATGTGCATATGTGCATATGGTATTTTCGGTGGAGGAATCCTATTGGAAACACTGTCTGCTAACAGCAGGTGATGTTAGCCTTGGTGCGCACCTTGATTGCCTCAGCTAGCAGGGGAGGTGGTGCTAGCCTCATGTGAGGGCCATCACACGGGAGTTTATATGTGAAGGAGAGCGGAATGCCTCCTATATATGGACGAGATGCCAGTTATATGAGATGTTATTTTGCCTTCACTTGCTGTGTGCTTGGGAAAGACCCATACAGAGTCCCTTCGCGTGTCCTCTTGAATGGTAGTAGGGCAAACCTCAGCGGGATGCTGAGTTTAGACAAATCCTATACTACCAAAGTACGGAAGGGGTCAAACTCTAGTATGGTGGTTCTGATATGGGATCCTCCGAATATTTTATGAGAAATGTTTTGATGCATAGCATAATTTGATTAATGATTTTACAGTATTGAATATGATTTTGAACTTGACATGAGCATTGTGTATACAGTACCGCATACGGTTTGAAAGACCTGATTATGATTGTTTTGAACAGAGAAAATTTGAAAATGCGGGTCCCATGTGGATGTACTTCTAAAATGTAATTTTTGATAACATAAATTTATTATATGAGTACATCTATATGTTGACCTAAGAGGTCATAGGAGGTATTATCCGCTCACTGAGTTGTAAAACTCACTACACGATGTTGATCTATTTTTTAGATAAAGACATAGAGTTTGGTCCAACAGCCACGTGATCGACTAGAGGTCGTACTTCAGTGGTGAGCCTACATTGTTTCTAGGCTCTCAATGTTTTATATTTGTAAAATATTTGTACTCTAGAGTTGCTCTGAACGTCACAGGCAGGATCCTTGCTTCTACTGTTACTCTGGTGTTTATAGACGTAAACTGTATATTGTATATGTGTATGGGAACTTATATGTATTGATTTATATGATTAAGAATGGCATTATGTACATTTATAGAAAATATATGTGTATGGTATATGGATTTTGCGTGCCCCAAAATTAGGGTCGTGACAATTAGAAAGTGAAAAAAATAAAAATAAAGTGAAAACATAATCATATAACAAGAAAATAGTGAAAATGAAAACACAAACCAAATGCATTTTTAGAAATGTGAAAAATAGAAAATGAAAACTATTTTCAAAAAATGAAAACAGAAAACATTTTCACAAACCAAATGCTTTATTTGCGAGATCTAAGCAGGATAAATTATATTATAGATAAATTATTTAATTATATTAATTTATTTCAATTATTCAATCTAAGAATTTACATCCAAATTTTTTAATTATTATTAAAACTAGAAATTGAAAAAAGTCCCCTTTTGAAAACAAGCAGCAGAAAGTAAAGCCCTTCCAAAGCTAATTAATTACTCAAGAACATAACAGCACAAAAGCACATGAGAAATAAATAAGGCTTTAGAAGTCGGGGCCTGGTTGAATGCAAGCTAGGCTTTGTAGGTTGGGCAAGTGAAAATCGGGTAAAAAGTAAAAAAAAAGTGACAAATTTAATGTTAAAAATAATTCATTTAATATATTAAAAAAATATGGTGGTCGGTTTAGTCCAGTTTGGTTGAAAATGTTTTCCAACTGACAATTGAACCAAATTGGTTTTTTTCAATTTTTTAATGGTTTAGTTTGGTTCGGTTAGTTTTTTTCAGTTTTGTACACCCCTAAACCTGACACATCTTCTTTACTCCATTGTAATTTTCCTTTCTTTAGGCATTTAGTGATGGATCTTGTAATGGTACTGAAATTTCTCATAAAACACATAGAATGTTGCCGGGCCATGGAAACTCTTGACTTCAGTTACTATTTTTAGGGTAGGCCACTCTATAATTATAACAACTCCATTTTTTTACATATATATAAATTGTTTTAAAGTCCCATGAAGCCTTTACCTTTATTTAACTCATAATAACATTCAATTAAATTAACCAAGCATAATTAAGGTTTGCATATCATTTATTAACAACAACATCCATACACAAATCAAACACATATATGTCTACATCTTATTCAATCATATTGACTAGCTCCGGGGATACAGGTGCGATTGGTTGCACCTTCAACGGGATCTTAGTCAACTCAACCACAAACACTTTATTAATTTTTAGGATCTACCCAACATAAAATAACTCGATCCAACGTACACTAAGTGCTAGAGCTAAAGAAAAATTTACAAAACTAGTTTTCTGAATATGATATGGGAATATAGTGAGAATTAAATCTCAGTAGGTTCAACAATTAATCATAATTATCATTAATATAGATCATCATGTCATGTTCATCTGTATAAGCTACAGCAAATATCTTAGGTCACATGAATGCACATTATCTATACACATGAAGATCATACAGTAATGACATGTATGTCATGAATAACTATTTTTAGATTACCATATGATGGCTATCAACTTATTTTCATATCAAGCTACCCCGATCAGGGTGAGTATTTTCTACTCTCCAATACGAACTTTTCTCGCTTCATTCGACATGGTATACTTGCTCTTTATTTTCTCATTAATATAACCATAGCCGTTGATAGGGCGTCCCCTACTGGTGCACCACACGGACCGCTATGTGACCGTGCTTATTTCTTTTTTTTTTCTCATTAATAGCCAAAAATATGATTTCAATAACAAGTATGTTCATTATACTCACATGGCATAATAAAATATAATCATTACCAAAAATCATTGGTAATCATGACATGAACATAATCGTTTCAAATATCACATTATAAAATATTTCCATGTCAAAATTACACACTTAAGATGGTAAGGAGTTCATGCAATGACAATGGCTATAGCATACACTAGTCATTTATTATTTTCATTTAAAGGATTCTTCTTCTTTTTTAACATATTATTTTAATCTCTTCATTTTCTTTATGCTTGGCCTCTAGTCACTTTCCTTCTACTTATATCATTTCCAACACATGTTCTCACAAATTTAATATGACATTCTTCTTCAATTTGGTTTCTATTAATATCCTATAGTTAATGTGGTTCATTTAGGGTAGATAAATGTTAAAAATACGCTTTACCAGCTTCCAACACAGCCTAAACGTATCAAATGACACGGCTTGGCTATTTCTTGTAAAACAACCATGCTTTAGGATTCAAAATGCCTTTTCTAGCACAGAACACAGCCTGGTCGTGCCTTAGAACATGGCCATGCTCTATGTTGTGTTATTCCCTGATGCAGGTTTTCGTCCTACCTGACCTTCTCTCACTAATCAGAGCATAACTCCTTCATTTTAACTCTAAATTAGGTGATCTTGGTATCCATTTAAAGATAAAACAATTATCTAAAACTGTTATGTTAAATATTTTAGTGAAATCTTAAGGAATCTTGGTGAAATGACACCCTCAAAAGGAACGTTATTTCTTCTTGGGTAGGTTCTAACCTCTACTTACTAATCTGACCATATCTCCCTCATATTAACTCCAAATGGCGTGATTCCAATGGTTAAATTTTCATGCAACATATATATATAATTGTTATGTTAACCAGGTATTTTAATGCCCTACATAAGTTTCCCAAAAATTCAAACATAGAAGCTTCCTAACAAATTCTTCCCTCGTTAACAATTTTTTGACCACTGCTTACTAACCCAATCATATCTACCTCATGTGGACTCCAAATTGAGTGATTTCAGTGGCTAAAAATCTGTGAGACATATATCTATATTTTTCATGTTAACCATTTCTTTTAATTCCTAACCGATTCTTCCTAAAATATGAAAAACAAAAGCTTCCCTCGTTATTCTGAAATTCAGTTTCCTAACCAAACCTTTTCTAAGGTTTTAGTTCATTATTTTATTATGTCCTCTTCCATTTTCTTCATAATTTACATATATTCATATCTATCAATTTTTCACCACATTTAAATATACAAAATAGTAGCATAAAAATCTTAAAATTTTGCCACCCATAGCTATACCTATGCAGAACTTTTCACACCAACCTAAGTATTCAAACATACATCACATGCAAGATCAACATATAACATGATATAGCAACATCCATGGCCAATCATCAAAGTAAAAAATATTGTAAATTTCATCAAAGTTCTAGGATCAAAATCCTATATAAATGTTTCTAATTTCAAAGCTTTTCTTTAAAAAAAATATTGTTAAACTTACCTAAAGATCTCCCTAGCTCACTTTGTGAATTCTTATTCTTGTTTCCTCTTGAAGGAAGTGGCAACAGTCTTCCCTTCCCTTAGCTTTTCTAGAAGCTTAAGTAAGAGAAGGAGGGTGAGTTTTTGAACCCCAAGAATGCAGAAGAAAGATAGATTCAAGTGGAGATTAAGCTAACTTACCTTGAATACTTAGTCCTCTAGATTTCTCCTTCCTCTTTCTTCCTCTCTTCTCCTCTCTTTCTTTCCTATTCCTCACTCTACCTTCCTTATGTTTTTCCTCTCCCTCACTTGGAAAAAATTATAATGTTATAAGGGTGGGTTTTACTTAAATAAACCATCATGTGGTTCAACTTTCATAACCATGAGTATACCTTATCATAATTAGGATGCATTTGGTTGTTTTTTGGGCAAAAAAAATCATGTTCTTGTCTTCCTCTCCCTTAGTCAAGATATGCATAGAAAAATGAGATTTATATTTTGAAAATCATGTTAAAATGTTCTTAAGACAAGGGACAAGGTCCCTTTGATTTAGGGATTCATTTCCTTTTTCTTTTGTCTTAATCAAGTATGATAGGTTTGCCTTTTGAGGTGGCAAATTTTTAGCCCTTGAATCTCCCTTACTTGGCTGAAATTATTTATGTAGGATAAGGATGATTTGTCATAATGCTATGTATTATTACCCACTTGTTGAAATTGTGAATATAGGATATAGATGTTTTGTCCAAAAGCCATGTATTATTACCTACTTGTTGAAATTATGAATGTAGGATATAGATGTTTTGTCTTAATGTCATGTGACCTAATCTTGATTATTATTACACTACTATTTTCTCATATGATTCTTATTTTTCCTTCTTGAATTTAGGCTCATTCTTACCCATTTCCTTTGCTTTGGCTGAAATTCTACCTTTCATGAAGGGCTTGGTCACATTTTTATGATTTTTGGGCTATTTGTCCAATTTCTATATCTTAGTCCAAGTCTATGTTTTACTGGGCTATCCTATTGGCTTGCTAGAAATTCATGTGAAGTGGGAAAACTCTATATGAAGTGTCCATAGGTGAAAGCCCAATTTATGGATGGAGATGTTAAACTTAATAACTCTAACTTTTGAATTAGGAAAAATTACCCTAATCCAATCTTATTGAAATTTTAAGACCTTTACTTATTTAACAAAAAAAAATTATCTTCCTTACCCAAGAATTTCGCATCTCTTTAGTATGTTATTTCTAATTTTTCCTATTAAGTTTTCTCTCTTTACCTATTCCCTTAATGTTAGAAACATTTTCTATGCATACACACAAGGTGAAGAATTTCTAAGGATTATATTTCTTAGATATCTAAAAATTGTCTAATAAATTTTATTTCCTTAATTAATTATTTATGTACCTTTATTAATAAAAGAAACAAAACTATGGATGTTACATTAACTATTTATGTACCTTTATTAATAAATGAAACGAAATTAGGGATGTTACAGTAATAGTTCAAATTTTCTTATCATATACCTATATGCCTTCTAAGCTAACTATAGAGCATAAGAATAATAATATGTCTTTCATAAAACTGTACTTCTTCAAGTTAAAATATGGTTTATATTTTTCAAAACTATTAATAACTCATGCAAATTCTAAACGTGTTCTTATTCTTTTTCACCTTATGTGTATGCATAGAAAATGTTTCTAACATTAAGGGAACAAGTAAAGAGAGAAAACCTAATAAGAAAAATTAGAATTAACATACTAAAGAGAGACAAAATTCTTTGGTAAGGAAGAAAATTTTTTGTGAAGTAAATGTCTTAAAATTTTAAGAAGACTGGATTAGGGTAATTTTTCCAAATTCAAGAGTTAGAAATTTCTAAGTTTAACATCTTCACCAATAAATTGGGCTTTCACCTATGGACACTTCATATAGAGTTTTTCCACTTCACATAAGTTTCTAGCTAGCCCATTGGATAACCTAAGCAAGAAATAAAACATAGACTTGGACTAGGATATAGAAGTAGGACCGATAGTCCAAAAATTATGAAAATGTGACCAAGCCCTCCAAAAAAAGTAGAATTTTATCCAAAGGAAAAGAAATGAGTAGGAATGAGCCCAAATCCAAGAGGAAAAATAAAATAAAATAAATCATGTGATGAAATAATAGTGTAATAATATTAAAGATTAGGTTACATGGCATTAAAGCAAAAATTCAACAAGTGGTGTGATAATATCTATATCCTACATTCATAATTTTAGTAAGTGGTATGATAATACATGGAATTAGGACAGAACATCTATATCCTATACTAATAATTTTAGCAAGTGGTATCATAATATGTAACAACTCCATTTAAGTAATAATTTTTTTTAAATAACATAAAGTTATTACCTCATTACAACTTAATTCAAAATAACATTTATTTCATTTATACAATACAGAGTTTACATACATATCATTAATCAATAACATTCGTACAAAAGTCTAACAAATATATAATTATATCTTATTCATCCTTGTTGACCAGTTCTGGAGATACGGGTGCAGGTGGTTGCACCTTCACTGGGACCTTAGTCAACTTAACCATAGACACCATATATATTACTGGGATCAGCTCAAAATAAAGTAACTCGATCCAACATACGCTAAAAGACAGTGCCATAGACAAAATTTGCATAATTATTCTTCTCAACTTGACATGGAAATATAGTGAGAATTAAATCCCAGTAAGTTCAACAATAAATAATCAATATAGCTCATCACGTCATGTTCATCTGTATAAACTACAGCAAATATCATTGGTCACAAGAATGCACTATATCTATGCACATGATAATCGTACAATAATGACATGTATGGCAGGACTAACTATTTTCAGAATACCATATGATGACTATCAATTTATTCTCATATCAAGCTACCCCGGTGAAGGTGAGTATTTTTTACTATCCGATACGGGCTTTTCTCGCTCCGTCCAATATGGCAAACTTTGTCTTTCTTTTCTCATTATCATAATCATAACAGTTGGTAGGGCGTCCCCTATTGGTGCACCACATGGATTGCCATGTGACCGTGCTCACTTTTCATAATGATAGCCCAAAATATGCTTTCAATAACAAGCATGTTCATCAAAATATAATTATTACCAAAAATCATTGGTAATCATGCCATGAACATAACCATTTCAAATATCACTTTATAAAATATTTCCATGACAAATTTTCACACTTAAGATGGTAAGAAATTCATACAATGGCAATGGCTATGGCATATACTAGTCATTTATTATTTTCATTTATAAGATTCTTCTTTTTTAAATATTAATTTTATTTCTTTATTTTCTTGATTCAGGGTTTCATCCTATCTGACCTTCTCTTAGTAATCAAAGAATAATGCCCTCAATTTAACTCCTATGTAGGTGATCTTGATGTTAATTTAAAGATAAAACAATTATCTAAAACTATTATGTTGAACAGTTAAGCAAAATATTAAGAACTCAACATGATATTACTCCCTCAAAGTATAGGTTATTTCTTCTCGGGTAGGTTCTGACCTGTACCTACTAAACTATCCATATTTCCCTCATATGAATTCCAAATTAAGTGATTCTAGTGGCTAACAATCCGTGACACATATAGAAATAATTTTAATTCCCTACAAAATGTTCCCAGAAATTAAAACAAAAAAGCTATCCTAAAATATTCTTCCCTGATTAACCAATTTCTGACTACTGCATACTAATCGGACCATATCTGCCTCATACGGACTCAAAATTGAGTGATTAAAATGGATACAAATACGTGACACTTATATATATAATTCTTATGTTAACCATTTATTTTAATTCCCTACAGAATGTTCCCAGAAATTAAATCACAGAAGCTATCCTAACATATTCTTCCTTGATTAACCATTTTCTGACTACTACTTACTAATTAGACTATATCTACCTTATATGGACTTAAAATTGACTGATTTTAGTGGCTAAAAATCCATGAGACATAGATATACATTTTTCATGTTAACCATTTGTTTTAATTCCTTACCGATTCTTTTCAAAAATTCAAAAATAGAAGCTTAAAATGTTGCCACCCATAGCCATACCTATGTAAAACTATCTACACCAGCCTAAGAATTCAAACATACATAATATGTAACATGATATAACAACATCCATGACCAATCATCAATGTTCTAAGATCAAAATCTCATATAAATATTACAAGTTTCAAATGTTTTCTTCAAAAAGAAATATTGTTAAACTTACCTTGAGCACTTAGTCCTCTAGACTTCTCCTTCCTCTTTCTTCCTTTCTTCCTCTCATTTTCTCACTCTACCTTGCTTCTATTTTTCCTCTCCCTCACTTCGACGAAAATTATAATGTTATAAGGTTGGGTTTTGCTTAAATAGACCACCAAATAATTCACCTTTCATGATCATGGGTCTACCTTATCACAATTAGGATACACTTGGTTGAATTTTTGGAAAACAAACAACCCATGTTCTTGTCTTCCTCTTTCTTAGTCAAGATATGCATAGGAAAAGAAGATTTTTATTTAGAAAATTATGATAATATGTTCTTAAGATAAAGGACAAGGTCCCTTTGATTTAGTGATTCATTTCCTTTTTCTTTTGTCTTAATCAATTATGATAGGTTTTCCTTTTTAGGTGGCAAATTTCTAGCCCTTGAATCTCCATTATTTGGTTGAAATTATTTGTGTGAGAAAGGAATAATTTGTCCTAATATCATGTATTATCATACCACTTGCTAAAATTATGATTGTAGGATATATATGCTTTGTCCTAAAGCCTTGTATTATCTTAGCACTTGCTAAATTTTTATCTTAAAGCCATGTAACCTAATCTTTATTATATTATCACATGATTTATTTTATTTTATTTTTCCTCTTGGATTTGGGCTTATTCCTACCCATTTCCTTTGCTTTGGATAAAATTCTACCTTTCTTGGAGGGGTTGGACACATTTTCATAATTTTTGGGCTATCAATCCAATTTCTATATCCTAGTCCAAGTCTATGCTTTATTTCTTGTTTAGGTTATCCAATGGACTTGCTACAAAATTATGTCAAGTAGAAAAACTCTATATGAAGTGTCCATAGGTGAAAGCCCAAAGTATGGTTGAATATGTTAAACTTAGTAACTCTAGTTCTTGAATTAGGAAAAATTACCTTAATCCAATGTTTTCTTGAAATTTTAAGACCTTTACTTGTTTCCAAAAATTTATCTTCCTTACCCAAGAATTTCACCTTTCTTTAGTATATTATTTCTATTTTTTCCTCTTAGGTTTTCTCTCTTTACCTATTCCATTAATGTTAGAACATTTCTATGCATACACGTAAGGTGAAGAATTTCTAAGGATTATATTTCCTTAGATATCTAAAAATTTCTAATAAATTTTATTTCCTTAATTAAATATTTATGTACCTTAAATAGAAATGAAATTAGGGATGTTACTTTGAATACTTTTGTATTTTTATTAATTCATGAAACCAAATTAGGGTTGTTATATTTCTCTCACCCTAAAAGAAATTTTGTCCTCAAAATTTCAGAAATTACCTAATAAGAACCATTTTGGATATTTCTTCCTCATGACTTCTTCTAGCTCCCAAGTTGCTTCTTCTGGAGTCAAACCTTCCCATAACACCTTAACTAGGGGAATAGTTTTGTTCCACAATTGCTTCACGTCAGTGTCCAATATAGATGCTAGTACTAGCAGGTATGTCATGTTCTCCTTTATTTGGATTGGTTCATCTCGTATCACATGTGAGGAGTCTAGAAGATACTTTCGGAGCTGTGATACATGGAAAACATTATGCAAGTTGGACAAATTAGTTGGGAGAGAAACTTGATATGCTAACGTCCCTACTTTCTTCAGAATTTGGTAGGGTCCCAAAAATTGCGGATTTAGCTTTTTGATCTTGAGAGACCTACCAACTCCAGCGGTCGGGGAAAGTTTAAGAAATACATAGTCTCCTTCCTCAAACTCCAGAGGTCTATGTCTCTTATCATAGTAACTCGTTTGCCGACTTTGAGCTATGAGCATTTTGTCTCGTATAATCCTGATTTGTTCAGTGGTTTGTTGAATTAGATTAGGACCCAACAAGTTCTTTCCTCCTACCTCAAACCAACATAGTGGAGATTGAAACTTTCTATCGTATAAAGCTTCATAGGGGGCCATCCTAATACTAGAGTGATAGCTATTATTATAAGAAAACTCTACTAAAGGTAGGTACTTATCTCATCCTTTACCTTGCTCTATCACACAGGCCCTCAACATATCTTCTAGGGTTTGAATGGTCCGTTATGTCTGCCCGTCAGTCTGAGGATGGTAGGCAGTACTGAACCGCAACTGAGTACCAAAAGCTTCCTGCAACACCTTCCAAAACCTCGACGTGAACCTCGGATCTCTATCTGAAATGATATTTAAGGGAATACCATGTAGTCTAACTATTTCTTAAACGTACAACTGGGCCAATTTGTCCAGTGAATAGTTAATGTTTATGGGCAGAAAGTGAGCAGATTTGGTTAATTTGTCAACTATTACCCAGATAGAGTTATGTGTAACTGAAGTTTTAGGTAAACCCATAACAAAGTCCATCGAAATACTGTCCTATTTCCATTCAGGAATCTTAAGCGGTTGTAGAAATCCTGCTGGCTTTTGATGTTCCACTTTCACCTTCTGACAAATTAAACATTTCTCCACGAACTCAGCAATGTCCTTTTTCATCCCTGGCCACCAATACATCCTCTTTAAGTCCTGGTACATTTTAGTGGATCCAGGATGGACTGAGTATTTACTTTGATGTGCCTCCTGCAGGATCTTGGTCCTCAACTCTCATTTTTTAGGGACATATATCCTTCCCTGATACATGATTGCTCCAATTTTTTAGATAGAAAAATTATCTTGATCTTTGTGATCCTGTAAGTATTGATCGTGAGCATAGACCTCTTTAATCTGGGTTCAAGATCACACTCTATACTTAACCTATTGATGATTAGCTTATTTGGTCTAGTGGCCAGCTTCAGATTCAAAACTCCTCTACAATCTGCATCTCATACACCATCATCTGACCCATGTGTAGAGATTTTTGACTCAAAGCATCAGCTACAACATTCGCCTTTCCTGGATGATACTTTATCTCAAACTTGTTGTCATTGAGAAATTCTACCCACCTTCGTTGCCTCATATTTAACTCCTTCTAATCAAAAAGGTACTTAAGACTCTTATGATCACAGTATACTTCAAATGTTTCCTCGTACAAATAGTGTCGCCAAATCTTTAAGGCAAACACCACCGCCGGTAATTCAAGATCATGGGTTGGATAGTTTCCTTCGTGAGGTCTTAGTTGCCTAGAGGCGTAAGCAACTACTCTCTTATCTTGCACAAGCACACACCCTAGCCCTTTCTTTGAAGCATCACTATACACTTCAAAATGTCCTGTAGGGTCTAGAATAATTAAAACAGGAGGAGTGGTCAGTTATGCCTTAAGCTCCTGGAAACTAGCTTCACATTGATCAGTCCATTTGAAATGACTTCCCTTCTTGGTCAATTTAGTCAATGGCAAGGCTATACGAGAGAAGTTTTGTATAAACCTCTTGTAGTATCCTGCCAAACCCAGGAAACTTCTGACTTCTGTAACCGTCTTTGGTCTCTCCCACTGAATCACTGCTTCCTTCTTACTAGGATCTACGGCTACCCCTCTATTAGAGATGACATGTTTGAGAAACTTCACCTCTGATAGCCAAAATTCACACTTCTCCAATTTGACATATAACTTTTTCTCTTTCAGCACTTGCAGCACGATTTGGAGATGTTGTTCATGTTCTTTCTCACTTTTAGAATATATCAAGGTGTCATCAATGAACACTACAACAAATTGATCTAGGTATGGTCAAAAAATGCGATTCATATAATCCATGAAAATTGCAGGTGCATTCATCAACCCGAAGGGCATTATGAGAAACTCATAGTGCCCATACCTAGTCCTGAAGGCAGTTTTTGGTACATCCTCCTCCTTGATCCTAATCTGATGGTATCTCGACCTCAAGTCAATTTTACAAAAAATGCAGGCTCCCTTCAGTTGATCCAATAAGTCATCTATCCTAGGGAGAGGGTACTTGTTTTTCATAGTCACCTTATTCAGCTGTCTGTAATCTATGCATAATCTCAAGCTCCCGTCTTTCTTCTTAACAAACAATACAAGAGCTCCCCAAGGTGATATACTCGATCTAATGAATTGCTTGT
Source organism: Gleditsia sinensis (assembly GCA_037074535.1). Lineage (NCBI taxonomy): Eukaryota > Viridiplantae > Streptophyta > Magnoliopsida > Fabales > Fabaceae > Gleditsia > Gleditsia sinensis. The sequence continues at coordinate 29,717,316 of CM073463.1, forward strand.
CTAATACTTCCTCCAACTATTTCTTGAGTTCCTGTAGTTCCTTCGAGGCCATTCTATATAGTGCAATAGAGATAGGCCCTGTCCCAGGTAGGAGATCAATAGAGAACTCAATCTCTCCCTTGGGAGGTAAGCTTGGAATATCTGATGGAAATACTTCAGGAAACTCGTTGGCTATTGGGATTTCATCAAGCTTTGATTCAACTTCTAGGTTTGATAAATACAAGAGAATGTATCCAAGTACTCTATTCTTCAACTCCCTATTCACTTGATTGGCATTAAGTATCAATAACTGCACCTCTTCTTTCGGAGTAAGAGGTAGAGATTCAACGGTTTTGTTACAACAATTCAGCAAGACTCGATTTCTAGTCATCCAGTCTAACCCTAGAATGACATCAATACCTTTTAAAGGTAGACAAACAAGGTCTACAGAAAAAAATTTCTCCTGGATAGTGACCTGACAGTCCTTACATACAGAGAAAGTTAAGACCCTTTCCTCTGTGGGAGTTACTATAGATAGCTTATAGGTGGTTTCAGCAATAGGATACTGAAGCTCCCTAATACATTCTTCTGATATAAATGAATGACTAGCACCAGTGTCAAACAACACCATAAGAGAAAATCTATAGATATAGCATGTACCTTGAATCATTTCAAAAGATTAAGCTCCCTCTTGGCCACTTAGGGTAAAAACCCTTCCTTTCACCTGAGGCCTCTGTTTTGGCTGTTTCCCCACATTCTGTGGGCAATTTCTCGCAAAATGACCCTTCTGTCTGCAGTTGAAGTAGACAGCTTGTCCCTTGTAGCATGGCTGGTTACCATGCATGTGTCCGCACTTTGCACACTTGACTGGGGTAAGGTCTTGTTGGAAAGATCTGGGACCCGCAGTCAATGGCCTCTTACCAGCTCCATATCCACTTCTTCTCACATTCTTGCTAGGGTTGGGAAATGTTTTCTTCCTTTTCCACAAGTTTCGCCTTTGCTTTTCGTCCTCCACTGCCTTTAAAATTTTCTCCAAGAGTCTGCATTTATTGATCAGAGGTACAAAGTCCCTGATCTCCATAGCTACAACAGCATTCTTTATGTCCTGGTTCAGTCTCGCTTCGAACTTAACAGCCTTCCATGCTTTATCGGGGTTAAATCGTAGATAAGAGGAGAACTTAGACAACTCCTTGAACCTCGTGATGTATTGGTTTATGGTCATGCTACCCTGTCAGAGTTAGAGAAATTCAATCTCTTTCTCCGCCCTCATAGTACTTGGAAAGTACTTTTCCAAAAAGGTGTCTTTGAACACCTGCTAAGTGATCTGCCTGCCTTGGTGAGCTAAAAGTTCTCTAGCTCCAGGCCATCAGTATTCTGTTTCATCTTTTAGCATATATACAGCAAAGATTACTTGCTGCTCCTCAGTATAGCCCATCACTTCAAAGATTTTCTCTAACTCCCTTATCCATCTTTCAACTATAATCGGGTCAAAGTTGCCTTGAAAACAAGGTGGCCTAGTCCTCAGGAACTCAGATATTCCGTTATCATTTCTAGCCATCTGGTTGTTAGCACCATTCACACCATTCGAGTTATTAGCATTCTGGAAGTATTGTAGAATTTGATTAGTGGTCATGACTTGGTCTCGAATTGCCATGGCCAAGTTGTGCAGGGTTTCTTCCGCATTGTTTGCTGAATTCCTCCTTGGTTGTTCCATTTCCTACTGTGTCAAAAACAATGTTATGCTGCTATTGAGGTGATAAAGCCCAATAGTTAGTTCAAAAATATTTAACAGCAGTCATAATAACACCTCGGCATGTAGATAGAAAACACTAGTAATATCTTACCTATATGAATTCACTTATCCCTACACAACACAACCACAAACATACTCAAGACACTATAAGATCGATTCAGATAACCATCCACCCACTGGCCATCTAGGATCGACCTGCTTTGATACCAATTATATAACAACTCCATTTAAGTAACAATTTTTTTTTAAATACCATGACGTTATTACCTCGTTACAACTTAATTCAAAATAACATTTATTTCATTTATACAATACAGAGTTTACATACATATCATTAATCAATAACATTCGTCCAAAAGTCTAACACATATATAATTACATCTTATTCATCCCTATTGACCAGTTCTGGAGATACGGGTGCGGGTGGTTGCACCTTCACTAGGATCTTAGTCAACTCGACCATAGACACCATATATATTACTGGGATTAGCTCAAAATAGAGTAACTCGATCCAACATATGTTAAAAGCCGATGCCATAGAGAAAATCTACATAATTATTCTTCTGAACATGACATGGAAATATAGTGAGAATTAAATCCCAGTAAGTTCAACAATAAATAATCAATATAGCTCATCACGTTATGTTCATCTGTATAAACTATAGCAAATATCTTTGGTTATACGAATGCACTATATCTATGCCCATGAGAATTGTACAATAATGACATGTATGACAGGATTAACTATTTTAAGAATATCATATGATGGTTATCAATTTATTCTCATGTGGAGCTACCCCAGTCAAGGTGAGTATTTTCAAATCTCTGGTACGGGTTTTTCTCGCTCCGTCTGACATGGCACACTTTCTCTTTCTTTTCTCATTAGCATAATCATAACCGTTGGTAAGGCGTCCCCTACTAGTGCACCACACGAATTGCCATATGACCGTGCTCACTTTTCACAATGATAGCCAAAAATATGCTTTCAATAACAAGTATGTTCATCAAAATATAATTATTACCAAAAATCATTGGTAATCATGCCATGAACATAACCATTTCAAATATCACATTATAAAATATTTTCATGTCAAAATTTCACACTTAAGATGGTAAGAAATTCATACAATGGCAATGGCTATGGCATATACTAGTCATTTATTATTTTCATTTATAAGATTCTTCTTCATTTTGAAATATTAATTTTATTTCTTTATTTTCTTGATGCAGGTTTTCATCCTATCTGACATTCTCTTACTAATCAGAGCATAACTCCCTCAATTTAACTTCAAGGTAGATGATCTTGATGTCAATTTAAAGATGAAAATATTATATAAAACTATTATGTTGAACAGTTTAGCGAAATATTTAGAACTCAACGTGATATTACTCTCTCAAAGTACAGGTTATTTCTTCTCGGGTAGGTTATGACCTGTACCTACTAAACTGTCCATATTTCCCTCATAAGAATTCCAAATTAAGTGATTCCAGTGGTTAAAATTTCGTGACATATATAGAAATAATTTTTATGTTAATCATTTATTTTAATTCCCTATAGAATGTTTCCAAAAATTAAAACACAGAAGCTATCCTAAAATATTCTTCCCTCATTAACCAAACATACCTATGCAGAAGATATCCTAAAATATTCTTCCCTGTACAGGTTATTTTAATTTCCCTCATAGCCTACCTATGCAGAACTATCTACACCAACCTAAGTATTCAAACATACATAATATGTAACATGATATTCCAACATCCATGACCAATCATTAAAGTTATAAGTCTAAAATCTAATATAAATATTACACGTTTCAAAATTTTCTTCAAAAATAAATATTTTAAAACTTACCTAGAGCACTTAGTCTTCTAGACTTCTCCTTCCTCTTTCTTCCTTTCTTCCTCTCCTTTCCTCACTCTACCTTGCTTCTATTTTTCCTCTCCCTCACTTGGACAAAAATGCTAATGTTATAGGGTTGGGTTTTGCTTAAATAGACCACCAAATAATTCAACTTTCATAATCATGGGTCTAATTTATCATAATTAGGATACACTTGGTTGAATTTTCGGAAAACAAACAACTCATGTTCTTGTCTTCTTCTTCCTTAGTCAAGATATGCATAGGAAAAGGAGATTTGTATTTTGAAAATTATGATAATATGCTCTTAAGATAAGGGACAAGGTCCCTTTGATTTAGGGATTCATTTTCTTTTTATTTTGTCTTAATGAATTATGATAGGTTTGCCTTTTTAGGTGGCAAATTTCTAGCCCTTGAATCTCCATTGTTTGGTTGAAATTATTTGTGTGGGATAGGAATGTTTTGTCCTAATGTCATGTATTATCCTACCACTTGCTAAAAGTATGAGTGTAGGATATAGATATTTTGTCCTAAAGCCTTGTATTATCATATCACTTGCTAAATTTTTGTCTTAAAGCCATGTAACCTAATCTTTATTATATTATCACATGATTTATTTTATTTTATTTTTCCTCTTGTATTTGGGCTTATTCCTACCCATTTCCTTTGCTTTGGATAAAATTCTACCTTTCTTGGAGGGGTTGGACACATTTTCATAATTTTTGGGCTATTGGTCCAATTTCTATATCCTAATCCAAGTCTATGTTTTATTTCTTGTTTAGGCTATCCAATGGGCTTGCTAGAAACTTATGTGAAGTAGAAAAACTCTATATGAAGTGTCCATAGGTGAAAGCCCAATGTATGGGTCAATATGTTAAACTTAGTAATTCTAGTTCTTGAATTAGGAAAAATTACCCTAATCCAATGTTTTCTTGAAATTTTAAGACCTTTACTTGTTTCCAAAATTTTATCTTCCTTACCCAAGAATTTCACCTTTCTTTAGTATATTATTTCTAATTTTTCCTCTTAGGTTTTCTCTCTTTACCTATTCCATTAATGTTAGAACATTTCTATGTATACACGTAAGGTGAAGAATTTCTAAGGATTATATTCCCTTAAATATCTAAAAATTTCTAATAAATTTTATTTCCTTAATTAAATATTTGTGTACCTTAAAATGAAACGAAATTTTTATTAATTCATGAAACGAAATTAGGGATGTTACATAATACATGGCATTTGGACAAAATATTCCTATCCTACACAAATAATTTTAGCCTAGTAAGGGAGATTCAAGGGCTAGAAACTTGCCACTTAGAAAGACAAACCTATCATACTTGATTAAGATAAAAGAAAAAGGAAATGAATCCCTAAATCAAAGGGACCTTGTCCTTTGTCTTAAGAACATATTATTATAATTTTCAAAATACAAATCTCCTTTTGAGACACATCTTAGTGGATCTGTGCATATCGGTATTGTCGGTCTATGGCCCCATTTCAAAAAAGAACATAAACGGTACAGTCTTCGGAATCTGACGTTAAAAGACCCTGTTTGCCAATTTATAAGAAAATTGGATGGGAAGCATATTCTCGACCCATAGAGGGCGTTTAAGCCATTATTGGACGTAAAACCAGAGGAAAATGTGAGCCACAATCACAACTACTGTACATATACATGCATTCCGTCATTTTTGAATTTTTCACCTTTAATTTAGCTAACATTTTTCGGCCTACTCTTATAGCTATGGAAATTATGCCCCCGGCCTATGCACATAACTATTACAAGTATGCCCTTATTTGAGTCTTATAAATGCGCACCTCATTATCTTCATCCTCATAATCAAAGTCAAGGTGAGTGCAGATATGGAAGGAATCGCAGTTCGTCACTTTCGTAATATTTGTGTCTTTTGTGGTTCTAGTCCTGGGAAAAATGGAGAGTATGTAAAAGCAGCACAAACTTTGGGAATGGTACTAGCCAAGAGAAAGATTCATTTAGTGTATGGTGGAGGTTGTCGAGGGTTAATGAGGAGTGTGTCTGGATCTACATATCTAGGAGGATGCCAAGTTCTTGGTATTATTCCTACAGCTCTAGCTGCATCAAACATAGTAGGAAAAACAATTGGGGAAGAATGTAGGGTATCCTCCATGCATGAACGAATTGCTAAAATGATGTGCAACGCTAACGCCTTCATTGCCTTACCTGGAGGTTTTGGTACTCTAGAGGAAATTTTTCAAATCGTCTCTTGGGTACAACTGAACATGCACCATAAACCCATAGGTTTGTTGAATGTTAACAATTTCTTTGATGGTTAGTTGTCTTTTCTTGATCATGCTGTAGAACAAAGGTTTATCTCGCACTCAGCACGTCGGATTCTCATCTCGGCCTCAAATGCTGACGAGCTGATTGATGCGTTACAAGCATTTTTTCATGTACCTGATCCAGTTATAGCTCAAATAGATTGGACAATAGAACACCGCAGAAAGCGCAAACTGGACTTAAATCTTCATTTGTAATACCTTTTATTTGCTTGAGTAAATTTGTATTTTCTGTTTAGTTTGTTGCAGGTTCATCTTTTCTTAGATCTCCTTCCAGGTAATATCTCTTTTAATCTTTACTGTTTATTTTGTGTTTCTTCATCTTTCAAAAAAAAAAAAAATTTGAGTGATGTTTTGGGATTAGGCAAAGCTAGCACCAATGATGAAAATGGTTTAAAATGCTTGTAACCTTTGAAAAATTGATGAGTTCTGGGTGTTATGTGTGAACTTGAACTCTAATGTAACTAATGTTTTATTTGAGAATCCTAATATCTGGTGCACTTAATCTTTTACATTTGACTGATTGTTTATTCAGAAAAGATTTATGTGATTTAGATATGTTAATTGATCTCATAAGACTCCAGAACTTATTCGATTGTCACTTGAGGTGAAATCCTAGACTACTCTCCATTTAAGAAATGAATTAGGCATTTTTGGAATCGTTTGAGCCTTTCAAACCAACCTATACATGATGATATCCCTAGCAACCTATTTTGAGCTTATATTTATCCTTTCTTGAACACCTATATTTCTATCTAGCCTTTAAATAAAAATATGTCTAACTCTTACCTTTCACTCACAGGCATGATCATTTGAAAAGCTATGATTCAAGGGTGGATGGTAGAAGTTTAAAAAAAAAAAGAAGAAAAAAAAGAAAGAAAGTTAATACTCCCTAAATAAATAAGTTTAGGGGTGTTTATATTCAAAAAAAAAATAGTATGAGCAAATAAATGTAAGGATGATGAAAAGGTTGGAGATAGAATTCACAGTATAATATCAAAAGTATTTGGGAGGCTTTAAATGATTATGTACGTCGAAGAGTGCGTTGAGCTTTCATTCATATCATTTTATCCACCTTTAACCTGTGCCATACATTACAAGCCTAATGAAAGTCCTAATGATCTTAAATGTTATGATTAGTCTACATTAGTGGAGAGTGACATGAAAAATAAGCTTATGGAGTCTCAAATGCATATATCTAGAGATCTGTTTTAAATATTTGATTACATAAATTTATTTGAATGCGAAAAGTCTAATGTCATAAGATTACTACACACACACACTTGGGATTCAAGAGTAAACCATATGTTGCATTTGAATAAAAGTTCTACATAACCTTGGGATTCTGATATTTTTCTTGGTTGCACATTTTAGATCCTTGAGGAATGCTTAGTAAGTAAAAAACAATTCATCACTCACTCATCATTTGAATTTTGAAGTTTGTGTGTTTTGCTTGAGGACAAGCAAAAGATTAAGTCTGGGGGTATTTGATGAGTGAGTTTTATACTCATAAATTAAATATTTTCATATTATCTTTTGCCATAATTAAGCATAAATCTTCCTTACTTGTCTTTAGTTTTGTGTCTTTCTTACAGATGGAGAGAAGAGTAGAAAATGGACTTAATTGGAGGAATCAGAGCTAAATTGTGGTTTTTTGGGAATGATGTCTATAAATCAAGCAAATAAAACAAATTCATTAAGGATGGCTGAGTAAGGAGCATTATCATATTGTCTCTTGAGACGCATCCTAATGGATATATGCACAAATTTATTCTTGATTTATGATCACATTTCCAAAAGAACTAAAACATAAAGATTCATGGCAAAGCACCCAATGTTGAGAATATGTTTGCTGTTTGCAGTCCAGCCCAACCTTGCTGTAGTACTTGGGCCATATCTCCGAAAATACATATCCAATATGTATGCAATTTTGGTAGGTGTGTAGCTGACACAATTGGGTACAACTTTCATGTTCAAGTGGTCAGAAAATACGGACATTAAAAGGGCCAAAAGTGGGCTAGAAGAGAATCTGACTACTGCTACAGTCCAGCCCGACTTTGCTCTAGTATTTTGACCATAACTCACACATTACGTATCCAATTTGTCCACAATTTGTCTTGACGGAAAGCTAATGAAATTTTCTACAACTTTCGTGTTGATGAAGTCAGAAAATTCGGCAGTTTTCAAGACGATATTCAAGGATCAATTTTGGTGCACATGATGGAATTCAAATTGTCAACTTTGTACAACTTCCTACCTAACAATTTTGACAATTACCACACCAACCACACTGAATTGTATCTATAAATAGAGGGCTTGAGGGGTGAGTTAGGGAGTTTTTGGAGAGTTTTGGGGAGAGCTTGGGAAAGCTTTGTTAGAATTCTACGAACTTGTAATGTTATTCTCTCTTTAGACATCTTGTATTTTTCATCTTCTTTCGTAATATTATCATGTTTCTTCATCTTTCATTTCACTTTCTCGCTTTGATCATGGAGAACTAATCTCCTAATGCTAAGGTGAAAGGGTGAAACTCTTGGTATGAGAATAATAATTTATCTAACTCTTAATCTTAATGTTTATCTTTGATATTGTATTTACCTTCCTATTTCTTTTCTCATAATTATTTCTTAATGGCTGGTTTTATCATACCGCCGATTTCTTGTTATGTTATTGGCTGATTTTATTAGACCACCTATCTCTTATTATTTTCATGGTTGGCTTTACCACCTACTTTATTTTATTTTACTATTGGATAGCTTTGCCACCGATTCTATTTCATTTTATTTTGTTATGTTAATTAATTTTCTACCTTTCATTTTTTTGCATAAGTTAATCTTGTAAAATGTGAATTTTGATATATTGTAGACAATCTTTGGCACAATAAATGCTTGAATCAATCTTGATTTATTGTAGATAATATAATGATTGGCACAATTTATGCTTGAATCCATTTACAAGTTATCTTTTGCATCTTTGTATTTTTAATCTTGTAAAGTGTGAACCTTGATACATTGTAGACAATATATTGATTGGCACAATGTATGCTTAAATCCATTTTACAAGAATGTTTTAATTATTAGAAAGGAGGTAAATATAATTCATGTATAAACAAAGTTGAGCTTAAATTAACATATCATCCGATTAGAACTTTATTCGTGTAAAGATTCTAATTGAGAAATAAAAGAGTTAAATTTATTTTTATTCGATATACCAAGAGTGGATCTCCTAACCTTAGCATGCTTCTTTACCTTGAATACATCGTCATTTAATTTTAGTATATTAGTTCTTTGCATATTTTGTTCAATATTCCTCTCACAAAACGAGACATCGAGAACTAGGTTAGAAGTATTTATTTCGGATCTATATTAGAATTTTCTCTCAATTGGCAATCTCTGTGGGATCGACCTTGCATACCACTAAATCTATACTCCAATAGATTCGTGCACTTACGAGTTTTAATTAAAACAATAACACCTATACCACCAAAGTACGAAGGGGTCAAACTCTGGTATGGTGGTTCTTGTAACAGCTCCATTTATGTAACAAATTTTTTTATTTTTTTTATTTAACATCATGAAGTTATTACCTCAACTTAACTCACAATAACATTTATTTAATTATACAATACTAAGTTTACACTCACATCATTAATACAAAAATTTGTACAAGACATACATGTACATATAAGCCCTAATCTTCCACATAGACTATTTCCGAGGCCACTGGTTCGGGTGGTGGCACCTCCGCCGGAATCTCAGTCACTTCAACAACTGATATATCCGCAATAATAGGTATTTGCCCAAGATAGGGCACCTCGATCTTACGTACGGCAATAATAAGTCTCATTGAAAACAACTGCATAGCTAATTTTCTGAACATGATATGGAAATATAGTGAGAATTAAATCCCAGTATGTTCAACAATAATTCATTATCAATATAGTTCATCACGTCATGTTCAGCTGTATAAACTACAGAAAATATCTTTAGGTCACATGAATGCACTTTATCATGCACATGAAAATTATACAGTTATGACATGTATGGCATGGATAACTATTTTTTCGAATTTCATATGATGGCTATCAACTTATTCTTACTTCAAGCTACCCCGGTCAGGGTGAGTATTCTCTACTTTTCGGTACGGGCTTATCTCGCTCCGTCCAACATGACACACTTTCTCTTTCTTTTCTCATGAATATAATCATAACCGTTGGTAGAGCGTCCCCTACTGGTGCACCACACGGATTGCCATGTGACCGTGCTCATTTCTTTTCTTTTCATATTAATAGCCGAAAATATGATTCCAATAACAAGTATGTTCATTATATTCTCATGCCATAATGTATCAAAACATAATCATTCTCAAAATTCATTGGTAAACTGAAATTATGCCATGAATATAATCATTTTCTAATTTTCACTTTATAAAAAGTTCCATGTCAAAATTCCACACTAATACCTCGATAACTTGATAGTAATTGTAGTCTGTAAACAGCGCACCAGGAAAGTTTCCAGAAAAGAGAGGTGGGTCACTAATGGACACGCTTAAGTACCAAGTCTTTCCTTGCCAGAGCTTTCCTTAGACATGCACTTTTCACAAATCACAATTTTTTTTCCAGTAACTAGAATAATTCTTTTCTGATATGGAAATACTGCAACCACGGAGCATACTAAGATTTTTTTTTAAATAAAACCGGAACTTTCAAAACTTCTTGGAAATTTATATGAGTACTAGGGTAAATTCTATGTTAAAAATTACACACTTAAAATGGTAGTAAGTTCATGCAATGGCAATAGCTAGGACATACACTAGGCATTTATTATTTTCATTTATAAAATTCCTCTTCTTTCTTGAATATTATTTTCATCTTTTCATTTTCTTTATGTCTAGGCATTTAGTCATTTTATTTCTACTTATATCATTTCCAACACATGTTCTTACAAATTTTATAGAGCATTTTTCCTCAAATTGATTTCTACTATTACCTTAAAAATTCATCTAGGGTAGAAAAATATATTGAAAATAGGTTTTACTAACTTTTAACACAGCCTTTGCTTACAAATCAGAGCATAACTCTCTCATTTTAACTCCGATTAAGATGATCTTAGTGTCTATGAAAAGCTAAGACAATTATCTAAAACTATTATGTTAATCATATCAACAAAATAGTATGATATTGTGGTGTTATTACTCCTTTAAATTTAGTATTATTTCTTCTCGTGTAGGTTCTGACCTTTACTGACTAATTAGACCATATCTCTCAAATTTGAACTCCAAATTGAGTTATTCCAGTTGGTAAAATTCCATGAGCCATATATCTATAATTGTTATGTTGGCGCGCTATTTTAATTCCCTACAGAATATTCCCAGAAATTCAAAAACTAAAGCTTTAATAACATACTCTTCCCTGAATAAACATTTTCTGACCTCTGCTTACTAATTGGATCATATCTACCTCATATGAACTCCAAATTGAGTTATTCCAGTTGGGAAAATTCCATGAGCCATATATCTATAATTGTTATGTTGGCACACTATTTTAGTTCCTTATAGATACTTCTCAGAAATTAAAATACCGAAGCTATCCTAACATATTTTTCCCTGATGACCCATTTTCTGACCTTTGTCTACTAATCGGCTCATATCTCCCTTATATGGACTCCCAATTGAATGATTCCAGTGCCTAAATATCCATGACACATATATATTTAATTCTTATGTTAACCATTTATTTTAATTCCTTATAGATTGTTCCCAGAAATCAAAATACCGAAGCTTAAAATTCTGCCACCCATAGCCATAACCATGCAGAACTATCTACACCAACCTAAGTATTCAAACATACATCACATGCAAGATCAATATGTAACATGATATAGCAACATCATGACCAATCATAAAAGTTCTAAGATCAAAATCTCATATAAATATTATAAGTTTTAAAATTTTTCTTCAAAAAGAAATATTGTTAAACTTACCTGGAGCACTTAGTCCCCTAGACTTCTCCTTCCTCTTTCTTCCTTTCTTCCTCTCCTTTCCTCACTCTACCTTGCCTCTATTTTTCTTCTCCCTCACTTGGACGAAATTCTAATGTTGTAAGGGTGGGTTTTCTTATATAGACCATCAAATAATTCACCTTTCATGATCATGGGTCTACCTTATCACAATTAAGATACACTTTGTTGAATTTTTGGAAAACAAACAACTTATGTTCTTGTCTTCCTCTTCCTTAGTCAATATATGCATAGGAAAAGGAGATTTGTATTTTGAAAATTATGATGATATGTTCTTAAGATAAGGGACAAGGTCCCTTTGATTTAGGGATTCATTTCCATTTTCTTTTGTCTTAAACAAGTATGATAGGTTTTCCTTTTTAGGTGGCAAATTTCTAGCCCTTGAATCTCCATTATTTGGTTGATATTATTTGTGTGGGCTATGAATGTTTTGTCCTAATACCATGTATTATCATACCACTTGCTAAAATTATGAGTGTAGGATATAGATTTTTTTGTCCTAAAGCCTTGTATTATCATGCCACTTGCCTAAATGATGAATGTAGAATCACACCACTTGCTAAATTTTTGTCTTAATGCCATGTAACCTAATCTTTATTCTTATTATTATATCATCATCTAATTTATTTTATTTTATTTTTTCTCTTGGATTTGGGCTTATTCCTACCCATTATGGGCTTGTCCTACCCATTTTCTTTGCTTTGGATAAAATTCTTCCTTTCTTGGTGGGCTTGGTCACATTTTCATAATTTTTGGGCTATTGGTGCAATTACTATATCCTAGTCCAAGTCTATGTTTTATTTCTTGTTTAGGTTATCCAATGGGCTGGTTAGAAACTTATGTGAAGTGGAAAAACTCTATATGAAGTGTCCATAGGTAAAAGCCCAATGTATGGGTAAAGATTTTAAACTTAGTAACTATAGTTCTTGAATTAGGAAAAATTACCCTAATTCAATGTTCTTGAAATTTTAAGACCATTACTTGTTTCTAAAAATTTATCTTCCTTATCCAAGAATTTTGCATCTCTTTAGTATGTTATTTCTAATTTCTTTCCTATTAGATTTTCCTTCTTTATTTGTTCTCTTAATGTTAGAAACATTTTCTATGCATATACATAAGGTGAAGAATTTCTAAGGACTATATTTCCTTAGACATCTAAAATATTGTCTAATAAATTTTATTTCCTTAATTAAATTTTTTATGTACCTTTATCAATAAAAGAAATGAAATTAAGGATGTTACAGTTCTGATATGGGATCCTCCGAATATTTTATGAGAAATGTTTTGATGCATAGCATAATTTGATTAATGATTTTACAATATTGAATATGATTTTGAACTTGACATGAGCATTGTGTATACAGTACCGCATACGGTTTGAAAGACCTGATTATGATTTTTTTTTAACAGAGAAAATTTGAAAATGTGGGTCCCATGTGGATGTACTTCTGAAATGTAATTTTTGATAACATAAATTTTATTATATGAGTACATCCATATGTTGACCTAAGAGGTTATAGGAGGTATTATCTGCTCACTGAGTTGTAAAACTCACTACACGATGTGGATCTATTTTTTAGATAAAGACATAGAGTTTGGTCCAACAGCCACGTGATCGACTAGAGGTCGTACTTCAGTGGGGAGCCTACATTGTTTCTAGGCTCTCAATGTTTTATATTTGTAAAATATTTGTACTCTAGAGTTACTCTGAACATCATAGGCAGGATCCTTACTACTACTGTTACTCTGGTGTTTATAGACGTAAACTGTATATTGTATATGTGTATGGGAACTTATATGTATTGATTTATATGATTAAGAATGGCATTATGTACATTTATGGAAAATATATGTGTATAGTATATGGATTTCACGTGCCCTAAAATTAGGGTCGTGACAAGTTGGTATCAGAGCATTAGGTTTCCCTGTGACAATCAGAGCAAAGGATTCTTTAGTAGGACCTTTAGTATCGATATGAGCCAGACATATTTATACTTCAGGTGCTGCTGAGGGATTCTATAGGATTTCAAATTCCTTTCTATTCGAAGTTGTTAAAGTTTATAGTATAAGATAGATTGAATATTGTGACATCTTAAGAAGTATCTATGGATCAATTACAGCTTGAAAGTAAAAGAGATATGCGTCTTAAAGAATTTAAAGAATTGAGATAGATACCAAATATGATGGTTTCTGAATGTGACATCCGTTGTACCCGGTTGTCTAGATATGGTAGACTGTGATGTGATATTGAGAATGGATTTGTTGGCATTATGTCATGTCATTTTGAAATGTCATTGTATGGTGATTAAATTCAATTATTGAAGAATTTTCTTTCTTGATACAAGGGGATCGTAATGAGATACCCAGTAATCTAATTTATGCTTTAGCATTCCATAAGTGACTACAAAAAGGTGCCAAGGATAGTTGGTAGTGGTGAGAGATGTTGATATAAAGTATACCACTGTAAATTAAGTTCTAGTGGTTAGAAAATTTTCTGATGTAATTCTTGAAGAATTGTCAGGATTACCTCGAAACGTAAAATATAATTTGGTATTGATTTACTTCCTAGAACCCAACCAGTGTCTATACCTATATATAGAATGGCACCGACTGAACTCAAGGAATTGAAGGATCAGTTGTGACACTTGTTAAACTAGGGATTTATATACCCTAGTACTATTACTTGGAGTGCTTCAGTTCTATCTATGAAAAAGAAAGATGGATCACTATGACTATGCATAGATTATAGAAAATTGAATAAAGTGACAATGTGAAATAAATACTCATTACCTCATATAGATGATATGTTTGACCAGCTACAAGGTGCTCAACATTTTCAAAAAAAATTGAATTGATTTGATATTTGGATCTCATCAAATGAAGATAAGGGAAGAGGATATTCGAAAAAAAAACAAATTTCTTTTAGGACTCGTTATGGTATTATGAGTTCTTGGTGATGTCATTTAGTTTGACAAATGTCCAGTTGCATTCATGGACTTGATAAAAAAAGAGAGTATTAAAGCCATCTCAGGATTAATTTATTATTATAATTATTGATAATATACTAGAATATTTCAAGAGTGCAGAGGATCATAAGCAATATTTAAAAATAGTATTACAAACTCCAAGGGAATATCAGCTATATGCTAAGTTCTCAAAATATGAATTTTGACTTAGTAATAGTACTTTCTTAAGGTATATGGCTAGCAAGATGGTATCCAAGATAACCCTAAGAAAGTAAAAGTGGTACAGCAATGTCCACATCTTGCTACAGTTACTGATGAAGATCCAAGTCCAATTTGCGCTTTCTGCTGTGGTCTGTTGTCCATTCTATTTGAGCTATGATTGGATCAGGTACATGAACATATGCTTGTAAAGCATCAATCAACTCTTCAGCATCTGAAGCTAATATGAGAATTCATCGTGCTGAGTGTGGGATAAACCTTTGTTCCACAGCATGATCAAGGAAAGATAACAAACCATCAAAGAAGTTATTAATATTTAACAAACCTATTGGTTTGTGATGCATATTCAGTTGTGCCCAAGAGACTATTTGGAAAATCTCCTCTAAAGTACCAAAACGACCTGGTAAGGCAATGAAGGCGTCAGCATTGCTCATCATTCTAGCCATGCGTTCATGCATGGAAGCTACTCTATATTCTTCCCCAATTGTTTTCCCTATGTTGCTGGATGCAGCTAAAGCTGTAGGAATAATACCTAGAACTTGGCATCCTCCTACATGTGCAGCTGTAGCCACACACCCCATTAACCCATAGTTACCTCCACCATAGACTAGATGAATTTTTCTCCTGACCAGCACCATACCTAGGTTTTGTGCTGCTTTCACATATTCTCCGTCCTTTCCAGGACTGGAACCACAAAAGACACAGATATTTCAAAACTGATGGAATGCGGTTCCCTCCATAATTTCTATCACCTTAACTCTGAGTATGAAGATAAAGATACTAATGTAAGCATTTATAGAACTCAGAGAAGGGCATATTTATAATAGCTATGTGAATAGGCCGGACATAAATATAACAACTATGTGAGTGATTGATAAATATCAGTTAAATTGAAGATAAAATTTTCAAAAATGACGGCAAGCATGTATATATACAGCAGTTATGACTGTGACCTATATTAAACACATAAAGAAAAAAAAGATTAAAAAATGCAAACCAGTTAGTTGTTGAAGAGGGACAATCAAAAGATTTATCTTGTTTTTCTCAATATTCTTACCAGTCAACTATTGGTTTATAAGTCGACTAGCTATTTTGAGAAATTTTAATTTGGACTGGTTATTTTACAGTTGATTGATTACATCTATTCTGAAGCAATCAACTGCATCCTACCAGTTAACTATGTGCTATTGTTTTTCACAGACTTTATAAGCTCAGAGATATCTCTTTTTCATATGATATGCTTCTGCCGAATAACAATATCTTTGAATTAAATTTTGGCACATATATTCAAAACTTGCGGCCACCAATTGCGGCCACCGATTTTCGTCGAAATAGCAGCTAGATTTTGTTTACAGATTTTCAAGAATTACGGCCACCGATTTTAATTTCCTGTCAATATTTTGTCCAAACTTCTGACTTCCTATTTTGGCACCATGCTCTATTACGTGTTTCGCATTTTCTGTTGCATTATCCTATATTAATATTTGGCATTAAATGCAAGATTTTGATTAGTAGATTAAAGTAATAGAGATTTTGAAAAGAATAGATAGATGATGATCTAATGGTGCTTTAGTATGGAAAGTAAGATTTGAGTTAATCTCAAATTTTTATTTTAATTTGGAAACATGGAGAATATTTTGAGAATCATCTCTGAGAATAATGTAAGTGATTAAGATGTTTGTGTTAAGGATTTATACCTTGCTAAATTGAGACTAGTATCTACATGTTGAGATTAGAAATTCACGTATGAATAATTGTTGAGAAAAGAGATTTTAGAAGAAGCCATAGATTGTAAATATGGATAAACCGAGGTAATAAAGATATACTGAGATATAAAAAAAATGGTACTAGTATAATGGTAAAAAGAAGATACAAGTGAAATTTTTCATTGGCAGGTATGTTGGCAAGTACGAATTGAATGTATTATCTCAAGAGAGATATTCAGGAAGTCTAAGGATCTTTATTAAATTATAGTATGACTGATACTAAAATTAAATGATGTGTTTATACATTAGAAGTTATGCTTTACGTATCTTTATCTTATTGTGGTGGAAGTTGGGAGAAATTAATTGTCCTTAGTTGAACTTGCTCATAGCAGTAATTATCATGCCAATATACAATGGCATCATTTGAAGTTTTACATGAACATCATAGGTTTCTTAATATGTGAGTGAATTGAGAAAAGTTAAACTTTGGAAATCTAATTTGGAATAACATGCAATAGATAAAATATAACTTATCTAAATTGATGATGCTAGCTTGGAGAGCATGCTTCAAGCATATGTTTTTGAGATTGGTAGGAGATTTCTTAGCAGAATTTGTCTATAATAAAATGATATTAGAAGATTTAAACCTTATGTAAGAGGTGTTACAAATGTTCTGTTAAATGACTCAGTGGAGTTATATTTATTATAAGATATCATTGATAAAGTGAAATTGATTAGAAAAAAATACTGGAAACTCAATACAAGTTAAAAGTTTACAAGGACTATGAATGTTGAGCACTAGGAATTTTCAGTTGGTGATCATATATTCTTTAATGACTCACCAATGAAAGAGGTAATGAGATTTGGAAAGAAAGGGAAGTTACCCTCTCGGTATATAGAATTATTTGGATTCTTGATAGGATTGGTTCAGTGGCTTATTGTTTGGTTTTACCACTTGTATTGGATAATGTTTATCCAGTTTTTCATGTGTCTATACTACGGAAATATTTACCGGATTCTACACATGTTATACAGTGTCCATAGATTCAGTTACAGAAAGATTTAACCTAAGAGGAGGATATACACGCTAGATATCTATATTTATTTGAACAATGAGATTAATATTTATCTGCAACTATGGTGATGAAATTCGGGGACCGAATTTCTTTAAGGGGGGAAGAATGTAATAACCATAAAATTTAACGAAAATTCCAATTAAAGGAAATTTAGAATAAAAGAGAGAATTTTGACAATAGAGATAAGAAACGTAGAAAATATGAATATTTATTACATGGATTAAAGAATTATAAAAGAAATATGAGAATTTATGTTTTGGCGCGCTATTAGCAAAAATATTTTTATTTATGTAGAAATAATTATAATTTGTTAAAAGTAAGTGGACTTTTAAGTAAAAGAAGTATTGTGTTGCTTAAAATAATTATACCGGCCTCTATTGAATTTTTATGGTATTTTTAGAAATATTCTTTCTTTTAATATGAATAAAGATATTTGTTTTGAAATTTTTTTTATTATGATTTTTATCAGGAAAAATCATGATTTAAGAGTTTAACTAAAAGATTATGAGAAAGGAAATTTTTAAAAAATTTTGGGATATTTTATGATGAAAAACGGAATTTATATGAATTTTTATAAAAAAAATCTTATTATTAATTATTTAATAATTATTATTCTATTTAAAAAAAATAGTAGCAGAATGTTAAATTGAAACCGGGGGCGACGAAATATCGAAAAAGGAAAAAAAACGGAAAGATGCATAGTAATGAATAGTGAGTGAATAGTGATCTCAAAATTTATCTTTCGATTTGGAGTACTTAAGGGCTTCTGATAGTAAAACTGAAAGTGTTATTGGATTCAGGACGAAGAGTACTTCAGTTTTGACCGATCAGTTTTTCAAATCAACCGTTGAATCGCCGTAGATCTAAACTAGAAAATCTCGGTAAAAGTGTTTTCCGGCGATGAATAGTGGTGGTGAATAGTATTTTCCGGCATGAATACTGTTTTCCGGCGGTGAACAGTACCCCGAGCTCATTTAAGGTTTTTGGACCCTCCGGACACATTTTTGAAGCTTATTTGGTCAAATTCAGACCAGAAACGAGGATTTTAGGGCTGTCCAATCTGGAGCCCTTACCTGTGAGTAGATGATTCTTCCTATGACTTGCCTATACTCTTCTTGATACTTGAATATGTATATGATTATGTTTATGAGATATACACACTGTGATATGTTTCTGAAATGCATTAAAACGATTTGATATGCTTACATTTTGAAATACAGTTCAAAAAGAGTATAGTTTTGAAAATGGATTTATGAACTAATGGTGTATATGATTTCACATGTATTTCTCATTAAATGATAAAGTGAATATTTATACACGTGACATTGATTTATAAAGATATATGATTGCCTAGAGAAAGGGCATATATATGTGATAAACCCTGAATGGGTAATTTATAACAGATGAATTTTGAAATACATTGAACATATGATTTTTACATGTATTTCGCATTACATGTCAAAGAAAGTATGTTATACATGTGACATTGATTTTACAGTAATATGTTTGCCTTGGATATGGGCATGTATACATGTTTCCCCTGAATGGGAAGTTTTGACATATGAGTATTTTGAGACTGAAAGTCTGTATTATATTGAGAATTTATACTGGATTATATGGCATATGTGCATATGGTATTTTCTGTGGAGGAATCCTGTTGGAAACACTGTCTGCTAACAGTAGGTGATGTTAGCCTTGGTGCGCACCTTGATTGCCTCAGCTAGCAGGGGAGGTGGTGCTAGCCTCGTGTGAGGGCCAACACACGAGAGATTATATGTGAAGGAGAGCGGAATGCATCCTATATATGGGCGAGATGCCAGTTATATGAGATGTTATTTTGCCTTCCCTTGCTGTGTGCTTGGGAAAGACCCATATAGAGTCCCTTCGCGTGTCCTCTTGAATGGTAGTAGGGCAAACCTCAGCGAGATGTTGAGTTTAGGCAAATCCTATACCACCAAAGTACGGAAGGGGTTAAACTCTGGTATGGTGGTTCTGATATGGGATCCTCCGAATATTTTATGAGAAATGTTTTGATGCATAGCATAATTTGATTAATGATTTTACAGTATTGAATATAATTTTGAACTTGACATGAGCATTGTGTATACAGTACCGCATACAGTTTGAAAGACTTGATTATGATTTTTTTTGAACAGAGAAAATTTGAAAATACGGGTCCCATGTGGATGTACTTCTGAAATATAATTTTTGATAACATAAATTTTATTATATGAGTACATCCATATGTTGACCTAAGAGGTCATATGAGGTATTATCTGCTCACTGAGTTGTAAAACTCACTACACGATGTGGATCTATTTTTCAGATAAAGACATAGAGTTTGGTCCAACAGCCACGTGATCGACTAGAGGTCATACTTCAGTGGTGAGCCTACATTGTTTCTAGGCTCTCAATGTTTTATATTTGTAAAATATTTGTACTCTAGAGTTACTCTGAACGTCACAGGCAGGATCCTTGCTTCTACTGTTACTCTGGTGTTTATAGACGTAAACTGTATATTGTATATGTGTATGGGAACTTATATGTATTGATTTATATGATTAAGAATGGCATTATGTACATTTATTGAAAATATATGTGTATAGTATATGGATTTCACATGCCCTAAAATTAGGGTCGTGACAATATTATCATAATTTTCAAAATACAAATCTCTTTTCCTATGCATATCTTGACTAAGGAAGAGGAAGACAAGAACATAAGTTGTTTGTTTTCCAAAAATTCAACCAAGTGTAATCTAATTGTGATAAGGTAGACCCATGATCATGAAAGGTGAATTATTTGGTGGTCTATATAAGAAAACCCACCCTTACAACATTAGAATTTTGTCCAAGTGAGGGAGAGGAAAAATAGAAGCAAGGTAGAGTGAGGAAAGGAGAGGAAGAAAGGAAGAAATAAGAAGGAGAAATCTAGGGGACTAAGTGCTCTAGGTAAGTTTAACAATATTTCTTTTTGAAGAAAAGTTTTGAAACTTGTAATATTTATATGGGATTTTGATCTTAGAACTTTGATGATTGGTCATGGATGTTGCTATATCATGTTACATATTATGTATGTTTGAATACTTAGGTTGGTGTAGATAGTTCTGCATGGGTATGGCTATGGGTGGCAGAATTTTAAACTTCTGTGTTTTAATTGCTAGGAATATTCTATAGGGAATCTAAACAAATGGTTAAAATAAAAAATGTAGATTTATGTCTTACGGATTTTTAGCCATTGGAATCATTCCATTTAGAGTTCATATGAGGTAGATATATTCTGATTAGTGAACAAAGGTCAGAAAATGTTTAATTAGGGAAGAATATGTTATGATAGCTTCGGTGTTTTAATTGCTGGGAACATTCTATAAGAAATTAAAATAAATGGTTAGCATATTAATTATAGATATATGTGTCACAGATTTTTAGCCACTGGAATCATTCCATTTAGAGTTCATATGAGGTAGATATGTTCTAATTAGTAAACAAAGGTTAGAAAGTGGTTAATTAGGGAAGAATATGTTAGTATGTATTTGGTGTTTTAATTTCTGAGAACATTCTATAAGGAATTAAAATAAATGGTTAACATATGAATTATAGATATATGTCTCATGGATATTTGGCCACTAGAATCACTTAATTTGGAATTCTTATGAGGGAGATATAGATAGATTTGTAAGTAGAGGTCAGAACCTATCCGAGAAGAAATAACTTGTACATTAAGGGAGTAATATCACCTTGATTTCTTAATATTTCGCTATAATGTTCAACATAATAGTTTTAGATAATTGTTTTATCTTGAAATTGACACCAAGATCACCTACATTATTTGTGTGGGATAGAAATGTTTTGTCCTAATGCTATGTATTATCATACCACTTGCTAAAATTATGAGTGTAGGATATAGATGTTTTGTCCTAAAGCCTTGTATTATCATACCAGTTGCTAAATTTTTGTCTTAATGCCATGTCACCTAATCTTGATTACACCATTATTTCATCACTTTAATTTTATTTTTATTTTTATTTTTCCTCTTGGGTTTGGGCTCATTCTTGCCCATTTTCTTTACTTTGGTTAAAATTCTACCTTTCATAATGGGTTTGGTCACATTTTCATGATTTTTGGGCTACCGGTCCAATTTCTATATCCTAGTCCAAGTCTATGTTTTATTTCTTCATTGGGCTATCCTATTGGCTTGCTAAAAATTTATGTGAAGTAGAAAAACTCTATATGAATTGTCCATAGGTGAAAGCCCAATTTATGGGTGGAAATACTAAACTTAGTAACTTTTGCTCTTAAATTAAGAAAAATTACCCTAATCCGATCTTCTTGAAATTTCAAGACCTTTACTTACTTCACAAAAATTTATCTTCCTTACCTAAGAATTTCACCTTTCTTTAGCATGTTTATTTCTAATATTTCCTCTTAGTTTTTTTTTTCTCTTTACGTATTCCATTAATGTTAGAATCATTTCTATGCATACACGTAAGTTGAAGAATTTCTAAGGATTATATTTCCTTAGGTATCTAAAAATTGTCTAATAAATTTTATTTCCTTAATTAAATATTTATATACCTTTATCAATAAAAGAAATGAAATTATGGATGTTACTTTGAATACTTTTGTACTTTTATTAATACATGAAACGAAATTAGGGATGTTACACCTTAAAGTGTTCTTCATACCTTAATACTCAATTAGTATATACTATAAACTCATTATTCTTTCTAATTTGCACATAATTTGCCAACTTACATAGTTATGCATACTTGATATAATTTTTTTTAAATATGTTCTTTGTTAGATAAATTCTTTCAAAATTTTCATACTTTAACCTACTAACCACTTGGACACCATAATAGCTGAGTTTCAAAGAAAAGAAATTAACTTTTCTTGTAATGAGGGAAAAGAACTTTACATTTAATGCCAAACATTAATAAGGGAGAATGTAGTAGAACAGACGAAAAAGCATAATAAATAACGGTACCAAAATCTATAAACAAAATCTAGCTGTTATTTCGACAAAATTGGTGGCCGCAAGTTTTGAATATATGTTCCAAAATCTACTTTAAAGCTATTGGTATTTGATGAAAACGAAACATTTCTGAGCTTATAAAAGCCTGTAAAAAATAAAGAATACATAGTTAACTGGTAGGATGTAGTTGATTGCTTCAAAATAGATGTAATCAATCAACTGTAAAATAAATCAGTCCAAATTAAATATTCTCAAAATAGCTAATCGATATAATAATATTGATAGTCAACAGACAAGAACATTGGGAAAACAAAATAAACCATTTGATTGTCCCTCTTCAATAATTTACTTGTTTTTATTTTCACTCTTTTTTTTTACAATTATGCCTATCAGCTATAACTTTCTTACAATAATCAAGACATCAATTCTTCATCAAGGACAACAAGGAAAAGACAATTTTTTGGAGATATCTTAACCTTATTCTCTTTATGTTCTTAATATGAACGACGATCACAACTATTGTACTTATACATACTTGCCGTCATATTTAAAAATTTTCACCTTCAATTTAGCTAATATCCACCAATCACTCACATAGTTGTTTTAATTATGTCCTGCCTATTCGCATAGCTATTGTAAGTATGTCCTTCTCTGAGTTCTATAAATGCTCACGTTAGTATCTTTATCTTTATACTCAATGTTAGGGTGTGTGTAGCTATGGAGGGAATCGCATTCTGTCAGTTTCGAAATATTTGTGTCATTCGTGGTTTCAATCCTAGAAAAGATGGAGAGTATGTGATAGCAGTACAAAATCTGGGTATGGTGTTGGCCAGAAGAAAATTTCATTTAGTGTATGGTAGAAGTAATCGTGGGTTAATGAGGTGTGTGTCTACAGCTGCTCATGTAAGAGGATGTCAAGTTCTAGGTATTATTCCTACAGCTCTAGCTGCATCAAACATCATAGGAAAAACAATTAAGGAAGAATTTAGGGTAACTTCCATGCATAAGCGCATGGCTAGAATGATGAGCAATTGCTTTACCAGGTGGTTTTGGTACTTTAGATGAGATTTTCCAAATAGTCTCTTGGGCACAATTAAATATACATCACAAACCGATAGGTTTGTTAAATGTTAATCATTTCTTTGATGGTCTGTTGTCTTTTCTTGATCAAGCTGTGGAACAGAGATTTGTCCCACACCCAGCACGATGAATTCTCCTTTCAACTTCAAATGCTGAGGAATTGATAGATGTTTTATAAGCATTTGTTCATGTACTTGATCCAATTACAGCTCAAATAGAATGGATAATAGACAACCGTAGAAAGCACAAATTGGACTTGGATATTCATTTGTAACTGTAGTAGGACATGGCCATTGTTGTACTGCTTCTACTTTCTTAGGGTCAACTTGGATACTATCCTTACCAACCATACTCCCTTAGAGTTAGTAAAACTATATTTAAATGTTGCTTATGATCCTCTGAACTCTTGAAATGTTCTAGTATATCATCAATAAATATAATAACAAATTGATCCAGGAATGACTTAATTACTATTCATTAAATCTATGATTGCAGCTGGAGCATTTGTCAAACTAAATGACATCACCAAGAATTCATAATGCCCATAATGAGTCCTAATTTTTTTTTCCAAATATCCTCTTCCCTTATCCTTAATTAATGATACTCATATCTCAAATCAAATTTTTAAAAAATATTGAGGACCTTGTAACTGGTTAAACAGACCATCTATAGGAGGTAATGAGTTTTTATTCCACATTGTCAACTTATTCAACTATCTATAATCTATGCATAGTCATAATGATCCATCCTTCTTTTTCACAAATAGGTCTAGAGCACCTCAAGAAGAGTACTAGGGCGTATAAATCCCTTGTCTAACAAGTCTTACAACTAATTATTCATTCCTTGAGTTCAGACATTACCATTCTATATGGGGGTATAGACATTGGGTTCTAGGAAGTAAATCAATACCAAATTATATTTTACGTTTCGAGGTAATCTTGGCAATTCCTCAAGAATTACATTAGAAAAGTTTCTAACCACTGGAACTTGATTTACACTGATATATTTCATATTAACATCTCCCACCACTGCTAAATATTCTTGGCACCTTTTTGTAATAACTTATAGGCTGCTAAAATAGAGATTAGATTTTTGGGTACCTTACTACGGTCTCCTTGTATCAAAAAATAAGATTCTCCAGGAATATTGAATTTACTCATCTTCGGATGACATTCTCAAATGGCCTAACATATTGTCAACCAATCCATTTTTAATATCACATCAAAGTCTACCATATCTAGACATTCAAGTAAAACAGATATTATATTAAAAAATGATCATATTTGACATTTGTCTTAATTCTTTAAATTCTCTGGTACGCCTATCCCTTTCAATTTCAGGCAATAATTGACCCATATTTACTTCTTAAGATGCCACAATATTCAATCAATCTTATACTAGGAAATTTAACAAACTTGGAATAGAAAGGAAATTGAAACCCTATAGAGTCCCTCAACAGCAACTGAAGTATAAATATGTTTGGCTTATATCTATACTAAAGGTCCTACTAATGAATCCTTTGCTTTGATAGCCACAGAGAAACTTAATGCTCTAATACCAATTTGAAATGCCCCCAATTTATAGACACGTGAAATGAACTTTTTTTTCCCGCAATCAGATATTTTTTTATAACATGTGTAACACTACTCTTTGGCATGGAAATAGATACATATAGGTTCTCTCATGTATATACATTATACAAACCAAGTTATAAATGTCAAAGTAACAATAGAAGCAGAGATCTTGCCTGTGGCATTCAGAGCACACTCTAGAATACAAACACAACATAATTCAAAACTGTGAGCCTTAAAAACAACGTAGACTCACCTAGAGAATATGTCACATAACTGATCACCTATCTGTAGGATCAGACTCGGTATTCTTATATGAAAAATGTGAAAATATCGTGTAGTGAGTATGACAACTCAGTGAGCAGATAATACCTCCTATGACCTTTTAGGTTAGCATATGGATGTACTCATGTTTTAAAATTTGTCACTTAGAAAATACAGTTCAAAAATACATCCATATGGGACCTGTATTTTAAATATTCTCAAATAAAATGATATTTAGATATCCAAACCATATTCAGCACGGTATGATCATTAAACAAATGTTGTTATGCTCATCTATATAAACTATATTAAAATAATAAGCTTTTGAGATAAAGTTATAACTTTTAATACACCGGTTTCACTTGATGATTTGGCATACTTAATTTAAAATGACCTACCTTATTCGACTATCTGGTCTACCCAATTTAAAATTACATGCCTCATTCGGTGATCTGGTCAACCCACACACTTAATTCACTCATTTGCTATATGCATAGTGATCGATCGCCTACAGTCACAACAATTATCAGAGAATGTGAGTTCATCACCCATCTACCTCTTCACATTACCACTGTCACCTAGTTGGAGCGGCCCTTCCTTGGCTCATAGGGTGTCCCTTACTTGGTACCGTCACAAGCCATACAACCCGTCGATATTCATCCATACGTATCAATACATATATATAAATGCATATTAATCAAATACAATGTATAATTATCAAGCAACTTACCATGAGCTTTACGCTTGTCATTCAATCATAATTAGCAACTATATAGTTTTACAAATCAATGCCTCATGCACATAATATTCACTTTACCAAATAATGATAAATACATTTAGAACCATATATTCAATGATTTTCAAAATCTATTTGCAAAACCATACTCTTCTTGAACTATGTTCCAGTTCATAAGTAAAACAGATATTTTAACACATTTTAGAAACTTATGATAGCATACATAATTTGTAAACAGAACAGATTATACATTTTGAGTTCAAGAAGAGCATGGGGTAAATCATAGAAAGAATTATCTACTCACAAGTCGGGGCTCCAGGTTAGACAACCCCAAATGTAATTTTTCAAGCCAAATCTGATCAAATGGACCTCAAAAACAAGTCTGGAGGGTCCAAAAACTTAAAAATTAATCCTCGGAACTTGGTCAACACTAGTCATTATTTATAGCTAGAAAATACTACTCATTGTCAAAAATCACTATTTATACCCACCGGATTTACTGTTCACGACAGACAAAAGTTGTCAAATGGCCGAAAAAATTCATATCCTAAGGTTTATCTAACTTCTGAATCCATCTACGGTATCAGATTTCTAATTTGAGGTCATTGAGTCGAAGTTTTAGAACTTACCTTTTTCTAAGATTTTCTACTTCCAATTTACGGCAATTTTACGACTAATTTGAAAAATTGTTTGGTCAAAATCGTAGTATATTCCATCCTGAATTCAGTGGCATCTTTAGTTTTGATATCAGAAGCCAATAGGCACTCAAGATCAAGAGAGAAAAATGAATGTTACTATTCATACTATTCATCGGTTATGAAAATCGTTTCGTATCCCTCTTTCACGCTTCTGACTCCCCTTCCCCATTTTCTTTCCTTTTCTTTTTTTATTATATTTACTTAATAGTTAAATATTTAAAAATTGGTATTATTATTTTTATTATATACATATAGATACTATTTTTCATCCTAAAATATCCCAATTTTTTTTAAAAATTTACATTCTTTTAAAACTTTAGTTGAACTCTTAAATCATGACTTTTCTTTATAAAAATTTTAATAAAAAATCACAAAATAAAATATCTTTATGCATAATAAAAGAAAGAATATTTCTAAAATTAAAATAAAAATTTATTAGAGGCAAATATAATTATTTTAGGCACAACAGAAATCATTTTATTTAAAAATATATTTGTTTATAGCAAAACATTATTATTTAAAAAAAACTGGATATTACACCTTGTGTAGCAACTCTTCTACTTTCTCTTTTAGGAACTTGCTTTCCTTTGCATTTATTCGATAATTAATGGGGCAAATTTGGTAAAATAGCACTAGGAATAAGGTTAATATGGTGTTGTACAAAAGACTAAGTCAACAGCTACACAAAAAGACTCTTCGTTTTTCTCACTCGCCACTCACCTCACGTATTTCTATCTCAGCCATATAATGTCTCATTATTATAATAACATTAATATTTTTTTAATATTTTGTTATAAAAAATGAAAAATGGCATCTCTTCACTTATCTATCTCCTATTTTCTCATTTCTTTCACGTCACTCTCATCTCTTACTGACTCTCTCAGACTCTTACAAACTCACTCTCGCCAATTTGGCTATTTGAAAAACTCATTTTTTTCAATACATTATTTGTAATTTTTTTTCACAAAAAAAAAATCAAAGCTTCAATTTTCAAACTCTCTCTTACTCTCTCATCACTTGGTCAATTTTACAGTGGAGCTGGAGCATGAATTCACAATGGATGAGATGATTTAGTGATGTTTGTTTAATCTTTAATTTTTTTTGCACTATAACAATTGTTTTTTTTCTCAAATTATTGTAAAAATTTTGTAGTTGTTCCTGTTGCATTTAGCCCAACAAGCAAGCACCCAAAAGTCAAAAGAATTTTCTTGACAATCAGCTTTCATTGTTCTAACTTTTTTCTTTAGTCTTGATTTATAGTCGTTTAATTTAATTTTTTGAAATATACATTGCTTTTTCTATTTTAACATATAGAAATGTCAACTAGAAAATTTGAATTCAGGTTATTCGAAACTAAAAAAAATTGAAGCTTTAATTGAATCACAAAGGGGGCAATAGAGAAATTTTTCAAAACAAATAAGAAAGTTGAAAATACATGTGATTGCTTATTGATTGAACAAGTTAATAATGTAGACATGGATGAAAATGAAAATAAAGACAAAGTATTAGTTAATAAACAAGAAAGAGAAATTAATAAATTACAAGAATCCACTACTAAAAATATATATGATCCAAGTCAATAGACAAATATTGATACAAGTTTAAGAGATTTATCAGTAGAAAAAAGTCCTATTTAAAGTTACTAATATAGATTTTCCTAAGGATTAATTCTCAAGACACTTTTCTTCATCACTTTATATTAAAAAGTTGACTAACTGTCAAAAACGTGAAAGAAAATGGCTGATTTATTCACAATATTTGGATAAAGTATTTTGTTTTGTTGCAAATTGTTTATAGCTCTTCCTAGTGCAAGTAATTTAGCTAATGAAGATAGTAGAGATTGGAGAAATATTAGTAAGAAGTTAAAGAGTCATGAGATAAGTAATGAGTACATTGTTAACATGAGTTAATGGATTGATTTAGAAATGTGATTATTAAAAAATAAAACAATTGACAAACATGTTTAAGAACAAATAAATAGAGATTAGAAACATTAGATAAATGTGTTATTTAGAATTATTGGAGTTGTTAGAACTCTTGAAAAAAAAACTTAGCCTTCTGTGGAACAAACAAAAAGATTTACCAAGAAAATAATGACAATTTTTTAAATCTAATTGAAATGATTGCAGAATTTGATCTTATACTGCAAGAATAAATTCATTAAATTAAAGATAATGAAATTCATAATCATTACCTTAGAGATTGAATACAAAATGGATTGATAAATTTGCTAGCAAATAAAATTAAAACAAAAATTATAAAAAAATTATCAACGCAAAATATTTTTCAATCATACTTACTTGTACTCCTTATGTAAGTCATCAAGAGCAAATGCTGTTTGTATTACGATATATGGATATTTCTTCAACCCCAATTCAAATATTTGAATATTTTTTAGAATTTTTAAAAGTAGATTATACAATCGAAAAAAGTCTTTTTGATGCTATTATGAATGAAATAAATATTATTGGACTTGATATTAGTAACCAAAGTGGACAAGGTTATGATAATGGGTCTAATATGAAAGGAAAACATCAAGGTGTGCAAAAAAGGTTTTTAGATATTAATCTTAGATCATTTTATACTCCATATGGTTGTCATAATCTAAATTTGGTACTTTGTGATATGGCTAATTATTGTCCTAAAGATACATCTTTTTTTGGAATGCTGCAATATATATATATACCATATTTTTTTATATACTAAAAGATGAAAAATTCTACAAGATCATATCCCTAGCCTAACTCTTAAATTATTGTCACAAACATGTTGGGAAAGTCATATTGAAAGTGTAAAAGCTTTAAGATTTCAAACTTCATGAATAAGATATGCTTTATTGAAATTAGGTGAAGTTAATGAAAAACCTAAAATAAAAAGTGAAGCTGATTGTTTAGCAACTTATGAGCTTGAAAATTGAGTTTTTATTAGGCATGACTA
Source organism: Gleditsia sinensis (assembly GCA_037074535.1). Taxonomy (NCBI): domain Eukaryota; kingdom Viridiplantae; phylum Streptophyta; class Magnoliopsida; order Fabales; family Fabaceae; genus Gleditsia; species Gleditsia sinensis. The sequence goes on from CM073463.1 coordinate 29,747,466, forward strand.
TTTGGTATGAGATATTGTTTGCGGTAAACTTAGTAAATATATGCAATCAAATGATATATGTATCGATGTTGCTATACAACAATTGAAAGGTCTTATTTCTTTTTTTGAAAAATATAGGGAAGATAGATGTCACGACCCTAATTTAAGGGTACATGAAAAACATATATCACAAGTAGATATTTACCATAACATGTATAATACAATCCTTCATCATGGAAATAGATACATATAGGTTCTCCCATATATACACAATATACAAACCAAGTTTATAAATATCAAAGTAATAGCAAAAGCAGGGATCCTGCCTCTAGTGTACAAAGCATACTCTAGAATACAAATATTGTATAATCTAAACATTGTGAGCCTTGAAAGCAACATCGGCTCACCTATAGAGTATGTCACCTAGCCGATCACCTATCTGCAGGACCAACCACTGTATCTTTATCTAAAAAACATGGAAATATCGTGTAGTGAGTTTGAAAACTCAGTGAGCAGATAAAACCTTCCATGATCTTCTAGGTCAGCACATGAATGCACTCATATGTAAAATTGTCACATAGAAAATACAATTTGGAAGTACATCAATATAGGACCTGTATTTCAAATATTCTCAATTCAAAAGATAGTCATATGTCCAAAACAAAATACAGTATGGTATGGTCATAAAATAAATATTGTTATGCATAAAAATATTTAACATGTAAATATTAGGAGGATCCCATATCGGAACCATCAAATAATCTCAAGCACACAGCAAGGGAGGGCAAATCACATATTAGAAGGTCAGCATTTTGCCCAAATAGAAGGCATCCCACTCTCCTACACAAAACATATCTCGTATATTGGCCGTTATACGAGGCTAGCATCACCTTTGCTAACTGAGGTTTCAAGGTGCACCAAGGATAACATCTCCTGCTATTAGCAAACAATGTTTCCAATAGTGTTCCTCCACACAAAAATAATTGCATAAATAAAATATCATTCAAAACAAAAGTTACAGTTTGATACAAAAATTTTAGTACGAGTTCAGTCCTCTGTCAAAACTTCCCTATCAAAATTTAACACATATCAATACCATTTTCCAAAAGAAAGATTATAATTATATAGATTAATGTCACGTGCACAAAAATATTCTCTTTTCAAAATGATGAGAAATGTATTTTAAAGTCAATATGTAAAACCATACTATTCTTGAACAATATGCTAACTAGTAAGCAAATATGATAATTTAACCCATTTCAAAGACTTATAATAGTATAAATAACTTGTATACAAAACCAATTATACATTTAAAGTTCAAGAAGAGCATAGGGTAAGTCATAGTAGGGATTATCTACTCACAAGGCTAAGATTCCAGGTTGGGTGATAAAGGGGAAATTTGAGTGTTTAATGATTATATTTTATCCCTTAATTTAAAGTGAACTTGTGATTATTCCCCTGTTTTTAGTTATGTTTTGCTTTGGATACTATTTTGGTTTGTTTTATATTTGTAGGAGAGCAAAAGAGGCCAAGAAGTAAGGGAAAACACTTCTGAGATGAGCCATATGGACTTGAAATATGCTGAGGAGGAAGCAAGGAGGCAACCCTGAAGAAATTGGAGAAAAAAGAGACTGGCAGCTTGAAGCATGGCCAGGCTGTGCTTGGTGTGCGTGAAGCACGATTAGGCTGTGCTTTGTGTGCGTGAAGCACGATTAGGCCGTGCTTTGTGCGCAAAGTGGAGAATGTCCCAAATTCCCAGCTCGAAGCACGGCCAGCCCGTGTCATGAAGCACGACCATGCTTCGTGTTCGTACACCACCTGATTTTTAGGGTTTTAAGCAGCCAAATTATTATAAATACATGGGAAAATGTAGCCAAGAGGATCAAGACTCCTACAGACATCTTAGACTCAGTTTTAGGCTAAAAAAACACTCATAGATTAGGTTTTTACAAGATTCATTTTTGAATTCATGTTCTAGAGTAGGATTTACAGCGATTGAATCATTGTATTTCATCTTTACATTCTGCAATTCAGGTTTCATCTTTCTACTTTAGTTCTCTACTTCTACTTCTACTCCTTTCTCTTGAATTGTATTGAACTTTAATGGTTTACTTAATGAATATGATTTTGGTTTCTGATTTTATTATGCTTTTGTAGATATTGATCTAGGGTTTTGGTAAACGCACTTATGGTATGATGATACTGCATTGTTGAGTTGAATGTTGGAACCCTAATTGTGATTACTTCTAGATTAATTAGGATGAACTATTATGTGCATGAATGAGAGTTGGTAGAATGCCTAATCACCAATCTATCACGTCTTAGGTATTTAATTGATGAACTGAAAAGTGAAAGTTAAAACTGAAACTTAATAATTAATTAGGGATATCTTAATCATGAAGTAGTTTAAGGTTCTCTAGGAATGAATCAATTAGTGGGTAAAAGAAAACCGATTAATTGTATTCTATGGTTGGCATAGAACTTAATGGACCTAGGTTAAACTATGAACCACTAAAGTAGGCAATTGGATTAACCTAGGTACGATTAGTTATGTTTGAAAGAGGTTGCTAGTTAATTAAGGTTAAACCATCCCCAATTATCTATATAATTGCAATTAGAGGTACATGTTGAATGTTAAATATCATAAGTGTGGTGAACTCTATCCCTAGGATTTTATTAATTGAATTACTTATTAGTTTAATTATGACAAACTTTCTATCGCATTACATCGATTTAGATATAATATTTCGTATAATTCTAGTAGTTGACATTCTTCTCTGTGGGATATGAACCGTACTCGCCATATTAGCTACAGCTATGCTGTACGCTTGCGGTTAATTATAAAACAGACACAACAAGTTTTTGGCGCCGTTACTGGGGAAAAATCGTCAATATTAGATATATTATGAAATAGCTAGACTATATCACTCTTTTAATTGTTCTACATAATTTTATCTTACTAATTTTTGCCTCTTTTCTTCCTTTATAGGTGTGTTTCTCTTTTATGTAAAGAGAACGTGAGTTCATCACTGAATTTGATATGGAAATTGAACACACACTACGAAGAAGAAGAAGACAGTAGCAAGAACATTCTGCACCTACCATGGCGGAAAGAGATAACCAATCTCTTAAGGATTTCACCGCCCTGGATGCTCATGGTCTGAATCCTAGTATTGTCAAACTAGTTGTTGAGGTCAACAACTTTGAGCTGAAGCCTTCTCTTTTGCAGATGGTTCAGCAAATCAATTTGGAGGGTCACCTGCTGAAGACCCTAATCTCCACCTGGCAGTATTTTTAGAATACTGTGATACTTTGAAGCTAAATGGAGTATCTTCTAATGCCATTAGACTGAGATTGTTCCCATTCTCTCTGAAGGATAAGGCTCGGACATGATTGCATTCTCTTCCATCAGGGTCAATAACTACATGGAAGCAGTTTTCTCAAGCTTTCTTGGCCAAATACTTCCTACCAAGTAAGACAGCTCACCTTAAGAATCAAATCACTACCTTTGCTTAGAAAGATGGTAAGTCTTTATATGAAGCTTGGGAGAGATTTAAAGAGCTCCTCAGAATATACCTACACCATGGGTTAGAGAAGTGGCTCATAGTCCATACATTCTACAATAGACTAATATACAGCACCCATATGTCTTTGGACACTACAACTGGAGGGGCCATTATGAACAAAACAGTGGATGAAGCCTATGAGTTAATTGAAGATATGGCTCAAAATCACTACTCTTGGTCTAGTGATAGGCATCCATTAAGAAAACCATCAGGTATGTATGATGTTGATGCATTTAATCATCTAACTTCTAAAGTTGATGCCTTGTTTTAGAAATTAGATAAGTTAAGCATCAATGCTGTTGGTTCCCCTTCTCCAACTTCTGCATGTGAGTTTTGTGGAGGTGTTGGTGATGTGGCCAATGAGTGCCAGCTTTGAAACTCTGCACCTCAGGATTGTGAGCAGGTAAGTTTTGTGAATAACCAAAGAAACAATCCCTATAGCAACACCTACAATCTACGCTGGAGAAATCACCTAAATCTTTCATACAAGCCAAACACAAATCAGCCTCAAAGTAATTTTAGGCAAGCTCCTAGGTTTCAAAATCAGAGGCCATTCAATCCTCCTCTACAGCCTAAGTCAAATTTGGAGGTTCTGATGAAAAATTTCATCACCACACAGAGTAAGCAGAATGATGAATTTAGAGCTCAGAATCATTCAATGAATGAGGCCATAAAGGACTTAGCCTCTAAAGTTGACTCACTTGCTACACATAATAAAATGCTAGAAACTCATATAGCACAACAAGCAAGTTCTTCAAATAGAAACAAAGGCAAATTCCCTGGCCAACCTAAAAATCCAAGAGAACATTACAAGGCTATCACTTTAAGAAGTGGTAAGTAATTGGGTGAGTCAATGGAAAAAGAGGAAGAATTGAGAGATATGGCTGAATAAGAAACTGTAGAAGAAAAGCAAGTTAGTGAAAGGAAAGAGAAAGAAGAGCCTAAATATGTGGCTCCTGAACCAAACAAACCACTAGTTCCTTTCCCTCAGAGACTAGCTAAAGCCAAATTGGAAAAGCAGTATGGAAAATTGCTTGATATGCTAAAAAAGATGCACATTAATATTCTATTCTTGGAAGCTGTCTCTCAGATGCCTTCTTATGCTAAAATTCTGAAGGAAATCCTCTCTAACAAGAGAAATATTGAGGAGTATGCCACAGTTGCATTAACTGAAGAGTGTAGTGTGTTGATCCAGAATAAATTGCCTTCTAAACTCAAGGACCCTGAAAGCTTCTCTATACCTTGTTCCATTAGAGATGTACACATTACTAGAGCTTTATGTGATCTTAGAGCAAGTGTGAGTCTCATGCCATTATCTATATGCAAGAAGCTCCAGATAGGTGATTTGAAGCCTATTACTATTTCCCTCCAATTAGCAAACCGATCCGTTACTTATCCGGTAGGTATATTAGAGGATGTTCCTCTAAAGGTAGGTTAATTTTTCATACTTATTGATTTTGTTATTTTATAGATGGAGGAAGATAACCAAATCCCCATCATTCTTGGAAGGCCTTTCCTAGCCACTACAGGTGCAATTATCAATGTAAAAGATGGAAAGCTTTCCTTGAATGTAAGGGATGAAAAGATTGAGTTCAATTAAAATGATGCAATGAAATGCCCATTTTTAGGTGATTCTTGTTGCATGATTGATGTCATTAAGAAGAATATTGGTGATAATACAGTAATTTTTTGTTCTACTGACCCACTTGAGCTTTGACTTATTGATAGTCCTATTTCTTGTGCTGAATAGGTAGAAGTTGATGCATATGCTCAAATGCTTGATGAGAGTCCTATGCTCACCTCAAAAACAAAAGCTAAAAAGCTGGAATTGGATCTCAATCAAAACTCAGCAACCATTAAAGAAATTATGGCACCTAAGGTAGAACTCAAATCACTTCCATCCAATTTAAGGTATGAATTTCTGGACCCTAACTTTTCATATCCAACAATTGTGAACGCTGATTTGAATGGTGAAGAAACTAGTAAGTTATTGGATGTGCTTAAAAAGTTTAAGAAAGTGATTGGGTATAACATGGATGACATAACAGGGATTAGTCCATCTATTTGCATGCATCACATTATACTTGATAATGATCATAAACCTTCTAGGGAGCACCAACGGAGACTAAATTCAAACATGAAAGAAGTAGTCAAGAAGGAAGTGCTCAAATTGCTTGATGCAGGTATTATCTATCCCATTTCAGATAGTGAGTGGGTAAGCCCTATTCATGTAGTTCCTAAGAAGGGAGGTATGACTGTTATTAAGAATGAAAATGATGAATTAATTCCTACTAGAGCTATTATAGGTTGGCGTATGTGCATTGATTACAGAAAATTAAATAAAGCCACCTGTAAGGATCATTTCCCTTTGCCCTTTATTGATCAATTGTTGGAAAGGCTGGCTAAACATTGACATTTTTGTTATCTGGATGGATATTCTGGATTCTTTCATATCCCTATCCATCCAGACAACCAAGAAAAGACGACATTCACATGTCCCTATGGCACCTTTGCATATAGAAGGATGCCATTTGGATTGTGCAACGCACCAGCCACTTTCCAAAGGTGAATGATGGCTATTTTCTCAGACTTTATTGAATATATAATGGAAGTATTTATGGATGATTTTTCTATCTATGGTACCTCATTTGGTAATTGTTTAAATAATTTGACACAGGTACTTAAAAGATGTGAAGAAGTCAAACTAGTATTAAACTTGGAAAATTGCCATTTTATGGTAAGAGAAGGAATAGTACTTGGACACTTGGTGTCTAAGAGAGGGATTGAGGTGGACAAAGCAAAAATTGAGGCAATCTAAATAATGCCACCACCATCAAATATTAAGGAAGTGAGGAGTTTTCTTGGGCATGTAGGCTTCTATAGAAGATTTATCCAAGACTTCTCCAAAATTTCTAAACCCTTAACTAATTTGCTTATTAAGAAAATTCCATTCTTATTTGATAATGACTACTTACGTGCTTTTTGCAGGTTACGTGAGGCACTAATATCTGCACCAATCATTCAACCTCCTGATTGGAGCCTAACCTTTGAGATCATGTGTTATGCAAGTGACTATACTGTGTGAGCTATACTTGGACAAAGAAGAGATAAAAAGACTTATGTTATTTACTATGCCAACAAGACCTTGGATGAAGCCCAAGTCAATTATTCAACCACAGGAAAAAAGGGTAGATTTAATGCATTATATAGATTGCCTCCTGGGGGAGATAGATCAGTTCCCTTAAGTTTTCTTGCTCAACAATTTTAGAACTCTATCTCTGTTGGGGGCAATATGATGCATCGAGTTCAAAAGCCTCTTTTATTTGTAATCCCACTTTTAGATATTTACAGCGCCTGATGGCTCATACCATTTTTGGTAGAGCTAAAAGTGATGGGGTTGCAAATAAAAGAGAGTTTTGTTTTCTTTGGGCCATGATACATGGTCATAAGGTGGATACTGGCGTCTTTATGGCCCAACAGATGGCCAGGGTAGGTAATGCCATAAATGGAAAAGTGGTCATTGGGGGATTAGTAACTGCAATAGATAGAGGGCTAGGATTTGAGGCAAATCTCCAGGGTTTGCAACCAATAGTTGGCAGCAGCAGGATTGATTTAGAATCATATTTGCATATAAAATTAATTGTGAAAAGAAATGCTAACTATTGGTTGCATCTCCGAGGCCATAATATCTTTCACCTCCCTGACCCCACTAGGATTGCAGTTACTATTGAGGAGAACTGGATCTACCCTTTAAAAGAGGGTAGAAAGGGTGATGATGATTTAGCGAAGGATGACTTCCCCCATGAGCCACTTTTGGCACAACCACCCCCAACCCCTTCCCATTTTATTGACCATGCAAGTTGATAATGGGAAATTTTGAGTACTTAATAGCTATATTTTATCCTTTAATTCATAGTAGACTTATGGTTATTTCCCTACTTTTGGTTATACTTTGTTCTGGATACTGCTTTGGTTTGTTTTATGTTTATAGGAGAGCAAAAAAGTCTAAGAAGTAAAGGAAAACACTCATGAGAAGTGCCATATTGACGTGGAACAAGATGAGGAGGAATCAAGGAGGCAACACACCAAAATTTGGCAAGAAATGAGCATGGCAACCCCAACACGGCCAGGCCGTGCTTGGTGGTTAAGAGCATAGCCAGGCCGTTGTCTAGGCAAGAAGTGCAGAAAAACCCCAGAAACTAGCCCGAAGCATGGCCAGGCCGTGCTTCAAGTCCGTACACATTGTCTTTTTTAGGGTTTTGAGCTGCAAAACTCATATATATTGAATGGGAAATACAGCCAAAGGCATTCAAACGTAGAGTGACATTCTTTTACTCAATTTTAGGCTTAGGAAACAACATTAGATTAGTTTTAGAGTAGGATTAGTGCTTACTTTCATGTTTTTATCTTAGATTTGAGATTGATTCAGCATTGTATTTCATCATTGCATTCAGCAATCTAGGTTTTATCTTTCCATCTTTGCTTCTACTTTTGTTTCTACTTCTTCCTTTTACATTGTATTGGATATTGATGATTTACTTAACGATTTTGCCTTTGATTTATCTTTCTATCATGCTTGAGTAGATTTGATCTAGGGTTTCGGTAAACCCACTTATGATGTGATGATACATTGTGCTAATTGAATCATTGGAACCATAATTGTGTTATCCATGGTTAATTAGGATTAGCTATTATGCATTGACTATATGAGTTGATGAATGTCTGGCCAACGTTTTATTACGTCTTAGGATATTAATTGATGGACTAAAAGGTGAAGATTAATACCGGAACCTAATAGTTAATTAGGGATATCTTAATCATGAAAGTAGTTTAAGATTCTCTAGGATTGAATCAATTAATGGGCAAGGGAAAACCGATTAATTGTATTCCATTGTTGGCATAGAACTTAATGGACCTAGGTTGAACTAAGAACCACGAAAGTAGGTAGTTGGATTAACCTAGGTACGATTAGTAACGTTTGAAAGAGGTTTGGTGCATACTGTCACAGGTACAACCAAATTGATACCTTACCTCAAAACTAACCTATAGTAGTGGGAGTAAAGGTCGATCCCACAGAGACTGGTATTACCTTATGTGATTAGAAAAAAGGGGGATAGTTAATTGCAAATAAAACCAAATGAACAATAATGAAAGCAATTAAGAGAGAGTGATTAATGATAAAGAAGTTGGTTTCGGTTGATGTCCACCATCAAGGGATTAAATTGATCATTGACAACATAATCAATATGTAATTGAATATCTATCATTGGGTTTTTAACCCTGTTCCTCCTTAAGCCTAGTAAATTAATGACAATCGCATCAATTAAACCCTAATTAACAAGCAATTCTTTAGCATATCGGTAAAGCATAACTTATTAACCCGCATGAAGAACTAGAGAAGCTGACAGAGCTAAACAAATATAAATGTAACAACTCCATTTAAGTATCAATTTTTTTTTAAAATACCATGAAGTTATTACCTCGTTACAACTTAACTTAACTCAACATAACATTTATTTAATTTATACAATACAGAGTTTTCATACATGTCATTAATCAAAACATACGTACAACATATCAAACAAATAAAAATCTACATCTTATTTATTCTGGTTGACCAATTCTGGAGATACAGGTGCGGGTGGTTGCACCTTCACCTGGATCTAAGCCAACTCGACCACAAACATTTTATTTGCTTCTGGGATCTGCCCAACATAAAGTACTCGATCCAACGTGCACTAAAAGCCAGAGCTATAGAAAAATCTACATAACTAATTTTTTGAACATGATATGGAAATATAGTGAGAATTAAATCCCAGTAAGTTCAACAATAAATCATCATCAATATAGCTCATCATCAATATAGTTAAGAGTCAAATTATTGCATTTTTGTTATGATTTAAATATTGATATTTGTGTGAAAATTGTGTATATTTGATTATTTAATCCACAAATGTCATTTCACGGGTACTTCGTGTTTAAAGTGCAATTTCAGGTAAAATCATAATTTTGGAGAAGTTTGGGACAAATTTCAATGACCAGGATTGAGTGGAAATCAAAGAAAGGGAGGTTCAAGACTTAGGAATCTCGCCGTCGGCGAGACTATTCTCACCGCAGCGAGAATGCTGGAGCAAAATTTTCCCGAGAGCGCGAATTTTGAAGGATTCAGAACTGGCCGCCAACGAGAATATTTTGCCGTCGGCGAGACCATTTGGCCGCCGGCGAGATCTTGAAAATCAGCATTTCACTTTTTTCCAGAAAGCTCGTCGCGGCCAGAATATTTGCGCCACCGGCGAGTTTCGTCAGAAAACGCATTTTGTATGTCGTTTTGTTCCAAAATTGCCCCTAAAACCCTAGACCTATATATATCATATGATAGAGAAAGAAGGGACGGCGAAATAGAAAGAGGAGAGGCGTTTTTAGAGTAGAGGAAGCCATTTTGGAGAGAAAGCTTGGAGAATCTTGAAGGATCATCACCATTGTTGCTGGCAAGTGTTCATCTCCAAGAGTTCTTCATCTCTTCTCCTTAACTTGCTTTTTTTGCAGTTTATTCTGAATTTGTATTCATGTATTCAGTTGAGATTATAGTTCTTTTCAAGTTGAGTATTTATTTCTATGCTTAATGCTTCTAAATTTCTGGCCAACATTTAGATGATTTGTTGCATTATATTGAGACCGAGAGGAGATGTGTAATGAATGCTTCTTGTGATAAATACCATATGTTGAATGCGAGTGTGAGAACTAATGCATGATGTATGTGGTTATTCTAGAAATTCCATAGATCATAATGTGTTTATTTGTGATTAAATCTTCATAGAAATATAGTTGATTATCATAGATAAGTAATTCTAATATAACTCGAGAGAGAGTATTAGATAAGTTTGGGTTTTTCAACCATCACTTTTAGCTTTGATTCTCATATAACATGACTTGAAATCGGATTGAATTGATTCAGCGAAATCAAATGCCTTAGCGTTTTTAATCATTTGTGAACAACATTCAATTGTGTTCTTTGCATTTATTTGTAAGTTAATTTGCCTCTTAAAAAATTTCAACAATTTGGTTTTCAGATAAAATTGGGATTAGTCAATTTCGGTACTTAGTAACGCCATTCCTTATGGATTCGATATCCGTACTTTTGTACACTTTATTACTTGAACGATTCGTACACTTACGAAAATACGCATCAAGTTTTTGGCATTGTTGCCGGGGAATGGTTTTATTTTTAATATCGATACTACCTAATCTTAGTTTTAATTTGAAGTTAATTTTCTTTATCATTGTTTCAGTTTTATTTTTATTGTAAATTGAGTTTGTGAGTTGTGTTGAACATTTGTTCATTTATAGTTGTTGCTGCTTGTTTGCATTATTTATTTTAGTCATTTCTTGCACATTTTTTAGTTTGTTTATTTTGTTCTTCTATTTTATTTATCATAAAAAAGGGTAACTTTGTCTTGTGTGAGTTCTTTTTGATTTTCAGGTTGTAGGATTTTTGTATGCGACGTGCAAGAAGCCTTAACCTTCTTCCATTTGATCTGGAAATTGATCGAACATATAGGCGTCTAAACCGAGAGAGAAGGCGTTCAACCTCAGCTCCTAATAGACAATCAGCCATGGATCTACAATTTGTCGAGGGAGGTGGAAATCGTAGAGCTTTGAGGGATTATGCTACGCCTAATGTTGCTGGAACCACTTCGGGTATAAGGAGGCTAATTATTCAAGCCAATAACTTTGAGACAAAGCCATCCTTTATCCAAATGGTTCAATCAAATCAGTTTGGGGGAATGTTAAAGGATGATCCTAATGCACATATTGCTTACTTTCTGGAGGTGTGTGATCTTTACAAGATAAATGGTGTTTTTGAAGATGCTGTAAGATTAAGGGTTTTTCCTTTTTCACTTCGGGATAAAGCCAAAGAGTGGCTAAAGTCTTTACCACTAGGATCAATTACAACATGGAATGAGTTGGTTCAGAGGTTCTTATCCAAGTTCTTTCCTCCTACTAAGACGGAAAAATTGCGGAATGAAATCACATCTTTTACACAGTATGATCAAGAATCACTGTATGAAGCTTGGGAGAGATTCAAAGAAATGTTGCGGAAGTGCCCACATCATGGTATACCGATTTGGCTGCAAGTCTCTACATTTTATAATGGGTTGGTTTCAAACTATCGGGCAATGATTGATGCTGCAACTGGAGGGTCTTTAATGGGAAAAACACCAGAGGATGCTCATGTGTTGTTAGAGATTATGGCATAAAACAACAATCAGTGGCATTCAGAGCGGGTAACTGCAAAAAGACCAGTAAGAGTGCATGAAATTGATTTAGTGAATGCTTTGTCGGCTCAAGTTGCTTCACTTTCAAGAAAGTTTGATTCTTTGTCATCCAAGTTCGAATCCAAACGAACTACAGAATGTGATTTATGTGGTGGAAATCATGCTAGTATCGAGTGCCAAGTTGGAAGTCCATTTGTTTCACCAAATGCTGAACAAGCCAATTATGTTTCAAATTTCCAAAGACCTCAACATGACCCTTATTCAAACACCTACAATCCAGGTTGGAGGAATCATCCAAATTTGTCATGGGGAAATAACCAAGGGGCATTCAAACCGTCATCATCTTCCTACCAACCCCAAGAGAAGAAATAAACAGATTTGGAAGAAATTTTGGGGAAGTTCATTGAGGAGTCAAGAACAAATTTCAGAAATCAAGAGACAATCAACAGGGACATCCAAAACCAACTGGGGCAGCTTTCAAAGCAGATTGCAGAAAGGTCTCAAGGATCGTTGCCAAGTGACACAATAAATCCCAAAGAAGATGTAAAGGCTATCACATTGAGAAGTGGTAAAGAACTTGAATGGTAGAAGAAATTAGAGAAAAAGATGGAAGAATCTAAAGAAAAGCCATCAACATCCCAAGATGTTCAACTTTCCCCATATGCAAAGTATGAGCCTCCTATCCCATATCCTCAAAGATTGTAGAAGAAAAAGCTTGATAATCAATTTAGTAAATTTCTGGAAATTTTTAAGAAATTGCATATTAACATTCCTTTTGCAGAGATGTTGGAACAAATGCCCAAGTATGCAAAATTCATGAAGGAAATTCTATCAAAAAAGAGGAAGTGGGGAGATTATGAAATTGTCATGCTAAATGAGGAGTGCAGTGCAGTTCTTCAAAGAAAACTGCCACAGAAATTGAAAGACCCAGGGAGTTTTACTATACCTTGTACTATAGGAAGTTGCAATTTTGATAAATTCCTATGTGATTTAGGAGCAAGCATTAATTTGATGCCACTTTCTGTTTTCAGGAAACTAGGCCTGGGAGAAGTGAAGCCTACTTCAATTTCTCTACAATTAGCGGATAGATCGGTGAAATATCCTCAAGGGGTAATTGAGGATGTTTTAATTAAAATTGACAAATTTATTTTTCCTGCAGATTTTGTGGTGCTTGACATGGAGGAAGATAGAGAGATACCGTTGATATTGGGGAGACCATTCCTTGCAATTAGAAGAACATTGATTGATGTTCAGTAAGGAAAACTCATTCTAAGGGTGCAAGATGAACAAGTGACTTTCGATGTTTTTGAAGCAATGAAATCTCCAAGTGAGGTACATTCTTGTTTTCAAATTAACACCCTTGACAGGTTAATCTCGGAAACTTTTAAGGAGAGACCTCCATTGCTACCAATAGAAGCTTGTCTTGTGAAATCTACAACAATTGAGGAGGAAGATGAGGGAGTGAGACAATGTTCAAAATTACTGGCAGCACTTGATAAATATTTGTTCAATGATAAACCATTCAAGGAGTTGGGAACAAATGGAACTCCAACCTCAGTGGTCAAGAAGGAAGCCAACAAGATTGAGCTAAAGCCACTACCATCCCATCTAAGGTTAAAAAAAAAACCTACGTTCACTGCTGTTTTCCTTTCTTACATTGAGGACAATGTAAGGTTTTGGTTGGGGGTGTGATAAACGGTACATTTTTCTTAGTTTCATTTTTAGTAGTTTCGTCTGTGTGTTTAATTGTGTTGTTTCATTTTTAGTAGTTTTGTTTGTGTGTTTAATTGTGTTGTTTCATTTTTAGTAATTTTGTTTGTGTGTTTAATTGTGTTTAATTTTGATTTTCCATTTATTTTTCTGCATTTCGATTTAATTTCGTTTATTGTCTTATTTTAATTTTTTATTTTTTGTTCTCATTTGCATTTTACTTGTTTTAATTTGCACGTTGATGATAATAGTGTGATTATGATAACATATAGCTTTTAGAAGACATTAAATTTTGCTTCGGTTTAAAGATAATTTCAAATGTTGATTTTACCTAGTTGGCGACTCTTTTGGTATGCGGTATGACTTGGTTGATTAGTCTAAATGTTTAGAGAAGTCTTATGTGCGAATTTTTCTTGGACATTTTTGTTATCTCAACAAACTCTAGAACTCAGTTGAAAACCTCTTGAGGCGAAATAATTTGGAATTGCACTGTTTAGGATATGATATAGGCCATTTTTGGATCGATTGTGTCATTTTTAAGACTGCCTTGTTATCCTTATATCACTAGTTACCTCTTTGAGCCTATTTAAATATATTGTTAGCCTTATTTTTCTTTCTTTTTGCCTTTTATAACCTACCTTTTATTTAGCCAATATATATATATATAATTCCTACCTTATTTGTTAAGAGCACTTAATTTTGAACACGAACTTTTCAAGAGCAATTGGAGTAAGGATGGAATAAAAAAAATCTTCCACATATATTGGAAGAAATTGGATAGGGGTTATCTCTCTCTAAAAAAACAAAAAAAAAAGAGAGCCTTCACATTCTAGTAAATAAAAGAGTGTTAGTGATGGATGTACTGAGGAGAAAGATTGAGGAAGAGTTTTGTTTATCTTTGGAAAAATGGGATATGATCAGAAGAAACAATTTGGGTTTAATGGTGTTACTCTTTTACTTAATTGGTTGTGTTTAATCTAATAAGTTATCTTATTTGTATTTTGACACTTCCTGTTTTTTCTTAACCAAACACCTAAGCCTAACATTACAAGCCTCATAAAGTCCTATTGATCCAAAATGGTGTATTTTTCCTTCATTAGTGGAGAGAGGTTTGAAAAGTGAGCCTATGGAGTTTGAGATTTCACCTTTTAGTTTGTGGATGTTGTGCATAATATTATCTAGGCATTATGGCTATTGGTTTGTGGTTTGATGGATGTTTAAGAGTCAATAACAAAAGTGACATTGGCATTTGAGATTTCTTAAAGCTTAGGTGACATTTAATTATTCTATGTGTTGTGGGTTATTTACAATTTTTGAGACATTTGTGCAAATTAATTGTTGTGTGATTTTATTGTTTTGAGTTAGGATAATTTAGGGTAAGATGTTTGTGGGTATCATCACTGGAAGCCCTCACGAGACTACAACTCATCCTACTAGGGCCGCCTAGGGGTTTAAAGTCTTATTGCATACGCTTAATGCAAGTTTGTAAATAGAATAAATTTTCTTTGAATTTTTCTTTTCATGTCTCCTTTGAATTTATTCATAGATCGCTTTTCTTGCTAGAGACTAGCAAGAAGCTGGTTGGGGGTTGTTGATAAGAGTCAAATTATTGCATTTTTGTTATGATTTAAGTATTGATATTTGTGTGAAAATTGTGTTTATTTGATTATTTAATCCACAAATGTCATTTCACGGGTATTTCGTGTTTAAAGTGCAATTTCAGGTAGAATCATAATTTTGGAGAAGTTTGGGACAAATTTCAATGACCGGGATTGAGTGGAAATCAAGAAAAGGGAGGTTCAAGACTTAAGAATCTCGCCGCCGGCGAGCCTATTCTCGCTGCGGTGAGAATGCGAAATTTTCCCGAGATCCTAAAAATCAGCATTTCACTTTTTTCCAGAAAGCTCGCCGCGGCCAGAATATTTCCGCCGCCGGCGAGTTTCGTCAGAAAACACGTTTTGTATGTCGTTCAAAATTGCCCCCAAAACCCTAGACCTATATATATCATATGATAGAGAAAGAGGGGACGGCGAAATAGACAGAGGAGAGGCATTTTTGGAGGAGAGGAAGCCATTTTGGAGAGAAAGCTTAGAGAATATTGAAGGATCATCACCATTTTTGCTGGCAAGTGTTCATCTCCAAGAGTTCTTCATCTCTTCTCCTTAACTTGCTTTTTTTGCAGTTTATTCTGAATTTGTATTCATGTATTCAGTTGAGATTATAGTTGTTCTTATTTCCATTATGAACTAATTCATTTTTGCTAAGGCTATGATGTAGTTGAATCAAGAAACTCTGATTTCTTTGGTTATGGTTATATGAGTTAATTATTTTCAAGTTGAGTATTTATTTCCATGCTTAATGCTTCTAAATTTCTGGCCAACATTTAGATGATTTGTTGCATTATATTGAGACCGAGAGGAGATGTGTAATGAATGCTTCTTGTGATAAATACCATATGTTGAATGCGAGTGTGAGAACTAATGCATGATGTATGTGGTTATTCTAGAAATTCCATAGATCATAATGTGCTTATTTGTGATTAAATCTTCATAGAAATATAGTTGATTATCATAGATAAGTAATTCTAATATAACTCGAGAGAGAGTATTAGATAAGTTTGTGTTTTTCAACCATCACTTTTAGCTTTAATTCTCATATAACATGACTTGAAATCGGATTGAATTGATTCAGCGAAATCAAATGCCTTAGCGTTTTTAATCATTTGTGAACAACATTCAATTGTGTTCTTTGCATTTATTTGTAAGTTAATTTTCCTCTTAAACAATTTCAACAATTTGGTTTTCAGATAAAATTGGGATTAGTCAATTTTGGTACTTAGTAACGTCATTCCTTGTGGGTTCGATATCCGAACTTTTGTACACTTTATTACTTGAACGATTTGTACACTTGCGAAAATACGCATCACCTACAGATAATTCCCAGACATTAAAACACCGAAGCTATCCTAACATATTCTTCCCTGATGAACCATTTTCTGACCTTTGCTCACTAATCGGACCATATCTACCTCATATGGACTCCAAATTGAACGATTCTAAGGGATAAAAATCCGTGACACATATATCTTTAATTCTTATGTTAACCATTTATTTTAATTCCCTACAAATAATTCCCAGAAATTAAAACACAGAAGCTATCCTAACATATTCTTCCCTGATGAACCATTTTCTGACCTTTTCTTACTAATCATATCATATCTACCTCATATGGACTCCAAATTGAATGTTTCCAGTGGCTAAAAATCCGTGACACACATAGCTATAGTTCGTAATTATTTTAATTCCATATAAATAATTCTCAGAAATTAAAATACAGAAGCAAAATTTTTTGCCACCCATAGCCATACCTATGAAGAACTTTCTATACCAGCCTAAGTATTCAAACATACATCACATGCAAGATCAATATGTAACATGATATAGCAACATCCATGACCAATCATCAATGTTCTAAGATCAAAATCTCATATAAATATTATAAGTTTCAAAAGTTTTCTTCAAAAAGAAATATTGTTAAACTTACCTGGAGCACTTAGTCCCCTAGACTTCTCCTTCCTCTTTCTTCCTTTCTTCCTTTCCTTTCCTCACTCTACCTTGCTTCTATTTTTCCTCTCCCTCACTTGGACAAAATTATAATGTTGTAAGGGTGGGTTTTCTTATATAGACCACCAAATAATTCACCTTTCATGATCATGGGTCTACCTTATCACAATTAGATTACACTTGGTTGAATTTTTGGAAAACAAACAACTTATGTTCTTGTCTTCCTTTTCCTTAGTCAAGATATGCATTAGAAAAGGAGATTTGTATTTTGAAAATTATGATCATATGTTCTTAAGATATGGGACAAGGTTCCTTTGATTTAGGGATTCATTTCCATTTTCTTTTGTCTTAAACAAGTATGATAGGTTTGCCTTTTTAGGTGGCAAATTTCTAGCCCTTGAATCTCCATTATTTGGTTGATATTATTTGTGTGCGATAGGAATGTTTTGTCCTAATGCCATGTATTATCATACCACTTGCTAGAATTATGAGTGTAGGATATAGATGTTTTTGTCCTAAAACCTTGTATTATCATGCCACTTGCCAAAATTATGAATGTAGAATCACACCACTTGCTAAATTTTTGTCTTAATGCCATGTAACCTAATCTTTATTATTATTACATTATTATATCATCACCTAATTTATTTTATTTTATTTTTTCTCTTGGATTCGGGCTTATTCCTACCCATTATGGGCTTATTCCTACTCATTTTCTTTGCTTTGGATAAAATTCTACCTTTCTTGGAGGGCTTGGTCACATTTTCATAATTTTTGGACTATTGGTCCAATTACTATATCCTAGTCCAAGTCTATGTTTTATTTCTTGCTTAGGTTATCCAATGGGCTTGCTAGAAACTTATGTGAAGTGGAAAAACTCTATATGAAATGTCCATAGGTAAAAGCCCAATGTATGGGTAAAGATTTTAAACTTAGTAACTCTAGTTCTTGAATTAGGAAAAATTACCCTAATCCAATGTTCTTGAAATTTTATGACCTTTACTTGTTTCTAAAAATTCATCTTCCTTATCCAAGAATTTTGCATCTCTTTAGTATGTTATTTCTAATTGTTTTTCCTATTAGGTTTTCCCTATTTATTTGTTCTCTTAATGTTAGAAACATTTTATATGCATATACATAAGGTGAAGAATTTCTAAGGATTATATTTCCTTAGATATCTAAAATATTGTCTAATAAATTTTATTTCCTTAATTAAATATTTATGTACTTTTATCAATAAAAGAAACGAAATTAGGGATGTTACAATAAACACATCGGTTATATCTAATTTAGTTAGTTACTCATCATAGGTTCAATGATTTATAATCCAAAATCCTCAAACCTATTTGCCTCATGAATCACAGAATTGAAGACTTTGTTCAAAACATAATTCAGCAGTAGATTAAGACATACAATATACTAGTAGGCCTCCTAGCAACTATATGAATAATCATTGAGAAGAAGAATAGATAAATAATCAATACTCAATTCAAATTGAAATAATAAAATCAAATCCACATCTCACAATGTATGAAGATCCCTTGAGGTTTCAATCTACCTCAACCAACTAAAAAGAACTAGCCACGCAGGGACATAAGAAAATCAAAAGAAGAATTGAAGAATGTAACTAAGAAATTGGATGAATGATTGAATGAATTATCTACTTGCTTTCCTCCCTTTTATAGATTAAGTCCTCCTAATCGAAGTAGGATTGTATCTAGGTCAAATCCCAGCCCATCAGGCTTCAATTGGAGTAAAAAAAACCCTAAAAATCGTGATTTTAACGACCTATACGACGGCGGCGCCGCAGTGCTACGGACCTGCAATGACGCAGCACTGCAGCGCCAAAAAAATTCCAGAATTTGCAAAAGTGTCAAACACAAAAGTTGTAAATCTATGTCTCTGCTTTCCGTAGCCACTGGAATCGCCTTAATTGGATCTGAATTGAAGGAGATATGACAACATTAGTGACCAAAGGTCAGAATTCATCCTGCTGCACCGTGATTCTGATTTGCAAGCTCTGTAACGCTATTAAATCTTCCGAATTTGACCAAGTGTTCAACATAAAAGTTGTAGATAATTGTGTTATCATTTGACAACCACTTGAATCACTTTGATTGGATTTCATAAGAGGGAGATATACTCAAAATAGTGCTAGAAAGTCTAGAATTGCTGCAATGTAGCATTTTTCCATGAATTTCTTATCTTTCTCTTATCTTTTCTTCTTCCTTTGTTCCTACAACACAAAACACAAAACTAAACTAATTCCTAATTATATTTTACTTAAATCAAACAAAAAGCAAGTTTAAAGGTATTAATATCATGCTTAATTAAGATCACATCAAGATTGCTAGTTAATTAAGGCTAAACAATCTCCAATAACCTAGATAATTGCAATTAGAGGTACATATTTAGTGTTGAATATCATAAGTGTGGTGAACCATAACCCTAGGCTTTGTTTAATTGATTATCTTTATGTTTTTAATTGTGACACTCTCTAATCGAATTACATCAATTTAGATAGCTCGTTTCATATAATTCTAGTAATTGATATTGTTCTCTGTGGAATACGACCCGTACTCGCTGGACTAACTATAGCTACGTCGTGCGCTTGCGATAATTAGTAAAATAGACATAACTTTTTGGCATCGTTGTCGAGGAGCAATTGTCAATATTAGATATTTTGCGAAATAGCTAGACTAGATCACTTTCTCTTTATTTTTTTCTGCATAATTTTCTTTTGCTAATCTTTGTTATTTTTTCTTCCTTCATAGGTGTGTAGCTATTTTATGAGAAGAGGCCAAAAATTCATTGTTGAATTTAACCTGGAGATTGAGCACACCCTGCGGAGGAGAAGAAGAATACAACAACAAGAGAATTCTGCACCTACCATGGCGGAGAGAGATAACCGATCTCTTAAGGATTTTACCGCCCTGGATACTCATGGCCTAAATCCCAGCATTGTAAGACTTGTTGTTGAGGCCAACAATTTCGAGTTGAAGCCTTCTCTTTTGCAGATGGTTCAGTAGAATCAATTTGGAGGGTCACCTACTGAAGACCTTAATCTCCACCTATTAGTCTTTTTGGAGTATTGTGACAACCTGAAGCTGAATGGGGTATCTTCAAATGCCATCAGATTGAGACTGTTCTCTTTCTCTTTGAGGGACAAGGCCCGTGCATGGTTGCATTCTCTTCCATCAGGGTCCATCACCACTTGGCAACAGCTTTCTCAAGCTTTCCTGGCCAAGTACTTCTCACCGAGCAAGACGGATCATCTTAGGAATCAAATCACTACTTTTGCTCAGAAAGATTGGGAGTCACTATATGAAGCTTAGGAGCGATTTAAAGAGCTCCTCAGAATATGCCCACACCATGGGTTGGAGAAGTGGCTGATAGTCCATACATTCTATAATGGACTGATTTACAACACCCCTATGTCTGTAGATGTTGCAATTAGAGGAGCTTTGATGAATAAAACAGTTGATCAGGCATATGAGCTCGTAGAAGATATGGCTCAAAATCATTACTCCTGGTCTAGTGAGAGGCAGCCAAGAAAATCAACAGGTATGTATGAAGTAGATGTGTTTAATCATCTAACTTCTAAGGTTGATGCATTGTTTTAGAAGTTGGATAAGTATGCATCAACAATGTTGGTTCCTCTTCATCATCTTCTACTTGTGAGATCTGTGGTTACATAGGTCATGTGGCCAATGAATGCCAGCTTGGGAACTCGGCACCTCAGGATTGTGAGCAGGTACGTTTTGTGAACAAAAATCAAAGAAACAATCCGTACAGCAACACATATAACCCAGGCTGGAAGAATCAACCGAATCTCTCTTACAAGCCGAATTGAAATTAGTAGCCTCAGAATAATTTTAGACAACCCCCTAGGTTTCAGAATCAGAGGCAATTCAACCCAGCTCCTCAACCAAAGTCAAATTTGGAGGCTCTAATGGAGAATTTCATCACTACACAGAGTAAGTAGAATGATGAATTTAGAGCTCAGAACTATTCCATGAATGAGGCTATAAAAGATTTAGCCTCCAAGGTAGACTCACTTGCTACTCATAGCAAGATGCTGGAAACTCAAATAGCACAGCAGGCAAGTCTATCTAACAAGAATTTGGTAGACTTCCAAGCCATACTGAGAACCCCAAAGAGCATTGCAATGCCATTACTTTGAGAAGTGGTAAGCAATTGGCTAAATCTGAGAGAAGTGGGAAGGTAAAGAAAAATGAACCTCAGCCTGCATCTGAGAAGAGAAGAGAAGATGAACCAGAAGAAGAGGAAAAGAAGGAAGAAGAGCCAAAATATGTGGCTCCTGAACCATACAAACCACCAATCCCTTTTCCTCAAAGATTGGTTAAGGCCGAGTTAGAGAAGCAGTTTGGGAGATTTCTGGATGTGCTGAAAAAGTTGAATATTAACATTCTATTCCTAGAAGCCATCTCCCAAATGCCATCCTATGCGAAGTTCCTAAAAGAGATCCTCTCAAACAAGAGGAAAATTGAAGAGCATGTTGTGGTGGCATTGGCAGAGGAATCAAGTGGATTAATTCAGAATAAGCTTCCTCAAAAGCTTAAGGATCGCAGAAGCTTCTCAATCCCTTGATTTATTGGTGAGATGAAAATAGACAGAGCCTTATGTGACCTTGGAGCAAGTGTAAGTCTCATGCCTCTTTTGGTTTTCCAAAAGCTTTAGATGGGTGGCTTGAAGCCTACCACCCTTTCTCTTCATTTGGCTGACCGATCCATCAAGCATCCGGTAGGTATATTAGAGGATGTTCCTCTAAAAGTAGGCAAATTTTATATTTCGGTTGATTTTTAAATTTTAGAGATGGAGGAAGATGACAAAATCCCCATCATTCTTGGAAGGCGTTTTCTAGCTACGGCTAGTGCTAATATAAATGTGAGAGATGGAAAGCTTTCTTTGAATGTAGGGGATGAAAAAGTAGAATTTAATTTGAACGATGCTATGCACCCTCCATCTCTAGGTGAATCTTGCTACATGATTGGCTTAACTGAACCTAATGTGAATGATAATGACATGAATTTTTCTCCTTCTAACCCACTTGAGTTATGCTTTGTGGAAAGTTCTTGTGTTTATGTCAAATAGGGGGAAGAAAAGCAAGAAATTGAGGAGGAAGTGAAAGATACAAAGCTTGAACCTAAACCACCTCCTCAAAGCTTGAATAAAGCAAAGGAAGAAAGGAATGAGCCAAAAAGATCTTTGAAGGCCATTGGACAAAGACTGAAGAACCATACTAAGAGGCAATGGATAGCAGGGAGATTTATTCAAACTCTCTTAAAGCATCTTTGAGGGGAAAGCATGGAAAGGAAGTCGAGCTAATGACTTTAAACAAGCGCTTTGTGGGAGGCAACCCACTTTTTAATTTTAAGTTTCTTTTTTTGTTTTGTTTTCTTGCCTTTTGTTTTAGTTTTTATCTTTAATTTTAGTTGATTTCTTAGGTTATAGTTTAATGAGTGTTTCCATATGATTTATAGGTCCATTCCCATATGCCCAAAGTTGAAATAAAGAATGAAAATCAAGGGAAATTGAGCAAGGTTGAAAAATGTAGGAATTTTTCGAAGAATTGGAGGAATCTAACTCCCAACACGGCTTGTCACAAGACATGGCCGTGCCCCAAGCCCAGACCAAGCACTCCAGAGTTTTTGGATTTCCTGTGCCAAGCACGGCCAAGCTCCTAATTAAAAAAAAGAGGGAAAACAGAAAAAGAGCCATCTGCTATTGGCATCACCATTATAGTTTCCCTCAAGAATTTGACATTGGCTTTACATGTTGCTAATGCAAGCCAAATACATTTAGGACCAGAGTCAGAACCCTCCACCACCTTTTTTAGAAGACTAGTGAGCACGTAAGTTCCTTCTTCCTTTTGCCTATACTTTAATTTATACTAACATTGAGGACAATGTCAAGTTTAAGCATGGGGTAGTAGCTTTAGGCTTGTGATTTCCTCTGATTTGATATTATTGGCTGAATATCTCATGTTGCAATGCAAAATCACATAGTTTACTATTTCAAAGATAGATTGATGCAATATAGGTTGATTTTAGCTCATGAACATGTGATGCACAATACGATATGAAATAGGTAGTTATAATTTTAGTCTCTCTCTTCTAGGATTAAACCTCTAATTTCTTTGAAAAATATCTCTCTATTGTGATGTGAATTGTATGGTATTTTTTATTTTAACACTATGAGAGTGTGAAGGTAGGGAGAGGTGAAAAATGAGGGAATGTGCACCCCAAAAAGTTTTCACTCTAAGTACCCCTCAAGGCACCAAAAAGGCCTTAGTATGGGTACCTATATACCTTTACCCTAGTGAGATGGAGCATAAAATGCACTCACTGCATGTTTCTATATAAAAAAATGATGAATGAATGAAAAAGAGAAAAGAAAGAAAAAGAAAGTAAGAGATAAAAGAGTATGAATGAAAAAAAAAGAGTGATAATATAAATAAGGGTAAAGCAACATAGGGAGATCTAAAGGATGATGTGGCCTACTTGAGTGTACAAAAATCAATTTGATGCATACAACCAATGGTAACAATAGAAATAGATATATAATAGAATAATTTGGGTTTAGTTTTAGAAGAACAGAGACTATCTAGTAAATGTCTATTCATATATCTATTGTGTCCACATTGATTGACTGACAAATTACCTGTATTGCACTTTTCTATCTTCCGGAATCTGATTGCATCCTTCCCCCTGTTGCGCACTGTCGCAGACACGCCCAAATTAAAACCTTACCTCAACACTAACCTGTAGTAGTGGGAGTAAGGGTCGATCCCACAGAGACTGTAATTACCTTATGTGATTCAGAAAGGGGGGAATTGAGAGTCGCAATTAAAATTAAGTAAACAATAGCAAAAATAATTGAGAGAAAGTGATTAATGAGAAAAGCGTTGGTTTCGGTCGATATTCACCATCAAGGGATTGCATTGATCATTGACAAAATTATCAATCTTAAACCAAATATCTATCATTGGGATTCTATCTCAGTTCCTCCTTAAGCCTAGTAAATTAATGACAATCGCACTAATTATACTCTAATTAACGAGCAATCCTTTAGCACATCGGTAAAGCATAACTTATTAACCGCATGAAGAACAAGAGAAACTAATAGAGCTAAACGAATACAAGCACATCGATTAAATTCAATTTAGTTGATATTCATCATAGGGTTAATAATTTATAATCCAAAATCCTTAATCCTATTTGCTTCACGAATCAAGTAATAAAAGCTTTGTTCAAAACCTAATTCAGCAGTTACACATACAATATACTAGTAGGCCTCCTAGCAATCACATGCATAATATTAAGAAAATAAGAACAGATGAATAAACAATACCCGGTTAAGATTGAATGCAATAAAATCAAATCCGTATCTCACAATGACATCAAATCCCTTGAGGTTTCAATCTCCCTCAACCAACTAAAGTAAATTAGCCACGCAGGGCCATAGAAAACTAAACAAGAAGTAAAGAAAAGAGTTGAGAACTTGAATGAATTCTTTGCTGAATGAATCGATCCTCTCTCTGCTTACTTTCCTTCCTCTTTATAGATTAAACCCTCCTAGTCCAAGTAGGAAAGTTTTTAGGTCAAATCTCCATCAATTAGGCTTCAAATCAGGCGAAAAAACTCTAACATCGCGACTTCCGGAGCGGCGGCGCCGCGGCGCTGTGAAGCTTCATCCACGGGGTGCCGCGGCGCACCCATGAAGCGCTGCGGCGCTCCATTCTTCGTACACGGGCGCCGCGGCACACCCATGCAGCGCCGCGGCGCTCGTGATTCTGGGGCAAGGACGCCGCGGCGCCAATAACCAGCGCCGCGGCGCTACGAGACATCCATGACGGGCCGCCGCGGTGCTATATTGTGGGCG
The DNA here is from genome assembly GCA_037074535.1 of Gleditsia sinensis. Taxonomy (NCBI): domain Eukaryota; kingdom Viridiplantae; phylum Streptophyta; class Magnoliopsida; order Fabales; family Fabaceae; genus Gleditsia; species Gleditsia sinensis. The sequence goes on from CM073463.1 coordinate 29,772,465, forward strand.
CCGCGGCGCCTAGAAAACGCCGGATTTTGCCAAAGTGCCGAACACGAAAGTTGTAGCTCTATGTTTCTTCTTTCCATAACCGCTAGAAACAGCTCAATCGGAGCTAAAATGAGTGAGATATGCTTCCATTAGTGACGAAAGGTCAGAAATCAGCATTTTTCATGATTTTCTTCTATTTTTCTCTTCTTTTCTTCTTTATTATTCCTAAAAACATAAAACACACAATTTAATTAAAACCTATCTATTTATCATTTAAATAAAATAAAAAGAAACATAAAATATGCTAAATACATGCTTAATTTAAAGCATGTCAAATACTCAAACCTTACTGACGCAGTCCCCGGCAACGGCGCCAAAATTTGGTGCGCACTGTCGCAGGCACGCCCAAATTAAAACCTTACCTCAACACTAACCTGTAGTAGTGGGAGTAAGGGTCGATCCCACAGAGACTGGAATTACCTTATGTGATTCAGAAAGGGGGGAATTGAGAGTCGCAATTAAAATTAAGTAAACAATAGCAAAAATAATTGAGAGAAAGTGATTAATGAGAAAAGCGTTGGTTTCGGTCGATATTCACCATCAAGGGATTGCATTGATCATTGACAAAATTATCAATCTTAAACCAAATAATTGAGAACTTGAATGAATTCTTTGCTGAATGAATCGATCCTCTCTCTGCTTACTTTCCTTCCTCTTTATAGATTAAACCCTCCTAGTCCAAGTAGGAAAGTTTTTAGGTCAAATCTCCATCAATTAGGCTTCAAATCAGGCGAAAAAACTCTAACATCGCGACTTCCGGAGCGGCGGCGCCGCGGCGCTGTGAAGCTTCATCCACGGGGTGCCGCGGCGCACCCATGAAGCGCTGCGGCGCTCCATTCTTCGTACACGGGCGCCGCGGCACACCCATGCAGCGCCGCGGCGCTCATGATTCTGGGGCAAGGACGCCGCGGCGCCAATAACCAGCGCCGCGGCGCTACGAGACATCCATGACGGGCCGCCGCGGTGCTATATTGTGGGCGCCGCGGCGCCTAGAAAACGCCGGATTTTGCCAAAGTGCCGAACACGAAAGTTGTAGCTCTATGTTTCTTCTTTCCATAACCGCTAGAAACAGCTCAATCGGAGCTAAAATGAGTGAGATATGCTTCCATTAGTGACGAAAGGTCAGAAATCAGCATTTTTCATGATTTTCTTCTATTTTTCTCTTCTTTTCTTCTTTATTATTCCTAAAAACATAAAACACACAATTTAATTAAAACCTATCTATTTATCATTTAAATAAAATAAAAAGAAACATAAAATATGCTAAATACATGCTTAATTTAAAGCATGTCAAATACTCAAACCTTTCTGACGCAGTCCCCGGCAACGGCGCCAAAATTTGGTGCGCACTGTCGCAGGCACGCCCAAATTAAAACCTTACCTCAACACTAACCTGTAGTAGTGGGAGTAAGGGTCGATCCCACAGAGACTGGAATTACCTTATGTGATTCAGAAAGGGGGGAATTGAGAGTCGCAATTAAAATTAAGTAAACAATAGCAAAAATAATTGAGAGAAAGTGATTAATGAGAAAAGCGTTGGTTTCGGTCGATATTCACCATCAAGGGATTGCATTGATCATTGACAAAATTATCAATCTTAAACCAAATATCTATCATTGAGATTCTATCTCAGTTCCTCCTTAAGCCTAGTAAATTAATGACAATCGCACTAATTATACTCTAATTAACGAGCAATCCTTTAGCACATCGGTAAAGCATAACTTATTAACCGCATGAAGAACAAGAGAAACTAATAGAGCTAAACGAATACAAGCACATCGATTAAATTCAATTTAGTTGATATTCATCATAGGGTTAATAATTTATAATCCAAAATCCTTAATCCTATTTGCTTCACGAATCAAGTAATAAAAGCTTTGTTCAAAACCTAATTCAGCAGTTACACATACAATATACTAGTAGGCCTCCTAGCAATCACATGCATAATATTAAGAAAATAAGAATAGATGAATAAACAATACCCGGTTAAGATTGAATGCAATAAAATCAAATCCGTATCTCACAATGACATCAAATCCCTTGAGGTTTCAATCTCCCTCAACCAACTAAAGTAAATTAGCCGTGCAGGGCCATAGAAAACTAAACAAGAAGTAAAGAAAAGAGTTGAGAACTTGAATGAATTCTTTGCTGAATGAATCGATCATCTCTCTGCTTACTTTCCTTCCTCTTTATAGATTAAACCCTCCTAGTCGAAGTAGGAAAGTTTTTAGGTCAAATCTCCATCAATTAGGCTTCAAATCAGGCGAAAAAACTCTAAAATCGCGACTTCCGGAGCGGCGGCGCCGCGGCGCATAAGTTCAGCGCCGCGGCACTGCGAAGCTTCATCCACGTGGTGCCGCGGCGCACCCATGAAGCGCTGCGGCGCTCCATTCTTCGTACACGGGCGCCGCGGCACACCCATGCAGCGCCGCGGCGCTGTATTGTGGGCGCCGCGGCGCCTAGAAAACGCTGGATTTTGCCAAAGTGCCGAACACGAAAGTTGTAGCTCTATGTTTCTTCTTTCCATAGCCGCTAGAAACAGCTCAATCGGAGCTCAAATGAGTGAGATATGCTTCCATTAGTGACGAAAGGTCAGAAATCAGCATTTTTCATGATTTTCTTCTATTTTTCTCTTCTTTTCTTCTTTACTATTCCTAAAAACATAAAACACACAATTTAATTAAAACCTATCTATTTATCATTTAAATAAAATAAAAAGAAACATAAAATATGCTAAATACATGCTTAATTTAAAGCATGTCACCCCCTTCCTGATATGACATGTTATTTGCTTGAGGACAAGCAAAGGTTTACGCATAGGGGAGTTCATAATGGGGAATTTTGAGTACTTGATGGCTATATTTTATCCTTTAATTCATAGTAGACTTGTGATTATTTCCCTGCTTTTGGTTATACTTTGTTATGGATATTGGTTTGGTTTGTTTTATGTTTATAGGAGAGCAAAAAAGGCCAAGTAGCAAAGGAAAACACTCATGAGAAGTGCCATATCAATGTGGAACAAGATGAGGAGGAATCAAGGAGGCAACACACCAAAATTTGGCAATAAAGGAGCATGGCAGCCCCAGCATGGCTAGGCCGTGCTTGGTGGCATGGAGCACGGCCAGGCCGTGCTCTGGGAAAGAAGTGCAGAAAAACCTCAGAAACCAGCCCGAAGCACGGCCAGGCCGTACTTCAGGTCCGTACACATCGTCTTTTTTAAGGTTTTGAGTCGCAAAAGTCATATACATTGAATAGGAAACGTAGCCAAAGGCATTCAGATGTAGAGAGACCTTCTTTTACTAAATTTTAGGCTTAGGAAATACCATTAGATTAGTTTTAGAGTAGTATTAGTGCTTACTTTCATGTTCTTAGCTTAAATTTGAGATTGATTCAGCATTGTATTTCATCTTTGCATTCAGCAATCCAGGTTTTATCATTCCATCTTTGCTTCTACTTCTGTTTCTACTTCTTCCTTTTACATTGTATTGGATATTGATGATTTACTTAATGAGTATGCCTTTGATTTATCTTTCTATCATGCTTGAGTAGATTTGATCTAGGGTTTTGGTAAACCCACTTATGATGTGATGATACATTGTGCTAATTGAATCATTAGAATCCTAATTGTGTTATCCATGGTTAATTAGGATTAGCTATTATGCATTGACTATATGAGTTGATGAGTGTCTGGCCAATGTTTTATCACGTCTTATGATATTAATTGATGGAATGAAAGGTGAAAATTAGTACTGGAACCTAATAGTTAATTAGGGATATCTTAATCACGAAAGTAGTTTAAGATTCTCTAGGATTGAATCAATTAATAGGCAAGGAAAAACTGATTAATTGTATTCCATGGTTGGCATAGAACTTAATGGACCTAGGTTGAACTAAGAACCACGAAAGTAGGTAATTGGATTAACCTAGGTACGATTAGTGACTCTTGAAAGAGGTTGCTAGTTAATTAAGGCTAAACCATCCCCAATAACCTAGATAATTGCAATTAGAGGTACATATTTAGTGTTGAATATCATAAGTGTGGTGAACCCTAACCCTAGGCTTTGTTTAATTAATTATCTTTATTGTTTTAATTGTGACACTCTCTAATCGAATTACGTCGATTTAGATAGCTCGTTTCGTATAATTCTAGTAATTGACATTGTTCTCTGTAGGATACGACCCATACTCGCTGGACTAGCTACAGCTACACTGTGCGTTTGTGGTAATTAGTAAAATAAACACAAGTTTTTTACATCATATGCTCCTCTAGAGGATCCAAACTCCATCTCTTCACGACTCAGCCGAATTGAGGTGGAGCAACTATCGCAGAGAGCTACCCTGTATGTCATGCAAGAATCAATCCACATCATGCAGGGAATGATGAATGGCTAGTACCACTAGCACCTGAACAAGAATCCTCCACCTCCTCCTCCAAACAATCAATAAGCAAGTAAGTGTTACTTCTACCTTTGCATGTTCTTTCTTTCTTATTGACATTAGGGACAATGTCAAGTTTAAGCATGGACGAGTAGACTTTACCTTTTGGTTTTTACTTGATGAGTTTATGGTTTGCATTAGATGAACTTCTGATTTGCACTGGCTATTTTCATTGGCTAATTTGGTTGTCTTTTGCATGTATATATTGTACATATCAAATCTCTCTTGTTTATTTGTTTTGCATAATCATATAGTTTGTTGTTTTAGAGATAGATTGATGTAATATAAGTTAATTTTAGCTGATGAACATGTGATGCACAATAGGATTTGAAATAGTTAGTTTAAATTTTAGTCTCTCTCTTCTAGGACTAAACCTCTAATTTTTTTTTTTGAAAAATATCACTCCTATTGTGTTGTGAATTGTATGTCTTTATTGATTTTTAACACTATGAGAGTGTGAAGGCTAGGAGAGGTGAAAAATGAAGGAATATAAAACCCAAAAAAATTTCACTTTGATTACCCCTTTAAGGCACCAAAAAGGCCATAATATGAGTACCTAGCTACCTTTATCCCAATGAGATGGAGCATAAAATGAGTACCTAGCATATTTTTATAAAATAAAAAAAAGAATGATGAATGAAATAAACAAAAGAAAAAGAAAAAAATGATGAGAAATAAAAGAAATTGATTAAGAAAAATAGAAATAAGGATAAGGCAACATAGGGAGATCTAAAGGATGAGGTGGACTACTTGAGTGTCTGAAAATCAATTAGATGCATACATTCAATGGTACCAATAGAAGCAGATATATAATAGGAGAATTTTGGTATAGTTTTAAAAGAACAAAGACTATCTGATAAATGTCTATTCATATATCCGTTGTGTGCATATTGATTGAGTGAAGAATTTTCTATGTTGCATTTATCTGTTATCTGAAATTTGTATGTATCATCTCTCTTCCTTTTGATTTGACATGTTATTTGCTTGAGGACAAGCAAAGGTTTAAGCATGGGGGAGTTGATAAAGGAGAAATTTGAGTGTTTAATGATTATATTTTATCCCCTAATTTAAAGTAACTTATGATTATTCCTTTATTTTTGGTTTTTCTTTGCTTTGGTTTGTTTAATATTTGTAGGAGAGCAAAATAGGCCAAGAAGCAAGGGAAAACACTTATGAGAAGAGCCATATGGACTTGGAACATGCTGAGGAGGAAGCAAGGAAGCAAACCTAAAGAAATTGGCAAGAAAAGAGACTGTGGCCAGGCTATGCTTGGTGTGCATGAAGCACGGCCAGGCTGTGCTCTGTGCGCAAAGTAGAGAATTTCCTACATTTCTAGCCCAAAGAACAACCAGCCCGTGTCATGAAGTACGACCATGCTTCGTGTCCATACACCACGTGATTTCTAGGGGTTTGAGCAGCCAAATTGTTATAAATACATAGGGAAGCACAGCCAAGAGGATCGAGACTCATACAAACATCTTAGACTCAGTTCTTAGGCTTAGAAAACACTCAAAGATTAGGTTTTTACTAGATTCATTTTTGAATTCATGTTTTAGAGTAGGATTTACAGCAATTGAAGCATTGTATTTCATTTTTATATTCTGCAATTCAGGTTTCATCTTTCTACTTTAGTTCTTTATTTCTACTTCTATACCTTTCTCTTGAATTGTATTGAACTTTAATGGTTTACTTAATGAATATGATTTTGGTTTCTGATTTTATTATGCTTGAGTAGATATTGATATAGGGTTTTGGTAAATCCACTTATGGTATGATGATACTGCATTGTTGAGTTGAATGTTGGAACCCTAATTGTGATTACTTCTAGATTAATTAGGATGAACTATTCTGTGCATGAATGAGAGTTGGTGGAATGCCTGATCACTAATCTATCACGTCTTAGGTATTTAATTGATGAACTAAAAGGTGAAAGTTAAATGTGAAACCTAATAGTTAATTAGGGATATCTTTTCTCATTAATATAACCATAGCCATTGGTAGGACATCCTCTACTGATGTACCACACGGATCGCCATATGACCGTGTTTATTTCTTTTCTCATTAATATCTAAAAATATGATTTCAATAACAAGTACGTTCATTATACTCACATGCCATAATTTTTTTATCAAAATATAATCATTAACAAAAGTCATTGGTAATTACCACATGAACATAATCGTTTAAAATATCACTTTATAAAATATTTCTATGTTAAAATTACACACTTAAGATAGTAAGGAGTTCATGCAATAGAAATGGCTATGGCATACACTAGTCATTTATTATTTTCATTTATAAGATTCTTCTTAATTTACATCTAACCATATTTCATCATTTTTCCCCATATTTCAATATACAAAATAAAAACATAAACATCTTAAAATTTTGTCACCCATAGCCATACCTATGTAGAACTTTCCACCCCAACTTAAGTATTCAAACATATATCACTTGCAAGATCAACATGTAACATGATATAGCAACATCCATGGACGATCATCCAGGTAACAAATATAGTAAATTTTATCAAAGTTCTAGGATCAAAATTCCATATAAATATTTCTAAATTCAAAGCTTTTCTAAAAAAAATATTGTTAAACCTATAACAACTTTTATTATTATTATCATTATACAATATAGAGTTCACATACACGTCATTAATTAAAACGGACGTTCAACATATCAAACATTTAAATATCTACATCTTATTTATTCTGGATGACCAATTCTGAAGATACAGGTGCAGGTAGTTGCACCTTCATCAGGATCTGAGCCAACTCGACCATAAACATTTTATTTGGTTCTGGGATCTGCCAAATATAAAGTAACTCGATCCAATGTGCATTAAAAGCCAGAGCCATAGAAAAATCTACATAACTAATTTTCTAAACATGACATGGAAATATAGTGAGAATTAAATCCCAATAAGTTTAACAATAAATCATCATCAATATAGCTCATCACGTCATGTTCATCGGTATAAACTACAACAAATATCTTTGGTTACATGAATGCACTATATCTATGCACATGAGAATCGTACAGTAATGACATGTATGACATGATTAACTATTTTCAGAATATCATATGATGACTATGTAGTTATTCTCATATCAAACTACCCTGGTCAAGGTGAGTATTTTCTACTCTCTGGTACGGGCTTTTCTCGCTCCGTCCGACATGGCACACTCTCTCTTTCTTTTCTCATTAGCATAATCATAACCGTTGGTAGGGTGTCCCCTACTAGTGCACCACATGGATTGCCATGTGACCGTGCTCATTTCTTTTCTTTATACAATAATATCTAAAAATATGCTTTCAATAACAAGTATGTTTATCAAAATATAATTATTACCAAAAATCATTGGTAATTATGCCATGAACATAACAATTTTAAATATCACTTTATAAAATATTTCCATGTCAAAATTTTACACTTAAGATGGTAAGAAGTTAATACAATGGCAATGGCTTTGGCATATACTAGTCATTTATTATTTTCATTTATAAGATTCTTCTTTTTTAAATAATTTTATTTCTTTATTTTCTTGATGCAAGTTTTCATCCTATCTGACCTTCTCTTACTAATTATAGAATAACTCCCTCAATTTAACTCCGATGTAAGTGATCTTGGTGTCAATTTAAAGATAAAACATTTATCTAAAACTATTATGTTAAAAAATTTAGCGAAATATTACGACATCAAAGTAATATTACTCCCTCAAAATACAGGTTATTTCTTCTCGGGTAGGTTTTGACCTCTACGTACTAATCTATCCATATCTATCTCATAAGAATTCCAAATTAAGTGATTCTAGTGGATAAAAATCTGTGACACATATATTAATAATTTTTATTTTAATCATTTATTTTAATTCCCTACAAAATATTCTCAGAAATAAAAACAAAGAAGCTATCTTAAAATATTCTTCCCTGATTAACCAATTTTTGACCACTTCTTACTAATCGAACCATATCTACCACATATGGACTCCAAATTGAGTGATTTTAGTGGATAAATATCAATGACACATATATCTATCATTATGATATTAACCATTTATTTTAATTCCCTATAAAATGTTCCTAGAAATTCAAACATATAAGCTATCCTAACATATTCTTCCCTGATTAACCATTTTCTGACCACTTCTTTCTAATCGGACCATATCTACCTCATATGGACTCCCAATTGAGTGATTTTAGTGGAAAAATATACGTGACACATATATCTATCATTATTATGTTAACTATTTATTTTAATTCTCTACAGAATGTTCCCAGAAATTAAAACACAGAAGCTATCCTAATATATTCTTCTTTGATTAACCATTTTCTGACCACTTCTTACTAATCAGACCATATGTACTTCATATGTACTTCAAATTGAGTGATTTCAGTGGATAAATATCCGTGACACATATTTCTATATTTCTCATGTTAACAATTTGTTTTAATTCATTACCAATTCTTCCCAGAAGTTTAAAACTAGAAGCTTAAAATTTTGCCACTCATAGCCATACCTATGCAGAACTATCTGCACCAGCCTAAGTCTTCAAACATACATAATATGTAACATGATATAGCAACATCCATGACCAATCATTAAAGTTCTAAGATCAAAATCTCATATAAATATTACAAGTTTCAAATCTTTTCTTCAAAAAGAAATATTGTTAAACTTACCTTGAGCACTTAGTCCTCTAGACTTCTCCTTCCTCTTTCTTCCTTTCCTCCTCTCCTTTCCTCACTCTACCTTGCTTCTATTTTTCCTCTCCCTCACTTGGACGAAAATTCTAATGTTATAAGGGTGGGTTTTGCTTATATAGACTATCAAATAATCCAGCTTTCATAATCATGGGTCTACCTTATCACAATTAGGATGCACTTGGTTGAATTTTTGGAAAACAAACAACTCATGTTTTTTTCTTCCTCTTCCTTAGTCAAGATATGCATAGGAAAATGAGATTTGTACTTTGAAAATTATGATAATATGTTCTTAAGATAAGGGACAAGGTCCCTTTGATTTAGGGATTCATTTCCTTTTTCTTTTGTCTTAATCAATTAGGATAGGTTTACCTTTTTAGGTGGCAAATTTCCAACCCTTGAATCTTCCTTGCTTAGCTAAAATTATTTGTGTAGGATAAGGATGTTTTGTCATAATGCTATGTATTATTACCCACTTGCTAAAATTATGAGTGTGGGATATAGATGTTTTGTCCTAATGTCATGTATTATCATACCATTTGCGAAAATTATGAATGTAGGATATCACACCACTTGCTAAATTTTTGTCTTAATGTCATCTCACTTAATCTTGATTACACCATTATTTCATCACTTTATTTTATTTTTATTTTTATTTTTCCTCTTGGGTTTGGGCTGATTCTTGCCCATTTTCTTTACTTTGGTTAAAATTCTACTTTTCATAATTGGCTTAGTCACATTTTCATGATTTTTGGGCTACAGGTCCAATTTCTATATCCTAGTCTAAGTCTATGTTTTATTTCTTCCTTGGGCTATCCTATTAGCTTGCTAAAAATTCATGTTAAGTAGAAAAAATTTATATGAAGTGTCCTTAGGTGAAAGCCCAATTTATGGGTGGAGATACTAAACTTAGTAACTTTAACTCTTAAATTAGAAAAAAATTACCCTAATCCAATCTTCTTGAAATTTTAATACCTTTACTTTTTTCACAAAAAATTATCTTCCTTACCCAAGAATTTCACCTTTCTTTAGTATATTTATTTCTAATTTTTCCTCTTAGGTTTTCTCTCTTTACCTATTCCATTAATGTTAGAACATTTTTATGCATATACGTAAGGTGAAGAATTTCTAATGATTATATTTCCTTAGATATCTAAAAATTGTCTAATAAATTGTATTTCCTTAATTAAATGTTTATGTACCTTTGTCGATAAAAGAAATGAAATTAGGGATATTACTTTGAATACTTTTGTACTTTTATTAATTCATGAAACGAAATTAGGGATGTTACAAAACCTACCTAAAGATCACCCGATCTCACTTAGTAAATTCTTTTTCTTGTTTTCTCTTGAAGGAAGTAGCAAGATTCCTCCCTTCCCTTAACTTTTCTAGCAGCTTAAATAAGAGAAGGGGGGTGATTTTTTGAACCCCAAGAATAAAGACGAAAGATAGATTCAAGTGGAGATTAAGCTAACTTACCTTAAGTACTTAGTCCTCTAGACTTCTCCTTCATCTTTCTTCCTCTCTTCTCCTCTCTTTCTGTCCTTTCCTCACTCTACCTTGCTTATGATTTCCTCTCCCTCACTTGGATGAAATTATAATGTTATAAGTGTGGGTTTTGCTTAAATAAACTATCATGTGGTTCATCTTTCATAACCATGGGTCTACCTTATCACAATTAGGATGCACTTGGTTGTTTTTTGGGGAAAAACAACTCATGTTCTTGTCTTCCTCTCCTTTAGTCAAGATATGCATAGAAAAAGTATATTTTTATTTTGAAAATCATGTTAAAATGTTCTTAAGAAAAGGGACAAGGTCCCTTTGATTGAGGGATTCATTTCCTTTTTCTTTTATCTTAATAAAGTATGATATGTGTAACAACCTCTTTTTTTTTCTTCATTATTATACAATATTGAGTTCACATACATGTCATTAATCAAAACAGACGTATAACATATCAAACACATAGATATTTACATCTTGTTTATTTTGGTTGACCAATTCTGGAGATACAGGTGCGGGTGGTTGCACCTTCACCGGGATCTGAGCCAACTCGACCACAAACATCTTATTTGATTCTTAAATCTGCCCAACATAAAGTAACTCGATCCAATGTGCACTAAAAGCCAGAGCCTTAGAAACAAAAGATGCATAAATAATTTTATGAACATGATATGGAAATATAGTGAGAATTAAATCCCAGTAAGTTCAACAATAAATTATCATCAGTAAAGCTCATCACGTCATGTTCAGCTGTATAAACTACAGAAAATATCTTTGGTCACATGAATGCATTATATCTATGCACATAAGAATAATACTGTAATGATATGTATAACAGGATTAACTATTTTCAAAATATCATATGATGGCCATCAACTTATTCTCATTTCAAGCTACCCTGGTCAGGGTGAGTATACTCTACTCTCCGGTACGGGCTTTTCTCGCTCCGTCCGACATGGCCCACTTTTTCTTTCTTTTCTCATTATCATGATTATAACCGTTGGTAGGGCGTCCCCTACTGGTGCACCACACGGATTGCCATGTGACAGTGCTCATTTCTTTTCTTTTCACAATGATAGCCAAAAATATGCTTTCAATAACAAGTATGTTCATCAAAATATAACTATTACCATAAATCATTGGTAATCATGCCATGAACATAACCATTTCAAATATCACTTTATAAAATATTTCCATGTCAGAATTTCACACTTAAGATGGTAAGAAGTTCATACAATGGCAATGGCTATGGCTATACTAGTCATTTATTAAGATTCATCTTCTTTTTTAAATACTAATTTTATTTCTTTATTTTCTTGATGCAGGTTTTCATCCTATCTAACCTTCTCTTACTAATCAGAGCATAACTCCCTCAATTTAACTTTGATGTAGGTGATCTTGGTGTCCATTTCAATATAAAACAATTATCTAAAACTATTATGTTGAACACTGTAGCGAAAAATTAAGAAACGAAGGTGATATTATTCCCTCAAAGTACAGGATAGTTCCTCTCGGATAGGTTCTGACTTTTACTAACTAATTAGACCATATCTCCCAAATTGAAACTCCAAATTGAGTTATTCCAGTTGGTAAAAATCCATGAGCCATATATCTATAATTGTTATGTTGGCGCGCTATTTTAATTCCCTACAGATTATTCCCAGAAATTCAAAAACTAAAACATTAATAACATATTCTTCCCTGAATAAACATTTTCTGACCTCTGCTTACTAATCTGATCATATCTACCTCATATGAACTCCAAATTGCATAATTACAGTGGGTATATTTCCATGAGACATAGATATATAACGTTCATGTTAACCATTTATTTTAATTCCATACAGATAATTCCCAGAAATTAAAATACAAAAGTTGTCCTAACATAATCTTCCCTGATGAACCATTTTCTGACCTTGGCTAACTAATCGGACCATATCTACCACATGTGGACTCCAAATTGAATGATTCCAGTGGCTAAAAATCCATGACAAACATATCTTTAATTCTTATGTTAATTATTTATTTTAATTCCCTACCAATAATTTCCAAAAATTAAATTACCGAAGCTATCCTAACATATTCTTCCCTGATAATTCATTTTCTGACCTTTGACTACTAATCAGACCATAGCTATCTCATATGGACTCCAAATGGAATGATTTCAGTCGGTGAAAAATCCGTGACACATATATCTTTAATTCTTATGTTAACCATTTATTTTAATTCCTTATAGATTGTTCCCAAAAATTAAAATACTGAAGCTTAAAATTCTGTCAACCATAGCCATACCCATGCAGAACTATCTACACCAACCTAAGTATTCAAACATACATCACATGAAAGATCAATATGTAACATGATATAGCAACATCCATGACCAATCATCAAAGTTTAAGATCAAAATCTCATATAAATATATGAGTTTCAAAGGTTTTCTTCAAAAAGAAATATTGTTAAACTTACCTGGAGCACTTAGTCCCCTAGACTTCTCCTTCCTCTTTCTTCCTGTCTTCCTCTCCTTTCCTCACACTACCTTGCTTCTATTTTTGCTCTCCCTCACTTGGACGAAATTCTAATGTTGTAAGGTTGGGTTTTCTTATATAGACCACCAAATAATTCACCTTTCATGATCATGGGTCTAGCTTATCACAATTAGGATACACTTTGTTGATTTTTTGGAAAACAAACAACTTATGTTCTTGTCTTCCTCTTCCTTAGTCAAGATATGCATAGAAAAAGGAGATTTGTATTTTGAAAATTATGATGATATGTTCTTAAGATATGGGGCAAGATCCCTTTGATTTAGGGATTCATTTCCTTTTTCTTTTGTCTTAATCAAGTATGATAGATTTACCTTTTTAAGTGGCAAATTTCTAGCCCTTGAATTTTCCTTACTTAACTAAAATTATTTGTGTAGGATAATGATGTTTTGTCATAATGCTATGTATTATTACTCACTTGCTAAAGTTATGAATGTAGGATATAGATATTTTTGTCCTAAAGCCTTGTATTATTATGCCACTTGCCAAAATGATGAATGTAGAATCACACCACTTGCTAAATTTTTGTCTTAATGCCATGTCACTTAATCTTGATTACACCAATATTTCATCACTTTAATTTTATTTTTATTTTTATTTTTCCTCTTGGGTTTGGGCTCATTCTTGCCCATTTTCCTTACTTTGGTTAAAATTCTACCTTTCATAATGGGCTTGGTCACATTTTCATGATTTTTGGGCTACCGGTCCAATTCTATATCCTAGTTCAAGTCTATGTTTTATTTCTTCCTTGGGCTTTCCTATTGGCTTGCTAAAAATTAATGTGAAGTAGAAAAAATCTATATGAAGTGTCCATAGGTTGAAGCCCAATTACGGGTGGAGATACTAAACTTAGTAACTTTTGCTCTTAAATTAAGAAAAATTACCCTAATTCGATATTCTTGAAATTTTAAGACCTTTACTTACTTCACAAAAAAATTATCTTTCTTTACCTAAGAATTTCACCTTTCTTTAGCATGTTTATTTCTAATATTTCCTCTTAGGTTTTCTTTCTTTACCTATTCCATTAATATTAGAACATTTCTATGCATATATGTAAGGTGAAGAATTTCTAAGGAAAATATCTAAAAATTACGGGATGTTACATTCTTCCTCCCTTAAGAAATTCGGTCCCCGAATTTCAATCCATCCTACCACATGTAGGGAATGAAATTAAGGCATTATTCTGAGTTACCAAGCTTATTACCTAAATAATTAGAGATATCTTTTCTATATGACATCTTTACTTTTTAATATGTCTATTCACTTGAGTGATTTTGCCATATAACTTAACCATAAGGATTTCTTTCACTCATAAGTTCTTCAATTGATATCCTCTATCCCGCATGGATATATCTATGGGTCGATTTTAGAAAACACACATATAAAGGAACATATACACCTTCATATTGTGTAACTATCTTTTCTTATTCCAAACTTCTATCAAGTAATTTTTTTTTCATATATCAACATCATCCCCTGAATATCATCATCTTAATCTATCATCTATTTTTATCCTCAAATCCTTTAATCAATATGTTAAACATACGTAGCAATAAATCCTTCAAACCTTTCATAATGTTTATGTACCATTGACACATGTCTAATAATTCCAACTTACCTCATCACAGTAATTCTATACAAGCTTATTAACACCATTAAACTCATTGTCAAAAATTTCAATTATTTCTTCTATCATATCCAAAAGCACCTCATTCTAGCTTATGCCAATCCAATTTAATTCACCCAATCATTTCAAGAAGATTTGTTTTTTTTTTCCTAACAATTACTCATACATGAATTCTCAATTCCAACATAATTCACATCCTAGATACTAGACTCAATTTAGCATGATATAATCCTTTAACACAAATATCTTGATAACCTACATTATTTTCGGATATGGTTCTCAGAATATTCTCTATATTTCCAAATTAAGAGTTCAAAGACTAACTTAAATCCTACTTCCTATATTTTATTCCTCGAGAACTTCAACACCACTAATTCTCTTAATTACATTCGTCAAAACACCATAAGACCATCATCCGTCCATTCTTTTCAAACTTTTCATTACTTTAACCTACTAACAACTTAGACACCATAATAACCGAGTTTCAAAGAAAAGAAATTATCTTTCATTGCAATTAGGAAAAATAACCTTACATTTAATGCCAACCGTTAATGAGTGAAACAGAAGAAAAGCATAATTGAGAATGGTGCCAAAAGCGAAAGTCAAAAATTTCGACAAAGCATTGAAAAATATTAAAATCGGTGGCCGTAATTCTTGAAAATCTGTAATCAAAATCTATCTATGATTTCAGCAAAAATCGGTGGCCGCAAATTTTGAATATATGTGTCAGAATCTACTTTAAATCTATTGGTATTCGGTGGAAAGATATCACATGGAAAAGAAACATTTCTGAGCTTATAAAAGTATGTGAAAATCAAAGAATATGTAGTTAACTGGTAGGATGTAGTTGATTGCTTCAAAATAGATGTAATCAATCAACTGTAAAAAAACCAGTCCAAATTAAAATTTCTCAAAATAGCTAGTCGACTTAATAATACTGATAGTCGACTGGCAAAAACTTTGAGAATACAAAATAAATCATTTGATTGCATTTTTTTTTCAATGACGGCTATCACCTACAACTTTTCTACAAGAATCAAAACATCAATGCTTCATCAAAGACAACAAGATAAAGACAGATTTCTGGTGATATCTTATCTTATACTCTTTATGTGCTTAATATGGGTCACAGTCATACTACTGTACATGCTTGCCGTCATTTTTGAATTTTTTTTATTTATTTACCTTTAATTTAGCTGATATCCACCAATCACTCACATAGTTGTTCTAATAATACCCGGCCTATTTGCATAGCTATTATAAATATGCCCTTCTCTGAGTTCTATAAATACTTACATTAATATCTTTGTTTATTCTCAAAGTTAAGGTGATAGAAATTATGGAGGGAACCGCATTCTGTCAGTTCCGAAATATCTGTGTCTTTTGTGGTTCCAGTCCTGGAAAAGATGAGGAGTATGTTAAAGCAGCACAAAATCTGGATATGGTGCTGGCTAGGAGAAAAATTCATTTAGTGTATGGTGGAGGTAACTGTGGGTTAATGGGGTGTGTGGCTACAGCTGCACATGCAGGGGGATGCCAAGTTCTAGGTATTATTCCTACAGCTCTAGCTACATCCAGCAACATAGGGAAGACAATTGGGGAAGAATATAGGGTAGTTTCCATGCATGAACGCATGGCTAGAATGATGAGCAATGCTGACGCCTTCATTGCCTTACCAGGTGGTTTTGGTACTCTAGAGGAGATTTTCCAAATAGTCTCTTGGGCACAACTGAATATGCATCACAAACCGATAGGTTTGTTAAATGTTAATCACTTCTTTGATGGTTTGTTATCTTTTCTAGATCAAGTTGTGGAACAGAGGTTTATCTCACACTCAGCACGACAAATTCTCATCTCAGCTTCAAATGCTGAGGAGTTGATTGATGCTTTACAAGCCTATGTTCATGTACCTGATCTAACTATTATTCCAATAGAATGGACGGCAGATAACCGCAGGAAGCGTAAATTGGATTTGGATCTTCATCTTTAAATGTAGTAAAACGTAGCTATTATTGTACTACTTTTACTTTCTTAGACTTTACTTGTATACCATATTTACCAACCATACTCCTTTAGAGTTGGTAAAACTATCTTTGAATGTTGCTTATGATCCTCTGAACTTTTGAAATATTCTAGTATATCATCCATATATATAATAACAAATTATTCCAGGGATGACCTAATTACTATTCATTAAATCTATGAATGCAGCTAAAGATTTGTCAATACCAAGAACTCATAATGCCCATAATAAGTCCTACATCCTCTTCTCTTATCCCTCATTAATGTTACTCATATCCCAAATCTATTTGTGGAAAAATATTGAACACCTTATAACTGGTCAAACAGGTAATCTATACGAGCTAATGGGTTTCTATTTTACATTGTCACCTTATTCAACTGTCTATAATCTATGCATAGTCATAGTGATCCATCTTTCTTTTTCACAGATAGAACTAGAGCACTCCAAATAAAAGTACTAGGGAATTTAAATCCCTTGTCTAACAAGTCTTGTAACTAATTTTTTTTTATTCAATCGATATCATTCTATATAAGGTTATAATACTAGTTGGGTTCTAAGGAGTAAATCAATATTAAATTCTCAAATTACCGTGGCAAGGTTGTGTAGGGTTTCCTCCACATTTTTTACGGAATTCCTCCTTAATGGTGCCATTTCTTACTGTGGAAAAAATAAAGTTATGCTGCTATTGAGGTGATCAAGCCCAATAGTTAGTTTTTTAAAAAAATTTAATAGCAGCCATAACACCACCTCGGAATATAGATAGGAAACACTAGTAATTTCCTACCTATATGAAATCACTGATCCCCTACACAACACTACCACAACATACTCAAGATACTATAAGATCGATTCAGATAACCAACCACCCACTGGCCATCTAGGATTGACCTGCTCTGATACCAATTATGTAACAACCTCTTTTTTTTTCTTCATTATTATACAATATTGAGTTCACATACATGTCATTAATCAAAACAGACGTATAACATATCAAACACATAGATATTTACATCTTGTTTATTTTGGTTGACCAATTCCGGAGATACAGGTGCGGGTGGTTGCACCTTCACCGGGATCTGAGCCAACTCGACCACAAACATCTTATTTGATTCTTAAATCTGCCCAACATAAAGTAACTCGATCCAATGTGCACTAAAAGCCAGAGCCTTAGAAACAAAAGCTGCATAAATAATTTTCTGAACATGATATGGAAATATAGTGAGAATTAAATCCCAGTAAGTTCAACAATAAATTATCATCAGTAAAGCTCATCACGTCATGTTCAGCTGTATAAACTACAGAAAATATCTTTGGTCACATGAATGCATTATATCTATGCACATAAGAATCATATTGTAATGATATGTATGACAGGATTAACTATTTTCAAAATATCATATGATGGCCATCAACTTATTCTCATTTCAAGCTACCCCGGTCAGGGTGAGTATACTCTACTCTCCGGTACGGGCTTTTCTCGCTCCGTCCGACATGGCCCACTTTTTCTTTCTTTTCTCATTATCATGATCATAACCGTTGGTAGGGCATCCCCTACTGGTGCACCACACGGATTGCCATGTGACCGTGGTCATTTCTTTTCTTTTCACAATGATAGCCAAAAATATGCTTTCAATAACAAGTATGTTCATCAAAATATAACTATTACCATAAATCATTGGTAATCATGCCATGAACATAACCATTTCAAATATCACTTTATAAAATATTTCCATGTCAAAATTTCACACTTAAGATGGTAAGAAGTTCATACAATGGCAATGGCTATGGCTATTCTAGTCATTTATTAAGATTCATCTTCTTTTTTAAATACTAATTTTATTTCTTTATTTTCTTGATGCAGGTTTTCATCCTATCTAACCTTCTCTTACTAATCAGAGCATAACTCCCTCAATTTAACTCTGATGTAGGTGATCTTGGTGTCCATTTTAAGATAAAACAATTATCTAAAACTATTATGATGAACATTGTAGCGAAAATTAAGAAACGAAGGTGATATTATTCCTTCAATGTACAGGATAGTTCCTCTCGGATAGGTTCTGACTTTTACTTACTAATTAGACCATATCTCCCAAATTGGAACTCCAAATTGAGTTATTCCAGTTGGTAAAAATCCATGAGCCATATATCTATAATTGTTATGTTGGCGCGCTATTTTAATTCCCTACAGATTATTCCCAGAAATTCAAAAACTAAAACATTAATAACATACTCTTCCATGAATAAACATTTTCTGACCTCATCTTACTAATCGGATCATATCTACCTCATATGAACTCCAAATTACATAATTACAGTGGGTATATTTCCATGAGACATAGATATATAACGTTCATGTTAACCATTTATTTTAATTCCATACAGATAATTCCCAGAAATTAAAATACAAAAGCTGTCCTAACATAATCTTCCCTGATGAACCATTTTCTGACCTTGGCTAACTAATCGGACCATATCTACCACATGTGGACTCCCAATTGAATGATTCCAGTGGCTAAAAATCCATGACACACATATCTTTAATTTTTATGTTAACCATTTATTTTAATTCCCTACTAATAATTCCCAGTAATTAAATTACCGAAGCTATCCTAACATATTCTTCCCTGATGATTCATTTTCTGACCTTTGACTACTAATCAGACCATAGCTATATCATATGGACTCCAAATGGAATGATTTCAGTCGGTGAAAATCAGTGACACATATATCTTTAATTCTTATGTTAACCATTTATTTTAATTCCTTATATATTGTTCGCAAAAATTTAAATACCGAAGCTTAAAATTTTGTCAACCATAGCCATACCCATACAGAACTATCTACACCAACCTAAGTATTCAAACATACATCACATGAAAGATCAATATGTAACATGATATAGCAACATCTATGACCAATCATCAAAGTTCTAAGATCAAAATCTCATATAAATATTATGAGTTTCAAAGGTTTTCTTCAAAAAGAAATATTGTTAAACTTACCTGGAGCACTTAGTCCCCTAGACTTCTCCTTCCTCTTTCTTCCTTTCTTCCTCTCCTTTCCTCACACTACCTTGCTTCTATTTTTGCTCTCCCTCACTTAGACGAAATTCTAATGTTGTAAGGTTGGATTTTCTTATATAGACCACCAAATAATTCACCTTTCATGATCATGGGTCTACCTTATCACAATTAGGATACACTTTGTTGAATTTTTGGAAAACAAACAACTTATGTTCTTGTCTTCCTCTTCCTTAGTCAAGATATGCATAGAAAAAGGAGATTTGTATTTTGAAAATTATGATGATATGTTCTTAAGATATGGGGCAAGATCCCTTTGATTTAGGGATTCATTTCCTTTTTCTTTTGTCTTAATCAAGTATGATAGATTTGCCTTTTTAAGTGGCAAATTTCTAGCCCTTGAATTTTCCTTACTTAACTAAAATTATTTGTGTAGGATAATGATGTTTTGTCATAATGCTATGTATTATTACCCACTTGCTAAAGTTATGAATGTAGGATATAGATATTTTTTTCCTAAAGCCTTGTATTATTATGCCACTTGCCAAAATGATGAATGTAGAATCACACCACTTGCTAAATTTTTGTCTTAATGCCATGTCACTTAATCTTGATTACACCAATATTTCATCACTTTAATTTTATTTTTATTTTTATTTTTCCTCTTGGGTTTGGGCTCATTCTTGCCCATTTTCCTTACTTTGGTTAAAATTCTACCTTTCATAATGGGCTTGGTCACATTTTCATGATTTTTGGGCTACCGGTCCAATTCTATATCCTAGTTCAAGTCTATGTTTTATTTCTTCCTTGGGCTTTCCTATTGGCTTGCTAAAAATTCATGTGAAGTAGAAAAACTCTATATGAAGTGTCCATAGGTTAAAGCCCAATTACGGGTGGAGATACTAAACTTAGTAGCTTTTGCTCTTAAATTAAGAAAAATTACCCTAATTCGATATTCTTGAAATTTTAAGACCTTTACTTACTTCACAAAAAATTTATCTTTCTTTACCTAAGAATTTCACCTTTCTTTAGCATGTTTATTTCTAATATTTCGTCTTAGGTTTTCTTTCTTTATCTATTCCATTAATATTAGAACATTTCTATGCATATATGTAAGGTGAAGAATTTCTAAGGAAAATATCTAAAAATTACGGGATGTTACAATATGTTTGCCTTTTTAGGTGCAAATTTCCAGACCTTGAATCTCCCTTGCTTGGCGGAAATTATTTGTGTAAGATAATGATATTTTGTCTAAAAGCCATGTATTATTACCTACTTGTTGAAATTATGAATGTAGGATATATATGTTTTGTCTTCATGCCATGTGACCTAATCTTGATTATTATTAGACTACCATTTCCTCACATGTTGCTTATTTTTTCCTTCTTGCATTTAGGCTCATTCTTTCCCATTTCCTTTGTTTTGGCTGAAATTCTACTTTTCATGAAGGGCTTGGTCACATTTTCATGATTTTTTGGGCTATTGGTCTAACTTCTATATCCTAGTGCAAGTCTATGTTTTATTTCTTCCTTGAGCTATCCTATTGGCTTGCTAGAAATTCATATGAAGTGGAAAAATTCTATATGAAGTGTCCATAGGTGAAAGTCCAAATTATGGGTGGAGATGTTAAACTTAGTAGCCCTAGCTCTTGAATTAGGAAAAATTACCCTAATCCAATCTTCTTGAAATTTTAAGACCTTTACTTACTTCACAAAAATTTATCTTCCTTACCCAAGAATTTCTCCTCTCTTTAGTATGTTGTTTCTAATTTTTCCTATTAGGTTTTCTCTCTTTATCTATTCCTTTAATGTTAGAAACATTTTCTATGCATACATATAAGGTGAAGAATTTCTAAGGATTATATTTTTTAAATATCTAAAAATTGTCTAATAAATTTTATTTCCTTAATTAGTTATTTATGTACCTTTATTAATAAAAAATGAAATTATGGATGTTACATTGAATATTTATGTACATTTATTAATAAATGAAACGACATTATAGATGTTACAAACAGTACTCCACCTTGACATAAAAGTGATTCCGATCTATGTGAACAGTATTTTCAGCCATGAATAGTGACCATCAGTTGACCGAGCTGTTAGAGTCATTTTATAGATTTTTAGACCCTCCAAACTTGCTTCTGAGGTCTATTTGGTCAAATTTGAATTGGAAAAGTGTATTTTGGGGCTGTCCAACTTGGAGTCTTACCCTGTGAGTAGATAATGTTTACTATGATATATTTTACACTTTTCTTATACTTTGATTATGATATTAGTGCAACATATAATGTTATTACTATATATTGAATTTTTGAAAGTTTGATGAATGATCTGTTTAATTATTGGATATTATTTCTCCCAATATGGCATGTTATGATTATGATGGAAATTGTACATGTTCAAATTCCTCAAAATTAGAACCCCTGGAATATATGTTTCATTTATGCATTTCACTACTTGAGAAAAAAGATTCAGGGGTATTTGGAATTGAGAACTCATTGAATTTTATGGAAAAAGGAATTGAACATAGAAAGTATTCATATTTGAATAACACATTATTTTTATGCAATTATTTTATCTGGAGGAATCCTGTTGGAAACACTGTTTGTTAGCAGCAGGTGATGCTAACCCTGGTGCACCTTGAGACCTCTGCTAGCAGAGTGGTGTTGCTAGCCACGTTGTGTCGGCCAACATACGTGATATGAATTATGTAAAAGAAGCAGAATGCCATGTGATTGAGATTGCCCATCCCTTATTGTGTGCTTGGGAAATGCCCATATTAGAGTCCTCTTACGTGTCTTTTTAGGCTGTGGTAGGGCAAACCTCAGTTGGGATGCTGAGTTTAGGAAAATCATACATCGGTAAAGTATGAAAGGGGTTGAACACTGATATGGTGGTTCTGATATGGAATTCTCACAAAGCATGTGAAATCTTTTATTTCATAACAATATTTATTTTATAACCATGCTGCACTGTATTTGGTTTTGAATCTTTGAATATCTTTTGAAATGAGGATATTTGAAATGTGAGTCCTATATGGACGTACTTTCAAACTGTATTTTCTATGTGACAAATTTTAAAATATCAGTTTATCCATATGTTGACCTAAGAGGTCATAGGACGTATTATCTGCTCATTGAGTTGTCAAACTCACTACACGATATTTCCATATTTTTTAGATAAAGATATAAAATCTAATCCTTCTGATAGGTGATTAGCTAAGAGAAAAATTCTCTGGGTGAGCCTACTTTATTTTTAAGGCTTGTAGATTTTTTGTGTATATTATACTTGTACTCTAGAGTATGCTTTGAAGGCTACAGGCAGGATCCTTTCTTCTATTGTTACTCTGCTATTTATAAACTTGGTCTGTATATTGTGTTTACATGAGAGAACCTATTTGTATCTATTTCTATAATGAACACTTGTATTATACCTATTATAGTAAAGATTTGTCTGTAAATTATGTGTTTTACGTGCCCTTAAAGTAGGGGCATGAAAAGTTAGTACTAGAGCCATTAGATTTTCCTGTGGCTATCGGAGCAAAGTATTCTTTAGTATGACCTTTAGTATGGATATGAGCCAAACATATTTATACTTCAGGTGCTGTTGAGTGATTCTATAGGGTCTCAATTTTCTTTTTATTCCAAGTTTGTTAAATTTCCTAGTATGAAGTTGATTGAATATTATGGCATCTTAAGAAGTATCTATGGGTCAATTTATGCTTGAAAGTGAAAGGGACATGTGTGCCATAGAATTTAAAGAATTGAGACAAATGCCAAATATGATCATTTCTGAATGTGATATCCGTTGTATCCAATTGTCTATATATGGTAGACTTTGATTTGATACTAGAAATGGATTGGTTGGCATCATACCATACCATTTTAGACTATCACCTAAAGGTGATTAAATCTAATATTCTTGGAGAATCTCATTTCTTGATATGAGAAAACTGTAGTGAGGTACCCAGTAATCTAATCTCTGCTCTAACAGCCCATAAGTTATTACAAAAAAGTGCCAAGGATATTTGGCAGTGGTGAGAGATGTTGATATAAAGTATACTAGTGTAAATCAAGTTCCAATGGTTAGGGAATTTCTTGATGTGTTCCCAGAAGAATTGCCAAGATTACTGACATGCTGTAATTTAATCATGTTATTAGCATTATTTTAGTTAGTTTTTATTCAATTTAAGTAGAAAATAGATATGAATTAATATAGTTTTGTCTTATAAGTTTTAGAAATAATAAAGAAGGAAAGAAGAGGAAAATAGAGAGAAAATTATGAAAAAATGCTGATTTTTGACCCTTCATCACTAATTGAGGTATATTTCACTCATTTGGACTCTGATTAAGGTGATTTCAATGGCTATGGAAAGAAGAGGATAGAGCTACAACTTTCATGTTTGGTAATTCGGCAAACTCTGGAAGATTCTGGGCGCCGCGAGCATCCCAGCAATGAGCGCTGCGACGCCCCGTCTTTGGAAGTCTGTAGTGCCGCGGTGCCCGAGTAGCGCACCGCGGCGCTCTCTGCCGCATTAGTTTGCCGAATTCTTGAATTTTAGGTCTTTTTGACTCCAATTGAAGCCCGATGGGCTGGAATTTAACCTAAATACACTCCTACTTCGATTAGGAGGAGTTAATCTATAAAAGAGAGGAAAGCAAGCAGAGAATTAATTCAATCATTCATCCAAGTTCTTAGTTACATTCTTCAATTCTTCTTTAGATTTTCTTATGGCCTTGTGTGGCTAGTTCTTTTTAGTTGGTAGAGGTACATTGAAACCTCAAGGGATCTTTATACATTGTGAGATTTGGATTTGATTTTATTATTTCAATCTTAATTAAGTATTGATTATTCATCTTCTCTTGTTCTCAATGATTATTTATATGATTGCTAGGAGGCCTACTAGTATATTTTCTGTCTTAATCTACTGCTGAATTATGTTTTGAACAAAGTCTTCAATTCTGTGATTCATGAGACAAATAGGTTTGAGGATTTTGGATTATAAATCATTAAACCTTTGATGAATAATTAACTAAATTATATATAACCGATATGTTTATATTTGTTCAGCTCTATCAGTTTCTCTAGTTCTTCATGCGGTTAATAAGTTATGCTTTACCGATGTGCTAAAAGATTGCTTGTTAATTAGGGTTTAATCGGTGCGATTGTCATTAATTTACTAGACTTAAGGAGGAACAGGGTTAGAAATCCAATGATAGATATTCAATTATGGATTGATTATGTTGTCAATGATCAATGCAATCTCTTGATGGTGGATATCAACTGAAACCAACGTCTTTAACATTAATCACTATCTCTCAATTACTTTTGTTATTGTTTACTTGATTTTATTTGCAATTATCATTTCCCCCTGTAACAGCCGTAATTCAGTAGCTAAAATCACTAATTACATTGTAAGAAATTTAATGTTTACGTACCACCAAATTTTTTTCACTATCAACACTTCCAAATAAAAATTATGATCACTAATTCGCTTATCTCATTTTGCCTATGTTCACATAAATCCCACATATCTCACATCCTCTCTTTAAAACATTTTCTTAATGCTTCCTATTTCCAAACAATTTACCTTATAATCACATACATTTAGTTTCACCCACATAATTTCATACACCATCCAATTCACCAATTTCCAATGAAAAGAATTGACCAATAACTTAAATTACATAACTTCAACACATAGTATAAAATTTAAATACAAAATATTATTCAACCTCATTCGGACATGATTCTCATAATATTCTCTATATTTCCACATTAAAAGTTCAAAAATTAATTTCAATCCTACTTCTCATATTTTCTTCCTCAAGATCTTCAAAACTACTAATTCTTTTGATTACATTCGTCAAAACACCAAAAGGCCATCATCCATCCATTACTTACAAACTTTTTATTTCTTTAACCTACTAACCTCTTGGACACCAAAATAACTGAGTTTCAGAGAAAATAAATTAACTTTTCTTGAGGGAAAATAACTTTGCATTTAATGCCAAACATTAATGTAGGACAATGCAACAGAAAATGTGGAATTCAGAATAGAGCATGGTGCCAAAATAGGAAGTCAAAAATTTGGACAAAGCATTGAAATAAAATAAAAATCAGTGGCCGTAATTCTTGAAAATCTGTAAACAAAATCTAGTCGTTATTTCAGTAAAAATTGGTGGCCGCAAATTTTGAATATATGTGTGAAAATCTACTTTAAATCTATTGGTATTCGGTGCAAAGATAGCACATGGAAAAAGAAATATTTCTGAACTTATAAAAGTCTGTGAAAATCAAAGAATACGTAGTTAACTGGTAGGATGCAGTTGATTGCTTCTAAATAGATGTCATCAATCAAATGTAAGATAACCAATCCAAATTAAAATTTCTTAGAATAGTTAGTCGATTTCATAATACCGATAGTCTACTGGCAAGAACATTGAGAAAACAAGAAAAATGTCCCTCTTCACTAATTATTTGGTTTGCATCTTCATTTTTTTTACAATGATACCTATCATCTACAACTTCCCTACATGCCTCAAGACATCACTCCTTCATCAAGGACAACAAGAAAAAGAAAATTTTCTAGTGATATCTTAACCTTATTCTCTTTATATGCCTAATATGAGTGACTATTACAACTACTGTACATATACATGCTTGCTGTCATTTTTAACAATTTCATCTTCAATTTACCTGATATCCATCAATAACTCACATAGTTATTCTAATTATGCTCGGCATATTCACATAGTTATTATATGTATGTCTTTCTCCAAATTCTATAAATACACACGTTAGTTATCTTTACTTTCATACTCAAAATTAAAGTGTGTACAACTATGGAGGGAATCGCATTCCGTCAGTTTCGAAATATTTGTGTCTTTTGTGGTTCCAGTCCTGGAAAAGATGAAGAATATGTGAAAGCAGCACAAAACCTAGGTATGGTGCTGGCTAGGAGAAAAATTCATTTAGTCTATGGTGGAGGTAACCGTGGGTTAATGGGGTGTGTGTCTACAGCTGTACATGTAGGAGGATGTCAAGTTCTAGGTATTATTCCTACAGCTCTAGCTACATCTAACATCGTAGGAAAGACAATTGGGGAAGAATTTAGGGTTGCATCCATGCATGAGGGCATGGCTAGAATGATGAGCAATGTTGATGCCTTCATTGCCTTACCAGGTGGTTTTGGTACTTTAGAAGAGATTTTCCAAATAGTCTCTTGGGCACAATTGAATATGCATTATCGGTTTGTTAAATGTTAACCATTTCTTTGATGGTCTGTTGTCTTTTCTTGATCATGCTATGGAACAAAAGTTTATCCCACACTCAGCACGACGAATTCTCATCTCAGCTTCAAATGCTGAAGAGTTGATTGATGCTTTACAAGCATATGTTCATGTACCTGATTCAACTATAGCTCGAATAGAATGGACGACAGACAACCGCAAGAAGCGCAAGTTAGATTTGGATCTTCATCTGTAACTATAGTAGGACATGCCATTGTTCTACTACTTCTACTTTCTTAGGGTCAACTTGGATATCATCCTTACCAACCCTACTCCCTTAGAGTTGGTATAACTATCTTTAAATATTGCTTATGTTACTCTAAATTTTTAGAATATTCTAGATGCAAAAATAATTTGATCCAGGAGTGGCTTAATTACTATTCATCAAGTCTATAAATACAATCAGGGCATGTTTCAAACCCAAATTGCATCACTAAGAACTTATAGTGCTTATATCGAGTCCTGAAAGCTGTTTTCAGATTATTCTCTTTCCTTTTCCTCAATTGATAATATTCATATCTCAAATTGATTTTAAAAAAACATTGAGCACCTTGTAACTGATCACACAGATCATCTATACGAGGCAATAGGTATTTATTCTACACTGTCACTTTATTCAATTGTCTATAATCTATGTATAGTCATAGTGATCCATCATTCTTACTATTTTTGTATTCTAGAGTGCTCTGAGCGCTACAGGTAGGATCCCCGTTTCTGTTGTACTTTGATGTTTATAGACTTGGTCTGTATATTGTGTATACATGAGAGATCCTATATGTATCTGTTTCCATGATAAAGAATTGAATTATGTATCTTTATGAAAAATATCTGATGGCGGAAAATAATAGACAAAAAATGTTTATTTTACGTAACGTAAATTGGGGGCATCATTTACTTGAAGAAAGAAATTTCAATTTGATAGTCATACCTCATTTCATTGCATATAACCTTATATTCTTGTATCATTATTTATTATTTCAATATCCATTAGGGTTGCCATCATTAAATATTATTTGAAATGCCATTATACATAAATATTCACATATTTATATGTGTTCATAGTATGAGTAAGCATCATATGTTACGGGAGATCATGATATTAATTTATTATATATTAATAAGACTTATTCTTTTATTAATATCTTTCAGTTTTATTCTTAAATTAATACATCATTCAATTCTTTATCATGGAAACAAATACATATAGGATCTCTCATGTATACACAATATATAGACCAAGTCTATAAACATCAGAGTACAACAGAAACAGGGATCCTGCCTGTAGTGTTCAGAGCACTCTAGAATATAAATACAGTATAATTTAAAGACCGTGAGTCTTGGAAGCAACGTAGACTCACCCAAAGAATATATCACATATCTGCCGAATCAGACTCTGATATTCTTATCTGAAAAATGTGGAAATATCGTGTAGTGAGTTTGACAACTCAGTGAGTAAATAATTCCTCTTATGACCTCTTAGGTCAACATATGGATGTACTTATATTTTAAAATGTGTCACATAGAAACTACAATTCAGAAGTACATTCATATGGGACCCGTATTTCAAATATTATCAAATTAAAGGATATTCAGATATCCAAAACCATATGCACCATGGTATGATCATTAAACAAATGTTGTTATGCTCAGCTATATAAGTTATAGTAAAATATTATGATTTGAAGGTAAAATTATTACTTTTAATGCACCTGCCTCACACGGCAATCTGGTCAATGCAATGAAAATATAACACATTTGCTATACGCATAGTGACCTTGACCCCAGTCACAATAAGTGATCAGGGAATGTGAGTACATCACCCTACTGCCCCCTCACATTACCACTGTCACTATGCAATGAAAATATTTACTATATGCATAGTGACCTCGACCCTAGTCACAGTAAGTGATCAGGGAATGTGAGTACATCACCCTATTGCCCCCTCACATTACCACTGTCACAATGTAATGAAAATATTTGCTATACGCATAGTGACCTCGACTCTAGTGACAGTAAGTGATCAGGGAATGTGAGTACATGATAAATACATTTAGAATCAATGGTGCTAGAACTCTTTGATGATGGAATGTGGAAAGTAGAGTTTAAGTGAATTAGTTTGGCCTACCAAAGTGGGTGTGTGGAGAACATTTTCAAATAACGTCCCAACAGAGCATAAGTAATCTAAGTATATGTACTAATGGGTTAAGACATACTAAGATGAAGTCCTTTATGTAAAATTTGAGATAGTTCAAGATTAAAAATTTTATGTGTGTATATTTGTTATGAAACCCTTTAAGGTGCTAGGATTGGTAAAGTGAAATTGAAGAGGTTAGAATTTTATGTTGCTATATTGGAAGCATAAGAAAGATTTGAGTACTTTGTATAAAGTAAAATTGATTAGAAATGAAATACAAGTAATTCAATACTAGTCAAAAGTCTATAAGGACCATGAATGTTTAGCACTAGAAATTATCAGTTGGTGACCACATATTCTTGAAGGACTCACCAATGAAAGAGGTAATGAGATTTGGAATGAAAGGGAAGTTACACCCTCGGTATATAGAACCATTTAAAATTTTTGATAGGATCGGTTCAGTGGCTTATCATTTGGCCTTATCACCTAAATTGGGTAATGCCCATCCAGTTTTTCATGTGTCTATGTTACGAAAATATTTACCGGATCCTACACATGTTATACAGTGTTCACAGATTCAATATAGAAAGATTTAACCTATGAGGAACAACCAGTAGCAATAGTGTACAGACAAGTAAAGAAGTTACGAGCAAAAGAAATACTTACAGTAAAGGTGATATGGAAAAAATCACTCTTTTGAGAAAGTTACTTGGAAAAGAGAAGAGGATATGCGCGCTAGATACCCACTTTTGTTTGATCAATGAGGTTAGTATTTATCTGCCATTACAGTGATAAAATTCGGGGACCAAATTTCTTTAAGGGGAGAAGAATGTAACAGCCGTAAATTTAATAAAGTCTAAAGTAAAGAAAATTTTGAATAATAGAGAGAATTTTGGAAATGGAGATAAGAACCGGTGGAAATAAATCTATTATTACATGGATTAAAGAATTACAAAAGGAATATGAGAATTTACATTTTGGCGCGTAATTTTATTTTTAAATGATAGTATTTTTCTATAAGCAAATATATTTTTATTTGTTTAAAAATGATTATGTTTTGCTAAAAGTAAGTAGACTTTTAATTAAA
Organism: Gleditsia sinensis; assembly: GCA_037074535.1. Taxonomy (NCBI): domain Eukaryota; kingdom Viridiplantae; phylum Streptophyta; class Magnoliopsida; order Fabales; family Fabaceae; genus Gleditsia; species Gleditsia sinensis. The sequence continues at coordinate 29,802,882 of CM073463.1, forward strand.
AGAAGTATTATGTTGCTTAAATAATTATACCGGCCTCTAATGAATTTTTATGGTATTTTTAGAAATATTCTTTCTTTAAATATGAATAAAGATATTTATTTTGAAAAAAATTTTATAACGATTTTTATCAAGAAAAAAATCATGATTTAAGAGTTTAACTAAAGATTTATGAGAATGGAAATTTCTAGAAATTTTTGGGATATTTTATGATGAAAACGGAATTTATATGAATTTATATAAAAAAATCTTATTATTAATTATTAAATAATTATTATTATTAAAAAAAGAAATTTAAAAGAGGAAGTTGGGAGGAGGCTACGTAGTCTACTCGATTCATCGAAGAAAAACGGAAAGGAGTGAATAGTGAATATGAGAGTGAATAGTACTTTCAATTTTTTTCTCTCGATCTGGAGTACCGATTGGCTTCTAATCTCAAAACTGAAGGTGTTATTGGATTCAGGACGAAGAATACTTCAGTTTTGATCGATCAATTTTTCAAATCAGCCGTTGAATCGCCGTAGATTTGAAGTAGAAAATCTCGGTAAAAGGTAAGTTCTGAAAATCTTACTTAGAGACTTCCAATTGAAATTCTGACGTCGTAGATAGATTCAGGAGCTAGATAAACCTTAGGATAGGTATATTTTTGGCCATCTAACAGCCTTTTCATTCGTCGTGAATAGTGTTTTCCGGGGAGTGAATAGTGACCAGTTCCCGAAGTTGCTATCTTGATTGTTTAGACCCTCCGGATACGTTTTTGAGGTCAATTTGTTTAAATAGAGATTGGAAAAGTACATTTTAGGGCTGTCCAATCTGGAGCCTTTACTTGTGAGTAGATAATTCTTTCTATGACTTGCCCCATGCTCTTCTTGAATTATAAATTATTTACTATTATAAATTTCTGAAATGTGTTAAAATATCTGTTATACTTACGAACTGGCACATAGTTCAAGAAGAGTATGGTTTTAGAACTGGATTTTGGAACTCATTGAATATATGGTTCTAAATTTATTTATCATTATTTGATAAAGTGAATATTATGTGCACAATGCATTGATTTGTAAAGCTATATACTTGTGAAAATGATGCATGTCATATTATAAAAGAGATTGAAGGGCAAGCGTAAAGCTCATAGCGAGTTGCTTGATATTTTACATGTATATATATGTATTGATGAATATCGACTGGTTGTATGGCTTGTGACGGTACCGAATAGGGGATGCCCTATTAGCTTGAGTGAGCCAGGGGAGGGCCGCTCCAACCGGGTGACAGTCGTAATGTGAGGGGGCAGAAGGGTGATGTACTCCCATTCCCTAATCACTTACTGTGACTAGGGTTGAGGTCACTATGCGTATAGCAAATATTTTCATTGCATTGACCAGATTGCCGAGTGACAGTGGTAATGTGAGGAGGCAGTAGGGTGATGTACTCACATTCCCAAATCACTTATTGTGACTGGGGTCGAGGTCACTATGCGTATAGCAAATGAGTTATATTTTCATTGCATTGACCAGATTGCCGAGTGAAGCAGGTGCATTAAAAGTAATGATTTTACATTCAAATCATAATATTTTACTATAGCTTATACAGCTGAGCATAACAACATTTGTTTAATGATCATACCATGGTGCATATGGTTTTGGATATCTGAATATCCTTTGATTTGAGAATATTTGAAATACGGGTCTCATATGAATGTACTTCTGAACTGTATTTTCTATGTGACATATTTTAAAACATAAGTACATCCATATGCTGACCTAAGAGGTCATAGGTAGTATTATTTACTCACTGAGTTGTCAAACTCACTACACGATATTTCCACATTTTTCAGATAAGAATACAGAGTTTTATATTGCTGATAGGTGATCAGTTAGGTGACATATTCTGTGGGTGAGTCTACGTTGCTTTCAAGGCTCACGGTCTTTGAATTATACTATATTTGTATTCTAGAGTGCTCTGAATGCTATAGGTAGGATCCTCGTTTCTGTTGTACTTTGATGTTTAGAGACTTGGTCTGTATATTATGTATACATGAGAGAAATAACAAAGAATTGAATTGTGCATAATTATGGAGATTATCATATTGTAAAAACAAAATGTTTATTTTATGTAATGTAAATTGGGGGCGTTACAACCCCTTTCTCAATCACATAAGGTAATTCCAATCTCTGTAGGATCGACCCTTACTCCCACTACTACAGGTTAGTTTTGAGGTAAGGTATCAATTTGGGTGTACCTGTGACAGTATGCACCAAATTTTGGCACTGTTGTCGGAGATTGCGTCTATTGCTTTTTGTGATTTTATTTTGATTTATACCTGTGTCTTGTTCTTCTAATTCTCAAAATTTAGAGTTCAATCCAGATATTGGAAAATCTGTATACAGGCATAGAAGAGAACTTTAAGAGGACATTGATCCAGAAAATAAGGAAGTAACCAAGGCGAGGCACCCCACTCTAAAGGAGATTGCAGCTCAGATTTGAATCAGCAACCCTTATGCATTACTTTTCCTAATCTTGATGACAATGTTAATTTTGAGTTGAAATCTGGATTAATTCATCTCTTACCTAATTTTCATGGTCTTGCAGGTGAAGATCTGTATAAACATTTGAAGAAATTTCATGTGGTATGTACCAGTATGAAGCCCCCTGGAATAATTGAGGAACAAATAAAACTCAAGGCTTTTCCTTTTTCATTAAGAGATTTAGCCAAAGATTGGTTGTATTATTTGCCTTTTGGTACTATCATTACTTGGAATGAGATGAAGAGAATGTTTTCAGAACGTTATTTCTTGCATCTAGAGATGCTACTATTAGGAAAGAAATATGCGGCATTAGGCAATTGCATGGAGAAACACTTTATGAATATTGGGAGAGGTTTAAAAAGCTTTGTGCAAGCTGTCCACATCATCAGATTAGTGAGCAGCTACTAATCCAATATTTCTATGAAGGTTTTTTGCAGGAGTGATGTGATCTTAATTAAGCATGATATTAATACCTTTAAACTTACTTTTTGTTTGATTTAAGTAAAATATAATTAGGAGTTAGCTTAGTTTTGTGTTTTGTGTTTTAGGAACAAAGGAAGAAGAAAAGAGAAGAAAAAGATAAGAAATTCATGGAAAAATGCTACATTGCAGCGATTCTAGACCTTTTAGCACTGTTTTGAGCATATCTCCCTCTTATGAACTCCAATCAAAGTGATTCAATTGGTTTTGAAAATATACCACAATTATCTACAACTTTTATGTTGAACACTTGATCAAATTCTGGAGATTTAATAGCGTTATAGAGCTCGCAAATTAGAATCACAGTGCAGCAGGATGAATTCTGACCTTTGGTCACTAATTTTGTCATATCTCTTTCAATTTAGATCCAATTAAGTCGATTCCAGTGGCTATGGAAAGAAGAGACATAGAGCTACAACTTTTGTTTTTGGCACTTTTGCAAATTCTAGAATTTACATGGCGCCGTGGCTCTGCATCATTCCAAGTCCATAGCGCCGCGGCGCCACCGCCGTACAGGTCATTAAAATCACGATTTTTAGGGTTTTTTGACTCCAATTGAAGCCCGATGGGCTGGGATTTGACTTAGATACAATCCTACTTCGATTAGGAGGAGTTAATCTATAAAAAGGGAGCAAAACAAGCAGAGAAGTCATCCAATTCATCATCCAAGTTCTTCAACTCTTCTTTAGATTTTCTTATGGCCCTGCGTGGCTAGTTCTTTTTAGTTGGTTGAGGTAGATTGAAACCTCAAGGGATTTTCATACATTGTGAGATGTAGACTTTATTTTATTATTTCAATTTGAATTGTGTATTGATTATTCATCTGCTCTTCTTCTCAATGATTATTCATATGATTGCTAGGGAGGCCTACTAGTACATTGCCTGTCTTAATCTACTGCTGAATTGTGTTTTGAACAAAGTCTTCAATTCTGCGATTCATGAGGCAAATAGGTTTGAGGATTTTGGATTATAAATCATTGAATCTATGATGAATGATTAACTAAATTAGATATAACCGATGTGTTTATATTTGTTTAGTTCTGTCAGTTTCTCTAGTTCTTCATGCGGTTAACAAGTTATGTTTTACCGATGTGCTAAAGGATTGCTTATTAATTAGGGTTTAATTATAGCGATTGTCATTAATTTACTAGACTTAAGGAGGAACAGGGTTAGAAACCCAATGATAGATATTCAATTACAGATTGATTATGTTGTCAATAATCAATGTAATCCCTTGACGGTGGATATCAACCGAAACCAACGTTTTTATCATTAATCACTCTCTCTTAATTACTTTAGTTATTGTTCACTTAGTTTTATTTGCAATTATCAATCCTTCCTTTCTCAATCACATAAGGTAATTCCAGTCTCTGTGAGATCGACCCTTACTCCTACTACTACAGGTTAGTTTTGAGGTAAGGTATCAATTTCGGTGTACCTGCGACAGTACGCACCATGGAGAGAGGAGCATGATAGATGCAGCTAGTGGAGGACCACTAGTAGATAAGACTCCTGAAGCAGCCAGAATCCTGATATCAAATATGGCTGCCAATTTCCAATAATTTGGCATTAGCCTTGATCTTCCTATTAGACATGCCCATGAGGTAAGTACTACTTCTCTTTAGAATCAAATATCTGAACTTACCTCTCTCTTTTGCACCAAATGGCTATAGTTATACTATAGCAAGTTAAAGTTTGTGGAATATGTTCAGCAACAGGGTACACTGCTGATATGTGCCCTACACTTCAAGAAGAATCCATAGAACAAGTTAATACTGCAAGAGGTTTTCCTGACCAACTAAAGAGGTATGATCCATATGCTGATACATATAATCCTGGATGGAATGATCATCCAAATTTCAGGTATGGGAATACATAAAATAGGCCTGTAGGGTAAAATTTTCAGCATAACCAACAGGTCTATTATCCGAGATAGAATGCATCCCAGGATCACCAGGTAAGTAATCCATTGGAAGAGATTGTGAAAACTCTTGTACATAATTCTCATCAATTTCAGCAAGAGATAAGAGCCAACATTCAGAACCTGACAACTCAAGTAGGTCAGTTAGCAACCACAGTGAGTCGATTCAATGCTCAAAACTCAAGTAAGTTACCTTCTCAAACTGTGGTAAATCCTAGAGAAAATGTCAATGCAATTATTTCAATAAATGGTAAGGAAACTAAAGGTTTACCATCCCTTTCTTCTCCTAAAAAGCATGAGAAATTAAATAAGGAGAAAGAAGAATGTACAGGTAAGTCTCTATCTACTCTAAATTATGAAGTAATGCCTCCTTTTCCAGAAGCTCTTAAAGAGAATAGGCTAAATGAGAAAACGTCTAATTTGTATGACATCTTTAGAAAATGTGAAGTTAATCTCCCCCTTCTAGATACCATTAAACAGGTGCCAAGATTGCAAAGTTCTTGAAAGAACTATGTACTAAAAAAGAAGGACAAAAATTAAAGGATTTTGAAATGGTTCATATGAGTCAAAATGTATCTGCTACGATATAAACAAAACTCCCTACTAAATGCAAGGATCCAGGTATGTTTATTATTCCATGCAAAATTGGGGGAACTCGCATTGAAAAGGCTATGTTAGATTTAGGAGCTTCCATCAATGTTATGCCATATTCTGTAAATACATCTTTGAATTTGGGACCATTGAACTTTGCAAATTTGATAATTCAACTAGCAGACAGGTCCACTCTATATCCTAAGTGAATAATTGACGATGTCTTGGTGTAGGTAGATGATTTGGTGTTCCCTGCAGATTTTTATGTGCTTGACATGGACAATGGGGATTTTACTTCTCCAATATTATTAGGGAGACCATTCTTGAAAACCTCTAAAACCAAGATAGATGTTCACAATACTGCACTCACTTTGGAATTTGATGGTGAAGTAATAAAATTCAATATGTATGAAGCCATGAAACACCCAGGTGATGATACTCATGTTTATTCCATTGATGTACTTGATTCTTTGGCATACGATGTGTTTGAATTAGATGAAAAGGATAAAATGGAGGAAAGTGTGAACAAATCTATAGTAGAAGATGATGGAGAGATAGACTTAGATGAAGAAACAAAAGATAAATTGGATGCACTCAATGATTTTTCAAAAGGGCCACCAAAAGGTAAGGTTGGTTATATGGAATTATTAAATTTTGATGCTACTCTTGCACCTTCTGTTTTGCATGTCCGTGGATCAATTTTGTCACCTCTTCCTAATCACCTGAAATACTTGGAAGTAGGAAATGCATCACCTATTATAGTGGCAAAAAATTTAGGTGTTAAAAGAGAAGAGGAATTGATGCATATTCTTCAAGAAAAAAGAAATGCCATTACAAAAACAATTGCAAACCTTAAAGGCATAGACCCAACTATAAAGTTGCATCAAGTTTTAGAAATAAAAGGGGTTTACCCCTTAAAGGTAAGAAATCTCTCCCTTGGTTAGGACCACTTGTTATTACTAATGTGGCTTCTGGTTATGCAATTGAATTTCAAGGATTAAATTAGTTCCAAAAATTTAAAATGAACATCAAAGAGCCTCTATGAACAAATATAGGGAGCTGGGTCGAGCCAACGACATTAAACAAAGGCGCTTATTGGGAGGCAACCCAACATAGTAAAAAAAGAAGTGGAAAGGAGAAAATTTAGGGTCTAGTGATGTAACACACTGATGCCATCCCAAACAAATTCAGGGAAGTCCACTTAACTCATTTGTTTTCATATATCCTTTCCTACTCTTAACTTTCTTTTACATTGAGGACAATGTAAAATTTTAAGTGTAGGGGGTCACTTTATGATTCAACTGGATGATTGTATAATAACTAATATTTGTGCACTATTTACTTTGCTGTAAGCTTCTATGATCTTAGCACTTTCATACTAGTTATTAAATAGGGTGAGCATGTGAACTTTATGTCAATCTATGAGTTTGTGTTAGTTGAACCAATAGCCAATGATATAACTATTTAGATTGCTTATAGCTCTTGAGAGACGTAGGAAAGTCATAATTATGTGTAATTTTAACTCTAATCTATTTATGACTTTCCTACGTCTCTCAAGTGCTATAAGCAATTTAAATAGTTATATCATTGGTTATTGGTTCAGCTAACACAAACTCATAGATTACGATAAAGTTCACATGCTCACCCTGTTTAATAACTAGAATAAAAGTGCAAAGATCATAAAAGTTTACTGTAGTTGGTGCGCATTGTCGCAGATGCACCCAAATTAATACCTTACCTCAAAACTAACCTGTAGAAGTGGGAGTAAGGGTCGATCCCACAGAGACTGGAATTACCTTATGTGATTAAAAAGGGGGAAATTGATAATCGCAAATTAAGTAAAGTAAACAATAATGAAAATAAATAAGCGAAAGTGATTAATGATAAAGACGTTGGTTTCGGTTGGTATCCACCGTCAAGGGATTACATTGATCATCGATAACATAGTCAATATGCAAATGAAAATCTATCATTGGGGTTTTAACCCCGTTTCTCCTTATGCCTAGCAAATTAATGACAATCGCACTAATTAAACCCTAATTAACAAGCCATCTTTTAGCAAATCGGTAAAATATAACTTGTTAATTGCATGAAGAACTAGAGAAACTGACAGAGCTAAACAAATATAAACACATCGGCTATATCTAATTTAGTCAATCATTCATCATAGGTTCAATGATTTATAATCCAAAACCCTCAAACCTATTTGCCTCACGAATCGTAGAATTAAAAACTTTGTTCAAAACACAATTCAGCTGTAGATTAAAACAGACGAAATACTAGTAGGCCTCCTAAAAATCATATGAATAATCATTAAGAATAAGAACAGATGAACAATCAATATTAAAAAAAAATTGAAATAATAACATCAGATCCACATCTCACAATGTATAAAAATCCCTTGAGGGTTCAACTCACCTCAACCAACTAAAGAGAATTAGCCACGCAGGGCCATAAGATAAACAAAAGAAGAATTGAAGAATGTAGATGAAGAATTTGGTGAAAGATTGGATTCCGAATTGGCTCCCTTCTCTTCTTGTTTTGCTCCCTTTTTATAGATTAACTCCTCCTAATTGATGTAGGAGTGTTTCTAGGTCAAATTTCGACCTATCGAGCTTCAATTGGAGTCAAAAAACCTTTAAAATCATGAATTCAGCCACCTAGTGCAGCGACGGGCACCGTGGCGCTCAAGTGCAGCGCCTCAGCACTGCGGGAAATCAGGGACGGGGCATTGTGGCGCCCAAGTAGAGCGCTGCGGCACTCACATGCTTCGAAACTTGGCTGGGTTGTTCAGCGCCGCAGCGCACACTTGCAAGCACAGCAGCGCCCAGAAATTTCTCGAATTTGCCATAGTGCTAAACACGAAAGTTGTAGCTCTATTTCTCTTCTTTCTATAGCCACTAGAATCACCTCAATCGGATCTAAATTGGAGGAGATATGATAAAATTAGTGACCAAAGGTCAGAATTCATCTTGCTGCACTGTGATTCTGATTGGCGAGCTCTGTAAGGCTATGAAATCTCCAGAAATGGACCAAGTGTTCAAGATAAAAGTTGTAGCTTATTGTGTTATCTTTTCACAGCCACTTGAATCACTTTGATTGGATTTCATAAGAGGGCGATATACTCAAAACAGTACTGAAAGGTCTGGAATCGCTGAAATGTAGCATTTTTCCATGAATTTCTTATCTTTTTCTTCCATTTTCTTCTTCATTTGTTCCTACAACACAATGCACAAAACTAAGCTAATTCGTAATTATATTTTACTTAAATCAAACAAAAGGTAAGCATAAAGGTATTAAAATCATGCTTAATTATGATCACATCAGTAGTACACAACAAAGTAAATAGTGCACAAATATTAGTTCTTATACAGTCATCCAGCTGAATCATAAAGTGACCCCGCCACACTTAAAATTTTACATTGTCCTCAATGTAAAAGAAAGTTAAGACTAGGAAAGGATATATGAAAACAGATGAGTTAAGTGGACTTCCTTGAATTTGTTTGGGTTGGCATGAGCGTGTTGCATCATTGGGTCCCAAAAATTTCTCTAATTTTCAACCTTTTTTTTGTTGGGTTTCCTCCCAATAATCGCCTTTGTTTAAAATCGTTGGCTGGACCCAACACCCTATCTTTGTTCATGGAGGCTCTTTGATGTTCACTTTAAATTTCTGGGACTGATTCAATCATTGAAATTCAACTGCATAACTAGAAGCCACATTAGTAATAACAAGTGGTCCTAACCAAGGGAGAGATTTCTTACCTTTAAGGGGTCTAACCTTTTTTTTTTCTAGAACTTGATGCAACTTTATAGTCGGGTCTATGCCTATAAGGTTTGTAATTATTTTTGAAATGGCATTTCTTTTTTCCTACAGAATATGCATCAATTCCTCTTCTTTTTTAACACCTAAATTTTTTACAACTATAATATGTGATGCATCTCCTACTTCCAAGTATTTCAGGTGATTAGGAAGAGGTGACAAAATTGATCTACGGTCCTACAAAATAGAAGTTGCAAGAGTAGTATCAGAATTTGATAATTCCATATAAGCAACCTTACCTTTTGGTGGCCCTTCTAAAAAATCATTAAGTGCAGCCAGTTTCTTCTTTGTTTCTTCATCAAAGTCTATCTCACCATCATCTTTTACTTTAGATTTGTTCACACTTTCCTCCATTTTATCCTTTTTATCTAATTCAAACACATCATATGCCAAAGAATTAAGTACATCAATGGAAAAAATAGGAGTCTCATCACCTGGGTGTTTCATGGCTTCATACATATTGAATTTTATTACGTCACCATTAAATTCCATAGTGAGTGTAGCATTGTGAACATCTATCTTGGTTTTAGAGGTTTTCAAGAATGGTCTCCCTAATAATATTGGAGAAGTCAAATCTCTATTGTCCATGTCAAGCACATAAAAATTTGCAGGGAACACCAAATCACCTACCTGCACCAAGACATCCTCAATTATTCCCTTAGGATATGCAGTGGACTTGTCTGCTGGTTGAATTATCAAATTTTGCATGGAATAGTAAATATACCTGGATACTTGCATTTAGTAAGGAGTATTTTTTTGTATTATAGCAGATACATTCTGACTCATATAAACCTTTTCAAAATTCTTTAATTTTTGCTCTTCTTTTTTAGTACATAGTTCTTTCAAGAACTTTGCATATCTTGGCACCTGTTTAATGGTATCTAGAAGGGGGAGATTAACTTCACATGGATGTCATACAATTCAGAAGTTTTCTCATTTAGCCTATTCTCTTTAAGAGCTTACAGAAAATGAGGCATTACTTCATAATTTGGGGTAGATAGAGACTTACCTGTAGATTCTTCTTTCTCCTTATTTAATTTCTCATGGTTTTTAGGAGAAGAAAGGGATGGTAAACCTTCAATTTCCTTGCCATTCATTGAAATAATTGCACTAACATTTTCTCTAGGATTTATCGCAGTTTGAAAAGGTAACTTACTTGAGTTTTGAGCATTCAATCGACTCACTGTGGTTGCTAACTGACCTACTTGAGTTGGCAGGTTCTGAATGTTGGCTCTTGTCTTTTGCTGAAATTGATGAGAATTATGTACAAGAGTTTTCACAATATCTTCCAATGGATTACTTACCTGGCAATCCTGGGATGTATTCTGTCTAGGATAATAGACTTGTTGGTTATGCTAAAAATTTTGTCCTACAAGCCTATTTTGTGTATTCCCGTACCTAAAATTTAGATGATCCTTCCATCTATGATTATATGTATTAGCATATGGATCATACCTCTTTGGTTGGTCAGGAAAACCTCCTGTAGCATTAACTTGTTCTGTGGATTCCTCTTAAAGTGTAGGGCACATATCAGTAGGGTTCCCTGTTGTTGAACATATTTTATAAACTTTAACTTGCTATGTTGTACCTGTAGCCATTTGGCACACAAGAGAGGTAAGATCAGATATCTAATTCTGAAGAGAAGTAGTACTTATCTCATGGGCATGTCTAATAGTAGGATCCTATCTAATGCCAAATTGTTAGGAATTGGCAGCCATATTTGATATCAGGATTTTGGCTACTTCAGGAGTCTTATCTACTAGTGCTCCTCCACTAGCTACATCTATCATGCTCTTATCTCCTTACAAAAGACCTTCATGGAAATGTTGGATTAGTAGCTATCTGATGATGTAGGCAACTTGCACAAAGCTTTTTAAGCCTCTCCCAATATTCATAAAGTGTTTCTCCATGCAATTGCCTAATGTTGTATATTTTTTTACTGATAGTAGCGGCTCTAGATGCAGGAAAATAACGTTCTAAAAACATTCTCTTCATCTCATTCCAAGTAGTGATAGTACCATAATGCAAATAATACAACCAATATTTGGCTGAATCTTTTAATGACAAAGGAAAAGCCCTGAGTTTTATTTGTTCCTTAGTTACTCCAGGTGGCTTCATACTAGTACATACCATATGAAATTCTTTCAAATGTTTATGCGGGTCTTCACCTGCAAGACCATGAAAATTAGGTAAGAGATGAATTAATCCAAATTTCAACTCAAAATTAACATTGTCATCAAGATTAGGAAAAGCAATGCATAAGGGTTGGTGATGCAAATCTGGAGATGTAAGCTCCTTCAGAGTGTGGTGCCTCACCATGGTTACTTTCTCTTTTTCTCGATCAATGTTCTCTTGAAGTTCTCTTCTGTGCCTGTATACAGATTTTCCAATATCTGGATTGAACTCTAAATTTTGAGAATCAGAAGAACGAGTGACAAGCATAAATCAAAATAAAATCACAAAAAGTAATAGACACAGTTCCCCAGAAACGGTGCGAAAATTTGGTGCGTACTGTCGCAGGTACACCCAAATTAGTACCTTACCTCAGAACTAACCTGTAGTTGTGGGAGTAAGGGTCGATCCCACAGAGACTAGAATTTCCTTATGTGATTGAGAAAGAGGGGATTGATAATTGTAAATAAAACTAAGTAAATAATAATGAAAGCAATTAAGAGAGAGTGATTAATGATAAAGACGTTGGTTTCGGTTGATATCCACCGTCAAAGGATTGCATTAATCATTAACAACGTAATCAATCTGTAATTGAATATCTATCATTGGGTTTCTAACCTTGTTCCTCCTTAAATCTAGTAAATTAATGATAATCGCATAAATTAAAACCTAATTAACAAGTAATCCTTTAGCACATCGGTAAAGCCTAACTTATTAACTGCATGAAGAACTATAGAAACTGACAGAGCTAAAAAAATATAAACACATCGGTTATATCCAATTTACCTAATTATTCATCATAGGTTCAATGATTTATAATCCAAAAACCTCCAACTTATTTGCCTCATGAATCACAGAATTGAAGACTTTGTTCAAAACATAATTCAGCGTCGATTAAGAAAGATAATATACTAGTAGGCCTCCTAGCAATCATATGAATAATCATTGAGAAGAAGAACAAATAAATAGTCAATACTCAATTCAAATTGAAATAATAAAATTAAATCCAAATTTCACAATGCATAAAGATCCCTTGAGGTTTCAATCTACCTCAACCAATTAAAAAGAACTAGCCATGCGGGGCCATAAGAAAATCTAAAGAAGAATTGAAGAATGTAACTAAGAACTTGGATGAATGATTGAATGAATTCTTTGCTTGCTTTCCTCCATTTTTATAGATTAACTCCTCCTAATCGAAGTAGGAGTGTATTTAGGTTAAATCCCAGCCCATCGGGCTTCAATTGGGGTCAAAAAGACCTAAAATTTGAGAATTCGGCAAACTGATGCGGCAGCAAAAATCTTTTTTTAAGTAAAAGAAAAATTAAATATCCAAAATTACTGTGCAGAAGAATTTTAGGATTTTTAGAAAATAGGTAATAATAAATTAAAAAAAATTTAAATTACACATAATTATGACTTTCCTACGTCTCTCAAGAGCTATAAGAAATTTAAATAGTTATATCATTGGCTATTTGTTCAGCTAACACAAACGCATAGATTGAGGTAAAGTTCACATGCTCACCATGTTTAATAACTAGAATAAAAGTGCAAAGATCATAGAAGCTTACAGCAAAGTAAATAGTGCATAAATATTAGTTATTATACAATCAACCAACTAAATCATAAAATGACCCCCCACACTGAAAAATTTTACATTGTCCTCAATGTAAAAGAAAGTTAAGAGTAGGAAAGGATATATGAAAATAGATGAGTTAAGTGGATTTCCCTGAATTTGTTTGGGATGGCATCAGTGTGTTGCATCACTAGAATGGCATCAGTGTATTGCATCCCTGAAGAAAGTTATGAATCGTTGAATATAGTAGGCCAGTAAAAATCGTATTCTAATACTTTCTTTGCTGTCCTTTTTGCTCCAAAATTTCTTCCACATGCATAAGAATGGCAAAAAGTTAGAATTGATAAAACTTTAGAATCAGGAATACACCTTCTTATAATTTGATCTGAGCATTGCTTCCAAAGGTAAGGATCATTCCATATGTAATATTTGGCATCACTATTGATCCTATTTCTAGCTACCCTGGTCAAAAGAGGAGATAACTGATTAGTAGCCAAATAATTTACAATATTTGCATACCATGGCATATGAATTGAAATTGACAATAAATTTTCATATGGGAATGATTTTTCAATTTTCAATTTTTCTTCCACATGTGTCAGGCAGCTTAGGTGATCTGCTACTTTATTTTCAGACCATTTTTTGTCTTTAATTTCTAAATCAAATTCTGTAAGCAGTAGCACCCATCTAATTATCCTAGGTTTAGCCTCCTTTTTCATCACCAAGTACCTCAAAGCTGCATGATCAGTAAAACAATAATTTTAGTACATATTAAATATGATCTAAATTTTTCTAATGCAAATACTACAACTAAGAGTTCTTTTTCGGTGGTGGTATAGTTCTTCTGGGCATCATTCAGTATTCTGGAGGCATAATATATCACATGGGATGTGTTTCCAACTCTTTGGCCAAGTACTGCTGCAACTGCATGATTACTAGCATCACCTAGGTGTTTCATGGCTTCATACATATTAAATTTTATTACTTCACCATCAAATTCCATAGTAAGTGTGCCATTGTGAACTTTTATCCTGGTTTTTGAGGTTTTCAAAAATGGTCTCCCTAATAATATTGGGGATGTAAAATCTCCATTTTCCATGTCAAGTACATAAAAGTCTGTAGGGAAAACCAAATCATCTACCTGTACCAAGACATCCGCAATTACTCCCTTAGGGTATGCAGTGGACCTGTCAGCTAATTGAATGACCACATTAGTAGAGTTCAATGGTCCTAATTTCAAGGAAGCATATATAAAATATGGCATGACATTTATGGAGGCTCCTAAATCCAACATAGCTTTTTCAACATGAGTATCCCCAATTTTACATGGAATAGTAAACATACCTGGATCCTTGCATTTAGTGGGGAGTTTTGTTTGTATCATGGCAGATATGTTCTGACTCATTTGAACCTTTTCAAACCCCTTCAATTTTTGCTTTCTTTTTTGAGTACATAGTTCTTTCAAGAACTTTGCATATCTTGGTACCTTCTTAATAGCATCTAGGAAGGGAATATTAACTTCACATTTTCTAAAAATTTCATATAAATCAGAAGTTTTCTCATGTAACCTATTTTCTTTAAGAGCTTCTGCAAAAGGAGGTACTACTTCATAATTTAAATTAGAAGGAGACTTACCTGTAAGTGCTTCATTCTCCTTCATTGATTTTTCAGTTTTCTTAGGAGAAGAGGGTACTGGTGGGATTTCAATTTCCTTACCATTCCTTAAAACAATTGCACTAGCATTTTCTCTAGGATTCACCACAGTTTGAGAAGATAACTTACCTTAGTTCTAAGCATCCAATCAACTCACTGTGGTTGCCAACTAACCTATTTGAGTTGTCAAGTTTTGAATGCTAGCTCTTGCCTCTTGCTGAAATTGATGAGAATTATGTACAAGAGTTTTCACAATATCTTCCAATCGATTACTTACCTATTGATCCTGGGATGCATTCTGTCTAGGATAATAAGCATGTTGGTTATGCTAAAAAATTTGTCCTGCGGGCCTATGTTGTGCATTCGCATACCTAAAATTTGGATGATCCTTCCATCTAGGATTATATGTAATAGTATATGGATCATACCTCTTTGGATGGCTAGGAAAACCTCCTACAACATTAGCTTGTTTTGTGGATTCCTCTTGAAATGTAGGACACATGTCAGTTGGATGTCCTGTGGCTGAACATATTCCACAGACTTTAACTTGCTGTGGAGTACCTGTAGCCATTTGGCACACAAAAGAGGTAAGTTCAGATATCTAATTCTGAAGAGAAGTAGTACTTACCTCATGGGCATGTCTAATAGGAGGATCCTGTCTAATGCCAAATTGTTGAGAATTGGCAGCCATATTTAATATCAGGATTCTGGCTGCTTCAGGTGTCTTATCTACTAGTGCTCCTCCACTAGCTGCATCTATCATGCTCCTATCTCCCTGCAAAAGACCTTCATAGAAATATTGGATTAGTAGCTGCTCACTAATCTGATGATGTGGACAGCTTGCACAAAGCATTTTAAACCTCTCCCAATATTCATAAAGTGTTTCTCCATGCAGTTGCCTAATGCCGCATATTTCTTTCCTGATAGTAGCAGCTCTAAATGTAGGAAAATAACGTTCTAAAAACATTGTCTTCATCTCATTCCAAGTAGTGATAGTACTAGAGGGCAAATAATATAACCAATCTTTGGCTGAATCTCTTAATGAAAAAGGAAAGCCTTGAGTTTTATTTGTTCCTCAATTACTCCAGGGGGCTTCATACTGGTACGTACCACATAAAATTCCTTCAAATGTTTAAATCTAGAGCTGCAAGCTCCTTTAGAGTAGGGTGCGTTGCATGATTACTTCCTCCTTTTCTTGATCAATGTCCTCTTCAAGTTCTCTTATGTGCTTGTATATAGATTTTCCAATGTCTGGACTGAACTCTAAATGTTGAGAATTAGAAGAATGAGTCACAGGCATAAATCAAAATAAAATCATAAAAAAATAATAGACGCAGTTCCCAAGCAACGGCGCCAAAATTTGGTGTGTACTGTCACAGGTACACGCAAATTGATAGCATACCTCAAAACTAACCTGTAGTAGTGGGAGTAAGGGTCAATCCTACATAGACTAAAAGTACCTTATGTGATTAAGAAAAGGGGGATTGATAATTGCAAATAAAACCATGTAAACAATAACGAAAGTAAATAAGGGAGAGTGATTAATGATAAAGACGTTGGTTTCGGTTGATATCCACCGTCAAGGGATTGCATTAATCATTGACAACATAATCAATCTGTAATTGAATATCTATCATTAGGTTTCTAACCCTGTTCCTCCGTAAGACTAGTAAATTAATGACAATCGCACCAATTAAACCCTAATTAACAAGCAATCCTTTAGCACATCGATAAAGCATAGCTTATTAACCACATCAAGAACTAGAGAAACTGACAAACCTAAACAAATATAAACACATCGGATATATCTAATTTAGTTAATTATTCATCATAGGTTCAATGATTTATAATCCAAAATCTTCAAGCCTATTTGCCTTAGGAATCACAGAATTGAAGACTTTGCTCAAAACATAATTCAACGGTAGATTAAGAAAGATAATATACTAGTACGCCTCCCTATGAATCATATGAATAATCATTGAGAAGAAGAGTAGATGAATAATAAATACTCAATTCAAATTGAAATAATAAAATCAAATTCACATCTCACAATGCATAAAGATCCCTTGAGGTTTCAATCTACCTCAACCAACTAAAAAGAATTAGCCACGCAAGGCCATAAGAAAATATAAAGAAGAATTGAAGAATGTAACTAAGAACTTGGATGAATGATTGAATGAATTCTTTGCTTTCTTTCCTCTCTTTTTATAGATTAACTCCTCCTAATCGAGTTAGGACTGTATGTAGGTCAAATCCTAGCCCATCGAACTTCAATTAGAGTCAAAAAGATCTAAAATTCGGCAAATTGACGCGGCAGCTAGCGCTACGACACTCTACTCGAGTGTCGTGGCACTATGGAGTTCCAAAGACGGTGTGCCGCAGTGCCCTTGGGCTAGCGCTGCAGCACTTATTGCTGGGTTACTCATCGCCGCGGTGCTCCAGATACGTCCTCATGCAGTGCCGTGGGGCTCTCTTGTGAGCGCCACGGTGCCTAGAATCTTATAGAATTTGCTAAAGTGCCAAACATGAAATTGTATCTCTATGTTTCTTCTTTTCATAGCCACTAGAACCATCGTAATTGGAGTCCAAATGAGTGAGATATGCCTTAATTAGTGACAAAGGGTCAGAAATCAGTATTTTTTCATTATTTTCTCTTTATTTTCCTTTTCTTTCCTTCTTTATTATTCCTAAAACATAAAACACAAAACTCAATTATTTCATATCTATTTTCTACTTAAATTAAATAAAAACTAACTAAAATAATGCTAACAACATGCTTAAATTACAACATGTCAAATGCACTGTTTACTTTGCTGTATGCTTCTATGATCTTAGCACTTTTATTCTAGTTATTAAATAGGGTGAGCATGTGAACATGATCTCAATCTATGAGTTTGTGTCAGCTGAATCAATAGCCAATGATATAACTGTTTAAATTGCTTATAGCTCTTGAGAGACGTAGGAAAGTCATAATTATGTGTAATTTTAATTTCTTTTCAATTTATTATTACCTATTTTCTAAAAATCCTAAAATTCTTTTGCATAGTAATTTTGGATATTTAATTTGTCTTTTACTTAGAAAAAGATTAGATAACTCAAAAATATTTTATGATCTCATTAAAATTTCTATAACTTATTTAAATGCTACTTGAGGTGAAATCCTAGGCTGATACTAATAATTAAGAGATGAGTTAGGCATTATTTGATGAGATTGAGCCTTTCAAGCTTAACCCAAGGAAGTAAATATCCTTAGAAACTCTATTTTGAACTTAATTAACATTTTATTCTATACCCACAAAACAGCCAAGACCAAATTTTGTCATTAATATCTTTATTTTTTTTTACCTGATTCACTCACTCCATGATAAATTTATGATTACTTGTTTTGTAGATCAACATTAATAAAAGGGTGGAAGGGTGGAGCAAGGACAAAAGAAAAGAAAAAATCAAAAGAAATGAAAAAGTCTCAAAAGACTAATGAAAGTCTATTTAGTGATTGAAAGAGAAGAAAAAGAAAAGCAAGGAAAAGTAGAATGCAGTAAAGCAAGGAAATAAGTGTGGGGGAAAAATTCCCCAATCTTGAGAATTAGCTTAAATAGATTAGAGTTAATCATGTGGTGTTGGGTGATTGAGCTTCATACTATATCTTATATCTCACCCCATAACCGAGCCACATTACAAGCTAAATTTAGTCCTTTTGATCCTAAGAAGTAGTTTTAGCCTACATTAGTGGAGAGTAGCATGAAAAATAAGCTTATGGAAATCTTAAATAGAGATCCATGCTCTAATTCTTGAGATATATAAACTCATTTAGGTAAAAGAAAATTAAATCATTCAAAGACACATACACAATAAGGATTTTAGAGAATAAAATCATAAATTGCATTTGAATTAAATTTTGCACATGATCATTTTTTGAAAATTCTTTAAGAGCATACAATTTTTACTATGAGGCAGCGCATTGGTAAGCCATTTACTCATATCATATTTTGAACATTCTTCACATGAATCAATGTTTGCTTGAGGACAAGCAAAAGAGTAAGTGTGGGAATATTTGACATGCTGTAATTTAAGCATGTTATTAGCATTATTTTAGTTATTTTTTATTTAATTTAAGTAGAAAATAGATATGAATTAATAGAGTTTTGTGTTTTATGTTTTAGAAATAATAAAGAAGGAAAGAAGAGGAAAATAGAGAGAAAATTATGGAAAAAAGCTGATTTCTAACCCTTCGTCACTAATTTAGGCATATTTCACTCATTTGGACTCCGATTGAGGTGATTCTAGCAAAAATGGAAAGAAGAAACATTTTTGGTGTTCTGCACTTTGGCAAAATCTAGAATATTCTGGGCACCACGGTGCTCACAAGAGAGCGCTTCTGCGCAACGTGAGGGCATATCTGGAGAGTCACGGCGCTGAGCAGCCTAGCAATGAGCACCGCAGCGCCCAATCCTTAACCAAGTAGAACACCGTGGCACTAGCACGGGGGCCGCGGCACCCCGTCTTTGGAAGTCCACAACGCCGTGGTATCCAAGTAGCGCACCGAGGCGCGCGCCGCCGCATCAATTTGCCAAATTCACAAATTCTAGGTGTTTTTGACTTCAATTGAAGCTCGATGAGCTGGGATTGGACCTAAATACACTCCTACTTCGATTAGGAGTAGTTAATCTATAAAAAGAGAGAAAATTAAGCAGAGAATTAATTCAATCTTAGTTACATTCTTCAATTCTTCTTTAGATTTTCTTATAGCCTTGCGTGGTTAGTTCTTTTTAGTTGGTAGAGGTAGATTGAAACCTCAAGAGATTTTCATGCATTGTGAGATTTGGATTTGATTTTTTTATTTCAATCTCAATTGAGTATTGATTATTCATCTGCTCTTCTTCTCAATGATTATTCATATGATTGCTAGGCGGCTTACTAGTATATTGTCTATCTTAATCTACTGCTAAATTATGTTTTGAACAAAGTCTTCAATTTTATGATTCATTAGGCAAATAGGTTTAAGGATTTTTGATTATAAATCATTGAACCCATGATGAATAATTAACTAAATTAGATATAACCGATGTGTTTATATTTCTTTAGCTCTGTCAGTTTCTCTAGTTCTTTATGCAGTTAATAAGTTATGATTTACCAGTGTGCTAAAGGATTGCTTGTTAATTAAGGTTTAATTGGTGCCATTGTCATTAATTTACTAGACTTAAGGAGGAATAGGGTTAGAAATCTAATGATAGATATTCAATTATAGATTGATTATATTATCAATGATCAATGCAATCCCTTGACGATGGATATCAACTGAAACCAACGTCTTTATCATTAATCACTCTCTCTTAATTACTTTCATTATTGTTTACTTAATTTTATTTAAAATTATCAATCCCCCCTTTCTCAATCACATAAGGTAATTCCAGTCTCTGTGGAATCGACCTTTACTCCCACTACTATAAGTTAGTTTTGAGGTAAGGTATCAATTTGGGTGTACCTGCGATAGTACGCACCAATTACCCTGAAACGTAAAATAGAATTTGATATTTATTAACTTCTTAAAACCCAATTGGTATTTATATACTTATATAAAATGGCAACCACTAAACTCAAGGAATTGAAGACTTAGTTGCAAGATTTGTTAGATAAGGGATTTACTCCACATAGTGCTTTTCCTTGAGGTGCTCTAGTCCTATTTATGAAAAAGAAGGATCGATCACTGCGGTTGTGCATAGATTACAAATAATTAAATAAAATGAAAGTGAGTAATAAATACCTATTAATACATAAATGATCTGTTTGACCAGCTATAGGGTGCTCAATGTTTTTCAAAATTTATTTGAGATATGGGTATCATTAATTATGGATAAGGGAAGAGAATATTCCAAAAGTTTCTTTTAAGACTCAGTATGAGTATTATGAGTTCTTAGTAATGTCATTTGGTTTGACAAATACCCCAGCTACACTCATGGATTTAATAAATAGTAATTAAACCATTCTTGGATTAAATTATAAATGTATTTATTGATGATATATTAATAAGTTTCAAGAGTTCAGATGATCATAAGCAACATTTGAGGATAGTTTTATGATGTGTACTATCGCAGGTACACCGAAATTGATACCTTACCTCTCAACTAACCTATAATAGTGGGAGTAAGGGTCGATCCCACAGAGACTAGTATTACCTTATGTAATTGAGAAAAGGGAGATTTGATAATTGTAAATAATAAAGAAAATAATAATAAAATTAATTAAGAGAGTAATTAATGAGAGAGGTGTTGGTTTCAGTCGATATCCACCATCAAGGGATTGCATTGATCATTAACAAAATCATCAATTTTAAACCAAATATCTACCATTGGGATTCTATTGCTGTTCCTCCTTTAAACCTAGTGAATTGATAACAATCGTACCAATTAAACCCTAATTAATAAGATATCATTTAGCACATCGGTAAAGTCTAACCTATTAATTGCATGAAAAATAAAAGAAACTAATAGAGTTAAATAAATATAAACACATTGGTTATATTTAATTTAGTTGATCATTCATCATAGGGTTAATGATTTATAATCCAAAATCCTTAATCCTATTTGCTTCATGAATACAGTAATGAAAATTTTGTTTAAAACCTAATTCAGTAGTAGATTAAAACAGACAATATACTAGTAGGCCTTCCTAGCAATTATATGAATAATCATTAAGAAAATAGAAGAGTAGATGAATAATCAATACCAGGTTAAGATTGAACTAATAAAGTCTATTCCAAATCTCACAATGCATAATGATCCCTTGAGGTTTCAATATTCCTCTACCAACTAAAAGTAAATCAGCTGCGCAGGGCCATAAGAAAATCTAAACAAGAAATGAAGAAGATAATTAAGAGTTTGAATGATCCTTAATGCTTCATTTCTTCCCTTTTTATAGATTGGCTTCTCCTCCTTGAAGTAAAATTGTTTCTAGGTTAAAATCCAGCGTCGGGCTTTAACTAGAGTTCAAAAGACATAAAAATCGTGAATTCAACAATCTGGTGCAGCGACGAGTGTAACATCCCTAATTTCGTTTCTTTTATTGATAAAAGTACATAAATATTTAATTAAGGAAATAAAATTTATTAGACAATATTTTAGATATCTAAGGAAATATAATCCTTAGAAATTCTTTACCTTATGTATATGCATAGAAAATGTTTCTAACATTAAGAGAACAAATAAAGAGGGAAAACCTAATAGGAAAAACAATTAGAAATAACATACTAAAGAGATGCAAAATTCTTGGATAAGGAAGATAAATATTTAGAAACAAGTAAATGTCATAAAATTTCAAGAACATTGGATAAGGGTAATTTTTCCTAATTCAAGAACTAGAGTTACTAAGTTTAAAATCTTTACCCATACATTGGGCTTTTACCTATGGACACTTCATATAGAGTTTTTCCACTTCACATAAGTTTCTAGCAAGCCCATTGAATAACCTAAGCAAGAAATAAAACATAGACTTGGACTAGGATATAGTAATTAGACCAATAGCCTAAAAATTATGAAAATGTGACCAAGCCCTCCAAGAAAGGTAGAATTTTATCCAAAGCAAAGAAAATGGGTAGGAATAAACCCATAATGGGTAGGAATAAGCCCAAATCCAAGAGGAAAAATAAAATATAATAAATTAGGTGATGATATAATAATGTAATAATAATAAAGATTAGGTTACATGGCATTAAGACAAAAATTTAGCAAGTGGTGTGATTCTACATTCATAATTTTGGCAAGTGGCATAATAATACAAGGCTTTAGGACAAAAACATCTATATCCTACATTCATGATTTTAGCAAGTGGTATGATAATACATGGAATTAGGACAAAACATTCCTATCCCACATAAATAATATCAACCAAATAATGGAGATTCAAGGGCTAGAAATTTGCCAACTAAAAAGGCAAACCTATCATACTTGTTTAAGACAAAAGAAAATGGAAATGAATCTCTAAATCAAAGGGACCTTGTCCCATATCTTAAGAACATATTATCATAATTTTCAAAATACAAATCTCCTTTTCCTATGCATATCTTGACAAAGGAAGAGGAAGACAAGAACATAAGTTGTTTGTTTTCCAAAAAATAAACCAAGTGTAATTTAACTGTGATAAGGTAGACCCACGATCATGAAAGGTGAATTGTTTATAGGGAATTAAAATAAATGGTTAACATAATAATTAAAGATATATGTGTCGCATAATTTTATCCACTGGAATTATTCAATTTGGAGTCCATATGAGGTAGATATGTTCCTATTAGTAAGCAAAGGTCAGAAAATAGTTCCTCAGGGAAGAATATGTTAGGATAGCTTCTGTGTTTTAATTTTTGGGAATTATCTGTAGGGAATTAAAATAAATGGTTAACATAAGAATTAAAGATATATGTGCACGGATTTTGGGCCACAGGAATCATTCAATTTCGAGTCCATATGAGGTAGATAAGGGCCGATTAGTAAGCAAAGGTCAGAAAATGGTTCATCAGGGAAGAATATGTTATGATAGTTTATGTATTTTAATTTCTAGGAATTATCTATATGGAATTAAAATAAATGGTTAACATAAGAATTATATCTATGTGTGTCACGGATTTTTAGCCACTGGAATCATTCAATGTGGAGTCCATAGGAGGAAGATATGAGCTGATTAGTAGTCAAAGGTCATAAAATGGTTCATCAAGGAAGAATATGTTAGGATAGCTTCTGTATTTTAATTTATGGGAATTATCTGTATGGAATTAAAATAAATGGTTAACATAAGAATTATAGATATGTGTGTCACAGATTTTTAGCCACTGGAATCACTCAAGTTGGAGTCCATATGAGGTAGATATAGTCTGATTAGTAGGTAGAGGTCAGAACCTATACGAGAAGCAATAACCTGTACATTTAGTGAGTAATATCACCTTTATTTCTTAATATTTTGCTACAATGTTCAACATAATAGTTTTAGATAATTGTTTTATCTTGAAATTGACACCAAGATCACCTACATCGGTGTTCAATTGAGGGAGTTATGCTCTGATTAATAAGAGAAGGTTAGATATGATGAAAACCTGCATCAAGAAAATAAAGAAATAAAATTAATATTTAAAAAAGAAGAAGAATCTTATAAATGGCTGGTATATGCCATAGCCATTGCCATTGTATGAACTTTTTACCATCTTAAGTGTAAAATTCTGGAATGGAAATATTTTATAAAATGATATTTGAAATGGTTATGTTCTTGGCATGATTACCAATGATTTATGGTAATAGTTATATTTTGATGAACATACTTGTTATTGAAAGCATATTTTTGGCTATCACTGTGAAAAGAAAAGAAATGAGCACGGTGACATGGCAATCCGTGTGGTGCACCAGTAGGGGACGCCCTACCAACGGTTATGATTATGATTATGAGAAAAGAAAGAGAAAGTGTGCCATGTCGGACGGAGCGAGAAAAGCCCGTACCGGAGAGTAAATGATACTCACCCTGACCGGGGTAGCTTGAAATGAGAATAAGTTAATGGTCATCATATGATATTCTAAAAATAGTTAATCCTCTCATACATATCATTACTGTATGATTCTTATGTGCATAGATATAATGCATTCATGTGACCAAAGATATTTTCTATAGTTTATACAGCTGAACATGACGTGATGAGCTATATTAATGATGATTTATTGTTTAACTTACTGGGATTTAATTCTCACTATATTTCCATATCATGTTCAGAAAATTAGTTATGCAGAGTTTTCTATGGCTCTGGCTTTTAGTGCACTTTGGATCGAGTACTTTATATTGGGCAGATCCCAGAAGTAAATAAAATGTTTGTGGTCGAGTTGGCTTAGATCCTAGTGACGGTGCAACCACCCGCACCTGTATCTCCGGAATTGGTCAACCAGAATAAATAAGATGTAGATTTTTTATGTGTTTGATATGTTGTACGTATGTTTTGATTAATGACATGTATGTGAACTTTGTATTGTATAAATTAAATAAATATTATATTGAGTTAAGTTGTAACGAGGTAATAACTTCATGGTATTTTAAAAAAAATTGATACTAAAATGGAGTTATTACATAATTGGTATCAGAGGAGGTCGATCCTAGATGGCCAGTGGGTGAATGGTTATCTGAATCGATCTTATAGTGTCTTGAGTATGTTGTGGTTGTGCTGTGTAGGGGATTATTGATTCATATAGGTAAGAAATTACTAGTATTTTCTATCTATATGCCGAGGTGGTGTTATGACTGCTATTAAGTATTTTTGAACTAACTATTGGGCTCTATCACCTCAATAGCAGCATAACTTTGTTTTGCCACAGTAGGAAATGGCACCACCAAGGAGGAATCCAGAAACCAATGCAGAGGGAACCCTGCACAACCTGGCCACGAAAATTTGAGACCAAGTCATGACCACCAACCAAATTTTACAATATATCCAGAATGCTAATAACCCAAATGGTGAGAATGGTGCTAACAACTGGATGGCTGGAAAAGATAATGGCAGATCCGAGTTCTTGAGGACTAGACCACCTTGTTTCCAAGGTGGCTATGACCCAACGGTAGCCGAAAGGTGGATAAGGGAATTAGAGAAAATCTTTGAAGTGATGGGCTGTACTGAAGAGCAGTAAGTTATTTTTGCTTCATATATGTTAAAGGATGAAGCAGAATACTGGTGGCGTGGAGCTAGAGAACTTTTAGCTCATCAGGGAAGACAGATCAGCTGGCAAGTGTTCAAGGACATTTTTTTGAAAAGTACTTTCCAAGTACTGTACGAGCAGAGAAAGAGATCGAATTCCTCCAACTCAGGCAAGGCAGCATGACCGTGGACCAGTATATCGCAAGGTTTGAGGAGCTGTCTAAGTTCTCCTCTTATCTGTGATATAACCCAGATGAAGCATGGAAGGCGGTTAAGTTTGAAGTGGGACTAAACCCGGAGATAAAGAATGCTGTTACAGTTATGGAGATCAGGGAGTTTGTACCGCTGATAAATAAATGCAGACTCCTGGAAAAGAGTTTAAGGGCAGTAGAGGACGAGAAGCAAAGGCGAAACCTATGGAAGAGGAAGAAAAATTTTCCCAACCCTAGAAAGAACATGAGAAGAAGTGGATATGGAGCTGGAAAAAGGCCATTGACTGCGGGTCCTAGACCTTTTCAACAAGACCTCGCCCCAGTTAAGTGCGCTAAGTGCAGACGCATGCATGGTAACCAGCCACGCTACATGGGACAAGATGTCTGCTTCAATTGCGGACATAAGGGACATTTTGCGAGAAACTGCCCACAGAATGTGGGGAAGCAGCCAGAACAGAGGCCTCAGGTGAAAGGAAGGGTTTTCACCCTGAGCGGCCAAGAGCCTGCTCAATCTTCTGAAATGATTCAAGGTACATGTTATATCTATGGATTTGTTCTTATGGTGTTATTTGACTCTGGTGCTAGTCATTCATTTATATCAGAAGAATGTATTAGGAAGTTTCAGTTTCCTATTTCTGAAACTCCCTATGAGCTATCCGTAGTAACCCCTATATGAGAATGGGTATTAACTTTCTCTATATGTAAAGACTGTCAAGTCACCATCCAGGAGAAAAAATTTTCTGTAGACCTCGTCTGTTTACCTTTAAGAGGTATTGAGGTCATTCTAGGGTTAGACTGGATGTCTAGAAACCGAGTCTTGTTGAATTGTTGTAACAAGACCATTGAATTTTTACCTCCTACTACGAAAGAGGAGGTCCAGTTATTGATGCTAAATGTCAATCAAGTTAATAGGGAGTTGAACAATGGAGTACTTGGATACATTCTCTTGTATTTATCAAACCTAGAAGTCCAATTAAAGCTTGATGAAATCCCAATAGCCAACGAGTTTCCTGAAGTATTTCCATCAGATATTCCAGGCTTACCTCCCAAGAGAGAGATAGAGTTCTCTATTGATCTCTTACCTGGGACAGGGCCTATCTCTATTGCACCATATCGAATGGCCTTGAAGGAACTACAGGAACTCAAGAAACAGTTGGAGGAACTATTAGACAAGCAATTCATTAGACCAAGTGTATCACCTTGGGGAGCTTCTGTATTGTTTGTTAAGAAGAAAGACGGGAGCTTGAGACTATGCATAGATTACAGACAGCTGAATAAGGTGACTATCAAAAATAAGTACCCTCTCCCTAGGATAGATGACTTATTGGATCAATTGAAGGGAGCCTCCATCTTTTCTAAAATTGACTTGAGGTCAGGATATCATCATATTAGGATCAAGGAGGAGGATGTACCAAAAACTGCCTTCAGGACTAGGTATGGGCACTGTGAGTTTCTCGTAATGCCCTTCGGGTTGACGAATGCACCTATAATTTTCATGGATTACATGAATCGCATTTTTTGACCCTACCTAGATCAATTTGTTGTAGTGTTCATTGATGACATCTTGATATACTCTAAAAGTGAGAAAGAACATGAACAACATCTCTGAATCGTGCTGCAAGTGCTGAAAGAGAAAAATTTATATGCCAAATTGGAGAAGTGTGAATTTTGGCTATCAGAGGTGAAGTTTCTCGGACATGTCATCTCTAATAGAGGGGTAACCGTAGATCCTAGCAAGATGGAAGCAGTGATTCAGTGGGAGAGACCAAAGACGGTTACGGAAGTTAGAAGTTTCCTGGGTTTGGCAGGATACTACAAGAGGTTTATATAAAACTTCTCTCGTATAGCCTTGCCATTGACTAAATTGACCAGGAAGGGAAGTCCTTTCAAATGGACTGATCAATGGGAAGCTAGTTTTCAGGAGCTGAAGACAAGACTGACCACTCCTCCTGTTTTAATTATTCAAGACCCCACAGGACATTTTGAAGTGTATAGTGATGCTTCAAAGAAATGACTAGGGTGTGTGCTAATGCAAGACAAGAGAGTAATTGCTTACGCCTCTAGACAACTAAGACCCCACGAAGGAAACTATCTAACCCATGATCTTGAATTGGCAGCGGTGGTGTTTGCTTTAAAGATTTGGCGACATTACTTATACGGAGCAACCTTTGAAGTATATTGCGATCACAAGAGTCTTAAATATCTCTTTGATCAAAAGGAGTTAAATATGAGGCAACGAAGATGGGTGGAATTTCTCAATGACTACAAGTTTGAGATAAAGTATCATCCAGGAAAGGCGAATGTTGTAGCTGATGCCTTAAGTCGAAAATCTCTACATATGGGCCAGATGATGTTGTATGAGATGCAAATGCTAGAGGAGTTTCGGAATTTGAAGCTGGACACTACTTTTTCCTCAAAGAAGCTAACCATTAATGGTTTAAGTATAGGGTGTGACCTTAGAGCCCAGATCAAAGAGGCTCAAGTTCACAACCATTACTTATAGGATCATAAAGATCAAGGAAATTTTTTTGTCATGGAAGATGGAGCAATCATGTATCAAGGAAGGATTTGTGTCCCTCAAGAACGAGAGTTGAGGACTAAAATCCTACAAGAAGCACATCAGAGTAAATATACTGTCCATCCTGGATGCACAAAAATGTACCAAGACTTAAAGATGATGTATTGGTGGCCAGGGATGAAAAAGGATATTGTGGAGTTCGTGGCGAAATGTCTAATATGTCAAAAGGTGAAGATGGAGCATCAAAAGCCAGCGGGATTTCTACAACCTCTTGAGATCCCTAAATGGAAATGGGACAGTATCTCGATGGACTTTGTTGTGGGTTTACCTAAGACTTCAGTGGAACATGACTCTATCTGGGTAATAGTTGACAGATTAACCAAATCTGCTCACTTTCTGCCCATAAAAATTAACTTTTCACTGGATATATTGGCCCAACTGTATGTCCAAGAAATAGCTAGACTGCATGGGATTCCCTTAACTATTGTTTCTGATAGAGATCCGAGATTCACGTCGAGGTTTTGGAAAGTGTTGCAGGAAGCTTTTGGTACTCAGTTGCAGTTCAGTACTGCATACCTCAGACTGACGGGCAGACAGAACGGACCATTCAAACTCTAGAAGACATGTTAAGGGCCTGTGTGATAGAGCAAGGTAAAGGATGGGATAAGTACCTACCTTTAGTAGAGTTTGCTTATAATAATAGTTATCACTCCAGTATTAAGATGGCCCCCTACGAAGCTTTATATGGTAAGAAGTGCTGATCTCCACTTTGTTGGTTTGAGGTAGGAGAAAAGAACTTGTTAGGTCCTGATCTAGTTCAACAAACCACTGAACAAATTAGGATGATACGAGACAAAATACTTACAGCTCAAAGTCAGAAAAAGAGTTACTACGATAAGAGACATAGACCTCTCGAGTTTGAGGAAGGAGACCATGTATTTCTGAAACTTTCCCCGACTACTAGAGTTGGTAGGTATCTCAAAAAAAGAAAGTTAAGTCTGCGATTTTTGAGACCCTACCAATTTTTGAAGAAAGTAGGGACATCAGCATATCAAGTTGCTCTCCCACCTAATTTGTCCAACTTGCATAATGTTTTTCACGTATCACAGCTGCGGAAGTATCTTCCAGATTCATCACATGTAATACAGGATGAACCAATCCAAATAAAGGAGAACATGACATACCAGCTAGTACATGCATACCAGCTTGTTAAGGTGTTATGGAAAGGTTTGACTCCGGAAGAAGCAACTTGAGAGCTAGAAAAAGTCACGAGGAAGAAATATCTGCAATTATTCTTATTAGGTAATTTCTGAAATTTTGAGGAAAAAATTTCTTTTAGGGGGAGAGAAATATAACATCCCTAATTTCGTTTCTTTTATTGATAAAAGTACATAAATATTTAATTAAGGAAATAAAATTTATTAGACAATATTTTAGATATCTGAGGAAATATAATCCTTAGAAATTCTTCACCTTATGTAAATGCATAGAAAATGTTTCTAACATTAAGAGAACAAATAAAGAGGGAAAACCTAATAGGAAAAACAATTAGAAATAACATACTAAAGAGATGCAAAATTCTTGGATAAGGAAGATAAATATTTAGAAACAAGTAAATGTTATAAAATTTCAAGAACATTGGATTAGGGTAATTTTTCCTAATTCAAGAACTAGAGTTACTAAGTTTAAAATCTTTACCCATACATTGGGCTTTTACCTATAGACACTTCATATAGAGTTTTTCCACTTCACATAAGTTTCTAGCAAGTCCATTGGATAACCTAAGAAAGAAATAAAACATAGACTTGGACTAGGATATAGTAATTGGACCAATAGCCCAAAAATTATGAAAATGTAACCAAGCCCTCCAAGAAAGGTAGAATTTTATCCAAAGCAAAGAAACTGGGTAGGAATAAGCCCATAATGGGTAGGAATAAGCCCAAATCCAAGAGGAAAAATAAAATAAAATAAATTAGGTGATGATATAATAATGTAATAATAATAAAGATTAGGTTACATGGCATTAAGACAAAAATTTAGCAAGTGGTGTGATTCTACATTCATAATTTTGGCAAGTGGCATGATAATACAAGGCTTTAGGACAAAAACATCTATATCCTACACTCATAATTTTAGCAAGTGGTATGATAATACATGGCATTAGGACAAAATATTCCTATCCCACACAAATAATATCAACCAAATAATGGAGATTCAAGGGCTAGAAATTTGCCACCTAAAAAGGCAAACATATCATACTTGTTTAAGACAAAAGAAAATGGAAATGAATCCCTAAATCAAAAGGACCTTGTTCCATATCTTAAGAACATATTATCATAATTTTCAAAATACA
Organism: Gleditsia sinensis; assembly: GCA_037074535.1. NCBI lineage: Eukaryota > Viridiplantae > Streptophyta > Magnoliopsida > Fabales > Fabaceae > Gleditsia > Gleditsia sinensis. Next base: position 29,833,351 of record CM073463.1, read on the forward strand.
AATCTCCTTTTCCTATGCATATCTTGACTAAGGAAGAGGAAGACAAGAACATAAGTTGTTTGTTTTCCAAAAATTCAACCAAGTGTAATCTAATTGTGATAAGGTAGACCCATGATCATGAAAGGTGAATTATTTGGTGGTCTATAAAAGAAAACCCACCCTGACAACATTAGAATTTCGTCCAAGTGAGGGAGAGGAAAAATAGAAGCAAGGTAGAGTGAGGAAAGGAGAGGAAGAAAGGAAGAAAGAGGAAGGAGAAGTCTAGGGGACTAAGTGCTCCAAGTAAGTTAAACAATATTTCTTTTTGAAGAAAACTTTTGAAACTTATAATATTTATAGGAGATTTTGTTCTTAGAACTTTGATGATTGGTCATGATGTTGCTATATCATGTTACATATTGATCTTGCATGTGATGTATGTTTGAATACTTAGACTAGTATAGAAAGTTCTGCATAGGTATGGCTATGGGTGGCAAAATTTTTAGCTTCTGTGTTTTAATTTTTGGGAATTATCTATAGGGAATTAAAATAAATGGTTAACATAAGAATTAAAGATAAATGTGTCACGGAATTTTAGGCACTAGAATTATTCAATTTGGAGTCCATATAAGGTAGATATGTACCGATTAGTAAGTTAAGGTCAACAAATGGTTCATCAGGGAAGAATATGTTAGGATAGCTTATGTGTTTTAATTTTTGGGAATTATCTATAGGGAATTAAAATAAATGTTTAACATAAGAATTAAAGATATATGTGTCACAGATTTTAAGCCACTGGAATCATTCAATTTGGAGTCCATATAAGGTAGATCTGGTACGATTAGTAAGCAAAGATCAGAAAATGGTTCATCAGGGAAGAATATGTTAGGCTAGCATCTGTGTTTTAATTTCTGGCAATTATCTGTAGGGAATTAAAATAAATGGTTAACATAAGAATTAAATATATATGTGTCACTGATTTTTGGCCACTGGAATCATTCCATTTGGAGTCCATATGAGGTAGATAAGGGTCGATTAGTAAGCAAAGGTCAGAAAATGGTTCATCAGGGAAGAATATGTTAGGATAGCATCTGTATTTTATTTTCTGGGAATTATCTGTATGGAATAAAAATACATGGTTAACATAAGAATTATAGCTATGTGTGTCACAGATTTTTAGCCACTAGAATCATTCAATTTGGAGTCCATATGAGGAAGATATGAGCTGATGAGTAGTCAAAGGTCCGAAAATGGTTCATCAGGGAAGAGTATATTAGGATAGCTTCTGTATTTTAATTTATGGGAATTATCTGTATGGAATTAAAATAATTGGTTAACATAAGAATTATAGCTATGTGTGTCACGGATTTTTAGCCACTGGAATCATTCAATTTGGATGACATAGGAGGAAGATAAGAGCCAATTAGTAGTCAAAGGTCAAAAAATGGTTCATTAGGGAAGAATATGTTAGGATAGCTTTTATATTTTAGTTTCTGGGAATTATCTGTATGGAATTAAAATATATGGTTAACATAAGAATTATAGATATGTGTGTCACGGATTTTTAGCCACTAGAATCACTCAAGTTACAGTCCATATGAGGTAGATATGGTCTGATTAGTAGGTAGAGGTCAGAACCTATACGAGAAGAAATAACTTGTATATTTAGGGAGTAATATCACCTTGATTTCTTAATATTTCGCTACAATGTTCAACATAATAGTTTTAGATAATTGTTTTATCTTCAAATTGAGACCAAGGTCACTTACATTGGAGTTCAATTGAGGGAGTTATGCTCTGATTAGTAAGAGAATGTTAGATATAATGAAAACCTGCATAAAGAAAATAAAGAAATAAAATTAATATTTGAAAAAGAAGAAGAATCTTATAAATGACTAGTATATGCCATAGCCATTGCCGTTGTATGAACTTCTTACCATCTTATGTGTAAAATTCTGAAATGGAAATATTTTATAAAATGATATTTGAAATGGTTATGTTCTTGGCATGATTACCAATGATTTATGGTAATAGTTATATTTTGATGAACATACTTGTTATTGAAAGCATATTTTTGGCTATCATTGTGAAAAGAAAAGAAATGAGCACGGTGACATGGCAATCCGTGTGGTGCACCAGTAGGGGACGCCCTACCAACGGTTATGATTATGATTATGAGAAAAGAAAGAGAAAGTGTGCCATGTCGGACGGAGCGAGAAAAGCCCGTACCGGAGAGTAAATGATACTCACCCTGACCGGGGTAGCTTGAAATGAGAATAAGTTGATGGTCATCATATGATATTCTAAAAATAGTTAATCCTCTCATACATATCATTACTGTATGATTCTTATGTGCATAGATATAATGCATTCATGTGACCAAAGATATTTTCTATAGTTTATACAGCTGAACATGACGTGATGAGCTATATTAATGATGATTTATTGTTTAACTTACTGGGATTTAATTCTCACTATATTTCCATATCATGTTCAGAAAATTAGTTATGCAGATTTTTCTATGGCTCTGGCTTTTAGTGCACTTTGGATCGAGTACTTTATATTGGGCAGATCCCAAAAGCAAATAAAATGTTTGTGGTCGAGTTGGCTTAGATCCCGGTGACGGTGCAACCACCCGCACCTGTATCTCCGGAATTGGTCAACCAGAATAAATAAGATGTAGATTTTTTATGTGTTTGATATGTTGTACGTATGTTTTGATTAATGACATGTATGTGAACTCTGCATTGTATAAATTAAATAAATATTATATTGAGTTAACTTGTAACGAGGTAATAACTTCATGGTATTTTAAAAAACAATTTGATATTAAAATGGAGTTGTTACAACGAGTGCTGCAGTGCCTGTTCTAGCATTGCGGCATTTCAAAAATTGACACAATGATGCTCTGGGGTTGGCGATCATCTTCAGGTTTTGGCGTCACTATGTGCTAGGAAGAGCGTCGTGGTGCTCTTTTCTAGGTAGCTCAATGCCGCGACGTGCTGGGGGCGCCGCAGCACTCCGAATACGCCATAACGTGATGCCTAAAAATTCTTAATTTTGCCATTAACTATAGGATATTAATAGAAACCAAATTGAAGAAGAATGTCGTATTAAAGTTTTGAAAACATGTGTTGGAAATGATATAAGTTGGAGGAAAGTGACTAGAGGCCAAGCATAAAGAAAATGAAGAGATAAAAATAATATTTAAAAAAGAAGAAGAATCTTATAAATGAAAATAATAAATTACTAGTGTATGCCATAGCCATTGCCATTGCATGAACTCCTTACCATCTTAAGTGTGTAATTTTGACATAGAAATATTTTATAAAGTGATATTTGAAATGATTATGTTCATATCAGGATTACCAATGATTTTTTATAATGATTATATTTTGATAAAAAAAGTATGGCATATGAATATAATGAACATACTTGTTATTGAAATCATATTTTTGGATATTAATGAGAAAAAAAAGAAATAAGCACAATCACTTGGCAGTCCGTGTGGTGCAACAGTAAGGGACGCCATACCAACGACTATGGTTATGTTAATGAGAAAAGAAAGAGAAAGTGTGCCATGTTGGACGGAGCGAGAAAATTCCGTACCAGAGAGTAGAAAGTACTCTCCCAGATTGGGATAGCTTGATATAAAAATAAGTTGATAGGCATCATATGGTAATCTAAAAATAGTTATTCATGCCATACATGTCATTACTATATGATTTTTATGTGCATAGATAAAGTGCATTCATGTGACCTAAGATATTTGTTGTAGCTTATACAGATGAACATGACATAATGATCTATATTGATCGTAATTGTGATTTATTGTTGAACCTACTGAGATTTAATTCTCACTATATTTCCATATCATGTTCAAAAAACTAGTTTTGCAGATTTTTCTTTGGCTCTGGCTCTCAGTGTACGTTGGATCAAGTTACTCTATGTTGGGCAGATCCCAGAAATTAATAAGGTGTTTGTGGTTGAGTTGGCTAAGATCTTGTTGAAGGTGCAACCACCTGCACCCGTATCCCCGGAACTGGTCAATATGGATGAATAAGATGTTGAAATATATGTGATTGATTTGTATACAAATGTTGTTAATTAATGATGAGTAAACCTTAATTATGCTTAGTTAAATTAATTCAATGTTATTATGATGTAAATAAAGGTATTGACTTCATGGGACTTTAAAAAAATTTATATATATGTATATATGTAAAAAAAAGAATAAAAATAGAGTTGTTACATAATTGGTATCAGAGAAGGTTGATTCTAGATGGCCAGTCGGTTGATGGTTATCTGAGTTGATCTTATAGTGTCTTGAGTATGTTATGGTTGTGTTGTGTAGGGGATTTGTGATTTCATATAAGTAAGAAATTACTAGTGTTTCCTATCTATATGTTGAGTTGGTACTATGACTACTGTAAAATATTTTTGAATCTAATTATTGGGCTTGATCACCTTAATAGCAGCATCACTTTGTTTTTGCCACAGTAGGAAATGGCACCACCGAGGAGAAATCTGGCAAACAATGCAGAGGAAACCTTGCATAACTTAGCCACAACAATTCAAGACCAAGTCACGACCACCAACCAAATTCTACAATACCTTCAAAATGATAATAACTCGAATGGTGAGAAATGGTGCTAATAACCGGATGGTAGGAAATGATAACGGCATATCCGAGTTACTAAGGACTAGACCACCTTGTTTTCAAGGCAGTTTTAACCTGACTGTAGCTGAAAGTTGGATAAGGGAACTGGAGAAAATCTTTGAAGTGATGGGTTGTACTGAGGAGCAGCAAGTTATCTTCGCTGCATATATGCTGAAAGATGAAGCAGAATACTAATGGAGTGGCACTTGAGAACTTTTAGCTCACCAGAGAAGGTAGATAACCTGGCAGGTGTTCAAAGACATCTTTTTGGAAAAGTACTTCTCAAGTATTGTGCGGGTGGAGAAGGAGATTGAATTTCTCCAACTTAGGCAGGGAAGCATGATCGTAGACCAGTACATTGCGAGGTTTGAGGAATTGTCTAAGTTCTCCTTTTACCTGCGATTTAACCTTGATGAAGCATGGAAAGCTGTTAAGTTCGAAGCGGGATTGAATCTGGAGATAAGTAATGCTATTGTAGCTATGGAGATCATGGAGTTTGTACCTCTGATAAATAAATGCAGACTCTTGGAGAAGAGCTTGAAGGCAGTGGTAGATGAGAAACAAATATGGAACTTCTAGAAAAAGAAGAACAGGCCACAAAACTCTGGCAAAAATATTAGAGGAAAAGGATAGGGTACTGGCAAGAGGCTAATGACTATAAGTTCCTGACCCTTCCAACAGAACTTTTCCACTGTCAAGTGTACTAAATGCAGACGTATGCATGGTAACCGACCATACTACATGGGATCAGATGTTTGCTTCAATTATGCATAGAAGGGTCATTTTGCAAAGAACTAACCATAGAATTTTGGGAAGAAGCCGAAACAGAAGCCTCAGGTGAAAGAAAAAGTTTTCACCCTGAGTGCCCAAGAGGCAGCTCAATCCCCCTAAATGATTAATGGTACATGCTATATCTATAGATTTGCTCTTATGGTGTTGTTTGACTCTAGTGTTAGTCATTCATTTATATTGGAAGAATGTATTAGGGAGTTTTAGTATCCTATTTCTGAAACCCCCTATGAGTTATCTATTGTAACTCCCATGGGGAAAAGGGTCTTAACTTCCTCTGTATTTAAAGACCGTCAGGTCACTATTTAAGAGAAAACTTTTTCTGTAGACCTCGTCTGTCTACCTTTAAAAGATACTGATGTCATTCTAGAGTTAGATTGGATGTCTAAAAATTGGGTCTTACTGAATTGTTGCAATAAGTATAACGATCAATTTTTTTTAATATATATATATATATATAGCAACTGATAACACATTCCAAGCAATGAACCATACACAATATATAAGCAGCTAATATTCCATCATCATGATATCCGAACTACATCAGAGATTAATATTTATACATAAGCGACACTGTGACACATAACTACATCAACTTAACATTAAACCCTATACCACACATTTCCCTTGGGTGTAAAGGGTGGAGGAGGTGGTGCTGACATTAGGATCTGTACAAGGCATCGCCATCCACTAGATCTCTATGATCAAGGGCACGGAAGCAGCTAGCGTGATGTTTGCTCTTATCTAAACATAACACCAACAATAATGAAAATGGAGGTTCCCAATAGTTTTAACATTAATAGCATCATACAGTAAATATGAAAATCAAAGTGTTATGCCTAGTTGAATAAACTACAAAAAACATTTTCTCTTTGTATATGATAAAGTATCAAGAATGTATAGCATGCTTGTGTGTTCAATAGATAGGTTATGCATCAATATTAGGCATGTATAATAACCAGATTATACTTCAATTTTATGCTTGTGTCTATATATCCTTACAGTGCTTTTCTGCATGGTGATTGATCGTCGGCAGCCACAAGGTCAACAAACAGTGACTAAACGTCTGTAGCCACATCTTAACATTCAGTGACTAATCATCTGTAGCCACATCTCCACACTCAGTGACTGATCATTTGTAGCCACGAGTTCAACCATGTACATTAACATGATATAACGATGTATACATTAAACAACTCACCTTTATCATCATGCTTGCCATCCACAATCAACTTCGTCTCTTCATACAATCACTATGTAATAACCCCTCTATTGTCATATAATAATGTTCACATCATATTCTTTAATCATCATGACCATCACAATAGGATTATGCATTAACCAAACACATCACTAATATAATGCATAATATCATCACCACATTATTTAACAAATATGTATTAATACACTTATCAACAATGCATACCTTACATCATGTAATCGTCATGCATTGATATACTAGCATAGGCATCAAATCAACATGCATTTCATCCATACATTGCACATCTAGCTCATATGCAATTCACTTACATATATCTCATCAATATATAACAAATTCACTTGCATAGGTCTCATTAATATGTATTTTTATCCATACATTAAACATACATCTCATCAATATGCAGTATGTGACTTAATTTTTCATAATAAAAGGATAGAATTCACACTACAATGCATCATTAAAAAGGTATTGATTTGTATTTTAGTTCCCTTTAACATCATCCATTCATTGGAGTTCATTTAGACCTTCAAAATGCAAAACAGAGCAATTCCATAATTTTTCATAATAAAAAGGATAGAATTTACACTACAATGCATCATTAAAAAGGTATTGATTTGTATTTTAGTTCCCTTTAACATCATCCATTCATTGGAGTTCATTTAGACCTTCAAAATGCAAAACAGAGCAATTCCAGCATCAAGCACAGCTTGGCTGTGTCACCAAGCACGACCGTGCTTCAAGGTTCTAAAAAATCAGAAAACAGCTTGAAGCACGGCTTGGCCATGTCACCAAGCATGACTATGTTGTGGGTTTTCCTGCATTCCAAATTTCTGTCCAGTCAAACATTTTCTTACTAAAAAGACCATAACTCCTTCATTTTAACTCCGATTAAGGTGATTTTGGTGTCTATAGAAAGCTAAGACAATTATATACAACTTTAATATTTACACTTTAACAAATTAGAAATAGAAATAGGTAAAACTTTTGTTAGAAAATAGCATCGTAACTCTATTCGTTAGATATGACCTTTCTTCACTCATCAGGGGATATCTCTTTCATTTCAAATCCGATTAAGGTGATTTCAAAGGCATTAGAAAGATAAGAAATAGGACTATAACTCATCTTGTGAACATATTTCCAAATTCCATATAAATAATAAAGCAAAAGAACCAACCATTCAAAGCATCGATTTTCACCCTTTTCATGCCAATTTCAGCAAACACATGTATGATTTATGCATCCAACTCTTACTTTTTTTGGTTAAACATAAATATCCATCATACATCATCAAAAGAGGATATTTTTAACAATTATAAATCATTCAAAATACATGAAATTCCATGTAAAGAATAATGTTAAACCTACCAAAACCAAAGATTCTTTCTCTTCTCAAACCTTCCTTGGATTTCGTCCTCTTTGAACACTACTCTTTCTTCCTTTCTCTATAGAATCCTTGGACCTTCATCTTAGTTCCTTTCTCTCTCCTCTTTCTCTCTCTTCTTTTATTTCTCTCCTTCTCTCAGCCTCTCTCTCTTCTCTTCTTTTTCTTGGCCGCTACCTCATTCTCCCTTGATATTTTAGTCTACTTCTTCTCTAAGCCAAGACTTCCTCTCAAGTCAAGGATTCCTCTCCAAGCCAAGACTTCCTATCCAAGTCAAGGCTTCCTCTTTTTCCTTCTTACTGTGGTTTTCCTTCTTCTCTCCCTTGGTTGGTCGACTCCCCCTTGAGTCAAGCAAGGATAATATATTTTATTTAATCTTCCTCAACAAGCCATCATCCTCCTATCTCAAGACCCTACTTTATCTAACCATTACAACCTTGCCATCCCATTACAATTGAACTATGCCATTAGGTAAGGCTTTGTTTGGTTGTAGGAAAATTCCACCAAATGTATAATTCTACTTTATCCTTTTTCTAAGGTTTCATCGATGTTCCATTTATTCTCTTTCATTCCCTTCACCATTGAGAATTATTTTCCATTTAGTAAAATCTAGGATGTTACAACAAGACCAATGAATTTGTACCTCCTACTTCAGAAGATGAGATGCAGTTATTGATGCTTAATACCAATCAAGTCAATAGGGAGTTGAAAAATAGAGTACTTGGATAAATTCTCTTGTATTTATTAAACCTAGAAGTCAAACTGAAGCTTAATGAAATTCCAATAGCCAACGAGTTTCCTAAAAAATTTCCATCATATATTCTAGGCTTACCTCCCAAGAGAGAGATAGAGTTCTCTATTAATCTCCTACCTAGGATAGGGCCTATCTCTATTGCACCTTATAGAATGGCCTCGAAGGAACTACAGGAACTTAAGAAACAAATGGAGGAATTGTTAGACAAGCAATTAATTAGACCAAATGTATCACTTTGGGGAGCTCCTTCAAAAATAAGTATCCTCTCTTTAAGAGAGATGATTTATTAGATCAATTGAAGGGAGCCTCCATCTTTTCTAAAATTGACTTGAGATTAGGATACCATCATATTGGGATTAAAGAGGAGGATGTACCAAAAATAGCTTTCAAGACTAGGTATGGGCACTATGAGTTTCTCGTAATACCCTTCAGGTTGACAAATGCACCTGCAATTTTCATGGACTACAAGAATCGCATTTTTGGACCCTACCTAGATCAATTTATGGTAGTGTTCATTAATGACATCTTGATATACTCTAAGAGTGAGAAAGAACATGAACAACATCTCTGAATCGTGTTACAATTGCTGAAAGAGAAAAAGTTGTATGCCAAATTGGAGAAGTGTGGATTTTGGTTGACAGAGTTGAAGTTTCTCAGACACGTCATCTATAATAGAGGGGTAGCCGTAGATCCTAGCAAGACAAAAGAAGTGATTCAGTGGGAAAGACCAAAGACGGTTATAGAAGTCAGAAGTTTCTTAGGTTTAGCAAGATACTATAGGAGGTTTATACAAAACTTCTCTCATATAACCTTTCCATTGACTAAATTGACTAGGAAGGGAAATCTTTTGAAATGGACTGATCAATGTGATGCTAGTTTCCAAGACCTTAAGACAAGATTGACCACTCTTCCTGTTTTAATTATTTCAAACCTTACAAAATATTTTGAAGCGTATAGTGACGCTTCAAAGAAAGGGCTATGGTGTGTGTTAATGCAAGACAAGATAGTAGTTACTTACGCCTCTAGGCAACTGAGACCCCATGAAGGAAACTATCCAACCCATGATCTTGAATTAGTGGCGGTGGTGTGTTGCCTTAAAGATGTAGGGACACTATTTATACGGAGCGACATTTGAAGTATACTGTGATCATATGAGGCAACAAAGATGGGTAGAATTTCTCATTGACTACAAGTTTGAGATAAAGTATCATCCAAGAAAGGCAAATGTTGTAGCTGATGCCTTAAGTCGAAAATCTCTACACATAGGTCGAATGATGGTGTATGAGATACAGATGCTAGAAGAGTTTCAAAATTTGAAGATGTACATGACTTTTACCTTAAAGAAGCTTATCATCAATGGGTTGAGTATAGAGTGTGACCTTAAAGCCCAGATTAAAAAGGCTTAAGTTCATGACCAATACTTACGGGATCATAATGATCAAGATGAATTTTCTGTCTTAGAAGGTAGAGTAATCATGTATCAAGGAAGGGTCTATGTTCCTCAAGAACAAGAGTTGAGGACTAAGATCCTTCAGGAAGCGCATCAGAGTAAATACATAGTCCATCCTGGATCCACTAAAATGTACTACGATTTAAAGAGGATGTATTGGTGGCCAGGGATGAAAAAAGACATTACTGAGTTTGTGGCAAAATTTCTAACTTGTCAGAAGCTGAAGATAGAGCATCAAAAGCCAACAGGATTTCTAAAACCTCTTGAGAGCCCTAAATGGAAATAGGATAGTATTTCGATGAACTTTATGGTGGGCTAACCTAAGACTTCAGTTGGTCATGACTCTATCTGGGTAATAGTTGACAGATTAACCAAATTTGCTCAATTTTTACCCATAAAAATTCACTTTGCACTGGACAAATTGCCGCAGTTGTATGTCTAAGAAATAGTTAGACTACATGAAATTCCCTTAAATATCATTTCTGATAGAGATCCAAGGTTCACGTTGAGGTTTTGGAAGGCGTTGCAGGAAGCTTTTGGAACCCAATTGCAGCTTATTACTGCCTACCATCCTTAGACTGACGGGCAGACAGAATGGACCATTCAAACCCTAGATGATATGTTAAGGGCTTGTGTGATAGAGCAAGGTATAGGATGGGATAAGTACCTACCCTTAATGGAGTTTGCTTATAATAATAGTTATCACTCCAATATTAAGATGGCCCTCTACGAAGCTTTATATGGTAGGAAGTGCGGATCTCCACAATGTTAGTTTGAGGTAAGAGAAAAGAAACTTGCTAGATCCTAATCTATTTCAACAAACCACTGAACAAATCAAGATGATACGAGACAAAATACTTACAGCTCAATGTCGGCAAAAGAGTTACTATGATAAGAGACATATACCTCTAGAGTTTGAGGAATGAGACCATTTATTTTTGAAACTTTCCCTAACTACTGGAGTTGGTAGGTCTCTCAAAACTAGAAAGCTAAGTCCATAATTTTTGGGACCCTACCAAATTTTGAAGAAAGTATGGACATTAGCATATCAAGTTGCCCTCCCACCTAATTTGTCCAACCTACATAATGTTTTCCATGTATCACAACTCTGAAAGTATCTTCGAGATTCATCATATGTAATACAGGATGAACCAATCCAAATAAAGGAGAACATGACATACTAGCTAGGACCGGCATCCATATTAAACATGACATGAAGCAATTGAGGAATAAGATCATTCCCTTGGTTAAGGTCTTATGGGAAGGTTTGAATCTGGAAGAAGCAATTTAGGAGCTAGAAGAAGTCATAAAGAAGAAATATCTGTAATTGTTCTTAATAGATCATTTCTAATATTTTGAGGACAAAATTTCTTTTAGGGGGAAACAAATGTAACATCCCTAATTCCATTTCATTTCTGAGTGTGAGTGTGTCTTTGAGCGGTACAACCATCTTTCATCCAAATGAGTTTATATATCTTAAGGAATTGATTATGAACTTCTTCTTTTTTAGGATTTCCATATGCTTATTTTTCATTCTACTCTCCACTAATGTGGGCTAAAACTAATTTTTAGGATGAAAAGGGCTTTAATCAGCTTATAATGTGGTTAGGTTATAGGGGGATACAAAAGATATAAATTTAGGCTTAATCACCTAGCACCACATGATTAATTATACTTCTCTTGAGCTTTCTCAAGTTTGCAGAATTCCCCCCCCACACACACACTTATTCCACTTGAATCTTTCTTTCTTCATTCTTGGGGTTCAAAAACTCACCCTCCTTCTCTTATTTAAGCTGCTATAAAAGCTAATAGAAGGGAGGAATCTTGCTACTTCGTTCAAGAGGAAACAAGAAAAAGAATTCACTAAGTGAGCTAGGGAGATCTTAGGTAGGTTTAACAATCTTTTTTTATAAAATCTTTGAAATTAGAAACATTTATATGGGGTTTCGATCCTAGAACTTTTATAAAATTTACTATATTTGTTACTTGGATTATTGTCCAAGGATGTTGCTATATCATGTTACATGTTGATCTTGCAAGTGATGTATCTTTGAATACTTAGGATGGTGTGGAAAATTCTGCATAAGTATGGCTATGGTTGACAAAATTTTAAGAATTTTATGATACTATTTGATATATTTATTTGTGGTGAAAAATTAATGAAATATGATTTGATGTAAATTAAAAATAAAATGGAAGAGGACATAATAAAATGATGAACTATAACCTTAAAAAGGGTTTGGTTAGGAACCTGGATTTTGGAGTAACTAGGGAAGCTTTTATTTTTCAAATTCTAGGAAGAATTGGTTAGTAATTAAAAGAAATGGTTAAGATGACAAATATAGATATATCTCTCACCGATTTTTAGTAACTCGAATCACTCAATTTAGAGTTCATATGAGGGAGATATCGTCAAATTAGTAAGCAGTGGTCAGAAAATGGTTAACCAGAGAAAGAATCTATTAGGAAAGTTTCTATGTTTGAATTTATGGGAAAATTATATAGGAAATTAAAATAACTTACTAACATTAAAAATATAGATATATCTCTAACATAAATTTAGCCACTGGAATCACTCAATTTGGAGTTCATATTAGGGAGATATGGTCTGATTAATAAATAAAGGTCAGAACCTACCCGAGAAGAAATAACGTTTAACTTGAGAGAGTAATATCACTAAGATTCCTTACGATGTCGCTAAAATGTTCAACCTAATTGTTTTAAATAATTGTTTTATATTTAAATGGACACGAAGATCACCTATGTCGGAGTTAAAATGAGGGAGTTATGCTCTGATTAGTGAGAGAAGGTCAGGTAGGACGAAAATCTTCATATGGGAATAACACAACATAGAGCATGGTCGTGTTCTGTTCTGGAAAGGGCATTTTGAAGCCTAAAGCATGGCTGTTTTACAGGAAATGGCCAAGCTGTGTTATAGGATACGTTTAGGCCATGTTAGAAGCTGGTAAAGCTTATTTTCAACATTTTTCTACCCTAAATGAACCTTATTAACTATAGGATATTAATAGAAACCAAATTAAAGAAGAATACCGTATTAAATTTTTGAGAACATATGTTGAAAATTATATAAGTAGGAGGAAATTGCTAGACTTTAGCCACTTTGTTCATGTCAGCTCTAGCAAGGTACATTGTTTGGCCATTATTATCCAAATTTTAGGAAGCCCCCTGTATCAAAGAGTGCAAATAATGTCTTCAAAATCAATGTATAACTAAAGAAGCATTGAGTATTCATTATCCTCTATGTCAGGCAGTGAGTAAAACTCATTGATGGCATGCGGAGTGAATTTCATCATCTTTCCTCTAACCCGTGCTTTATGACATTCATGGATTGTGGCATTGAAGTAAAATTCTTGTACCACAGGAATAACCCCCGGTTCTAGATTCTTGTAGAAAATCTCTCAATGCCTATGGAGGATATTGTCTCTAAGAGGTAACCCAACAGTGACGATAAATCCTCATTTTGGAATGATGGGTTTGTGCACTACCACTTTGATATGGTGTTGATAAACCTCTTCAGTCACGAATGTTGTGCTATTGAATGCTTAAGGGTCATCAACTTTATTATTCCTCTTTGAGAGGCTCAATTTTGAAGTTTTAACAACCATTGGACTTAGTAGCATTTTACTGAACACCTGGTGTGCGCTCTTAAAATAAAGGAAAAATGGGTGGTAGATTCCCAACATAAAGTCCCAATTAAGTGCAACCAAGCAACAATGGAGTATGGAGATCAATCTATAGCAGAAAGATAAAGACAACCGTACCCAATTGAGCTTGATTTGTGGCTAGAAAATGCAAAATCAAAATTGCCTTAAAACCTTAGAAAATTTCCTATGAATCCAAACTAATCACTGAAAGAGTTGTTCAATACTGCAAAAGAAGATGAAAAATTACTTAATTCAATTAGGGAAAAGTAATGGGAGGTTATTGTAGTTAATTAGATGCAGCAAATTATGTTTGTGGGTGAACAAGAGTGCAAAACTGAGTGTGGGTTATGAAAAGGCCACAGGCCACTTATAGAGAGTGTCGCGACACTCACCCAATTTGGGTAGGGAGTGCCGCGACATTCACCCATTATAGGATTTGAGCGCCGTGGTGCTCAACTTGAGCGTTGCGGTGTTGTGCATCTACAGGTCAAATTTTTTTTCGAAAAAAACAAAAATTAAAAAAATAAGAATAAGAAGATTTTTTGGGTTGCCTCCCAACCATAGCTTTTGTTTAACGTCGTTGGCTCAACATAAACTCATAAAATTAAGGAGGGTCTTCAAGAGTTGTCCATTATGGTTCCTCTTGTTGAAATCCTTCACAATATGGTTTAAGCCTATGCTTGTTGACTTTGAAGCTATTCTAATTATCCATGCTTTTTATTTCCACTGCACCATGAGAAAAAATATGAGTAAAATAAATGGTCCCTCCCATCTAAAACGAAACTTACCAAGGAACAATTTGAGCCTAGAATTATAGAGGAGGACTTTCTGTCCATTAGTGAACTCCTTACGTGAAATCATACAATCGTGTAGAAGTTTAGTTTTGGACTTATAGATATTTGCATTTTCATAGGCCTCATTTCTTATTTCCTTTAATTCCTGAAGCTGTAATTTTATGTATTCTCTACTTTCTTCCAGATCTATGTTAAATTTGTTTATAGCCCAAAATGCATTATGTTCCAATTCAACTAGAAGATGAGAAGTTTTTCCAAATACTAACCTGTATGGAGACATACCAATTAGGGTCTTATAGGCTATTTTTGTATACCTAGAGAGCATCATCTAATTTGAGACTGCAATCCCTGCAGTTGGGATTTATTGTGTTACTAATTATATTTTTGATTTCTCTGTTGAATACCTTAACTTGCCCATTGGTCTAGGGGTGGTATGCATTTGACAATTTATGAGTGACATTATATTTCTTTAATAGGGATTCAATAGTCTTATTGCAAAAATGTATTCCCCTGTCACTTATCAAAGCTCTTGAAATCCTAAATCTTGTAAAATATGGGATTTAATAAAATAAAAACGATATGAATCTTTGAATAGAGTAGGCCAGTAAAAACTGCAGTCCAATACTTTCTTTGCTGTCCTTTTTTCCCCAAATTGTCCTTCACATGCATAAAAGTGGCAAAAGGTTAGAATTAATAAAACTTCAGAGTCAGGAATACACCGTCTTATAATTTGATATGAGCATTGCTTCCATAGGTAGGGATCATCCAATATGTAATATTTGGCATCACTCTTAATCATATTTTTGGTTGCCCTAGTCAAAAGAGGAGGTAACTCATTAGTAGCCAAATAATTTTCAAAATTTGCATACCATAGCATATAAACTGAAGTTGAAAATAAATTTTCATCTTGGAATGATTCTTCAATTTTTAGTTTCTCCTCTACATGTGTTAGGCAGCTTAGGTAATCTACTACATTATTTTTGACCCTTTGTTGTCTTTGATTTCTAAATCAAATTCTGTAAGCAATAACATCCATCTGATTATCCTGGGTTTAGCCTCATTTTTCATCACCAATTATCTCAAAGCTGCATAATCAGTAAAAACAATCATTTAGTGCATATCAAATATGATCTAAATTTTTCTTATGCAAAGACTACAACTAAGAGCTCTTTTTCAATGGTGGTATAATTTTTCTAGGAATCATTCAGTATTCTGGAGGCATAATATATCACATGGGATGCGTTTCCAACTCTTTGGCCAAGTACTACTCCAACTACATGATTACTAGCATCACACATAATTTCAAAAGGGAGGTTCCAGTCTGGTGCTTGAATGATTAGAGCTGAACTAAAAGATTCTTTCAATTTGTCAAACGTTTCCCTGCATTCTTTATCAAATTCAAAAGAGACATCTTTTTGAAGCAATTTACACATGGTTGCTGCTTTCTTGGAAAAGTCCTTTGTGAATCTTCTATAAAAACCTGCATGTCCAAGAAAAGAACGAACTTCCCGCACACAAGTGGGATAAGGTAGAGTTTGTATAATATCAATTTTTGCTTTTTCTACCTCTATTCCTCTTTTAGAGACAACATGGCCTAAATATATACCTCGTTCAACCATAAAATGACATTTTTCAGAATTTAAAACAAGGTTAGTGTAACAATTTTTTTTTAATTATTATTATACAATATAGAGTTTACATACATGTCATTAATCAAAACAAACGTACAACATATCAAACACATAAAAATCTACATCTTATTTATTCTGGTTGACCAATTCTGGAGATACAGGTGTGGGTGGTTGCACCTTCAACGAGATCTAAGCCAACTCGACCACAAACATTTTATTTGCTTCTGGGATCTACCCAACATAAAGTACTCGATCCAACGTACATTAAAAGCCAGAGCCAAAGAAAAATCTGCATAACTAATTTTCTGAACATGATATGGAATTATAGTGAGAATTAAATCCCAGTAAGTTCAACAATAAATCATCATCAATATAGCTCATCACGTCATGTTCAGCTGTATAAACTATAGCAAATATCTTTGGTCACATGAATGCACTATATCTATGCGCATAAGAATCATACAATAATGACATGTATGACAAGTTTAACTATTTTTAGAATATCATATGATGACTATCAATTTATTCTCATATCAAGCTACCCCGGTCAGGGTGAGTATTTTCTACTCTCCAGTATGGGTTTTTCTCGCTTCGTCCGACATGGCCCACTTTCTCTTTCTTTTCTCATTAACATGATCATAACCGTTGGTAGGGCGTCCCCTATTGGTGCACCACACAGATTGCCATGTGACCGTGCTCATTTCTTTTCTTTTGACAATAATAGCCAAAAGTATGCTTTCAATAACAAGTATGTTCATCAAAATATAATTATTACCAAAAATCATTGGTAATCATGCCATGAACATAACCATTTCAAATATTACTTTATAAAATACTTCCATGTCAAAATTTCACACTTAAGATGGTAAGAAGATCATATAATGGCAATGGTTATGGAATATACTAGTCATTTATTATTTTCATTTATAAGATTCTTCTTCTTTTTTAAATATTAATTTTTATTTCTTTATTTTCTTGTTGTAGGTTTTCATCCTATTCGACCTTATCTTACGAATCAGAGCATAACTCCCTTAATTTAACTTCGATGTAGGGGATCTTGGTGTCCATTTAAAGATAAAACAATTATCTAAAACTATTATGTTGACGAGTGTAGTGAAATATTAATAAATCAAGGTGATATTAGTTCCTCAATATACAAAATATTTCTTCTCGGGTAGGTTTTGACCTCTACCTACTAATCTGTCCATATCTCCCTAATAAGAATTCCAAATTAAGTGATTCCAGTGGCTAAAAGTCCGTGATACATATAGCAATAATTTTTATGTTAATAATTTATTTTAATTCCCTACAAAATAGTCCCAAAAAGTAAAACACAAAAGCTATCGTAAAATATTCTTCCCTGATTGACCAATTTCTGATCACTGCATACTAATCATACCATATCTCCCTCATACGGACTCCAAATTGAGTGATTCCATTGGATAAAAATATGTGACACATATATCTATAATTCTTATGTTAACCAGTTATTTAATTCCCTACATAATGTTCCCAGAAATTAAAACACAGAAGCTAACCTAACATATTCTTCCCTGATTAATCATTTTCTGAACACTACTTACTAAGTAGACCATATCAACCTCATATGGGCTCCAAATTGAGTGATTCCAGTGGCCAAAAATCCATGAGACATAGATCTACATTTTTTATGTTAACCATTTATTTTACTTCCTTATTAATTTGTCCTAAAATTTTAAAAATAAAAGCTTAAAATTTTGCCACCCATAGCCATACCTATGCAGAACTATCTACACCATCTTAAGTATTCAAACATACATATTATGTAACAAGATATAGCAACATCTATGACCAATCATCAAAGTTCTAAGATCAAAATCTAATATAAATATTATAAGTTTCAAAAGTTTTCTTCAAAAAGAAATATTGTTAAACTTACTTGGAGCACTTAGTCCTCTAGACTTCTCCTTCCTCTTTCTTCCTTTCTTCCTCTCTTTTCCTCATTCTACCTTGCTTCTATTTTTCCTCTCCCTCACTTAGACGAAAATTCTAAAGTTGTAAGGGTGGGTTTTGCTTAAATAGACCATCAAATAATTCAACTTTCATGATCATGGGTCTACCTTATCACAATTAGGATACACTTGGTTGAATTTTTTAAAAACAAACAACTTATGTCCTTGTCTTTCTCTTCCTTAGTCAAGATATGCATAGCAAAAGGAGAATTGTATTTTGAAAATTATGATAATATGTTCTTAAGATAAGGGACAAGGTCCCTTTGATTTAGGGATTCATTTCCTTTTTCTTTTGTCTTAATCAATTATGATAGGTTTGCCTTTTTAGGTGGCAAATTTCTAGCCCTTGAATCTCCATTATTTGGTTGAAATTATTTGTGTGGGATAGAAATGTTTTGTCCTAATGCTATGTATTATCATACCACTTGCTACAATTATGAGTGTAGGATATAGATGTTTTGTCCTAAAGCCTTGTATTATCATACCACTTGCTAAAATTATGAATGTAAGATATCACACCACTTGCTAAATTTTTGTCTTAATGCCATGTGACCTAATCTTGATTACACCATTATCTTATCACTTTATTTTTATTTTTATTTTTCATCTTGGGTTTGGGCTCACTCTTGTCCATTTTCTTTACTTTGGTTAAAATTCTACATTTCATAATGGGCTTGGTCACATTTTCATGATTTTTGGGCTACCGGTCCAATTTCTATATCCTAGTCCAAGTCTATGTTTTATTTCTTACTTAGGTTATCCAATGGGCTTGCTACAAAATTATGTGAAGTGGAAAAATTGTATATGAATTGTCCATAGGTGAAAACCCAATTTGTTAGTGGAGATACTAAACTTAGTAACTTTAACTCTTAAATTAGGAAAAATTACCTTAATCCAATCTTCTTGAAATTTTAAGACCTTTACTTACTTCACAAAAATTTATCTTCCTTACCCAAGAATTTCAACTTTCTTTAGCATGTTTATTTCTAATATTTCCACTTAGGTTTTCTCTCTTTACCTATTCTATTAATGTTAGAACATTTCTATACATACACGTAAGGTGAAGAATTTCTAAAGATTATATTTCCTTAGATATCTAAAAATTGTCTTATAAATTTTATTTCCTTAACTAAATATTTATGTATGTTTATCCATAAAAGAAACAAAATTAGGAATGTTACTTTGAATACTTTTGCACTTTTATTAATACATGAAACGAAATTAGGGATGTTACAGTTAGTTTCTTGACATCTTTTCAAAATTAATGAAATGTTATGCAAACAATCATCGAATGAATCCCGATAAACTGAAAAGTCATCCATAAATATCTCAATAAATTTTTCAAGGTAATATGAGAATATGCTAACCATATACCTTTGAAAAATGGTAGGGGCATTACAAAGCCCAAATGGCATGTGTCCCTAATGGACAAGTAAATGTTGTCTTTTCTTGGTCTTCAGGAGCCATTGCAATTTGAAAATAACCTGAATAACCATTAAGAAAACAATAGTAAGGCTTACTAGATAACCTTTCTAGCATTTGATCAATAAAACGTAAAGCAAAATGGTCTTTTCAAGTTACAGAATTTAATTTTCTATAATCTATACAAACCTTCCACCCGTTTTGAATCCGGGTGGGTACCAATTCCTCCTTCTGATTTTTTATCACGGTTATTGTAACATCCCATAATTTTTATTTTTAAATAATAATATTTTACTATAAAAAAATATATTTTTATTTGTTTAACAATGATTATGATATGCTAAAAGAAAGTATACTTTTAATTAAAGTAATTATTATCTTGCTTAAAATAATTATATTGGCCTTTAATAAATTTTTGTTTTATTTTTAGAAATATTCTTTTGTTTATTATACATAAAGATATTTATTTTGTGCTTTGTTTTATTAAGATTTTAATAAAGAAAAAGTATGATTTAAGAGTTTAACTAAATGTTTATGAGAATGTAAATTTTTAGAAATTTTTGGGATATTTTAGGATGAAAAATGGTATTTATATGAATATATATGAAATAAAATAAAAATAAATCTAAATATTTAATTATCAAATAATAATAATTATTATTATAAATGAAAAAGAGAAAAGGGGGAGGGGAGACAGAATGCAAAAAAATAAAAGTAGAGGAAGAAAATGAATAGTGAATAGTACCTCCATATTTTATCTCTAGATCTGGAGTGTCTATAGTCCTCTTATCTCAAAACTAAGGGTACCACTGGATTCAGAACGGAGAATACTACGATTTTGACCAAACAATTTCTCAAATCAGCCGTAGAATCGCCGTAGAGCAGAAGTAGAAAATTTCAAAAAAAGGTAAACTCTGAAACTTTTACTTAGACACCTGAAATTGGAAATCTGACACCGTAGATGGATTCAAAAGCTAGATAAACCTTAGGATATGAAATTTTTTAGTTCTCTGACAACTTTTTATTCTTGGTGAATAGTATTTTCTGGCGATGAATACTATTTTCCGACGGTGAATAATATTTTTCGGCCATGAATAGTGACCAAGTTCCTAGAGTTATTTCCTTGATTTTTGGACCCTCCGAAAACATTTTTAAAGTTTGTTTAGTCAAATGTGGATTGGAAAAGTGCATTTTGGGGCTGTCCAATATGGAGCACTTACCTTGTGAGTAGATGATTCTTTCCATGACTTGCCCTATACTCTTCTTGATCTTTAAGCATGTATTTGATTATATTTATGATATATTTACACTTTTAAATATTTTTGAAATGTATTAAAATTATCTGAATTGCTTACAATTTGGAATATAGTTCGAGAAGAGTGTAATTTTGAGAATAGATTTCTGAACTCATGATATATCTGATTTCACATATATTTCTCATTAAATGATAAAGTGAATATTTATGCACATGGCATTGATTTGTAAAACTATAAAGTTACTAATTATGATCGAATGGCAAGCGTAAAGCTCATGGTGAGTTGCTTGATAATTTTACATTGCATTTGATGAATATGCATTTATATATATTTATTTATATGTATGGATGAATATCAATGGGTTGTATGGCTTATGATGGTATCGAAAAGGGGATGCCCTATTAGCCTAAGTGAGCTGAGGGAGGGCCGCTCTAACCGGGTGATAGTGGTAATGCGAAGTGGCAGATGGGTGATGAACTCATATTCCCTGATCACTATTGTGACTGTAGTCGATCGGTCACTATACGTATAGCAAATAAGTGTTTGGGTTGACCAGATTGACGAATAAGGCAGATCATTTTAAATTGAGTTGACTAGATCGCCGAATAAGATAGGTCATTTTAAAAGGTTAAAAATTTATCTCAAAAGCTTCTTATTTTACTATAGTTTATACAGTTGCGCATAACAACATTTGTTTAATGATTATACCGTGATAAATATAGTTTGGATATCTGAATATCCTTTTATTTGAAAATATTTGAAATATGGGTCATATATGGATGTACTTCTGAATTGTATTTTCTAAGTGACAAATTTTAAAATGAGTACATCAATATGCTGACCTAAGAGGTCATAGGAGGTATTATCTGCTCACTGAGTTATCAAACTCACTACATGATATTTCCACATTTTTCAAATAAGAATACAGAGTCTAATCCTGTAGATAGGTGATCAGTTAGGTGACATATTCTCTGGGTGAGTCTACATTGCTTTCAAGGCTCATAGTTTTAAATTATATTGTGTTTGTATTCTAGAGTGTGCACCGGACGCTACAAGCAGGATCTCTGCTTTTGTTGTTACTTTGACATTTATAACTTGGTCTATATAATGTATATACATGAGAGAATCTATATGTATCTATTTCCATGACAAATAATAGTGTCATGCATGTTATTGAAAATATCTTATTGCATAAAAAAAATGTTTGTTTCATATGCTTGTAAATTGGGGGTGTTATAGTTATTCCTGTTTTGTTGGGAACCACTTGCATTGTGCTTACCCAATGACTGTCTAAAATAAGGTATATTACCCCAACCTCCAATAGTTTAAGAATTTCCTTCTTCACTACATCCATCATAGGTGGATTTAGCCTTCTTTGGGGCTGTCTAAATGGTTCAACTCCTTCCTCCATTAATATTATGTGCATACATGTGGAAGGTCTTATCCCCTTAAGATCAACTATGGTCCATCCTATTGCAATTTTGTGTTCTTAAAGAACTTCTCCTCTTGAACAGCTTCAAGCTTGTTGGAGATAATAACAGGAAGTGTTTCTCCTTCTTCCAAAAATACATATTTGAGATGATCAGGAAGTGGCTTCAGTTTAGGAGTAGGAGCCTGCACAACAAAAGGTAGAAGAGTAGTATCAGAAATTGTTAATTTTATATAAGAAACATTACCTATTGGTGGTCCTTCCAAAAAACCATTTAGTGCAGCCAGTTCTTCTTTTGTTTCTTCATCTAATTCTATCTCACCGTCATCTTTTTCTATGGATTGGCTCACAATCACTTCCAGTTTATCCTTTCCATCTAATTCTAATACATCATCACCTAAGTGTTTCAAGGCTTCATACATATTAAATTTTATTACTTCACCATTAAATTCCATAATGAGTGTGCCATTGTGAACATCTATCCTGGTTTTAGAGGTTTTAAAAAATGGTCTCCCTAATAATATTGAGGAGGTAAAATCCTCGTTTTCCATGTCAAGTATATAAAAATCTATAGGGAAAACCAAATCATCTACTTGTACCAAGACATCCTCAATTACTCCCTTAGGATATGCAATGGACTTGTCTGCTAATTGGCTTACCACATTATTCAATGGTCCTAATTTCAAGGAAGTATATATAGAATATGACATGACATTTACGGAGGCTCCTAAATCCAATATAGCTTTTTCAACACGAGTATCCCCAATTTTGCATGGAATAGTAAACATACCTAGATCTTTGCATTTAGTAGGGAGTTTTGTTTGTATCATGACAGATATATTCTGACTCATTTGAACCTTTTAAATCCCTTCAATTTTTCCCTTCCTTTTTTAGTACATAGTTCTTTCAAGAACTTTGCATATCTTAGTACCTGTTTAATAGCATCTAGAAGGGGAATATTAACTTCACATTTTCTAAAGCTCTCATATAAATTAAAAAATTTCTCATGTAGCCTATTTTCTTTAAGAGCTTCTAGAAAAGGAGGTACTACTTCATAATTTAAACTAGATGGAGACTTACTTGTAGGTGTTTCATTCTCCTTAATTGATTTTTCATGTTCCTTAAGAGAATAAGGTGCTGGTGGACTTTCAATTTCCTTACCGTTCCTTAAAACAATTACACTAGCATTTTCTCTAGGATTCACCATATTTTGAGAAGGTAATGTACCTGAGTTTTGAGCATCCAATTGGCTCACTATGGTTGCTAACTGACCTATTTGAGTTGTCAGGTTCTGAATGCTAGCTCTTATCTCTTGCTAAAACTACTGAGAATTATGTACAAGAGTTTTCACAATATCTTCCAATGGATTACTTACCTGGTGATCCTGGGATGCATTCTATCTAGGAGAATAGGCCTGTTAATTTTGCTAAAAATTTTGTCTTACAGGCCTATTATGTACATTCCCATATCTTAAATTGGGATTATCCTTCCATCCAGGATTAAATGTATTAGCATATGGATCATATCTCTTTGATTGGCCAGGAAAACCTCCTACAACATTAGCTTGTTCTGTAGATTCATCTTGAAGTGTAGGACACATGTTAGTTGGGTGTCATGTGGCTGAACATATTCCACAGACTTTAACTTGTTGCGGTGTACCTGTGGCCATTTAGTGCACGAGAGAGGTAAGTTCAGATATCTATTGTTGAAGATAAGTAGTACTTACCTCATGGGCATGTCTTGGAGGATCATGCTTAATGCCAAATTGTTGGGAGTTGTCAGCCATATTTGATATCAAGACTCTGGCTGCTTCAGGAGTCTTGTTTACTAGTGCTCCTCCACTAGCTGCATTTATCATACTCCTGTCTCCCTACAGTAGACCTTCATAGAAATATTGGATTAGCAGTTGCTCACTAGTTTGATGATATGGGCAGCTTGCACAAAGCTTTTTAAATCTTTCCCAATATTCATAAAGTGTCTTTCCATGTAATTGTTTAATGTCGCATATTTCTTTCAGAAATGACGGAATGCATGCATATATACAGTAATTGTGATTATAACTCATATTAAACACATAAAGAGAATAAGATTAAGGTATCACCAGGACTTTTCTTTTTTTCTTGTTGTCCTTGATCAAGCATTGATGTCTTGATTTTTTTAAGGAAGTTATAAGTGATAGGCATCATTGTATAAAAAAAGAGAGTGAAAATACAAACTAGTTAATTATTGAAGAGGGAAAATCAAATGATTTATCTTGTTTTTCCAATGTTCTTACCAGTCGACTATTGATATTATTAAGTCGACTAGTTATTTTGAATTTTTTTAAATTTAGACTGATTTATTTTATAGTCGATTGATTACATCTATTTTGAAGTAACCAACTGCATCCTACCAGTTAACTACGTGCTCTTTGTTCTTCACAGACTTTTATAAGCTCAAAAATGTTTCTTTTTCATGTGTTATTCTTCCACCGAATAACAGTAGTTTTGAATTAGATTTTGACACATATATTCAAAACGTGTGGCCACTAATTTTCCCCGAAATAGCAGCTAAGTTATGTTTATACCTTTTCAAGAATTACAGCCACCGATTTTAATTTTTTTCAATGCTTTGTCCAAACTTCTGACTTTCTATTTTGGCACCATGCTCCATTTGTAATTCTTTTTTTTACTACGTCATCCTTTATTAATGTTTGGTATTAAATGAAAGTTTCTTTTTCCTTATTACAAGGAAGGTTAATCTATTTTCTTTAAAACTCAGTTGTATGGTATCCAAGTGGTTAGTAGATTAAAGTAATGGAGACTTTGAAAGGATTTATCTAATAAAGAACGTACTTGGAAAAAAAATCGTTATATCAAGTATGTATAACTGTTTAAGTTGCAGATTATGTGCAAATTAGAAAGAATAATGAGTTTACAATATATACTAATTAAGTACTAAGGTATGAAGAACACCCAAGTTTACCTAATTTAGTTAAGTTGAGCATGAAAATTTTAGAAAAAACCATAGATTTTGAATATTGATGGGATATAGTAAGATTTGAAAGAATAGTACTAGTATAATGGTAAAAAGAATATACAAGTGATATTTTTTCGTTGTTTGGTGTGTTAGCAAGTAAGAATTGAATACATTTTTTTAGGAGAGCTATTCAAGAAGTTTTAGGATCTTAAATAGATTATAGTATAGTTGATAGTAAATTTAAATAATGTGTTTCTGCATTAGAAGTTATGCTTTAGGTATCTTTATATAATTTTGGTGAAAGTTGGTAGAAATTATTTGTCCTTAGTAGAACTTACTTATATCAGTAGTTATCAGGCTAATATACAAATGGCACCATTTGACACTACAACAAAACATGGATGCAGTGCCGACCAAAATCGTCACTAAAAGTCCAAATTTCGTCACTAAAGACATTCAGTGACGACTTTTGGTCATCAACCACTGGTTGCGGAAAAACCTGTCGCTGAAACTTTCAGTAACGACTTAACCAAATCGCCACTCAAAACCCCTTTCAGTGGTGACTATATCGCCACTAAATATCCCATATTTCACCGCTAAAAACACATAATCGTCACTGAAACACCCTTTCAGTGAAGTCGTCACTGATTGTTAGGTTTCAGTGGCGACCTCGAATGGTTGTCACTAAAGACAGGTTTCAGTGAGGACTATGAGATGTCGTCACTGAAAATGTCTATTATAGAGTAAAAAATTTCATTGTTTGGTTGACCCTGTTAGTGGCGACTTCTTCAATGTCACCACTGAAAATAGATTTAGTGACGACTTTAGTCGTCGTCACTAAAAGTATAATTTTTATAATTAGTGACGACTGAAGTCGTCACTGAATGTAATATTACAAGTTTCAGTGACGACTTAAGTCGTCATTGAAACTTGTTCAGGATATTTAGTGACAACTTTTGTCACCACTGAATCTAATATATATATATATATATATATATATATATATATATATATATATATATTTGAATATTTTCATTTTCCATTTAAATCAAAGTGTTATATGAATAAAAATCATGAACAAGAAGAATAATAAAATTCTATATTTAATTTCAAACAATACACATAATTCTACATGTTTGTTAATAGAAAATATTATACATAATAGGATATCAACAAATTAAAAATAATTAACTTGGTGGCTTTTTGGTAGTTGTTGGAACTGCATTATTTGTAGAACTTGGTGTAGCACTACCTATAAGGCCCAATGGAATTTTTCCCTGTCCATATCAAGGTAAAAAATTAATATATAACTTGACAAATTTAATGTAAAAAAATAAATAAAACCTGTAACATGAAGAAAATCATGAAAATATTAAATATTACCAAATTCAACAAAATTAATATCACATATGAGACTTAACAAATATGTCAATCAAACTCAACCAAGGGAGAAAAAACCATAGCATCTAAGTAAGATATATAAAACCAACATTGCCCTTAACTCAGGAAAAACTCCTCAAGAGATGAAAAATGCTTTCAGGGACATATTGAATGCCTACTTGTAAGCCATGCATGGCCAACAGACATACGTGTCAAAATAATACCATTACTTTCCTTTCTTTATTTTCTTCTCTTCTTTGAATGGCAACATATTATATGTAGACAATAAAAAATATTCTAATTGCTTATCGCTCATGCTTCATATAAATTATTATACATGTCTACGATTCTTCTTTTATTTTTTAAAACTTCTTCACTCACTTGAATGTTCAGGGAGTTCAAGTTAATTCAATTATTAGACCATATATAACAAATATTGATAAATTTGAAAACAAATGAAATATGAACGCCCCAAATATAATATCCTTAAATGCCAACATATTATTTTGTGTATGCTTGAATATGTTCTTGAAACTATTAACCCAGCAGATGTATAATAGATCATATGTACAAGTATAGTAATACAGGTTCTTAACCATAGGTTCCCTAAGTTTACCTTTCCTTCCCCTTTAACCATGTCAATTGAAACTCAAGCACATAATTACAAAATAGTTTAAGAACAGATGATAATATACATATGAAAGTAGAAAAGGTAATTGTAGAACACATCACATAATTGGGAGAGTGAAGCCGGTAGTATAGCAAATTAAGACAAAAGTAACAAGAAGAATTAAATTAAATAGCCCAACAGATGTGAAGTAAATCATATGTACAAATATAGCATAAAAAACCAGAAAAAACTAGCCATCAAGAGCAACATCCAATCATAAAAAATCAGCCATCAAGAGGAATATCTAGTCATAAAAAACCAGCCATCAAAAGTAATATCTAGTCATAAAAAACCAAAAAAAACCAGCTATCAAAAGCAATATCCAGTGATAAAAAATAACCATCAAGAGCAATATTCAATCATAAAAAGCCAACCATAAAGAGCAATATCCAGTCATAAAAAAATAGCTATTAAGAGCAATATCCAGTCATAAAAAATTAGCCATCAAGAGCAATATCCAATCATAGAAAACCAGCCATCAAGAGCAATATCCAGTCATCAAAAACCAGCCATCAACAGTAAAATTTTAAAAGATCCAGACAAGCTTCTAAAATTGTTGCTACGTACCAGCCATAATATATGGGCAGCTTTTATGAATATTAATACAAGGAGGCATTGTTATAATAAAATTTCAGATAATTGGCATCCACAGAAATTCGAAAACTAGTTGTTGATAGAAGTTTATACATTTACTTCTTCATAAATCTCTCTGAGATTTTTGCTATGCACCAACCATCATATATGTATAAAAGGCATTACTGACCATCATTCCTCAACCCCAAAGGAAAGAAAGGTAGAGACCAAAAAAGTAAAATTTAATTTCAATCATAGTGTATACAAATGACTAAACTATTAAATTCAAAAAGTGTATATGGATATTAGTACATGTTTGAGAGATGTGATTAAGGAGGTCATCTGTGACTGTAGTCTTTCCTCAAACTGTGCTTGCAACCTTTCTTCTCGTAATCTCATTTCTTCGTGTAGTTCTGTTGCAACCTTTTCACGTATTTTCTTCTCTTGCTCTTCAAGGTGTTGGGGAGTGATTTGGTTAGCAGCTCTCTTATTGGGAGGTTTAGCTCTGTATCCTTTACTGCGAAAGTAACTAGACTGTTGACCGAGAACTTGTGACAACATTTGCTCATTGCTCAGACCAGGAGTGTCTTCTTCAGATTGCTTGGCTATAATCTCTTTCAATTGGACCTATGTTTAAAGCAACCAAATATTTAGAATAACAAGAAGAAATATAAACTACAATTTGTATAAATTAATAAAATTTAAATATACATGAACTTCCTAAGACTTTGTATCTAACCATATAACTTCCCCTTCTTTATTCTTACGAGTATGTTGCAGCTCCTATATTTGGTCAATTGGAGCCTTCTCTCCAGTTTTAGGATTTCTCTACAATCAGACATAATTGCCACCCAATGATGAATAAAACATTCATATAATGTTATATATGAGAATAAGTTATTCTAAAGTTTCACCGTTAATTCTTCAACTTTTACAAATGAACGAGAACCACACGTATGTTTTGTTGTTTGCTTGGCCTTATTCTGTGCATTTGTTGATCTTTTGCCCTGGATTTCATTTCATATTTAGTTGTGTTATACATTTCATATTAGATCACTCTTTAAATATGGTATTACATAATACCTTAAAGCCATCTGAGCCAAAAAAGCTGACCAAGTGCTTCCATTCATCATCATTGACCATGGGAGGTGGATGTGCTACTCTCTCCTCATCTGTGTTGTACTTAGAGTACAAGATGTGCAAGCGACTCCTCCAATTTTTGTATAATCGTTGCGAAGTGGCATTGATAAATGCATCAAATAGATTATATGTATAAATGTGCGAAGAATTCAATACAAAACTATAAATTATATGTATATATAGCAACAATGCGCTAACACTAAGTCTTCAAATAGATTCTTCAGATAAAAAGTCTCCTTCATCACTTTCTGTGTCCATGATTTGATTTTCTTCATCGTCATTGATGAAATCAACTTCCCTGACACTTCTTCCATCACTCTGGTGACTAACACTTTGAGGTTGAATATCCTTTCGAAATAATACTACTGCAATGTCATTTTGATCATCATTGTGAATGAACTCATCACATTGAACCTCATCCTGTTGGTAAGCATCTTTAGTAGATAATTCTTCACCTACATCCTCTTCACAAGGCATGTTATAAAGGTCACGGAGACTTGTTTTCACAACAACAAGCCAATCTTGATCGACAATATCATTCAAATAGAATACTTGTTCTGCTTGAGATGCCATGACAAATGGTTCGTTCGTATTCAGCGAAGAATGAGAATTTACACTCATATATCCATATCTGTCGAATTTATATCCCCTTCCTAAATTAGCAACATCCCACTAATGACACTTAAAGAGATGTATTTTCCTATCCCCCACGTAAGAGAACTCATAAATATTCTCGAGGATACCATAATATTCTTTTTCAGGATCTAAATCATCTCCCTTCACAAGGACTCTGCTATTTTGAGTTTTTCTTTGAGCTTAACGATCTCTAGTATGAAATCTAAACCCATTGACCAAAATTGTTGTATATCTCTATACTACTTTTTAAGGACCAATGGCTAAACTAAGTAGCTCATCGTCTTTTTGCCAATGCGAACCTGGCTTCGTAACCTATAAAAAATTAACAACATTGGAAGGTTATGACATGAGATATAATATAATGCACTAGTTGACCTAATTAAAAGACACTTACTAGGAAATTAAACCACTGAGAAAACTCTTTAATATGCCTTGAATCAACATTTGATGTATGTGTCTGAAGCTCCCTTTTGTGCTCTCTACAAATTGTGTTGTTACATCTATTAGAGTTTGGTTTACCAATAATTGAATTGTCAACAAAGTATAATATACGTACTCTATGAACGGCCAAACTTTTTCATTATTTTGTAGCACGTATAGACACGCTTATCAAATTCTTTGTTAGATAGTAAAGTTGCTTTAGCAGCACCTCTTAATTGTCCACTTTGGGCAAATATTGATCTCCTAGAAGCTGTCATATTTTCATCCTCATTCCTTGTAGCTCTATTGAATTTTGTTGCGATATTGCTCAAATATCTTGAGCAGAATATCAAGCTTTCATCAATTAAATAGCCTTCAACAATTGAGCCTTCAGGACAAGCTTTTATTACTAACATATGATTTCAATGTCCATAGACACCTATAAATGCAAGTCAAAATTATTTGATTTTAGTAGTCAACACAGCTTAATAAATTAGCATAGGTTTGCTAGTGTTACCTCTCAATTAGATACATCCAACGATATTGGATAGGCCTTGAAATCTTTGCCTCTCTTGCTAAGTGGACAGGAAGATGGACCATGACATCAAAGAATGCTGGAGGAAACACATTTTCCAATTTGCACAAGGTAATGGCAATTTGTTTTTCAATTGAATCCAAGTCTTCTATAGTTAAGCATTTTGAGCACAGAATCTTGAAAAATTACGCCAACTCCACTATAGGATCACTCACTCAACTCCTTAGGCAATCACCCACGAATCGCAACTGGAAATACCTCTTGCAATAATATGTGATGGTCGTGACACTTTAGTCCATATATCTTTCTCTCTGCCACATTGACACATCTTGAAATGTTTGAAGAGAATGCATCAGGAACTTTTAATTGGGCTAAAAAGTTGCAGACCTTCAACTTTTCTTATGGTGATAACACATAAGATGCCGCTGGCAGTAAAATATTATTTCCTTGCTAAACAAGGTGTAAACCTGGCCTAATTCCCATGTCAACCAAATCGTAGCGGCTCTTCACTATGTCCTTCGTCTTTCTAGCCATATCTATCATCGTTGACACAATGTTGTCTGACACATTTCTCTTAATATGCATGACATCAAGATTATGTCACAGTAAAAGTGTGCTCCAATAAGGAAGTTGGAAGAATGTGCTCTTCTTCTTCCAATTATAAGCAATAGTTGACTGGTCGCGTGTTTGCTTCTTCCCTTTTCCAAACGTCACATTGGGTAAGAGTTCTAGTTGTTGAAGCACTTCCTCACTAGTTAAAGACGTCGATGCGTCATTGATTTCAACTTTACCATTAAATGCCCTCCTATTCCGCCGCCAAAGATGATTAGCTGGTAAGAAGCGGCGATGGCCTATATAACATAATTTGCTTCTTAATGATACGGAGTGAGTATCTTTGTTGCAACAAGGACATGCCAATTTTCATTTTGTTGACCAACTTGCAAGATTGCCATACACAGAAAAATCATTTATTGTCCATATGATTGCAGCTCGCATATTGAAATTTGACTGTGAATGAGCATCATACGTCTACACTCCCACCTCCCACAATTCTTTAAGTTCATCAATCATTAGTTCTAAATATACATCTATATCATCTCCTGGAGACTTAGGGTGTGGGATAAGAAGTTTCATCATGAAGTACAGTTGTTTCATACATTTCCAGGGGGCCAAGTTATATGGCACAAGAACAATTGGCCAAATACTATGGTTGGCACTCATATTTCCATACGGTTGGAACCCATCACTTGCTAACCCCATCCTAACATTTCTAGGATCCATTGAGAAATTAGGATATTGCTCATCAAAATACTTCCAAGCAATGGAGTTAGCTGGGTGCCTTAACACACCATCATCTACACGTTCCTCTCTATGCCATCTCATGTCTTTTGCAGTGTGTGTTGCCATGTATAGTCTTTGCAACCTAGGTTTTATTGGAAAATATCACAACACTTTGTGTGCTTCTTTTTGCCTATTTGCCCATTTGATTTCCATTCAGACAATTTGCATGTAGGGCATGATTGTGCAGTAACATGTTCTTTCCTGTACCGAATGCAGTCATTCTGACATGCATCTATTTTTATGTAGTCTAACCCCAAGTCTTGAACAATCTTCTTGGCTTCGTAATAGGAATTACGTACTTGGGCACCCTCTAGCAGTACTTCTTTAAATAAGTCTAACAATATGTCCACAGACTTATTGCTCCAATGATTAAGACACTTTAAATTAAGTAGCTTAACAATGAACGATAACTTTGACACATTCTCACAACTTGGATATAGACTTTTTTTTGGCATCTTGCAGTAATTGATAAAACTTTTTTGCATGAAAATTTGGCTCTTCATTGTTTTCTAGATTAGTATTCATCTCCTCTGTGTTTGCAACTCCATATGCATCGTGTATCATTATAGTAATATCATCCACCTCAACAAAGTCTTCTAAATGAGCATTCCCTTCATCAATGGGATATGAAGTTGTCCCAACAACTTCTCCATGGCGATCCCAAACCTCGTAAGATTGCCAAAAATCATTTTTTAACATATCAAACCGTACTTCATGTCTAACCCTGAACACCAGGTTTTTACATTTTTTACATGGGCACCTTATTCTACTGCCCACCCTCGGTTGACTGTATGTCCACTCAAGAAATTCATCCACTCCTTTTATGTACCTTCGATAAGCTCTATTTCCAATTTTCAACCAACTCTTATCCATTAAATTTCCTACAATTTTGGCCAGAGTAAAAGTGAGCAATTAGAAAAGAAAAATAACAAAGTATTTAGGCACAATAAAGTGTATATATAGTGATGAAATAAAATGGAATCGTGTTGCCAAATGTACAAAAAATGGACACATGTTTCCAAAACTATTAGAGAAAGATAAATACAAAGAGGTAGTTAAGATCACGTTCATTTATCAGAATCCTAGGAAGAAAACTTGTTATGTAAGAGAGCATGCAATATCACTAGTTTTGCATGCATAGATGATCCAACAAAGAAATGAGTTTAAACCATTGGCCTAGAACTCTAGATAAAGTTCCAACAAAATATTATAGAATGAGGGCCTACAACTTTAGACTTAATAAGGATGAAAAATTTCATGTTATGCTCTTCAATGGGAAACCATCCATTAGCCATCATCAAAGTCCTATTAATATACAACTTTGCTAAATAATTAACCACTTTGTAATTCTAGTACTTCAAAGTTGAGCTTCATTCTATTCCAAAAATAAAGTGAACCATAACCTATTGGTTATGGTTCTGTTTCAAAAATATGTGTGTGGATCTTTTTGATTTATGGTGTATTAAGATGTTTGTTTAAATGAAGGATTTGGATGAGAAGGTCAAATTTCTTATTGCTTTTACATGTTGGTTTATATGGAAAGCAAGATGTGAATGGGTTTTCCAAGAGTGTTTCTAGTAGACTTTTTCTCTCGCTGGGCAACTTAAAATTAATATTGATGGATCTTCTTATAGCTCTTCAAAGTAGGTTGGAATAGGAATTATTTGTCAAAATTCTTCAAGTTCTGCTTTAGATGTTTATGCCATAGTTCATGTTATTAATCTTTCAATTGTTGAGGCATTATCTTTAATTTATGCCCTATAGTTGATCTAGAATAAACATCTAATAGATATTAGTCTAGAGTTTGATTGTGGTGTCCTTATTCATTTTGTGGTGGCAAGGTATTATACTGTTGGTTGGCAATGTTCAGACTTGTTGGAAGAAATTTCTTATATGCTCTAAGAAAGTATAAACTATTCCAAACAAGTTCTACATAAAAGAGATATAATAAAGAAGAGAATAATCTATCTAATATATAATCTCTAAGTTTAAGGTGTAAGAGACACTAAGATAATATTATAATTCACTTAAATCGTAGTGAAGAACAAAAAACTTGGCTGGTTCATGAACTTTAATTCTGACCTATCCACATTGTTTGACCACATTATGGGAGATGAAAGTTAATAGTAAACATATAAAGATACATATCTATCATTAACATTTAGGTTGCATCCATTTCTCATGGCTATCCAAGTTCAAGTAGAAGAGAAAAAATAGTAGAATATTGAGAAACCTACATCCCTATTTAGCACCCTAACCCTCCTCCAATTAACTGCTACGATTCTCTCCCACTAGCATCCTGCATTTCAGTTCTTTTGCTCATTTCTCCTTTCCAACCTTAACCAAGTCAAAGCACTAGAATTCTATCTTGTCAGCAGCAAAATGATGAGTTGGGGTAGAAGAAAATCTTCTCCTCCACCTTCATCTAGACCCTTATTTATCTCTGATGTATCTCCTTTCTCATAGCTGTCCAAGTTCAAGCAGAAGAGAAACAATAGTAGAATATTGAGTAGAATATTGAGTAGGATATCATTTACATTTAGGTTGCATCCATGATTATCACTAAAACCAGTACTATATTTAGTAGGATGTAATATATCATTTACATTTACATTTACCAGTACTATATCATTTACATTTAGGTTGCATCCATCATTTACATTTAGAAATAGTGTAACGACCGATTTTATATATATATATATATATATATATATATAACGACTGATAAGGGATTCTAAACAGCGAACCATACACATTTATATAAACAGCTAATATTCCATTATCATAATATTCGAACTACATCAGAGATTAACATTTATACAGCAGTGACATTAAGTCACTTAACTACGTCAACTTAACAATGAACCCTATACTGCACATCTCCCCTGGGTGTAAAGGGTGGAGGAGGTGGTGCTAGCATCGGGATCTGTACAAAGCATAGCCATCCACTGGATCTTCCATGATCAAGTGCATAGAAGCAGCTAGCGTATCGTTTGTGCTTATCTGAACATAACACCAACAATAATGAGAACAAAAGTTCCCAATAGGTTTAACATTAAAAGCATCATATGGTAATTAAGGAAAACACAGTGTTATGTCCAGCTGTATAAACTACAGAAAACATTTTCTCTTTGTATATGATAAAATAACAAGAATGTATAGCATGCTTTCATATTCACAAACAGGTTATGCATCAATATTAGGCATGTATAATAACCAGGTTATAATTCAATAATATGTTTGTGTATCTATCTTTGTAATACTTTCATGTAGGGTGACTGATCGTCTGTAGCCATATCACAACACTCGGTGACTAATCATCTGTAGCCACATCTCCACACTCAGTGACTAACCATCTGTAGCCACATCAACCATATACATAAACATGATATAATCATGTATACATCAAACAACTCACCTTTATCATCATACTTGCCATCCACAATCAACTTCGCCTCTTCATACAATCACTATGTAATAACCCCTTTTATCGTCATATAAAAATGTACACATCATATTCTTTAGTCATCATGACCATCACAATGGGATTATGCATTAACCAAGCACATCAATAATATCATGCATAATATCATCACTACATCATTTTAACAAATATGTATTAATACACTTACCAACAATGCATACCTTATATCATGTAATCTTCATGCATTGATATACTAGCATAGGCATCAAATCAACATGCATTTCATCCATACATTGCACATCTAGCTCGTATGCAATTCACTTACATATATCTCATCAATACATAACAAATTCACTTGCATAGGTCTCATTAATATGTATTTATATCAATACATTAGACATACATCTCATCAATATGCAACATGTGATTTAATTTCTCATAATAAAAGGATGGAATCCACACTACAATGTATTATTAAAAAGGTATTTATTTGTATTTTAGTTCCCCTTAACATCATCCATTCATTAAAGTTCATTTAGAGCCTTCAAAATGCAAAACAGAGCAAAAACAGCCTCAAGCACGGCCTGGCCTTGTCACCAAGCACGGCCGTGCTTCAAGCTATGAAAATTGTGCTGAGAAATCACAAAACAGCCCGAAGCATGACCTGGCCGTGTCACCAAGCACGGTCGTGCTTCGGGTTCTCCCTGCAGTCCAGATTTCTGTCCAGTCAGACCTTCCTTTACTAAAAAGACAATAACTCCCTCAATTAAACTCCGATTAAGGTGATTTTGTTGTCTATAGAAAGCTAAGTTAAATATGTACAACTTTGATGTTTACTACGTTAACAGATTAAAAATAGAAACATGTGAAAACTTTGTCCAAAAATAGCATTGTGATTATGTGCGTTAAATCTGACCATTCTTCACTCATTATGAGATATCTCTCTCATTTGAAATCCATTCAAGGCGATTCCAGAGGCGTTGGAACGCTAAGAAACAGGGCTACAACCCCTGTGTCATACATATTTCTAGATTCGATACAACTCATATCCAACAGAACCAACCATTCAGACCATCGATTTACACCATTTTCAAGCAAAAATCAACAAACACATGTATGATCTATGCATCCAACTCTCACCTTTCATGGCCAACCATAAATATTCATCATGAATCATCAAAAAAGGATATATGAAACACTTATAAATCATTCAATATACATTAAATTCCATGAAAACATGAATAATTTTAAACCTACCAAACCAGAGATTCTTTCTCTTCTCAAGGTTTCCTTGGATTTCCTCCTCTTGATCACTCTCCTTCTTCCTTTCTCTTGGATTTCACCTTGTTTCTTTCTCTCTCCTCTCTCTCTCTTCTTTTTCTCCATCTCCTTCTCTCAGTCTCTCTCCCTTCTCATCCTTTTCCTTGGCCGCCCCTTTCTTCCCCTTGATCTTTTTGGCTAACTTCTCCTCCAAGCCACTTGGTCAAGTCAACTTCTTGTTCTCCAAGCCAAGGGTGAGATATTTAATCCAAGCTTCTCCAACAAGCTTAGTTGACCCCTTCTCCAAGGCATGGAAAAATATTATTTTAATCCCAAGCTTCTAGAAGGTTGGCTCCCTTTAACACATGCCTTCTATTTCTTTGAGAATTACACTTTTGCCCTTTAGCCACTTTATCATTTTTCTAAGATTTCATCGATGTTCCATTTTATTCTCTTCCATTCCCTTCACCATGAGAATTAATTTCCAATTATTAAAATTTAGGATGTTACAAATAGCATATCATTAATCAAGATATCTAACATGAAATGGTAAAATAGTGAAGAAGGTATGTACTTATCCAATACTATATTCAATCTAATTGTACAGCTAGGCTTAAATATAATATTAACCTATGTCATGTATGAACTAACCTGTAATATTAACCCATGTCTTCACTCATAGTGATGAAGGTTCCATAAAAAGGTCCTATGCAATAAACATCAACAGATTCTATGCATAGGACCAAATTCCAAAGTACTCTACAAGAGAATTGCCCAATTATGGCAAAAATAGTACCCAGAGGTCTCTGAGTAGGAAGTATGATATGGCTGTGAATGCAAAACAGAAAGTGACACTTTAAATAATTTATGCCTTTCACATAATTGGAAGGCAAAGGTCTAGTGGCACATCACTCAGTCACTCATAGAATCAAGTAACAAGTTCATAAATCCTACTGATTGTTTCATATAGCCTAAATAAAAATTATAAATAAAAAGATGGAAGAAACCCAATCACAAAATTTACATAGCATGCTTACTAGGTCTAGGAGATATTTCATACCAACATATAAAACTAAGTAAGAAAAAGAAAAAGAAAAAAATCATAAACTTGTTCATACAAGATGTTTTAGAAACACTATGTCAACAAATGCACATCCAATTGTGAGGAAATGAAAATGGTAAAAGTCATCCAAACAACTTTGAACACCTCCGTTTTTAATAGAAATGAAACGAGGAAATGATTAAATAAAATGCACTATAAACTCCTTTGCTGCATTCTGCAGGAAGAAACTAGAATAAAAGATAAAACCAAAGACCACAACATGAATCCCACAAGTAGAAGCATAACTAAATTAACTCACCCATCTCACCAATAAAATCAATTAAAATAAAAAAAATGTTTGACTTGGATGCTAGCTTTTGCATCTTCGCAATGTGCTTAAAACACAGCACCACCAAGTACCTTACTGTCCCTGTCTTAATTGCAATACTAAACCTTGATCTTAAAAGAGCAAGTTTTTGCCTTTGTAACAAACTTTCCAATTGATAACATATGACAGGAGCTCTGCAACCATAAGGTGACAACAAATAATAGCATTATTTGTCATCCTATTACCCACTCAATAACTTAATCGAGGTTTGGAAAAAATACCCAACATCTGAAATTGGTGCAAAAGATTAAACTAAGTATAATACCAAAACAAAACCCAGCTCCAATCCAAAACTAAACCCCCAAACGCATCAAATCCAACCAAAAAATAGAAACCCCCAACTGAATCAAAGGTAAATGAAAATATATAGACAAATTGGAGAAAATACTCACCTAAGATGCTTTACTATAGTCCTACAGAAAACTGTAGTAGAATATTGCTCTTCACAACAGCCACCTGGGTAATGGTTCACGGTGTAGGATGGGTCTTTATGCAAACACAATGGGGTTTTCTATGTGACTCTTTTTTGTGGGTAGAGAGTTCTAAGACAGTACAAAAACAAAGAATTAAAGGAACCCCAAAACTGAATCAAATCAAAATCACAATACAAAGAAGAATTGGAAAAAAGACTCACTTGAGATGTTTCTCTACTGTGCTACGACAAACTAGAGCGGAACATTAATCTTCACGGTAGCCACCTCGACAATGGTTCACAATTTTGGGAGTTCTAAGAGCTTCACAATGGGTTTCTCTATGAAAAATGTGGTGGGTTTTTTGTGCAACTCTCTTTGATCCGTGGAGGGTGGAGGTTTCATGAGAGGAAGAAATAGAGTTCACGGGAAGACGAAATGAAGAAAACAGAGTGGAGGGTTCGCGGGGGGATAAATAGGGTTCACAGGAGGAAGAAATGAAGCAAATAGAGAGGAATGTGTTTGCGGGAGGAAGAAATGAATAAAAAAAAGGAGGGTTTGTGGGTGGTAAATGATTTTGCCGCTTTTTATTATTATTAAGAGTCAACCTTTTAGTGGCGACTAAGCTTAGTCACCACTAAAAGGTATCTTTTAGTGACAACTTACTAGGGTCGTCACTAAAAATCTACCTTTCAATGATGACATTGATAAGTCGCCACTGAATGGTATCTTTCAGTGACAACTTTTTTAGTCGCCACTGAAAACTTGTCACTGAATCTGCTTTTTCTTGTAGTGTGAGGTTTCACATGAAAAACATCGTAGGTGTAACATCCTTAATTTTGTTTCTTTTATCAATAAAGGTACATAAATATTTAATTAAGAAAATAAAATTTATTAGTCTATTTTTTAGATATTTAAGGAAATATAAGTCTTAGAAATTCTTCACCTTATGTGTTTGCATAGAAAATATTTCTAACATTAAGGGAATAAGTAAAGAAAGAAAACCTAATAGGAAAAATTAGAAATAACATACTAAAGAGAGGAAAAATTCTTGAGTAAGGAAGATAAATTTTTGGGAAGTAAAAGTCTTAAAATTTTAAGAAGATTGGATTAGGGTAATTTTTCTTAATTCAAGAGCTAGAGTTCGTAAGTTTAACATCTCCAACCATACATTCGGCCTTCACCTATGGACACTTCATGAATAGCTCTCCTAAAACAATGTATTCAATTTGAAGTGGGATTGAACCCGAAGATAAGGAATGCTGAAACAAGGTGGCTTTGACCTGATTGTAGCTGAAAGGTGGATAAGGGAACTGGAAAAAATATTTAAAGTGATGGGTTGTACTGAGGAGTAGCAAGTTATCTTCACTGCATATATGCTCAAAGAAGAAACAGAATACTAGTGGCATGGAGCTAGAGAATTTTTAGCTCACTAAGGAAGGTAGATCACCTGGTAGGTGTTCAAAGACACCTTTTTAGAAAAGTACTTCCTAAGTATTGTGCGAGCAGAGAAGGAGATCAAATTTCTCTAATTTAGGCAGGGCAGCATGACCATAGACCAGTACATCGCGAGGTTCAAGGAGTTATGTAAGTTCTCTTTTTACCTGGAATTTAACTCCGATGAAGCATGGAAGGCTGTTAAATTCAAAGCAAGATTGAACCCAGAGATAAGGAATGCTGTTGTAGCTATGGAGAACAGGGAGTTTGTACCTCTGATAAATAAATGCAGACTCCTAGAGAAGAGTTTGAGGGCAATGGAGGATGAGAAACAAAGAGAGAACTTCTGGAAAGGGAAGAATGGTACACAAAACTCTAGCATAAATGTCAGAGGAAAAGGACAGGGTACTAGCAAGAGGCCAATTACTATAAGTCCCTGAACCTTCCAATAAAACTTTTCCACAGTCAAGTGTACTAAGTGCGAACGTGTGCATAGTAACTGACCATGCTACATGGGATTAGATGTTTGCTTCAAATACTGACAGAAGGGTCATTTTGCAAAGAATTGCCCACACAATGTGCGGAAGCAACCAAAACAGAGGCCTCAGTTGAAAGGAAGGGTCTTCACCCTGAGCAACCAAGAGGTAGTTGATGTGATCTTAATTAAGCATGATATTAATACCTTTAAACTTAATTTTTGTTTGATTTAAGTAAATATAATTAGGAATTAGCTTAGTTTTGTGTTTTGTGTTGTAGGAACAAAAGAAGAAGAAAAGATAAGAAAAAGATAAGAAATTCATGGAAAAATGCTACATTGCAGTGATTCCAGACCTTTCAATATTGTTTTGAGCATATCTCCCTCTTATGAACTCCAATGAAAGTGATTCAAGTGGCTGTGAAAGTATAACACCATTATCTACAACGTTTATGTTGGAAACGTGGTCAAATTCTAGATATTTAATAGCATTACAGAGCTCGTAAATCAGAATCATAGTGTAGCAGAACGAATTCTGACCTTTGTTCAATAATTTTGTTATATCTCCTTCAATTTAGATCATATTAAGTTAATTCCAGCGGCTATGGAAAGAAGAGTTACAACTTTCATAGTCGGTACTTTGGCAAATTTTGGCGCGCCGGGGCGCCCAGGTGTCAAAACCAGAGTGCCCCATGGCTAGCTCAGGCGCTGCAGCACCAATTCGCTGAAGTCGCAATTTTTAAGGGTTTTCAACTCCAATTGAAGCCCGATGGGCTAGGATTTGACCTAGATACATTGCTACTTCGATTTGGAGGAGTTAATCTATAAAAGGGGAGGAAAGCAAGCAGAGAATTCATTCAATCATTCATCTAAGTTCTTAGTTACATTTTTCAATTCTTCTTTTGATTTTCTTATGGCCTTGCGTGACTAATTCTTTTTAGTTGGTTGAGGTAGATTGAAACCTCAAGGGATCTTCATGCATTATGAGATATGGATTTGATTTTATTAGTTCAATTTGAATTGAGTATTGATTATTCATATGCTCTTCTTCTTAATGATTATTCATATGATTGTTAGGGAGGCCTACTAGTATATTATCTGTCTTAATCTACTGCTGAATTATATTTTGAACAAAGTCTTCTATTCTGTGATTCATGAGGCAAATAGATTTGAAGATTTTGGA
The DNA here is from genome assembly GCA_037074535.1 of Gleditsia sinensis. NCBI lineage: Eukaryota > Viridiplantae > Streptophyta > Magnoliopsida > Fabales > Fabaceae > Gleditsia > Gleditsia sinensis. The sequence goes on from CM073463.1 coordinate 29,875,046, forward strand.
TTATAAATCATTGAACCTTTGATGAATAATTAACTAAATTAGATATAGCCGATGCATTTATATTTGTTTAGCTCTATCAGTTTCTCTAGTTCTTCATGCGATTAATAAGTTATGCTTTACCAATGTGCTAAAGGATTGCTTGTTAATTAGGGTTTAATTTGTGTGATTGTTATTAATTTACTAGCCTTAAGGAGGAACAAGTTTAGAAACCCAATAATAGAAATTCAATTACAAATTGATTATGTTGTCAATGCTCAATGCAATCTCTTGACAATGGATATCAACCGAAACCAACGTCTTTATCATTAATCACTCTTTCTTATTTACTTTCATTATTGTTTACTTGGTTTTATTTACAATTATCAATCCCCCCTTTTTCAATCTCATAAGGTAATTCCAGTCTCTGTGGGATCGACACTTACTCCCACTACTACATGTTAGTTTTGAGGTAAGGTATCAATTTGGGTGTACCTGCCACAGTACGCACCAAATTTTGGCGCCATTTCCGGGGACTGTGTCTATTTACCTTTTGTGATTTTATTTTATTTTAGTTTTTCCTTTTTGTTCATAACTATGAATATGGCAGCCAATTTTCAACAATTTAGCACTAGGTTGGGCTCTCCATTAAGACATGCTGGTGAGGTATGTAGTTCCTCCCTTGAACAATAACTAGCAAATTTAACCTCTCTTGTTCGTCAATGTGTAGAAAATATGCAAAGAGAAATTTTCTATGGAAATCATTCAATCATGGACATCCGTCTAATGGGTACCCAACTTTCTATGAAGAATCATTTGAGCAGGTAAATATGGTTAGTGGTTTCCCTAGGCCACCACAAGGGAGGTATGATTCCTATTCAAACATGTATAATCCAGGACGGAAGGATCATCCCAACTTTAGGTATGAGAATGCACAAAATAGGCCTACAGAACAGAATTGTACAAATTTTCACCATAATCAACAGGCCTATTATCCTAGACATAATACATTTCAGGATTTCCAGGTAAGTACTCCTTTACAAGATATTGTTAAATCTCTTTCACAAAATACTTATCAATTTCAACAAGAGGTAAGGGCCAGCATTCAAAGCTTAACAAATCAAATTGGGTAATTAGCAACAACAGTCAGTAGGCTAGAGAATCAAAATTCAGAAATTGGAAGTCTAGCCCCAGCATCGTTAATGCAAAAGGAAGAAAATTCTGAACTGAATAAAAAAGATGACTTGGAAGTTGACACTAGTAAGCCTACTAAGAAAGAGGCTATGGAATCTACGCTAAATGCCAAATTCCAAAAGAAAATTACTGCAGGAGAGGAAGCACTAGAAGTACAGTAAACAAGTAAGGATTTTTCTATGTTGTTACTAATTTTTAATAAGATGCATGTACCTTCTATTTTGCAGTATTCTGACCTAGGCTTAAAGAGACTCCCTAGCCATTTAAAGGGCATATACGGTGGAGAACCACCCGCAGTTATAACCTCAAATAAATATGTCATACTCAAAGATAAAGGAAAGTTACCCCATGCTTTGGTAGAATCTCGAAAGGATGAAATTAAATTGGATGCCAAAAGCTACTCAAGACATCGGTTATTTCCAGGTAAGTTGAGTTCTCATTTAATTAAATCTTTGACTAATGCTGACTTCCCTCTTCATAATTCAGCTAAACCTCAAAATTCTGCACTTTCAAAGGCAAGCCAATTCAAAGTTAACATCAAGGATCCTCCTCGAATGACATGTGAAACTTTGAGTCGAACCAACGACATTAAACAAAGGCGCTTATTAGGAGGCAACCCAACATAAAAAGAAAAAGAAAAAGAAAAGGTGGATATCAAAAAAAAATTCAGGGTCCAGTAATGCAACATGCTCATTCTAACCCAAACAAATTCGAGGAAGTCCACTTAACTCATATGATTTCATATATCTTTTCCTACTCTTATCTTTCTTTTACACTGAGGATAATGTAAAGTTTGAGTGTGGGGGTGGAAGTATATTTGTTTGAATAATTATGACCCCATTATGAGCATCAATTTTTTGATTTTCACTATTAATGCACTTTTATTGTGTTTAGCAAGTCGAGTGATTGTGTGAGTGTTTCAATTTATGTTTTGGGATGTTAGGCACAACCAACAGCCAATGATATGACTATCCAAATTTTTTTTAGCTCTTCAAAAATGTAAAAAATTCATGATTGTGTGCAATTTTATCCCTTTTGCAATTTATTACTTTTGACTTTAGAATCCTAAAATATGTTTGCACAATAATTTTGGGTATTCAATTTATCTTTTACTTAGAGAATGTTTATATAATTCAAAAATATTTCATGATCTCAACAAGATTCTAGAACTTATTTGAATGTTGCTTGAGGCAAAATCCTAGGTTAATACTATTATTTAGGAGATGATTTAGGCATTATTGGATAGATTGAGCCTTTCTAGCCTAACCTAAACAATGAAATATCCTTGGTTCCTCCATTTTGAGCTTAATGAATTTTTCCTTTTAAAAACCATAAATGAGCTGAAAGCTAAATTTTGTATGAATATCTTTATTTTTGATCCTATTCACTCACTCTATGATTATTTTTCTGAATACTTGTTTTGTAGAACATTATTTAAAAAAAAGGTGGAGCAAAGAAAAGAAAAGAATTATGAAAAAAAAAAGAAATATGCAGAGGAAATAGAAGAAAAATACGAATGTTGTGAAAAGAAAAGAAAAATTAGAGAATTGAGGAAAAAGGATAGATAAATTCAATTGAAACAAGAAAATGAATGTGGGGGGAGAAATCACCCCAAATTTAGGAAAGCTCAAGAGATCAGATTTAATCGTGTGGTGCTGGGTGATTAGCCTAAATTTGTATCCTTTATCTTACCTTACACCCTTACCACATTACAAGCTAAATAAAGTCCTATTGATCCTAGAGGTAGTTTTGGCCTACATTAGTGGAGAGTGGCATGAAGAATAAGCATATGGAAATCCTAAACTAATTAGAGATCTACAATCAAAATTTTGGGATATATAAACTCATAAGGGAAAAAGAAATTTTATTGACCCAAAAACACACACACACTAGGGATTCAGAAGGATGAAATAATAGGTTGCATTTGTGTCAATCTTGTCCTTGATTATGGCCTTCCAAAATTTTTCTACAGTATATTTTTATGTTATGAGGCAAACGTTTAGTAAGCCTAACACTCACTACATTATTGATTATTGTTGTTTTTTTTGTCTTTAGGGATTATTTTGCTTGAGGACAAGCAAAAGATTGAGTGTGTGGGTATTTGATGTGATCTTAATTAAGCATGATATTAATAACTTTCAACTTACTTTTTGTTTGATTTAAGTAAAATATAATTAGGAATTCGCTTGGTTTTGTGTTTTGTGTTGTAGGAACAAAAGAAGAAGAGAAGAAAAAGATAAGAAATTCATGGAAAAATGCTACATTGCAGCGACTCCAGACCTTTCATCACTATTTTGAGCATATCTCCCTCTTATGAACTCCAATCAAAGTGATTCAAGTGGTTGTCAAAAGATAACACCATTATCGACAGCGTTTATGTTGGACACTTGATCAAATTCGGGATATTTAGTAGTGTTACAGAGCTCGTAAATCAGAATCATAATGTAGCAGGATGAATTCTGACCTTTGGTCACTAATTTTGTCATATCTCCTTCAATTTAGATCAGATTAAGTTGATTCTAGTGGCTACGGAAATAAGAGACATAGAGATACAAATTCCATATTTAATAATTTGGTAGATTCTGGAGTTTTCTGGGAGTCGCGGCACTCGCAAGAGAGCGGCATGGCACTACATCATCACAGATTCGGAGGGCCACGGCGCTCCCTAGAGCGCCGTGGCATTTGCTGCACAGAAGCATCGGGCACCCGAGCGTCAGAACCAGAGTGCCCCAGAGCTAGCTCAGGGGCTGTGGCTCCCGCCGCCACACCAATTTGCTGAAGTCACGATTTTTAGGGTTTTTCAACTCCAATTAAAGCCCGATGGGCTGGGATTTGACCTAGATACATTCCTATTTTAATTAGGAGGAGTTAATCTATAAAAGGGGAGGAAAGCAAGCAGAGAATTCATTCAATCATTCATCCAAGTTCTTAGTTACATTCTTCAATTCTTCTTTTGATTTTCTTATGCCCTTGCGTGGCTAGTTCTTTTTAGTTGGTTGAGGTAGATTGAAACCTCAAGGGATCTTCATGCATTATAAGATATGGATTTGATTTGATTAGTTCAATTTGAATTGAGTATTGATTATTCATCTGCTCTTCTTCTTAATGATTTTTCATATGATTGCTAGGGAGGCCTACTAGTATATTATCTATCTTAATCTACTGCTGAATTATATTTTGAACAAAGTATTCAATTCTGTGATTCATGAGGCAAATAGGTTTGAGGATTTTGAATTATAAATCATTGACCCTGTGATGAATAATTAACTAAATTAGATATAGCTGATGTGTTTATATTTGTTTAGCTCTGTCAGTTTCTCTAGTTCTTCATGCTATTAATAAGTTATGCTTTACCTATGTGCTAAATGATTGCTTGTTAATTAGAGTTTAATTAGTGCGATTGTCATTAATGTACTAAACTTAAGGAGGAACAGGGTTAGAAACCCAATGATAGATATTCAATTACAAATTGATTATGTTCTCAATGATCAATGTAATCCCTTGACGGTGGATATAAACTGAAACCAATATCTTTATCATTAATCACTCTCTCTTATTTACTTTCATTATTGTTTACTTGGTTTTATTTACAATTAACAATCCCCCCTTTTCAATAACATAAAGTAATCCCAGTCTCTGTGAGATCGACCCTTACTCCTACTACTACAGGTTAGACTGGATGTCTTAAAATCGGATCTTACTAAATTATTGCACCAAGACCTTTGAATTTCTACCTCCTACTATACAAGAGGAGCTGCAGTTATTGATGCTAAATGCCTGTTGGTTTGTGATTCATACAAGATGAATACAATGTCAAAACGCAAGTGCACGTGTCGCGACCAAGTAATAAAGTGATGAGTGAGTATCGTCCCATGAGGAGTGAACTAAAAACTGTTTAGAGACTTTGCTATATGAATGCTGTAGCAACACTAAATTGTTCACAAAATTGGAATAGACGTGGGTTGACTGACTTTTACTATAACTAAAAGGAAAAGTAATAGAAAGGAAACTATATGGGGAGAACTGGGCTTGTTCAAGGTTGTCATGGACTACTGCACTCAAATTGCTCTAGGCTTTGCTGCACCAATTGTTCTGAGTGCTAAATTCAGTCCTGGATGGAGTCTTCCCAGACTGCCATACCTTACAATTCCAAGGTTTAGACACACATTCCTGCATCAATCCTCACCTCCGAATTGTGCATGAAGTCCATTAAGGGACTAATGGGGTACTCGTATATCCCTACATGAGGTAACCCCTTTACATTCAGCTTTTTCCCAACCTCCATTATCCTTCCAGGTGAATGGTGGCCTTGGTTTTCTTCCTTCAAACTTCTGTTATTAAGCAAAAAAAGCTACAGCAAATACATTTGAATGGTAAACAAAACTGCAGCAAAATGTATTGATAATAAAAGTGTGCTTCAGTCCATTACAACCCTTGTGCAACCCCAGTTGGAAACTAGCCAAGCCTCATTGGTGCACCGGTTACAAAATTCCCAGAAACACTCGTATGAATTCTAAGAGATAAAAAACTAAATTACAAATGCAGTTCTTTCTTTTTGATAAAACAGTAAAACAACAATCAGTGATCAAAATTTCCTTCTAAAATTGCGCACTATCCCCTCATGCTGCACCTCTCGGTGTTAGCAGCACTCTAGGCTGTGGTGTTATTTTTCTCCCAATTCTCTCCTTTTCCTCCCCGGTGGGCTCTCCTGCAACAGTTGCTTTATGGCCTTTTATAGACAGCCCTTTGTGGTCCAAATAAAGCGCTTAGGATTACTGACATTCCTTCTGCTCTGCAGCCCGCGCCCTTGTTGTGCAGCTTTTCCTTCTCCACTTTCAGTAGTGGAGGGCAGTCCTGTATCAGCAGCCTGCAGTGTTCTTGCTGCTGTCTCCTGCTCACTGGTGGCTGCTCCTGCTGCGCAGCTCTGTCATCTGCACCAAATCAAACAGTATGATTGTATTGCAGGAGAGAGAGGAAGCAACTTATCCACTATCACCCGGGGTTTTGCTATCATTACTATACATGCTTACTAAAATGCTGCAGCAATGAGGTAGCTAACGTTACATCTAGAAAGGTCATCCAATTTAATTAAATCAGGGGGGTAAGAGTGCTTAAAACACCAAAAAATTCAATAAACAATCATGAGCAACACATAGAAGCTAGAGTGAAATGCAGTTATCAAATCCCCCTAAACTGAAAGGATTGCTTGTCCCCAAGCATCCTACTCTGCTCACTACAAACCTACCACCCAGTAGTTCGAGACTTTTCTCATGTAAGACTCCATAGCTCTGCTGATAGCTCTCAACTCTCAGGTTTGCTTTCATATGAAGGATACCACAAATCTTACTCCCAATCACAGCAAAAACCTTCTTTGAATTTGTGTGTGTTACATGGACAGTTTTCCTAAGAGTTACTTGGGTCAAAAATAGCCAGAGTTCCTAAGACTTTTATGCTAATATTTCGAGCTTCCTTTCCTAGGTCAAGTTGGCATTTACCATAGGTGCAGTCAGGGCACATATATGGGGAAATGGGGTAGCTTACTGAATTTCTTCCTTTACTGTTTTTTTTTTCTGGTAAACATCTTATTCATGCAGAGGTCATTATAGCCTTTTGACGTGAATGCCCACATGTTCAATGCAGGCACCCGGTTACTCAACCTTATCACCCTTAAACCGCTTCCCACTCATACTCTACATCCCTGTTTTACGCAAAGGCACACATGGGGCTCATGCATACCCTTGGTTACTAAGGAATTATGGAGCATTAGAGTGTCCACTCTTTGTTCTTGTTTTACGCAAAGGCACACATGGGGCTCATGCATACCCCTGGTTACTAAGGAACTAGTAGCGTGTACAAATTTTTCTTTTTATTTTCTACTCCCCTCCCCCCAAACTTAAGCCTTTATGCCCCTATGTGTCTGCTTCTTTTATAATTCTATAGGAAGCTCTCAATACTAGCTCTAAGACTAAAGTCCTCTTTCTGAAAGATCACCAAATTCTCTTTTGGGCAAACTGCCCATGATTCAGTGCTTATAAGAAGAGGGTTCTGTGTGTGGTTGGGTAAGGTTGTAGGTTTCCTATTCTGATTTCTAGCAAAATACCCGATCCTCCTCATGGAGTATCCCAGAATCATTCAGCAGGCTATGCAATATGTACCTATTTCCCCCTCTCTTTTTTCTTTTTTTTTTCAAAACTTTTTAAAACTTTTTATCAAACAATTATAACTGTATTCATCCCAATAAGTGATTACTAAGATAGACTTATTCAACACTGGCAGACAAAAACATGAGTGGACAGCAATGTAACAGACCTAGATAAACAACACACAAATAAGCAAGACTAACTATGAAATATGCTCCAGCAATACTACAGCAATGAATCAAAACACAAAAGTGCCACAGCAATATTATTCCAAACAGACTTTATAGCACACCCTCCCCCCAAACTTAAATTAAGCAGTGTCCTCACTGCTGATACAATGGCCATAAAACAAAAGACAACTAAAAACAGCAGCAGAAACAAAGGAATTCCAAATACAGCATAGAAGAGATAAGGGTTGAGGGAACTTCCTGAGGGTGCTAGCAGGTATGCTGCAGCACCCTAGGGTCATTGACCCCCAGAAGATCTTGATGAACTTCTGAGCTCACTGCTCCGCTGTGTTGATTACTGTGGGGTCTTTCCTTTGCTTAATATTGCTGCCCGTTTTGAAATGGGCTCATCGTCATCAGAGGACTCAGTTTCCCTTGGTGTCTGGTGGGGTTCGGGATGGGGCTCCTTGCTGAAGGAGGATCCTTCAAAGTCCTCAGGTTGCTCTGGTTATGGTGCAGGTGCTGGGGCTGACTCCTCGAAAGTGGCATGGAGCAGGTCAGTAGGAAACTCTGGGAATGGGAAAAATTGCTTAAAGTTTTGCTCCAAAGTGGTGTGGAGGGCAAAGTCCCTCTTCTGTTCGTAGCGCCAGAAGGTCTGCTAGTGCTGCAGCAGCTGTGCTTGCTATCTGAGGATTGTTGCTTGCTGTTGTAGAATGTGCTGGAGGGTCTTGTCGACAGGTTCAGTGGCAGAGGAAGAAGCAGATGGGCCAGCAGCTGGTGGAGGGTCTCGAGAGGCAGCTGGTGGGTGCAGGGCTGCTTTCTCCAGAACAATACGAGCAATGGTGGTAGGGGTGATGGGATTAGTATCCTTCAAGACCTCTTCGTTAATGGAGACTGGTACTCCATGATTCTTGCATAGGGTGGTGATGAGGGAAGGAAAGAGTAGGCTTCCCTTCTTTCGGTTGGCACATGCTCAGATTTGGCCACTGATAATGCGGCCAATGTTGAGGGGCCTGCCGAGGATGAGTGCGTCCACCATTGCCACCCTTTCTCGACTCACAGTCTGCCCATGGGTGGAAGGTAGCAGACGAGTCTTGAGAAAATGATACCAGACTTTCGCTGCCGGCACCAGGGAGATTTGATTGACAGTGGTGGAGCCCTGAGGAGATTTATCCCTGCAGATAGTCCTCATAGTTGTCCTCCTCGTCGGGCAAATTGTAAGCCTTGTTGATTGCAGCTTGGTCAAAACGTACCTTCGTTTCCCGAACTCTCACCCACTTGTCAGTTTCTGGTGAGAAGTTCGCATAGAACTCCCGAACTAGTGGAATGAGTGCCGTTTGCGGATGGCTTGCAAAATTTTCCCAGGCCCTCTGCTTTACCACCGTGCCAACGTACATTGGCATCCCCAAATCGCCAACAGAGGTGAAGGTGAACCCTTTCTCAGCGCAGAAGTTTCTGGGCACGATTTCGTCGTCGTGCTTCTTCCGGTTTTCTTCAGAGGTGAGTTTCTTCACCTTGCTCGCCTTCCTAGCCACTGCCTTGATTCTTGGCATAACTGGTTCGCAGGGTTGGAGGTAAAGGTTTTCTGGAATGAAGGAGGTGAGAAGGTTGTAGGGCTTGAGAACTTAGGAGAGGTGAAATGAGAAGGGAAGCTGTAGAGGTGAAAACGTGGGTGTCTTAACTCGGGGAAGAAGTGGGTTGGAAGTTGCAGAGGTTTACAGACCGTGGGTGTCTTATGGCCTTCTGCCAGTTTTTCCCGCCCACTTTTTAATCTCCCTTTTTTTTTTGGTAAACAATAAATAAAGCATAGCAGAGGGGAACCCTTGATTTTAAGCTGACTGTGTTGCTGCAGCACTGGGTTGCCAAGGATTTTTGCTGCAGCAGAGAGTGCTTGTTATCAATCCTGCTATAGCAAAGCAGGGATTATCTTTAGTGTAACGTTACTACAGCAAAATAAAAACTGGTTCTGCAAATTATTTGCTTCCTAACCTACGTAACAAACACAAAGCTATCAGACTCATAATTTAAACTATTTTAAAACATAAACAACACAAATTTAAACATGGGTTGCCTCCCATGAGCGCTTGTTTTAGAGTCTTCAGCCTGACTTTCTTCCTACTCATTCCTCTTGCAGCTGAATGGAGGTGTGATGTCTATCCACCTCACCCCCCAGATAGTGCTTGACTCTTTGTCCATTAACCCTGAATGTCCTTCCTTCCTTCTCTTCTTCCAATTCAACAGTCCCAAATGGGAGGACCTTACTTATGCAAAAGGGACCTGACCATCATGATTTCAACTTCCCAGGAAACAAGGTCAGCCTAGAGTTATACAATAGTACTCTCTGTCCCTCTTCGAAGCTCCTGGGTTGTATCTTCTTCTCATGCCATTTCTTTGCTTTCTCCTTGTATAGTTTGAAATTCTCATAGGCCTGACCATGAAATTTGTCCAGCTCATTTAGCTGCAGCATCCTCTTCTCTCCTGCAGCCTCTAGGTTCCAGTTTAGCTTCTTCACTGCCCAATATGCTCGGTGCTCTAACTCTACTGGTAGATGACACGCCTTCCCGAATACCAACCTATAAGGTGACATGCCCAGAGGTGTCTTATAAGCTGTTCTATATGCCCAAAGGGCATCATCCAACCTTGAGGACCAATCCTTCCTTGTGGGACCTACTATTTTTTCCACAATTCTCTTGATCTCTCTATTGGAGACTTCAGCCTGGCCACTTGTTTATGGGTGATAAGGGGTTGCTACCTTGTGTCTGACTCCATATTTGGCAAGTAGTGCCTTGAGCTGCCGATTGCAGAAATGGGTCCCTCCATCGCTGATGATGGCTCTGGGGGTTCCAAACCTTGTAAAGATATTCTTCTTTAGAAATCTAGTCATGACTCTGGCTTCATTGGTCTGGGATGCACTGGCTTCCACCCACTTTGAGACATAGTCTACAACTAAAAGGATGTATTGGTTGCCAACACTCGAGGGAAATGGTCCCAAGAAATCTATGCCCCAGACATCAAATAATTCTAACTCTAGGATGTTGTTTAGTGGAATTTCATGTCTGCGAGATATATTCCCTGTCCTCTGACACCGGTCACATTGCCTTGCATAGGAGTGGGAGTCTTTGAATAGAGAGGGCCAATAGAACCCTGCCTACAGCACCTTGTTTGCAGTTCTAACTCCTGCAAAATGACCTCCATAAGGGGAAGCATGGCATTGCTGCAAGATTTACTCCATCTCTTCGCTGGGTATGCACCTCCTTATCATTTAATGAGCACATTGCTTGTAAAGATATGGTTCATCCCAGTAGTATGAGTTGACTTCATGCAGAAATTTTTTCTTCTGCTGACACGTCAAGTCTGGTGGGAGCATCCCACTCACAAGGTAATTCACATAATCAGCATACCATGGCACATTATTTAGGGATAGGAGGTAAAGTTGCTCATCTGGGAATCTTTCATTAATGTCTTCTGCTCCAGAGCTGTGCCCTTCCAACCTGGAGAGATGGTCTGCCACTTGGTTTTCAGTCCCCTTCCTGTCTCTGATCTCTAGATCAAATTCTTGAAGCAAAAGCACCCACCGAATGAGCCTGGGTTTGGAATCTTTTTTCCTAACCAAGTGTTTGATGGCAGAGTGGTCTGTGTGCACTATCACCTTTACTCCTACCAAATATGCTCTGAATTTCTCAAAGGCAAACACTACAGCAAGCAATTCTTTCTCTGTCACAGTGTAGTTCAGCTGGGCACCTTGTAGCATTTTGCTAGCATAGTAAATAGAGTGAAACAGCTTATTTCTACGCTGCCCGAGGACAGCTCCCAATGATGCTTCACTGGCATCACACATTAGCTCGAATGGGGAGGTCCAATCTGGTGCCACGATAACTGAGGCTGTACTCAATTTCTGTTTGAGGTCACAGAATGCTGTCATGCAGCTCTCATCAAAACAAAAGGTTTTGTCCTTCTCCAGCAAACTACATAAAGGTTTGGCAACCTTGGAGAAGTCCTTAATGAACCTCTTATAAAATCTTGCATGTCCCAAGAAACATTGAATGCCCTTGACCGAGGTGGGAGGAGGCAGTTTCTCAATAATTTCCACCTTGGCCTTGTCAACCTCAAGTCCTTTTTGAGATACCTTATGCCCCAGCACGATCCCTTCCTTTACCATAAACTGACAATTTTCCCAATTCAGCACCAAGTTTATTTCCTCACACCTTTGCAAGACTTTAGCAAGGTTTCCCAAGCATAGGTCGAAGGAGTCTCCAAAAATTGAGAAGTCATCCATGAAGATTTCCACAAACTGCTCAGCCATTTCGGTGAATATTGCCATCATACATCGCTGGAACGTTGCTAGAGCATTGCACAGTCCAAATGGCATCCTTCGAAATGCAAAGGTACCATAAGGGCATGTAAATGTAGTCTTATGCTGATCTTCTGGTGTTATGGCAATCTGGTTATACCCTGACTACTGATGTGCTGTAAGTTTTACTAAATAACCGCAAGCGCACGGTGTAGCTGTAGCTAGTCCGGCGAGTACGGGTCGTATTCCACAGAGAGCAATGTCAACTACTAGAATGATGCAAAACGAGCTATCTAGATTGATGTAAAACGATTGAGAGTGTGTCACAATTCAACAAGTAAAGATAAACAATCAAACAAAGCCTAGGGTTACGGTTCACCACACTTATGATAGTCAACATCCAAATTATACCTCTAATTGCAATTATCTAGATTATTGGGGATGGTTTAGCCTTAATTAACTAGTAACCTCTTTCAAGCGATGCTAATTGTACCTAGGTTAATCCAATTGCCTACTTTTGTGGTTCTTAGTTCAACCTAAGTCCATTAAGTTCTATGCCAACCATGGAATACAATTAATCGGTTTTCTCGTGCCCATTAATTGATTCATTCCTAGAGAATCTCAAACTACTTTCGTGATTGAGAAATCCCTAAATGACCATTAGGTTCCGATATCAATCTTCACCTCTCAGTCCATCAATTAATATCCTAAGACGTAATAAAATGTTGGCCAAACATTCATCAACTCATATAACCATTGCATAATAGCCAATCCAAATTTAACCATAGATAACACAATTAGGGTTCCAATTGTTCAATGTGCAGAGTGTATCATCACATCATAAGTGGGTTTACCAAAACCCTAGATCAAAATCTACTCAAGCATGATAGAAAGATAAACTAAAACCAAATTCATTAAGCAAATCATAAGTATTCAATACAAACCAAGACAAAGAATTGAAATAGAGAAAGTGCAGAGATAGAAAGATAAAACCTGGATGGAGAATGAAATACAAGTAGAAATTGATGTCAAATCTACAATAAGAACATGAATCAAACTCTAATCCTACTCTAAATCTACTCTTAAGGTGTTTCCTAACCTTAAAACTAAGTGGATAAGGTCTCAAATGTGTTCTCCCCCCTTTGGCAGCGATTTCCCCTCAATATATATCACTTTGGGCGGCCAAAACCGTAAAAAACACAGAGTTTACAAACCCGCAGCACGGCCGTGGTCCAGGACACGGCTTGGCCGTGCTTCTGGCTAGAATTTTAGGGAAATACTGTAGCATCTGCCCCGAGCACGGCCTGGCTGTGGTGCATGCCACCAAGCACGGCCTGGCCGTGCTAGGGCCGTGCTGCCCCAAATCATCTGAATTTGCTAAAATGACAAACATGAAAGTTGTAGCTCTATGTCTCTTCTTTCCACAGCCACTAGAATCACCTTAATCGTATCTATATTGAGGGAGATATGACCAAATTAGTAACCAAAGGTCAGAATTCATCCTACTACACTATGATTTTGAATTGAGAGCCCTGTAATGCCATGAAATATCCCCAATTTGACCAAGTGTTCAACATGAAAGTTGTATATCATTTTGTTAGCTTTGCACAACAACTTGAATCACTTTGATTGGAGGTCATAAGACGGAGATATGCTTAAAATAGTGCTAAAAGGTCAAATGTTGGGGGCTGCCATGCTTCTTTTTGGTTGAATTTTGGTAAGCTTCCTCCTTGCTTCCTTCTCATCATGGTTCCATATCCTTTGGGCATTTTTCATTAATGTTTTCCCTTGCTTCTTGGCCTCTTTTGCTCACCTACAAGCATAAAAACAACCAAAGCAGTATCCAAAGCAAAACATAACCAAAAGCGGGGGAATAACCACAAGTTTACTATGAATTATGGGATAAAATATAGCCATTAAGTACTTAAAATACCCCTTTATCAAGTATCCATCCAAGAAGCAATAGTATTCCCTTCCATCAAGTCTGTCTAACATTTAATCAATGAATGGTAGAGGGAAGTGGTCCTTCCTCATGCTCTTGTTCAGCTTCCTATAGTCCATGCAAATCCTCCAACCGGTTACAACCTTAGTGGGGATTAGCTCATTGTTATCAGTTTCCACCACAGTCATGCCTCCTTTCTTAGGAACACACTGAACCGGACTCACCCAGGAGCTATTTGATATAGGGTAAATGATTCCAACATCCAGCCATTTGATGATATCCTTCTTCACCACTTCCTTCATTATTGGGTTAAGCCTTCGCTGGGGTTCTATGGACCCTTTTTCATTTCTTTCCAAGAGGATCTTATGCATGCAGAATGAGGGGCTGATTCCCTTAATGTCAGTAAGTGTCCAGGCAATGGCCCTTCTGAATTTCTTCAGTGTCAAGACCAATTTCTCCTCTTGTTCCTCTGTCAGAAGTGCTGAGATAACCACAGGAAGGGTGGTTGTTTCTCCTAGATATGCATACTTAAGGTGTACTGGTAGAGGCTTCATCTCCAGAGCTGATGGTTCTTCCACCGATGCCTTCAGCGGCCTTGAATCTGGCGTGGTCTTATACAATGACTCCTTTATTGGCTCATTCTTCCTGAAGCCTTGTCTGACATCAATCCAGGCTCATTCCTTCTCATCTTCTCCTTCAGAATCTGGGTGGTCTGTCCATGCTGCTGGTGGTGGCTCCTTACAGCATTTTTCCAATTGTTCTGATGCTAATGTGTCTATCATAAACACCACTGCACATTCTTCTTTTTCACTGGCAAACCTCATGGTCTGGAGCACATTGAATGTAACCTGCTCATCCTGGACTCTCATGGTTAATTCACCCTTCTGAACATCAATCAGTGTCCGGCCAGTTGCTAGGAATGGTCTGCCCAATATAATTGGTACTTCTGCATCAACTTCATAATCCAGAATTATGAAGTCTATTGGGAAGATGAACTTATCCACCTTAACCAGGACATCCTTTATTTTTCCCTCTGGATGGGCAATGGATCTGTCTACCAATTACAGTGTGACTGTGGTAGGCTGAGCTTCTCCAATTCCTAACTTTTTAAAGATGGCCATTGGCATAAGGTTGATGCTTGCTCCCAAGTCACAAAGTGCCTTGCCGAAATACTGGTTCCCGATTGAACAAGGTATGGTGAAACTGCCTGGATCCTTAAGTTTGGGTGGCAACTTATTTTGCAGCACAGCACTGCATTCTCTTGTGATAGCAACAGTCTCAAATTCACCAAATCTCCTCTTCTTGGTCAGGATGTCCTTCATGAATTTCACATAATTGGGCATCTGCTCCAGTGCTTCCACCAGAGGAATGTTGATGTGTAGCTATTTTAGGACATCTAAGAACCTTCTAAATTGCTGGTCATTCTGCTGCTTCTGAAATCTCTGAGGGAAAGGGGGAGGTGGCTTAGTTTGCTGCATGCCCTGCTGCGGCAAAGTTGCCGACTTTTACTGCGGTATAGCTGCATCATTTTCTCCAGAGATGGTTTCCTCCTTGCTTATCTCCTCCTCTTGCTTCTTCTTATCTTTTTTGTTCTCCAAGGGTATAGTGGAGTCTGTCTGGTCTTGCCCTCCTGCTTTTGGTGTTTCCACCATTTTCCCACTCCTCAGGGCTATAACCTTGCAATGCTCTTTCCCTTCTCTCCTAAGAACTTCAGTATTACTAGGAAGTGTCCCTGGGGGTCTGCTTTTCAGTTCATTGGTGAGCTGCCCCACTTGAGTTTCTAGATTCCTCAGTGATGCTGCTTGACTCTGGATTAGAGCATCATTCTTTGCCAAATATTCCTTCAGCAGGGATTCCAGTGAAGTGTGAGCTTCCTGAGGCTGTTGTCTTTGTTGCTGGAACCCTGGTGGACCCTGTGGTCTTTGTGGGGCAGAGTTGCTCCCTTGTCCTGTACCATAGTTACTCTAAGAGAAATTGGGGTGTTGCCTCCATCCTGGGTTATATGTGTTGGAGTAAGGATTGTTGTTGCGATTCATATTACCCACAAAACACATTGATTCTGGGTTTGAGGGACAAGCTTCGAATAGATGAGGTCCATTGCATAGTACACAAGATGGTCCAGTTTCCTGGACTGCATTGACTGCTTGAGGGCGGGTAACTTGCTAGCTCTTCAAGACATTAACTAGTGAGGCTAGCTGGGCTATGAGAGAAGTCACTTCACTCACTTCGTGCATGCCAGCTACTTTCTTTCCAGTTGAAACTCTATCCATTTGCATTGATAGTTGTTACTGGCCATTCTTTCAAGCAACTCATGTGCTTCATTATATGTCTTGGACAAGAGTGCCCCATTAGCTGCTGCATCCACTATTGTCCGAGTTTGGGCATTGAGGCCATTGTAAAAGGTCTCCATCTGAATGCAGTAAGGAATTCCATGATGGGGGCATCTCCGTAATAGCTCTTTATACCTCTCCCAGGTCTTATACAAAGATTCACCTTCTAATTACTGGAAAGAGGTGATGTCATTTCTCAGTCTGGCATTCTTGGTGGGCGGCAAGTATTTCAACAAAAAAATTTCTGCCAAATCACTCTAGTTAGTGATAGAGTCAAGTGGCAGAGAGTTCAACCATGCTCTTGCTCGGTCTCTTAATGAATAAGGGAACATCTTTAGCCTGATCACTTCTTCTGTTTCCCCATTCATTTTGAAAGCATCCGTGACTTCCATGAACACTCTTAAATGAAGGTGAGGGTCCTCAGTGGGCATGCCACTGAATTGCCCAGCAGTTTGCAGCATCTGGAACATTACTGGTTTAAGCTCAAAATGTAGAGTCTCAATCTCTGGTCTCACAATACTCGGGTTCAACCCATTCAGGTTTGGTTGAACATAAGCATTTAAGACCCTATCTCTGTCGTCCATGTTGTCTGCTCCATTCTGATTAGCCATCTCTGCCTGCTGTTGGTGTGTTAACTGTCCTCTTTTTCTTCTTAAAAGTGTTCTTTCTATCTCTGGATCAAGGGGCAAAAGCTCTCTGTCAGCCCTGCTCATGCACTGTGTTACCTGCTCAACAAGACACCAAAGTAAAAACAAAACAATCCTTCACACAGTGGGGTATCTAAAAACAATTTTTAAGTTGACACTCCCCGGTAACGGCGCCAAAAACTTGTTGGTTTGTGATTCATACAAGATGAATACAATGTCAGAACGCAAGTGCACGTGTCAAGACCAAGTAATAAAGTGATGAGTGAGTATCGTCCCACGAGGAGTGAACTAAAAACTGTTTAGAGACTTTGCTGTATGAATCCTGTAACAACACTAAATTGTTCACAAAATTGGAATAGACGTGGGTTGACTGACTTTTACTATAACTAAAAGGAAAAGTAATAGAAAGGAAACTATATGGGGAGAACTGGGGTTGCTCAGGGTTGTCATGGACTACTGCACTCAAATTGCTCTAGGCTTTGCTGCAGCAATTGTTCTGAGTGACAAATTCAGTCCTGGATGGAGTCTTCCCAGACTGCCATACCTTACAATTCCATGGTTCAGACACACATTCCTGCATCAGTCCTCACCTCCGAATTGTGCATGAAGTCCATTAAGGGACTAATGGGGTACCTGTATATCCCTACATGAGGTAACCCCTTTACATTCAGCTTTTTCCCAGCCTCCATTACCCTTCCAGGTGAATGGTGGCCTTGGTTTTCTTCCTTCAAACTTCTGTTATTAAGAAAGAAAAGCTACAGGAAATACATTTGAATGGTAAACAAAACTGCAGCAAAATGTATTGATAATAAAAGTGTGCTTCAGTCCATTACAACCCTTGTGCAACCCCAGCTGGAAACTAGCCAAGCCTCATGGGTGCACCGGTTACAAAAATCCCAGAAACTCTAGTATGCATTGTAAGAGATAAAAAAACTAAATTACAAATGCAGTTCTTTCTTTTTGAAAAAACAGTAAAACAAAAATCAGTGATCAGAATTTCCTTCTAAAATTGCGCACTATCCCCTCATGCTGCACCTCTCGGTGTTAGCAGCACTCTAGGCTGTGGTGTTATTTTTCTCCCAATTCTCTCCTTTTCCTCCCCGGCGGGCTCTCCTGCAACAACTGCTTTATGGCCTTTTATAGACAGCCCTTTGTGGTCCCAATAAAGCGCTTAGGATTACTGACATTCCTTCTGCTCTGCAGCCGGCGCCCTTGTTGTGCAGCTTTTCCTTCTCCACTTTTAGTAGTGGAGGGCAGTCCTGTATCAGTAGCCTGCAGTGTTCTTGCTGCTGTCTCCTGCTCACTGGTGGCTGCTCCTGCTGCGCAGCTCTGCCATTTGCACCAAATCAAACAGTATCATCGTATTGCAGGAGAGAGATGAAGCAACTTACCCACTATCACCCGGGGTTTTGCTATCATTACTATACATGCTTACTAAAATGCTGCAGCAATGAGGTAGCTAACGTTACATCCAAAAAGGTCATCCAATTTAATTAAATCAAGGGGGTAAGAGTGCTTAAAACACCAGAAAATTTAGTAAACAATCATGGGCAGCACATAGAAACTATAGTGAAATGCAGTTATCAATGCCAATCTAGTCAATCAGGAGTTGAAGATTGAAGTACTTGGTTGTATTCACCTCGTTTGTCAAACTGAAGCTTAATGAAATCCCAATAGCTAATGAGTTTCTTGAAGTATTCCCACTAGATATTCCAAGCTTACCTCCCGAAAGAGAGATAGAGTTCTCTATAAATCTCTTACTCGAGACAAGGCCTATCTCAATTGCACATTAGACCGAGTGTATCACCTTGGGGAGCTCCTATATTGTTTGTTAAGAAGAAAGATGGGAACTTGAGACTATGCATAGATTACAGACAGCTAAATAAGGTGATTGTAAAAAATAAGTACCCTCTCCCAAAGATAGATGATTTATTATATCAACTAAAGGGAGCCTCCATCTTTTCTAAAATTGACTTGAGATTGGGATACCATCAGATTAGGATAAAGGAGAAGGATGTACCACAAATAGCCTTCAAGACTAGGTATGGACACTATGAGTTTCCCGTAATGCCCTTTGGGTTAACAAATGCACCTGCAATTTTCATGGATTACATTAATTGTATTTTTTGACCCTACATAGATCAATTTGTGGTAGTGTCCATTGATGATATATTGATATATTCTAAGAGTGAGAAAGAACATGAACAACATCTACGAATCATGTTGTAAATGCTAAAAGAGAAAAAGTTGTATGCCAAATTGAAGAAGTATAGGGCTTGTTTGATTCTGTTTTTTTTTTTTTTTAAATTGTTTTTAAAAACTTTGTTTAAAAGATGTTCTATAAAACAAAAGTTAAAAAAATCCGTTTGATACTATTTTGAAAACATGTTGTTTTTTGCTTTTTTTCTTTTGAAAACAAAAACTGGGAACAAAAACAACTTTTCATTGTTTCTGTTTTTCTTTTTTAAAAATAACTTGTTTTCAGAACTTGTTTCCGAAATAATAACAGAAAATAGTTACCAAAAAAGTTTTTTTGTTCTGAAAACAACTGAAAACAAAAAATAGTTTTTAAAAACAGAAAACAAACAGACCCATAGATTTGGCCTGTTACAGATAAAATTTCTTGGACATGTCATTTCTAATAAAGGGGTATTCATAGACCCTAGCAAGACGGAAGCAATGATTCAGTGTGAAAGACCATAGATAGTTACGGAAGCAATGAAGTTTATACAAAACTTCTCTCATATAGTCTTACCATTGACTAAATTGACCAGGAAGGGAAGTTTTTTCAAATAGACTGATCAATGTGAAGCTAGTTTTCAAGAGCTTAAGACAAGATTGACCACTCCTCCAGTTTTAATTATTCCAGACCCCATAAGACATTTTGAAGTATATAGTGATGCTTCAAAGAAAGGGTTGGGGTGTGTGTTGATGCAAGACAAGATAGTAGTTACTAATGTCTCTCGACAACTGAGACCACATAAGGGAAACTACCAAACCCATGATCTTAAATTAGCAACAGTAGTGTTTGCCTTAAAGATTCGGCAACACTACTTATACGGAGCAACCTTTAAAGTATATTGAGATCACAAGAGTCTTAAATACCTCTTTGATCAAAATGAGTTAAATATGAGGCATCGAAGTTGGGTAGAATTTCTCAATGACTATAAATTTGAGATAAAGTATCATCCAGGGAAGGCAAATGTTATAGCTGATGCCCTGAGTCAGTCAGATGATGGTGTATGAGATGAGGATGCTAGAAGAGTTTCAGAATTTAAAGATAAATCCTATTCTCACTCTAAACAAATTGATTATCAACGGGCTGAGAATATAATGTAACCTTAGAGCACAGATCAAGGAAGTTCAAACCCATGACCAATATCTACAGGATCATAAAGATAAAGATAATTTTTCTATCTCGAAAAATGTGGTAATCATGTATCAAGGAAGGGTTTATGTTCCCCAAGAATAGGAATTGAAGACAAAGATCTTGTAGGAGGCACATCAGAGTAGGTACACTATCCATCCTAGATCCACTAAAATGTATCATGACTTAAGGAGACTATATTAGTGGCTAGGGATGAAAAAGGACATTGCTAAGTTTATGGCAAAATGCCAAATTTGCCAAAAAGTGAAGGTAGAACATTAGAAGCCAGTGAAATTTATGCAACCTCTTAAGATCCCTAAATGGAAATGGTACAGTATTTCGATGGACTTTGTGGTGGGCTTACCTAAGGCTTCAATTGGACATGACTCTATCTGGGTAAAAGTAGATAGATTAACCAAATCTGCTCACTTTCTGCCTATAAAGATTAACTATTCACTGGACAAATTGGCCCAGTTGTACGTCTAAGAAATAGTCAGACTACAAGGAATTCCCTTAAATATCATTTCTAATAGAGATCCAAGGTTCACATCAAGGTTTTGGAAGGCGTTGCTGGAACCTTTTTGAACCCAGTTACGGTTCAGTACTGCCTACCATCCTCAGACTGACAGGTAGACATAACAGACAATTCAAACCCTAGAAGATATTTTAAGGGCCTGTGTGATAGAGCAAGGAAAAGGATGGAATAAGTACCTACCTTTAGTGGAGTTTGCTTATAATAATAGCTATCACTCTAATATTAAGATGGCCCCCTACGAAAATTTTTGCGGTATGAAGTGTTGATCTCCACTTTGTTGATTTGAGGTAGGAGAAAAAAACTTGATTGGTCCTGATCTAGTTCAACAAACTATTGAGCAAATTAAGATGATACGAGACAAAATAATTGTAGCTCAAAGTCAGCAAAAGAGTTACTATGATAAGATACATAGACCTCTAGAGTTTGAGGAAGGAGACCACGTATTTCTGAAGGTTTCTCCGACTACTGGAGTTGGTAGGTCTCTCAAGACTAGAAAACAGTCCACGATTTTTGGGACCCTACCACATTTTGAAGAAAGTGGGGACGTCAGCATGTTAAGTTTTCCTCCCACCTAATTTGTCCAACCTGCATAATGCTTTCCATGTATCATAGCTCTAAAAGTATCTTCCAGATTCATCACATGTAATATGGGATGAACTAATCCAAATAAAGGAGAACATGACATACTAGCTAGTACCGACATCTATATTAGACACTGACGTGAAGAAATTGAGGAATATGAGCTTTCCCTTGGTTAAGGTGTTATGGGAAGGTTTGACTCCAGAAGAAGCAACTTGAGAGCTGAAAGAAGTCATGAGGAAGAAATATCAGCAATTGTTCTTATTAGGTAATTTCTGAAATTTTGAGGAAAAAATTTCTTTTAGGGGGAGAGAAATGTAACATCCCTAATTTCGTCTCTTTTATTAATAAAGCTACATAAATATTTAATTAAGAAAATAAAATTTATTAGACTATATTTTAAATATCTAAGGAAATATATGTCTTAGAAATTCTTCACCTTATGTGTATGCATAGAAAATGTTTCTAACATTAAGGGAATAAGTAAAGAAAGAAAACCTAATAGAAAAAATTAGAAACAACATACTAAAGAGAGGTGAAATTTTTGGGTAAAGAAGATAAATTTTTGGGAAGTAAGTAAAGGTCTTAAAATTTCAAGAAGATTGAATTAGAGTAATTTTTCCTAATTCAAGAGCAAGAGTTCCTAGGTATAACATCTCCACCCATACATTGGGCTTTCTCCTATGTACACTTCATATATAGTTTTTCCACTTCACATGAGTTTCTAGCAAGCCAATTGGATAGCCCAAGCAAAAAATAAAATATAGACTTAGACTACTATATAGAAGTTGGACCAATAGCCCAAAAATTATGAAAATGTGACCAAGCCTTCCATGAAAGTTAGAATTTCAGCCAAAAAAAAAAAGAAAACGGGTGAGAATGAGCCTAAATCAAAGAGGGAAAAATAAGAACCATATGTAGAAATAGTAGTGTAATAATAATCAAGATTAGGTCATATGACATTAGGATAAAATATCTATATCCTACATTCATAATTTCAACAAGTAGGTAATAATACATGGCATTAGGACAAACATCTATATCCCACATTCATAATTTCAACAAGTAGGTAATAATACATAGCAATATGACAAAACATCCTTATCCTACATAAATAATTTCAGCCAACCAAGGGAGACTCAAGGGCTGAAAATTTGCCACCTAGAAAAGCAAACCTATCATACTTGAGTGAGACAAAAGAAAAAAGAAATGAATCCCTAAATCAAAGGGACCTTGTCCCTTGTTTTAAGAACATTTTATCATAATTTTCAAAATATAAATATACTTTTGCTATGCATATCTTAACTAAGGGAGAGGAAGACAAGAACATGAGTTTTTTTCCCCCAATAAATAATCAAGTGTATCCTAATTGTGATAAGGTAGACCAATGATTATGAAAGGTGAACCACTTGATAGTTTATTTAAGCAAAACCCACCCTTCTAACATTATAATTTCGTCCAAGTGAGGGAGAGGAAAAACATAAGCAAGGTAGAGTGAGGAAAGGAGAGAAAGAAAGGAGAAGTCTAGAGGACTAAGTACTGAAGGTAAGTTAGGTTAATCTCTAATTGAATCCATTTTTCTTCTTCATCCTTGGCGTTCAAAAACTCACCCTCCTTATCTTATTTAAACTACTAGAAAAGTTAAAGGAAGGGAGGAATCTTGCTACTTCCTGCAAGAGGAAACAAGAAAAAGAATTCACTAAGTGAGCTAAGGAGATCTTTAAGTAGGTTTAACAATATCTCTTTTTGAAGAAAAGCTTTGAAATTTGTAACATTTATGTGAGATTTTGATCTTATAAATTTGATAAAATTTACAATATTTGCTACTTTGATTATTGGTCATGGATGTTGCTATATCATGTTACATGTTATCTGGCATATGATGGATGTTTTGAACATTTAGGTTGGTATGGAAAGTTCTGCATAGGTATGGCTATGGGTGGAAAAATTTTAGGATTTTTATGCTACTATTTTGTATATTTGGATGTGGTGAAAAATTGATGGAATATAATTAAATGTAAATTAGGAAGAAAATGGAAGAGCACATAATAAAATGATGAACTAAAACCTTAGGAAAGGTTTGGTTAGGAAACTGGATTTTGGATTAACTAGAAAATTTATTGTTTTTAAAATTCTGGGAAGAATCGGTTAGGATTTAAAAGAAATAGTTAACATGAAAAATGTAGATATCTATCTCACAGATTTTTAACCACTAGACTCACTTAATTTGGAATCTAGATGAGAGAGATATTGTCCGATTATTAAGCAGTGGTCAGACAATGGTTGACCACGGAAGAATCTGTTAGGTATACTTTTGTGTTTGAATTTCTAGGAAAAATATGTAGGGAATTAAAAGAAATGATTAACATGAAAAATATAGATATATGTCTAACAAATGGTTAGCCACTAGAATAAATCAAACTGGAATCCATATGAGAGAGATATGGTCTGATTAGAAAGCAGTGGTCAGAAACTAGTTAACTAGGGAATAATCTATTAGGTAAGTTTATGTGATTGAATTTCTAGGCATATTTTGTAGGGACTTAAAGGAAAATGTTAACATAATAAATATAGATATATGTTTCATGGATCTATAGGCTCAGAAATCACTGAAGTTTGAGTGTTTATGAGGGAGATATGGCTGATTAATGAGTAGAGGTTAGAATTAGTCTAAAATCCAAGGTGGTAAATGTAAGTATTTTTGTTTTCAATTTTTTAGAAATAAGTAGTAAGAAATCTGAAGAAATGATAAACATAAAAGTTGTACATAAGTGTTTTAGATTTTTATAGGCTTTGGAATTACCTCAATTAGAGTTCATATGAGGGAGATATGGTTGACTAAGTGAGGAAAGGTCACACAACACAGCCAAGCCGTGTTCTGAGTTGCTTTAGCACTGGTAGGCCGTGTTGAGGGCTATTTTTTAGTATGTTTGAAGTATTTTCAAGCATGGTCATGTACTGGAACATGACGAGGCTGTGTTTTGAGTTGGTAAAGCTTATTTTTAATATTTTTTTACCTTAAATGAACCTCATTAACTATAGAGTAATAATAGAAACTAAATTAGAGAAGAATGCCTTATAAAATTTGTGAGAACATGTGTTGGAAATGATATTTAAAAAAGAAAAAGAATCTTATAAATAGAAATAATAAATGCTAGTGTATGCCCTAGCCATTGCCATTGCATGAACTCTTTACCATCTTAAGTTTGTAATTTTAACATGAAAATATTTTATAAAGTGATATTCAAAAATGGTTATGATCATGACATGATTTCATTTAACAATGATTTTTGGTAGTCATTATGCTTTGATGATAAATTATGGCATGTGAGAATAATGAACATACATGTTATTGAAATCATATTTTTGGCTATTAACATTAAAAGAAAAGAAAAGAAAGGAGACAAACACAGTCATATGGCTATCTGTGTGGTGCACCAGTAGGGGATGCCCTACTCACGGCTATGATTATGCTAATGAGAAAAGAAAGAGAAAGTGTGCCATGTTAGACGAAGCAAAAAAAGCTCGTACCGGAAAGTAGAAAGTACTTACCCTAACTGGGGTAGCTTGATATGAAAATAAGTTGATAGTCATCATATGATATTCTAAAAATAGTTATTCATTCCATACATGTCATTACTGTATGATTTTCATGTGCATAGATAAAGTGCATTCATGTGACCTAAGATATTTGCTATAGCTTATACAGATGAACATGACGTGATGAGTATTATTGATGATTATTACTATTTATTGTTAAACCTATTGGGATTTAATTCTGACTATATTTCCATATCATGTTCAGAAAACTAGTTATGTAGATTTTTCTATGGCTCTGGCTTTTAGTGTACGATGGATCGAGTTGCTCTATGTTAGGCAGATCCCAAAAATTAATAAGGTGTTTGTGGTTGAGTTACCTAAGATCTCGGTGAAGGTGCAACCACCCGCACCAATATCTATGGAATTGGTCAACATGGATGAATAAGATGTAGATATTTATGTGTTTGATTTTTGTACAGACGTCTTGATTAATAATGTGTATGTGAATTCAAAATTGTATCAGTGTTTATGGAAGACCTTAAACCTTTAATTATGCTTGGTTAAATTAATCAAATGTTATTATGAGTGAAGTAATTAGAAGTAAAGAAGTAATGACTTTATGGGACTTTACAAACATATATATATGTAAAAAAAGAGTTGTTACTATAGGTCTCCTAATAGGTGAATGAGTTGAGTAAAGTTAAACTTTTGGAATCTAATTTGAAAGAACATTTAATAGATAGAATATGACTAACCTAAATTAATAATACTAGTTTGGTGAGCATGCTTTAAGCATATGTCTTCGAGTTTGGTGGGAAATTCTTTAGCAGAATTTGCCTATAATAAAGTGCTATTGGATTATTTAAAGCCTTATATAAGAGGTGTTCCAAACTTTCTGTTAAATGATTAAGTGGGGTCAGACTTTTTGTAAGATGCTATTGATAAAGTGAAATTGATTAGAAAAAGAATACAAGCAACTCAATACATGCAAAAAGTCTATAAGGACCATTAATGTTAAGCACTAGAAATTATCAGTTGGTGACCAAATATTATTGAAGGACTCACCCATGAAAAAGGTAATGTGGTTTGGAAAGAAGGAAAAAGTTAAGCTTTAGTATATAGGCTTTTTTGAAATCTTGAACAAAGTAGGTATAATAATATATTGCCTAGTTTGCCATTAGGATTAAATGATGTTGATACAGTCTTTCTTGCATTAATGCTAAGGAAGTACCTATCAGATTCTTCTCATGTTATCAGATTTTAAGAAATTCAATTGGACAAGAATTTGGCTTAATTATAAGAAAAAACTTATGTCTATTGTTGATCGATAAGTGCAGAACTTATGGTAGAAGAAAATCTCTATGATTAAGGTTATATAGTATAATCACTCAAGTGAAGAGATTTATTAGAAAGTAAAGATGATATACAAAAGAGATATCCCCAATAGTTTGAGTAGTGAGGTTAATAATTGTAATTTATGCCTTGGGTTCATTCCCTACTTGTGGTAGGATGGTTTGAAATTTAGAAATCAAATTTCTTAAGGAGGGAAGAATGTAACAACCCTAAGATTAAGTAATTTTCATTTATTTATGAATTATTAAAATAAATAAAGTAATAGGGATATAATTGAAAGGTTTTAAGGATGAAAATGAAAACTTATTAATATTTTTGCTGTCAAAGTGTAATTTTCTAAAATTTTAGGGGTCAAAATGTAAATAATAAAGTGTAAAGGACTTCCTCCAACAATTAACAAATTGCTATTTGGTCCCTCCATCATTTTTTAAAAATCTTCCGTAGGTTTAGTGAGAGATCACTATTCACTCTCTCTCCTTTATTTTCTCTCTCTAGATTTGAAGTACTTTCAAGCATCAAAAACTAAGGTTGCCACTAGATTTAGGACGGAGAGTACTACGATATTGGCCGAACAATTTTTCAAATGGGCTGAAGAATCGCTGCTGATTAGAAGTAGAAAATCTTAGATAAAGGTAAACTCTGAAACTCCTATTTAAAGTCCCCAAATTGAAAATCTCACACCGTAGATGGATTTAGGAGATAGATAAACTATAGGATATGAAATTTCTCAACCATTTGACAACTTTTGGTACTATGAACAGTATTTTTGACCTGCGTGAATAGTGATTTTGGTAGGTATGAACAGTGAATCTGAGTGACTTGAATAGTGATTTTGGCCTATGTAAAAAGTATTTTCAGCCTTGAATAGTGACTGTCACACCCTATTGACTAGCATTTTATTTCATACATCCACATCATAGAATATTCCACTTAAGAGAATTTAGTATTATACATTTTTTTCTCACCTATAAATTTCTAGCAATGTCTACCTAACCCATAAATTAACCTGTTCACTTATATTGTCTATTATCTTTCTTGGATAATCATGAAAGTGCTTCATGCTATTCCAAGCATTTTCAAATTTTAATTCCTTATAAGCAACTAACTAGGCATGATATGCATTACTTACATAAAAAAGGATCTTATGCCATAAAAAAATGGGTATAGTCCATAACTTATATTACATCACATTATAAGCTATCTAAAAGGGAATTAGCACTCATCTAGGCCATCCCACATATATTACACAACCAAAGGAAATACAATCCATAATCAGATGATTCAACCTTGAGACCCCTATTGCTCACTTCTTGCTAAAGTAATTGGAATGTGATTATGTGGACATAAAATAATGAGATGAAAATCTCAATAACTAGCAAAATTTTCAAAAAAATTGTATAAATTCCATTCCTTAAAACATCTCAATTTATTTCACTAAAAAATAAGCACTGACCACACATACATACATTATCTTGGTCACACTAGGGACCCATAACATTATGGTCTACTTACCCAATGCAGTCCTATACCTGCAATAGGGTTATGCCTCTCCTATTATTGGCCAATACATGGGGAAAATGAGGCTTACTTGGCATACTTTGGGCACCCCCTTAATTCCCGAGAATGCATACATAACATATCTTTAAACCATCATTCATCATAGCATAAAAGTCAGGCAACCAATGAAAATTGATAAATTCAAGTTCATAAACATAAAGAGTGTTTTAAGGAAAAGCTATCTACCTCAATTCCAGCACAATCACTTCCTTTCCAAAGCTGCCAAGGTTACTACCAGCAACTCAAACTAAAACATATAAGAACTTTTGGTTAATCCATGCATATTAGCACCTAGAGTCATAAATCTCTAGTTTAAGAGCTAATACTCCCCAAAACAAAACTATGATTCTGTTGAGAATTGGGGTTATTATTAAATATGACAAAAGTTCTCTAAAAATTCTAAAATTTTGTATGGAGGTACCTTTACATGTTTATTTTATTTAGTGGTTCTCTCAGCCCTTAACGCTTCCATTCAACCACAAGAACTACCTCCATAACCAAGAACAGTGTAGATTTGTTTAAGTTCCATTTCTATTCTGTTTTGCATCCCTTTGGATCGGTAAAACTTCTTCAAAATTCATAATATTTTATATGAAACATCCTAAATATGCTATATAATCACCATATATAATTGTAAGTAGAAAATAATTCATTTGACTCCTCGAATAACCCAAGTTTTAGAGGCTGTCCTTAGTTATTGTCTGTTGTGACTCATTTCCTGCCCTACCTAATTTCTACATTTTAGTATATGCCTTAACCTACCTAGAATTCTCTAAAATTTGGTGGTATCATTAACTAGGATCCCTATAACATGTCATATAATTTTCATACAAAAATTCAACATCTAACCCCTTCAATATTTTGTATTTCCATCAATAGTTTAAGCTATTCAGCAGATTGTTCTCAGCACTATTTTAATTGCAAAAGGCTTAGTTGTAGGTTCTTAAAAATCACAAAAAATTTCAAAATTGATTATAAACATTTTAAGGCTTTTCTCACCAAAAATTATAGAATTTAAAGTCCATTTACTAAATTTACTAAGCTAATATTTTCAAGTGCTAAAAGGTTTCTATGTTCTCAACCTAACCCTTCTGTGCTCTATGAACGTTACTCACTAATTAGACTCTAACTCACTCATATGGACTCTACATTAGGTGATTCCAGTGGCTATGTAACTATGCAAAATATATCTACAACTTTCATGTTAACCATGTCTTCATATTCCTTATAGGTTAGTCCCAGAAATTCGAAAACGAAGCTATTTTCACCAGTCTGAATTCCAGACCTGATTCTGACCTCTCATCACTACCTGGAGTATAACTCTCTCATTTTACGTCCGATTGATGTGATTTTAAATGCTATGGAAATATACAACATAGAGCTACAACTTATATGCTGAACATGTTTTCATATTTTAGACATAAATTCGTCCATGCAAAGCCTAAAATTAGCATAATAAACTCTAAACCAGATTTTTATAAGAAGCCACACTTACCTTGTGCAAACCTACTCCTATGGCTCTCAATTTGCAGCTTGCTTCTCCTCTTGGTTTCCCTTGCAACTCAATCACATTTCTTGTACAAAATATAGGGTGAGTAAAGCTTCAAATCTTAGTACTCACTCTCACTCTCACTGCCTTATGGTGAGGGAAGAAAAAAAGAAGAAGTAGCACTCCATATTTCCTGCTTGCTTTCTCTCTCTTCTTAGTCTCTCAAACTTTCTTCTTCTTCCTGGCTGCTCTCTCCCTCTTCCTTCCTCTTGCCTCTTAAGTTTTTGACTACCTTCCCTCTCTCATTTCTTCTGCTGGCATGAGGCAAGGCTAGGTGTTTTTCTGTTGCACCATTTTTGAAATGTAAGGATGCGGTTGCCATGGTTACAGGGATTCCCTGGGTTCTGCAGGGTAGGGGAGTAGATTTTCTACTACTTCTCCACATAAGTGCATGCAAGTGTATCTATATTATAATATGCATAGTGGGAGGTGGTTGCTTAACACGTAAAAGGGACATATGCTGCCACATAACCTGCATGCATGAGTGCTGCTGCTTGTCTCATGGACGGTGGTGTGATTTTACTGCTTTATGGAGCAGATGGAGGCGTGTTTTTGCTGTAGTTACTGGTTGTGTTTTTGCCGGCTTTATGGAGCATGGAAGGGCATGAATATGCTATCTTGTGGGGGCGTTTTTTTTTGCTTGCTTTCTTCTCACTACATACATGTTTTAACCAACAAATTTGTTGGTGTTTGTTTCAAATCCTCATGTGCATGCATGTGTAGATATATATATTATGATATGCATGGTTTAAATGAGAGGAAATATACCTATAAGTAATACTTCTACTTTTGCATATGTAAATATATATTATAATATGCATGGTGGAGGTGAGAGGATATATATATATATATATATATATATATATATATTGCATCACATAATGCTTCTTCCTTCCTTATTATGTTGCTAAACCTAAATTAGTAGCAACCTAAGGAATATATTTGTATCCTATTCCTCTCATTTATGCTCCAAAAATTTTATTTATATTACTTTTAACCATGAAATGGTACCACATATTTTATAAAGACTTTATTGTCAATAACTACACATTTTAATTCTTGTTCATATATGTCTTAATTTATTACTAATCCTAGATTAGTAATGTCTAAAAAAATGTATTTGTGTCCTCTCTCCATCCATTATGATCCTAAGAATTTTATTTATATGATTCAACATTAACTATGTCACCTATTTTATACTTCCCTTATTGTCACATAACTAAGCATCTTAATTTACTTGCCATATGTATTTTCTACTCATCTTTAACTTTATCTAACTTTATTAGAGGCTTAGGATGTTACAGTGACCATTGATTGACTGGCATTGGCCGAGCTCCTAGAGTCATTTTCTAGGTTTTTCAACCCTCCGGACTCGCTTCTGAGGTTTATTTGGTCAAATTTGGATTGAAAATGTGCATTTTGGGGCTGTCCAACCTGGAGCCTTACCCTATGAGTAGATAATGCTTGCTATGATCTATTTTACACTTTTCTTATACTTTGATTGTGATATTAGTGCAGCTTATAATGTTATTACTATATATTCAGCTTTTGAAATTTTGATGAATGATCATGTTTATTTATTGGATATTATTTCTCTCAATATGGCATGTTATGATTATGATGGAAATTGTACATGTTCAAATTGTATTTATGTATTTCACTACTTGAGAAAGAAGATTCAGGGGTAATTGGAATTGAGAACTCATATTGAATTTTATGGAAAGTTATAGAAAAAGGAATTAAACATAGAAAGTATTCTAATTTAAATAACACATTATTTTTATACAATTATTTTATGTGGAGGAATCTTGTTGGAAACACTGTTTGTTAGCAGTAGGTCATGCTAACCCTGGTGCACCTTAAGACCTCAGCTAGTAGAGTGTTGTTGCTAGCCACGTTGTGTCAGCCAACACACGTGATATGAATTATTTCAAAGAGGCAGAATGCTATATGATTGATATTTCACATTCCTTGTTGTGTGCTCGGAAAATGCCCATATTAGAGTCCCTTCGCATGTTCTTTAGGGCAGTGGTGGGGTAAACCTCAGCTGGGATGCTGAGTTTAAACAAATTCTACACTGGTAAAGTATGGAAGGGGTTATACTCTGATATGGTGGTTTTGATATTGAATCCTCCTAAAGCATGTGAAATCTTTCATTCCATAACAAAATTTATTTTATAACCATGCGACATTATATTTGGTTTTGAATCTTTAACTATCTTCTAAAATAAGGATATTTGAAATACAGGTCCCATATGGATGTACTTCTGAACTATATTTTCTATGTGACAAATTTTAAAATATGAGTTCATCCATATGTTGACCTAAAAGGTCATAGGAGGTATTATCTGCTCATTGATTTGTCAAACTCACTACATGATATTTTAATATTTTTTAGATAAAGATACAGAGTCTAATCTTTCAGATAGGTGATCAGCTAGGCGACAGTTGTGTGTATTTTTCTAATTAACCGCAAGTGCATGGTGTAGCTGTAGCTAGTTCGGCGAGTATAGGTCGTATCCCATAGAAAACAATGTCAATTACTAGAATTATACAAAACAAGCTATCTAAATCAATGTAATTCGATTAGAGAGTGTCACAATTAAATAAATAAAGATAATCAATTAAACAAAGCCTAGGGTTAGGGTTCACCACACTTATGATATTCAACACTCAATATGTACCTCTAATTGCAATTATCTAGGTTATTGGGGATAGTTTAGCCTTAATTAACTAGCAACATCTTTCAAGTGTTACTAATCGTACCTAGGTTAATCCAATTATCTACTTTCGTGGTTCTTAGTTCAACCTAGGTCCCTTAAGTTCTATGCCAACCATGGAATACAATTAATCGGTTTTCTCTTGCTCATTAATTGATTCAATCCTGGAGAATCTTAAACTACTTTCATGATTAAGATATCCCTAATTAACTATTAGGTTCCTGTATTAATCTTTACCTTTTAGTCCATAAATAAATATCCTAAGACGTGATAAAACGTTCGCCAGACATTCATCAACTCATTTAGTCAATGCATAATAGCTAATCCTAATTAACCATGGATAAAATAATTAGGGTTCCAATGATTCAATTAGCACAATGTGTCATCACATCATAAGTGGATTTACCGAAACCCTAGATCAAATCTACTCAAGCATGATAGAAAGATAAATCGAAGGCATAATCATTAAGTAAATCATCAATATCCAATACAATGTAAAAGGAAGAAGTAGAAATAGAAGTTTAAGCAAAGATGGAAAGATAAAACCTAGATTGCTGAATGCAAAGATAAAATACAATGCTGAATCAATCTCAAATCTAAGCTAAGAACATGAAAGTAAACACTAATCCTGCTTTAAAACTAATCTAATGGTCTTTCCTAAACCTAAAATTGAGTAAAACAAGGTTTCTATGCGTCTGAATGCCTTTGGCTGCATTTTTCCTTCAATCTATCTGACTTTGGTGGTTCAAAACCCTAAAAAAGATGATGTGTACGGACTTGAAGCACAGCCGTGCTTCATGGCACGGCCTGGCCGTACTTCGGGCTGGTTTTTGGGGTTTTTCTGCACTTCTCGCCTAGAGCACGGCCTAGCCGTGTTGGGGGCTGCCATGCTCCTTTCTTGCTAAATTTTGGTGTGTTGCCTCCTTGCTTCCTCCTTATCTTGTTCTAAGTCCATATGGCACTTCTCATGAGTGTTTTCCTTTACTTCTTGGCCTCTTTTGGTCTCCTATAAACATAAAACAAACCAAAGCAGTAACCAGAACAAAGTATAACCAAAAGCAGGGAAATAACCACAAGTTTACTATGAATTAGAGGATAAAATATAGCCATTAAGTACTAAAAATTCCCCTTTATCAACTCCCCCATGCTTAAACCTTTGCTTGTCCTCAAGCAAATAACATGTCATATCAGGAAGAGGGAAAGATGCAATCAGATTCCAGAAGATAGAAAAGTGCAATACAGGTAATTTGTCACTCAATCAATGTGAACACAATAGATATATGAATAGACATTTACTAGATAGTCTTTGTTCTTCTAAAACTAAACCCAAATTCTTATATTATATATCTACTTCTATTGTTACCATTGGTTTTATGCATTAAATTGATTTTTGTATACTCAAGTAGGCCACCTCATCCTTTAGATCTCTCTATGTTGCTTTACCCTTATTTCCATTATCACTCTTTTCTTTATTCATACTCTTTTATTTCTTACTTTCTTTTTCTTTCTTTTCTCTTTTTCATTCATTCATCATTTTTTTTAGAAACATGCAGTGAGTGCATTTTATGCTCCATCTCATTAGGGTAAAGGTATATAGGTACTCATACTAAGGCCTTTTTGGTGCCATGAAGGGGTACTTAGAGTGAAAACTTTTTGGGGTGAACATTCCTTCATTTTTCACCTCTCCCTACCTTCACACTCTCATAGTGTTAAAATAAAAAATAGCATACAATTCACAACACAATAGAGAGATATTTTGCAAAAGAAATTAGAGGTTTAATCCTAGAAGAGAGAGACTAAAATTATAACTACCTATTTCATATCCTATTGTGCATCATATGTTCATGAGCTAAAATCAACCTATATTGCATTAATCTATCTCTGAAATAATAAACTATGTGATTTTGCATTGCAACATGAGATATTCAGCCAATAATATCTAATCAGAGGAAATCACAAGCCTAAAGCTGCTCTCCCATGCTTAAACTTGGTATTATCCTCAATGTCAATATAAATTAAAGTATAGGCAAAATGGAGAAGGAACTTACATGCTCACTGGTCTTCTCAAAGAGGTGGTGGAGGGTTCTGACTCTGGTGCTAAATGTATTTGGCTCACATTAACAACATGTAAAGCCAATGTCAAATTCTAACTTCAAATCAATGGCAAGATCAGTAAATTAGTAAGTAACAGTTATCAGAAAATCCAAATTCAGATAAAACCATTCAGAAAACAACTAGAGAATTCAGTATAGATTCAGTCCCAATTCTGCAGAAATTCCCAAAACCGTGCTAATAAATCCACAGTTGTAGAATAAAATATATAATCAGATATATAAACCAATCTAGTTCAATCTTGGGGAATAATCCAGTCCAACCATCAGGGAAGTCCAATCCAGATAAAAGAAATTAGGCGTAAAGAAAAGGTTAAAATTATACCTGGAGGGAAGCTATAATGGTGATGCGAATAGCAGATGGCTCTTTTTCTCTTTTCCCTTCCTTTTTTTTTCCTGGAGCACAGCCGTGTTTCACAACATGGCTTACCCGTGCTTGGCATTGGAAATCCAAAAACTCTAGATTTGGCCCGTGTTAGCCAACACGGGCAAGGGCTACTTGGGCTAGGCTTGGGGCACGGCCGTGTCCTATGACACGGCCTGCCCATGTTGCTTGCGGGTTTTCACCAAACTTACAGGATTTGGCTCGTGCTTGAAGCACGGGCGTGGTGCAGGACACGACCTACTTGTGTTACTGGCTAGAACCTTCAAATCTTTGAATTTTGCCACAGCTTTTCATTATCCTTGATTTCCTTTAATTTTTAGCCTTTTATATCATCTTAGGAAAATGGGAATGGACCAGAAAATCAAAAGAAAACACTCATTAAACTTCTAACCTAAGAAATTAGCTAAATTAAAGATGAAAACTAAATCTTAAAGCAAGAAATCAAACAAAAAGAAACTTAGAAACTAAAATGTGGGTTGCCTCCCACAAAACGCTTGTTTTAAGTCATTAGCTCGACTTCCTTTCCATGCTTTGCTCTCAAGGAGGCTTTAAGAGAGTTTGAATAACTCTCCTTGCTATCCATTCTCTTAGTATGGTTCTTGAGTCTTTGTCCAATGGCCTTCAAAGATGTTTTTGGCTTATTCCTTTCTTCCTTTGCTTCATTCAAACTTTGAGGAGGTGGTTTGGGTTCAAGCTTTGTATCTTTCACTTCCTCCTCATTTTCTTGCTTTTCTTCCCCCTGTTTGACATAAACACAAGAACTTTCCACAGAGCATAACTCAAGTGGGTCAGAAGGAGAAAAATTCATGGCATTATCATTCAGATTAGGTTTAGTTAAGCCAATCATGTAGTAAGATTCACCTAGAGATGGAGGGTGTATAGCATCATTCAAATTAAATTCTACTTTTTCATCCCCTACATTCAAAGAAAGCTTTCTATCTCTCACATTTATATTGGCACCAGCTGTAGCTAGGAAAGGCCTTCCAAGAATGATGGGGATTTTGTCATCTTGCTCCATCTCTAAAATAATAAAATCAACTGGTATATAAAATTTTCCTACCTTTAGAGGAACATCTTCTAATATACCTACCAGGTTCTTGATGGATCGGTCAGCCAAATGAAGAGAAAGGGTGGTAGGATTCAAGTCACCCATCTGAAGCTTTTGGCAAACCGAAAGAGGCATGAGACTTACACTTGCTCCAAGGTCACATAAGGCTCTGTCTAATTTCATCTCACCAATAAAGCAAGGGATTAAGAAGCTTCTGGGATCCTTAAGCTTTTAAGGAAACTTATTCTGAATTAATGCACTTGATCCCTCTGTCAGTGCCACCATAGCATGCTCTTCAATTTTCCTCTTGTTTGAGAGGATCTCTTTCAAGAACTTCGCATAGAATGGCATTTGGGAGATGGCTTCTAGGAATGGAATGTTAATATTCAACTTTTTCAACACATCCAGAAATCTCCCAAACTACTTTTCTAACTTGGCCTTAACCAATCTTTG
This sequence comes from Gleditsia sinensis, assembly GCA_037074535.1. Taxonomy (NCBI): domain Eukaryota; kingdom Viridiplantae; phylum Streptophyta; class Magnoliopsida; order Fabales; family Fabaceae; genus Gleditsia; species Gleditsia sinensis. The sequence goes on from CM073463.1 coordinate 29,910,930, forward strand.
AGGAAAAGGGATTGGTGGCTTGTATGGTTCAGAAGCCACATATTTTGGCTCTTCTTCCTTCTTTTCCTCCTCTTCTGGTTCATCTTCTCTTCTCTTCTCAGATGCAGCCTGAGGTTCATTTTTCTTTACCTTCCCACTTCTCTCAGATTCAACCAATTGCTTACCACTTCTCAAAGTAATGGCATTGCAATGCTCTCTGGGGTTCTCAGTCTGGCCTGGAAGTTTACCAAAGTTCCTGTTAGATAGACTTGCCTACTGTGCTATCTGAGTTTCTAGCATCTTGCTATGAGTGGCAAGTGAGTCTACCTTGGAGTCTAAATCTTTTATAGCCTCATTCATGGAATAGTTCTGGGCTTTAAATTCATCATTCTACGTACTCTGTGTAGTGATGAAATTCTCCATTAGAGCCTCCAAATTTGACTTTGGCTGAGGAGCTGGGTTGAATGGCCTCTGATTCTGAAACCCAGGGGGTTGTCTAAAATTATTCTGAGGCTACTGATTTGCATTCGGCTTGCAAGAGAGATTCAGGTGATTCTTCCAGCCTGGGTTATATGTGTTGCTGTATGGATTGTTTCTTTGATTGTTGTTCACAAAACTTACCTGCTCACAATCCTGAGGTGCATAGTTCCCAAGCTAGCATTCATTGGCCACATGACCTATGCAACCACAGATCTCACAAGTAGAAGATGATGAAGAGGAACGAACATTGTTGTTGCTTAACTTATCCAACTTCTGAAACAATGCATCAACCTTAGAAGTTAGATGATTAAACATATCTACTTCATATATACCTGCTGATTTTCTTAGCTGCCTCTCACTAGACCAGAAGTAATGATTTTGAGCCATATCTTCTATCAGCTCATATGCCTTATCAACTGTTTTATTCATCAAAGCTCCTACAGCTGCAGCATACACAGACATACGGGTACTATAAATCAGTCTATTAAAAAAGTATGGACTATTAGCCACTTCTCCAACCTATGGTGTGGGCATATATGGTGGGAAGTATTTGGCCAAGAAAGCTTGAGAAAGCTGCTTCCTTGTGGTAATGGACCCTGATGGAAGAGAATGCAACCATGCACGGGCCGTGCCCCTCAAAGAGAAAGAGAACAGTCTCAATTTGATGGCATCTGAAGATACCCCATTCAGCTTCAGGGTGTCACAATACTCCAAAAAGACTGACAGGTGCAGATTAGGGTCTTCAGTAGGTGACCCTCCAAATTGATTCTACTAAACCATCTGTAAAAGATAAGGCTTTAGCTCAAAGTTGTTAGCTTCAACAACTGGCCTGACTATGCTGGGATTCAGGCCATGAGTGTTCGGGGCGATAAAATCCTTTAGAGATCGGTTATCTCTCTCCCCCATGGTAGCTATAGAATTTCTTACTGTTGTCTTCTTCTTATCCTTCGTAGTGTTCGTTCAATTTTTGGATCAAATTCAGCCACGAACTCACGTTCTCTTCGCATAAAAGAGAAACACACCTATAAAGAAAGAAAAGAAGCAAAAATCAGCAGCATGAAATTATGTAGAAAAAAAATAAAAGGAAAGTGATTTAGTCTAGCTATTTTGAAAAATATCTAATATTGACTTTGATCCCCAGCAACGGCGCCAAAAACTTGTGTGTATTTTACTAATTAACCGCGAGCGCATAGGGTAGTTGTAGCTAGTCTGGCGAGTACGGGTCGTATCCCATAGAGAACAATGTCAATTAACCATGGATAAAATAATTAAGGTTCCAATGATTCAATTAGCACAATGTATCATCACATCATAAGTGGGTTTACCGAAACCCTAAATCAAATCTACTCAAGCATGATAGAATGATAAATCAAAGGCATAATCATTAAGTAAATCATCAATATCCAATACAATGTAAAAGGAAGAAGTAGAAATAGACGTAGAAGCAAAGATGCAAAGATAAAACATGGATTGCTGAATGCAAAGATGAAATACAATGCTGAATCAATCTCAAATCTAAGCTAAGAACATGAAAGTAAACACTAATCCTACTCTAAAACTAATCTAATGGTCTTTCCTAAGAATAAAAGTGAGTAAAAGAAGGTCTCTCTGCGTCTGAATGCCTTTGGCTGCGTTTTTCCTTCAATGTATCTGACTTTGGCAGTTCAAAACCCTAAAAAAGATTATGCCTACGGACCCGAAGCACGGCCGTGCTGCCGGCTGGTTTCTGGGGTTTTTCTGTACTTCTTGCCCAGAGCACAGCCTGGCCGTGTCAGGGGCTGCCATGCTCCTTTCTTGCCAAATTTTGGTGTGTTTCCTCCTTGCTTCCTCCTCAACTTGTTCCAAGTCCATATGGCACTTCTCATGAGTGTTTTCCTTTGCTTCTTGGCCTCTTTTGCTCTCCTATAAACATAAAACAAACCAAATCAGTATCCAGAACAAAGTATAACCAAAAGTAGAGAAATCACCACAAGTTTATTATGAATTAGAGGATAAATATAGCCATTAAGTACTAAAAATTCCCCTTTATCAACTCCCCCATGTTTAAACCTTTGCTTGTCCTCAAGCAAATAACATGTCATATCAGGAAGAGGGAAAGATGCAATCAGATTCCAAAAGATAGAAAAGTACAATACAGGTAATTTGTCACTCAATCAATGTGAACACAATAGATATATGAATAGACATTTACTAGATAGTCTCTGTTCTTCTAAAACTAAACCCAAATTCTTCTATATTATATCTACTTCTATTGGTACCATTGGTTGTATGCATCAAATTTATTTTTGTACACTCAAGTATAGCCATTAAGTACTCAAAATTCCCCTTTATCAGCGACATATTCTCTGGGTAAGCCTACTTTGTTTTTAGGGCTCGTAGATTTTTGTTATATATTGTACTTGTGATCTAGAGTATGCTTTGAATGCTACAGGCATGATCCTTACTTTTGTTGTTACTTTACTATTTATAAACTTGGTCTATGTATTGTGTTTACATGAGAGAACCTATTTATATCTGTTTCCATAATGAACACTTGTGTTATACCTCTTATAGTAAAGATATGTCTGTAAAGTATGTGTTTCACGTAACCTTAAAGTAGAGGCATTGGCCAGAACCTTGCTCCCATTGTGATGAAATGATGTTGCGATATTAAAATATATCTAGTGGAGTGTTCAAATATCGAAAGGAATGGCTTGGATGCGCATATGTTAAGTAGGTCAAGAAAGTGAAGGGAAAGCACACTTAATTATAACAATGTTCTTAACATATAGCTAGGTGGAAATTAGTGTAAGATATGAATGAAAATGGATAGGTAACCAAGTGGTATGCTATAAGTAACATATCATAAAGTAAAAGAAGGAAATTAGGTTTAGTAGATCCCTATATAAGCTAGGTTGAATGGATGAGAAAAAAGGGTTTTACTAAATGAATAGTAACTTTAACTGTAATAACTCCATTTTTTTTACATTTATACTTATATGTATATTTCTAAAATTCCATGAAGTCATTTCCTTCTTACTTCTAACTATTTAACTCATAATAACATTCAATTAAGTTAACTAAACATAAATAAGATTTAAGATATACCATTAACACTTATACAATTCTTGGTTCGCGTACACATTATTAATCAAAACATATGTACAAAAATCAAGCACATATAAGTCTAAATTTTATTCGTCCATATTGACCAGTTTTAGAGATACGGGTGCGGGTGGTTGCACCTTCACTAGGATCTTAGCCAACTTGACCTAACGTATGCTAAAAGCCGGTCATAGAGAATATCTGCATAACTTTGTTTTCTGAACATGATATGGAAATATAGTGAGAAATAAATCCCAGTAGGTTCAACAATAAATCATTATCAATAATTCTTGTCACGTCATGTTCATCTATATAATCTACAACAATTATCTTTAGGAAACATGAATGCACTTTATCTATGCATATGAAAATCGTACAATTATGACATGTATGGCATGAATAACTATTTTCAGAATATCATATGATGGCTATCAACTTATTTTCATACCAAGCTACCTCGGTTAGGGTGAGTACTTTCTACTCTCCGATACGGGCTTCTCTTGCTCTGTCTGACATGGCACACTTTCCTTTCTCATTAACATAATCATAGTTGTTGGTAGAGCGTCCCCTACTAGTGCACCACATGGACCGCATGTGACCGTGCACATTTCTTTTCTTTTCTTTTCTTTTCACAGTAATAGCCATAAATATGATTTCAATAACAAGTATGTTCATTATACTCACATGCCATAATTTTTATCAAAATATAATCATTACCAAAAATCATTAGTAATCATGCCATAAACATAATCGTTTCAAGTATCACTTTATAAAATATTTCTATGTCACAATTATGCACTTAAGATGGTAAGGAGTTTATGCAATGGTAATGGCTATGGCATACACTAGTCATTTATTATTTTTATTTATAAGATTCTTCTTTTTTAAATATTATTATCCTCTCTTCACTAAATAGAGCATAACACCCGCATTTTAAATCCCATTGAGGTGATCTTGGTGTCAATTGAAAGATAAGACAATCCTCTACAACCCTTATGTTGAAATTTTTTGTGAAATCTTAAGTAATCATGGTGTAACTACTCCCTTAAATTCAATGTTATTTCTTCTCGGGTAGGTTCAGACCTTTAATTTCTAATCGGGCCATATTTCCCTCATACAAACTCCAATTAAGGTGATTCCAAAGCCTATAAAACGCTAAGACATTTATATAAAACTTTAATTGTTTATCAATGCTTTATATTCCTTACTAATTATTCCCATAAAATCGAAAACAAAAACACTTACATTTACCACCCTAGATTCTAGACTGATTCTAAACTTTACTCATCAATCAGCCATATCTCTCTCATATGGACTCCAAATTAAGTGATTTCAGAGCCTATAGATCCGTGAAATATATATATATATATATATATATATATATATATATATATATATATATATATATATTATTTTAAAACCTCCCAATAATTCCCTACATAGTTTGCCCAAAAATTCAAAAACAAAAGCATACTTAACATATTCTTCCCTGGTTAGCTAGTTTTTAACCTTTGCTTACTAGTATGACCATATCTCCATCATATTAATTCCAATTTGAATGATTCCAGTGGCTAAAAATTCATGAAACATAGATCTACATTTTAAATGTTAAGAATTTCTTTAATTCCCTACAGATTTATACTATAAATTCAAAAATAGAAGTTTCCCTGGTTACCCCAAAATCTAGTTTCCTAACCAATCCTTTCCTAAGGTTTTAGGTCCTGTTTGGTAGATGGAAATAAGGGCATGTGAATGGAATGGAATGGAATGGGCATTCCATTCTTGGTTTGGTCGGTGGAATTGGTAAAAATTGTGGGTCCCATGGAATGCTGATTACCTCCTACAAGGTAATCTAGATTACCTCCAAAAATAGGTGGAAAGTGAACAGTGCGAGGGAAAGGAAAACAAAAAGACTAAAATACCCTTCATTATTTTATTTATTTATAAAATTTTCTATAATTAAAAATATATATATTTAAATTAAAATTTTCAATATTGTTTAACAAAATTTAATTCAAATTTTTATATTAATAATAATTTATTTTATTTTTTATTTATAATATTTAAAATAATTTTTAAAGTTAAAATAATATTGCTATAATAATTTTATTTTTAATGGTATTTTTGTCTTTTTAACAGTTTTTATTCAATTCCATTCCATTGGCCTACTAAACATAATTTTAATCACAACATTCCATTCCATTCCATTCTCAATTCTCATTCCCATTTCCTCCGTTGCCACCAATCAAATGGGACCTTAGTTCATCATTATATTACATCCTCTTCTATTTTCTTCACATCTAATCATATTCCATCAACTTTTCACCACATTCAAATATACAAAATAGTAACATAAAAATCATAAAAATTTTACCACTCATAGCCATACCTATGCAGAACTTTCCATACTAACCATAATGTCAAAATCATCCATCGTATGCAAAATAACATGTAACATGATATAACAACATCCATGACCAATCATCAAAGTAGCAATTATTGTAAATTTCATCAAAGTTCTAAGATCAAAATCCCACATAAATGTTACAAATTTTAAAGTTTTCTTCAAAAAGAGATATTGTTAAACCTACCTAAAGATCTCCCTAACTTACTTTGTGAATTCTTTTTCTTATTTCCTCTTAAAGGAACTAACAAGATTCCTCCATTACCTTAGCTTTTCTAGCAGCTTAAATAAGAGAAGGAGGGTGAGTTTTTGAACCCCAAGGATGAAGAAGAAAGATGGATTCAAGTGTCAATTAAGCTAACTTACCTTGAGTACTTAGTCCTCTAGACTTCTCATTCTTCCTCCTTCCTTTTTTCTCCTCTCTTTCTCTCATTTCCTCACTCTACCTTCATTCTATTTTTTCTCCCTCACTTTGACGAAATTATAATGTTATAGGGGTGGGTGTTGCTTAAATAAACTATCAAGTGGTTCACCTTTCATGATCATGGGTCTACCTTATCACAATTAAGATGCACTTGGTTGTTTTATGGGAAAAACAACTCATGTTCTTGTCTTCCTCTTCCTTAGTCAAGATATGCATAGTAAAAGGATATTTGTATTTTGAAAATTATGATAATATGTTCTTAAGAAAAGGGACAAGGTTCCTTTGATTTAGGGATTCATTTCTTTTTTCTTCTGTCTTAATCAAGTGTGATAGGTTTGCCTTTCTAAGTGGCAAATTTTTAGCTATTGGATCTCCCTTACTTGGCTAAAATTATTTGTGTAGGATAAGGATGTTTTATCATAATGCTACGTATTATTATCCACTTGTTGAAATTATGAATGTAGGATATAGATGTTTTGTCTTGATGCCATGTATTATTACCTACTTGTTGAAATTATGAATGTAGGATATAGTTGTTTTGTCCTAATGCCATGTGACCTAATCTTGATTATTATTGCACTACTATTTCCTCACATGATTCTTATTTTTTTCCTCTTGGATTTGGGCTCATTCTTACCCATTTCCTTTGCTTTTGGCTAAAAATTCTACCTTCCATGGGGGGCTTGGTCACATTTTCATAATTTTTGGGCTATCGGTCCAACTTCTATATCCTAGTCCAAGTCTATGTTTTATTTCTTGCTTAGGCTATCCAATGGGCTTGCTAGAAACTTATGTGAAGTGGAAGAACTCTATAAGAAGTGTCCATAGGTGAAAGCCAAATTTATGGGCGGAGATGCTAGACTTAGAAATTTCTAATTCTTAAATTAGGAAAAATTACCCTAATGCAATCTTCTTAAAATTTTAAGACCTTTACTTACTTGAAAAAATTTATTTTCCTTACCAAAGAATTTCGCCTCTCTTTAGTATGTTATTTCTAATTTTCCCTATTAGGTTTTCTCTCTTTACTTATGTTAGAAACATTTTCTATCCATACACATAAGGTGAAGAATTTCTAACGATTATATTTCCTTAGATATCTAAAAATTGTCTAATAAATTTTATTTCCTTAATTAAATATTTTTGTACCTTTATTAATAAAAGAAACGAAATTAGGGATGTTACATTTTATATTTATGTACCTTTATAAAAGAAACGAAATTAGGGATGTTACATTTCTCTCCCCCTAAAAAAAAGTTTCCTCAAAATTTCAAAAATTACCTAATAAGAACAATTGCAAATATTTCTTCCTCGTGACTTCTTCCAACTCCCAAGTTGCTTCTTTCAGAGTCAAACCTTCCCATAACACCTTAACCAAGGGAATGTTTTTATTTCTCAATTGCTTCACATCGGTGTCTAATATAGATTTTGGTACTAGCTGGTATGTCATGTTCTCCTTTATTTGGCTTGTTTCATCCCGTATTACATTTGAGGAATCTAGAAGATACTTCCACAGCTGTGATACATGGAAAACATTATGCAGGTTGAACAAATTATGTGGGAAGGCAACTTGATATGCTGACGTCCCCACTTTCTTCAGAATTTGGTAGGGTCCCAAAAATTGCGGACTTAGCTTTCTAGTTTTGAGAGACCTACCAACTCTAGTAGTTGGGGAAATTTTTAGAAAAACATGGTCTCCTTCCTCAAACTATAAAAGTCTATATCTCTTATCATATTTACTCTTTTACAGACTCTGAGCTGTAAGTATTATGTGTCGTATCATCTTGATTTGTTCAGTGGTTTGTTGAACTAGATCAGGACCCAGCAAGTTCTTTTTGCCTACCTCAAACTAACATAGTGGAGATCAGCACTTCCTACCGTATAAAGATTCGTAGGGGGCCATCTTAATACTAGAGTGATAGCTATTATTATAAGAAAACTCCACTAAAGGTAGGTACTTCTCCCATCCTTTACCTTGCTCTATCACATAGGCCCTCAACATATCTTCTAGGGTTTGAATGGTCTGTTTTGTCAGCCCATCACTCTGAGGATGGTAGGCAGTATTGAACTGCAGTTGGGTACCAAAAGATTCATGCAATGCCTTCCAAAACCTCTATGTGAACCTTGAATCTCTATCAGAAACGATATTTAAGAGAATTCCATGCAGTCTAACTATTTTCTAGACGTATAATTGGGCTAATTTGTCCAGTGAATAGATAATTTTTATGGGTAAAAAATAAGTAGATTTGGTTAATTTGTCAACTATTTTCTAGATAGAGTCATGTCCAACTAAAGTCTTAGGTAAGCCCAACACAAAGTCCATCGAAATATTATCCCATTTCCACATAAGAATCTCAAGAGGTTGTAGAAATCCTACTAGCTTTTGATGCTCTACCTTCACCTTCTGACAAATTAAACATTTCGCCACAAACTCAGCAATGTCTTTTTTCATCCCTGGCCACTATTACATCTTCTTTAAGTCTTGATACATTTTAGTGGATGCAGGATGCACTGTGTACTTACTCTAATGTGCTTCCTGCAAGATCTTAGTCCTCAACTCTTGTTCTTGAGGGACACAAATCCTTCCTTGATACATGATTGCTCCATCTTCCAAGACAAAAATTATTTTGATCTTTATGATCCTATAAGTATTGGTTATAAACTTAAGCCTCTTTGATCTGGGCTCTAAGGTCACACTCTATACTCAAACCATTAATGATTAGCTTCTTTGGAGTAAGATTAGTGGCTAATTTTAAATTTCGAAAATCCTCTGGCATCTGCATCTCGTACACCATCATCTGACCCATGTGTAGAGACTTTCGACTCAAGGCATCAGCTATAATATTCGCCTTTCCTAGATGATACGTTATCTCAAACTTGTAGTCATTGAGAAATTCTACCCATCTTTGTTGCCTCTTATTTAACTCCTTCTGATAAAAAAGGTACTTAAGACTCTTATGATCATAGTATACTTCAAATGTTGCACCGTACAAATAGTGTCACCAAATCTTTAAGGCAAACACCAACGCTGCCAATTCAAGATGATGGGTTGGATAATTTCCTTCATGGGGTCTTAGTTTCCTAGAGGCGTAAGCAACAACTCTCTTGTCTTCCATTAGCACACACCCTAGCCCTTTCTTTGAAACGTCACTATACACTTCAAAATGTCTTGTGGGGTATGGAATAATTAAAACAAAAGGAATGGTCAATCTTGTCTTAAGCTCTTGGAAACTAGCTTCACATTGATAAGCCTATTTGAAAGGACTTCCCTTCCTGGTCAATTTACTCAATGGCAAGGCTATACGAGAGAAGTTTTGAATAAACCTCCTATAGTATCCTGCCAAACCCAAGAAACTTCTAACTTCTGTAACTATCTTTGGTCTTTCTCACTGAATCACTGCTTCCGTCTTGCTAGGGTCTACGGCTATCCCTTTATTAGAAATGACAAGTCTAAGAAATTTTACCTCTGACAGCCAAAATCCACACTTCTCCAATTTGGCATACAACTTTTTCTCTTTCATCACTTGCAACACGATTCAGAGATGTTGTTCATGTTCTTTCTCACTCTTAGAATATATCAAGATGTCATCAATAAATACTACCATAAATTGATCGAGGTAGGGTCAAAAAATGTGATTCATGTAATCCATGAAAATTACAGATGTATTTGTCAACCCGAAGGGCATTACAAGAAACTCATAGTGCCTATACTTAGTCCTGAAAACTGTTTGTGGTACATCCTCCTCCTTGATCCTAATCTGATGGTATCCCGATCTCAGGTCAATTTTAGAAAAGATGGAGGCTCCTTTCAGTTGATATAATAAATCATCTATCCTAGGGAGAGGATACTTATTTTTTATAGTCACCTTATTCAGTTGTCTGTAATATATGAATAGTCTCAAGCTCCCATCTTTCTTCTTAACAAACAATACAGGAGCTCCCCAAGGTGATACACTTGGTCTAATGAATTGCTTATCTAACAATTCCTTTAACTGTTTCTTAAGTTCTTGTAGTTCCTTTGGGGCCATTTTATAAGGTGTCATAGAGATAGGCCCTATCCCAGGTAAGAGATCAATAGAAAACTCTATCTCTCTCGTAGGAAGTAAGTGTGGAATATCTGATGGAAATACTTCAAGAAACTCGTTGGCTATTGGGATTTCATAAAGCTTTGGTTCGACTTCTAGATTTGATAAGTTCAAGAGAATGTATCCAAGTACTCCATTTTTTAACTCCCTATTGACTTGATTGGCATTAAGCATCAATAACTGCATCTCTTCTTCTGAAGTAGGAGGTAGAAATTCAACGGTCTTGTCACAACAATTCAGCAAGACCCGATTTCTAGACATCCAGTCTAACCCTAGAATGACATCAATACCTTTTAAAGATAGACAAACGAGGTCTATAGAAAATTTTTTTCCAGAATGATGACCTGACAATCTTTACATACCGAGGAAGTTAAGACCCTTTCCCCCATGAAGGTTACTACAGATAGTTCTTAGGGAGTTTTAGAAATAGGATATTGAAGCTTCCTAATACATTCTTCTGATATAAATGAATGACTAGCACCAGAGTCAAACAACACCATAAGAGCAAATCCATAGATGTAGCATGTACCTTGAATCATTTCAGAGGATTAAACTGCCTCTTGGCCACTCAGGGTGAAAACCTTTCCTTTCACCTGAGGTCTTGGTTTCGGCTACTTCTCCATATTCTGCGGGCAGTTCTTTGCAAAATGACCTTTCTGTCCATATTTGAAGTAAACATCCGATCCCATGTAGCATGGCTGGTTACCATGCATACGCCCACACTTAGTATACTTGACTGTGGAAAAGTTTTGTTGGAAGGGTCTGGGACTTATAGTCTTTGACCTCTTGCCAGTAACCTACCTTTTTCCTCTGACATTTCTACCAAAGTTTTGTGGCCCGTTCTTCCTTTTCTAGAAGTTATGTCTTTGTTTCTCATCCTTCACTGCCCTCAAGCTCTTCTCCTGGAGTCTGCATTTATTTATCAGAGGTACAAATTCCCTGAACTCCATAGCTACAATAGCATTCCTTATCTCTGGGTTCAATCCCGCTTCAAATTTAATAGCCTTCCATGCTTCATCGGGGTTAAATCATAAGTAAGAAAAGAACTTAGACAGCTCCTCGAACCTCGCAATGTATTGGTCTATGGTCATGTTGCTCTGCCTGAGTTGCAAAAATTCAATCTCCTTCTCTGCCCGTATAGTACTTGGGAAGTACTTTTCTAAAAATGTGTCTTTGAACTTCTGCCAAGTGATCTGCCTTTCCTGGTGAGCAAAAAGTTCTTTAGCTCTATGCCACCAGTATTCTGCTTTATCATTCAGCATATATGCAGCAAAGATAACTTGTTGCTCCTTAGTATAACCCATCACTTCAAAGATTTTCTCCAGTTCCCTTATCCATCTTTCAACAACAATTGGGTCAAACCCGTCGTGAAAACAATGTGGTCTAGTCCTTAGGAACTTAGATATGTCGTTATCATTCCCTACCATCCAATTATTAACACCATTCTCACAGTTCGGATTATTAGCATTCTGGAGGTATTGTAGAATTTGGTTGGTGGTTGTGACCTAGTCTCGAATTGCCATGGCAAGGTTGTGCAGGGTTTCCTCTGCATTGTTTACCGGATTCCTTCTTGGTGGTTCCATTTCCTACAGTGGCAAAAACAGAGTTATTCTGTTATTAAGGTGATCAAGCCCAATAGTTAGTTTCAAAAATATTTAACAGCAGTCATAACACCACCTCGGCATATAGCTAGGAAACACTAATAATTTCTTACCTATATGAAATCACTAATCCCCTACACAACACAACCACAACATACTTAAGACACTGTAAGATAGATTCAGATAACCATCCACCCACTGGCCATTCAAGATCGACCTGCTCTGATACCAATTATGTAACAACTCCATTTTTTTACATATATACTTATATTTATATTTCTAAAATTTCATGAAGTCACTACCTTCTTACTTCTAACTATTTAACTCATAATAACATTTAATTAATTTAACCAAACATAAATAAGATTTAAGAAATATCATTAACACTTATACAATTCTGGGTTCATGTACACATTATTAATCAAAATATATGTACAAAAATCAAATACATATAAGTCTACATTTTATTCATCCATATTGACCAGTTCTGAAGATACAGATGCAGATGGTTGCACCTTCACCGGGATCTTAGCAAACTCGACCCAATGTACGCGAAAATCCGGTCATAGAGAATATCTACATAACTTAGTTTTCTAAACATGATATGAAATTATAGTGAGAAATAAATCCCAGTAGGTTCAACAATAAATCATTATCAATAATGCTTGTCATGTCATGTTCATCTATATAAGCTACAATAATTATCTTTAGGTCACATGAATGCACTTTATCTATGCACATGAAAATTGTATAGTTATGACATGTATGGCATGAATAATTATTTTCATATATTATATGATGGATATCAACTTGTTTTCATACCAAGCTACCCCAGTCAGGGTGAGTACTTTTTTCTCTTCGGTATGTGCTTTTCTCGCTCTGTCTGACATGGCACACTTTCTTTTCTCATTAACATAATCATAGCCGTTGGTAGGGCGTCCCCTACTAGTGCACCACACGGACTGCCATGTGATTGTGGTAATTTCTTTTCTTTTCTTTTCACATTAATAGCCATAAATATGATTTCAATAACAAGTATGTTCATTATACTCACATGCCATAATTTTCATCAATATATAGTCATTACCAAAAATCATTGGTAATCAAGCCATAAACATAATCGTTTCTAATATCACTTTATAAAATATTTCTATGTCAAAATTATGCACTTAAGATGGTAAGGAGTTCATGCAATGGAAATGGCTATGGTATACACTAGTCATTTATTATTTTCATTTATAAGATTTTTCTTCTTATTTAAATATCATTATCCTCTCTTCACTAAACAGAGCATAACACCCTCATTTTAAATCCGATTGAGGTGATCTTGGTGTTAATTGAAAGATAAGTCAATCCTCTAAAACCCTTATGTTGAACATTTTAATGAAATCTTAAGTAATTGTGGTGTAACTACTCCCTTAAATTCAATGTTATTTCTTCTCAGGTATGTTCAGACCTCTACTTACTAATTGGACCATATCTCCCTTATACAAACTCCAATTGCAGTGATTCCAAAGCATATAAAATGCTAAGAAACTTATATACAACTTTAATGTTTATCATTGCCTCAAATTCCTTACTAAGTGTTTCCAAAACATCAAAAACTAAAATAGTTACATTTACCACCTTGGATTCTAGATTGATTCTAATCTTTACCTATTAATCAGCCATATCTCACTCATATGGACTCCAAATTAAGTGATTTCAGAGCCTATAGATCCGTGACGCACACACAACACACACACACACACACACAGATATATATATATATATATATATATATATATATATTATGTTAAAATTTTCCTTTAATTCCCTACATATTTTGCCTAGAAATTTAACCACAGAAGCATATTGATGTGATCTTAATTAAGTATGATATTAATACCTTTAAACTTAATTTTTGTTTGGTTTTAAGTAAAATATGATTAGGAATTAACTTAATTTTGTGTTTTGTGTTGTAGGAACAAAGGAAGAAGAAAAGAGAAGAAAAAGATAAGAAATTCATGGAAAAATGCTAAATTGCAGCTATTCCAAATCTTTTAGCACTATTTACAACATATCTCCCCCATATTAGCTTCAATCAAAGTGATTCAAGTGGCTGTAAAATGATAAAACAATTATCTACAACTTTTATGTTGACCACTTTGTCAAATTTAGGAGATTTCACAGCGTTACTGTGCTCGCCAATTAGAATAATAGTGTAGCAGGATGAATCATGACCTTTGGTCACTATTTTGGCATATCTCCTTCAATTTAGATCGGAGGGTCACAGTGCTGCCCAGCACACCGTAGCATTGGTTGCTGAGAAGCACTAGGCACTGTGGCACCCGAGTGTCAGAAATAGAGTGCCCCAGCGCTCGATTAAGCGTCGCGGGACCCCGTTAGTGTGTTTCCAAAGCACTGCGGCGCTCACCGCCGCACCAGAATGCTAAGTTCATAATTTTTAGGTTTTTTTAACTCCAAATGAAGCCTGATGATCCAAGATTTGACTTGGAAACAACCTTACTTCATTGAAGAGCATCCAATCTATAAAAAGGGAAGAGAGGAAGGATCAAGGGGATCCATTCAATCATCAAAGTTCTTAATTATCTTCTTTAATTCTTGTTTAGATTTTCTTATGGCCGTCTACAGTTGAATTACTTTTAGTTAGTAGAGGAAGATTGAAAGCTCAAGGGATCGATATGCATTGTGAGATTTGGAATTGATTTCATTAGTTTAATCTTAACTAGGTATTGATTATTCATCTGCTTTTCTTTTCTTAATGGTTATTCATATGATTGCTAGGGAGGCCTACTAGTATATTGTATGTCTTTATATATTGCTAAATTAGGTTTTGAACAAAGTTTTCAATAATTTATTCATGAAGCAAATAGGATTAAGGATTTTGGATTATAAATCATTAACCTAATGATGAATGATCAACTAAATTAAATATAACCAATGTGTTTATATTTATTTAGTTCTATCAGTTTCTCTCGTTTTTCATGCAATTAATAGGTTTTACTTTTCCGATGTGCTAAAGGATATCTTATTAATTAGGGTTTAATTGGTACGATTATTAGCAATTCACTAGAATTAAGGAGGAATAGGGATAGAATCCCTATGATAGATATTTGGTTTAAGATTGATGATTTTGTCAGTGATCAATGCAATCCCTTGATGGTGAATATCGACCGAAACCAACGTCTCTATTAATAATCACTCTCTTAATTATTTTCATTATTGCTTACTTTCTTTTATTTGCGATTATCAATCCCCCTTTTATCAATCACATAAGGTAATATCAGTCTCGGTGGGATCGACTCTTACTCCCACTACTACAGGTTAGTTTTGAGGTAAGGTATCAATTTAGGTGTACTTGCAACAATACGCACCACATACATAACAAATTTTTCCTTAGTTAGCTAGTTTCTGACCTTTGCTTACTAATTTGACCATATCTCCCTCATATTGATTCCAATTTGAATGATTCTAGTGGCTAAAAATCAGTGAAACATAGATCTACATTTTAAATGTTAAGAATTTCTTTTAATTCCCTACAGATTTATCCCATAAATTCAAAAACAAAAGCTTCCCTAATTACCTCAAAATCCAGTTTCCTAACCAATCCTTTCCTAAGGTTTTAGTTCATCATTGTATTACATCATCTTCCATTTTCTTTACATCTAATCATATTCCATCAATTTTTCTCCACATTTAAATATAGAAAATAGTAGCACAAAAATCATAAAATTTTTACCACCCATAGCCATACCTATGCAGAACTTTCCACACCAACTGTAATGTACAAAACATCTATCATATGCAAAATAACATGTAACATGATATAGCAGCATCCATGACCAATCATCAAAGTAGCAATTATTATAAATTTCATCAAAGTTCTAAGATCAAAATCTCACATAAATGTTACAAATTTCAAAGTTTTTCTTCAA
Organism: Gleditsia sinensis; assembly: GCA_037074535.1. Lineage (NCBI taxonomy): Eukaryota > Viridiplantae > Streptophyta > Magnoliopsida > Fabales > Fabaceae > Gleditsia > Gleditsia sinensis. Next base: position 29,926,922 of record CM073463.1, read on the forward strand.
AAAGAGATATTGTTAAACCTACTTAAAGATCTCCCTAGCTCACTTAGTGAATTCTTTTTCTTGTTTCCTATTGAATGAAGTAGCAAGATTCCTCCATTCCTTTAACTTTTCTAGTAGTTTAAATAAGATAAGGAGGGTGAGTTTTTGAATGCCAAGGATGAAGAAGAAAAATGGATTCAATTGGAGATTAACCTAACTTACCTTGAGTACTTAGTCCTTTAGACTTCTCCTCTCTTTATCTCCTTTCCTCACTCTACCTTGCTTATATTTTTTCTCTCCCTCACTTGGATGAAATTATAATGTTATAGGGATGGGTTTTTCTTAAATAAACTATCAAGTGGTTCACCTTTCATGATCATGGACACCTTATCACAATTAAGATGCACTTGGTTGTTTTTTAGGGAAAAACAACTCATGTTCTTATCTTCCTCTTCCTTAGTCATGATATGCATAGCAAAAGGAGATTTGTATTTTGAAAATTATGATAATATGTTCTTAAGACAAGGGACAAGGTCCCTTTGATTTAGGGATTCATTTCCTTTTTCTTGTGTCTTAATCAAGTATGATAGATTTTCCTTTCTAAGTGGCAAATTTTCAGCCATTAGATCTCCCTTGCTTGGCTGAAATTATTTGTGTAGGATAAGGATGTTTTGTCATAATGCTATGTATTATTATCCACTTGTTGAAATTATAAATGTAGGATATAGATGTTTTTCCTAATGCCATATATTATTACCTATGTGACCTAATCTTGATTATTATTGCACTACTATTTTTTCACATGATTCTTTTTTTTCCTCTTGGATTTGGGCTCATTCTTACCCATTTCCTTTGCTTTGGCTAAAAATTCTACCTTTCATGGAGGGCTTGGTCACATTTTCATAATTTTTGGGCTATCAGTCCAACTTCTATATCCTAGTCCAAGTCTATGTTTTATTTCTTGCTTAGGCTATCCAATGGGCTTGCTAGAAACTTATGTGAAGTGGAAAAACTCTATATGAAGTGTCCATAGGTGAAAGCCCAATTTATGGGTGGAGATGTTTAACTTAGAAATTTTTAACTCTTGAATTAGGAAAAATTACCCTAATCCAATCTTCTTAAAATTTTAAGACCTTTACTTACTTCAAAAAATTTATCTTCCTTACCAAAGAATTTCGCCTCTCTTTAGTATGTTATTTCTAATTTTTCCTAGTAGGTTTTCTCTCTTTACTTGTTCTCTTAATGTTAGAAACATTTTCTATGCATACACATATGGTGAAGAATTTCTAAGGATTATATTTCCTTAGATATCTAGAAATTGTCTAATAAATTTTATTTCCTTAATTAAATATTTATGTACCTCTATTAATAAAAGAAATGAAATTAGGGATGTTACATTTTATATTTATGTACCTTCATAAAAGAAACAAAATTAGGGATGTTACACTAATACTTGATAAAATTAGAATAGTGTCAAAGTTAGATTGAAAGTTAAAAAATGACATGTTATGAATCAAATGAAAGTAAGGAAAGATTAATGGAAGACATAGAAAGGAAGGATAAAAATTTAGAACTTAAAGAATAAGAAAAGGATGGGAATTCTTTATAACATAAAGACAAGGTTTAGGGATAATTATAGTTATTGTCTAGGAGGGAAATCTAACTTGACATAATTAAGTAACATTAAGTTAAATGAAAAATGGGAAAATAGTGACTTGAGAGAGAGTAAGGCCGAATTGAAGAATGAAAGATAAGTAATGGTAGCTAAGTAGTATACTAGGTAATATTGAGGAAAATAAAATATATTGAAACAAATAATTGATCATTATAATTATTATAAGCCAAGATAAAAAAAGAAAGGACTTAGTAATATTAAAAGAGGAGTCGAGATTAATGTAGGGAGAGACTTAATTCAACTAAATATAATATTAACTAGTAATGAAAGAACTAAGGATAACAAACTAGAACTTATAAGCATAATAAGTATTATTCAAAACTAATAATAAAGGTATGAATATTGTAGAGAATTAAGAAGAGTTGGACACATATAAATTTAGAGGAAATTAAAGCATAAATTAACATATACTAAATTCAGAAGATTTAATCCCTAACGTAGTCACCATTCCATGGTAAAATTTATTCCCGCAATGCATATAATATATTACGAAGGCATGAAGGATGTGCATTTCAATGGTATATGATTTGTACTGATATGTGCAAGATATGAGCCATGAGACATGGAGATTTATTAATTTAAATTGCATGATAACAGTGACAAAACATGATATATTTATCTTCTTGCATATTAGCTGAGAAAAATAATATTATACATGGCTATTTATGTGATAAAACAAAAGAAAGGTACATGAAAAAGGTCACATGGTTTCCATGTCAGTATCAAATAGGTGATGACCTATTTACTTATATAAAAAATTAAAATATAAAAATTTTTGCCATGCCTAGATAGAGCTGCGCTTATTCAGGAGTGAGTAGTTGAAGGGGAAGGGGAAATGCTTACGCTAACCTTGTAACATTAGAATATGAGTAGCATGGGGGGGAAGCTCACATTACCTTTTCATAAAGATAATTAAAAGGAAATAAACCACCACTATATGGAAATATTTGATATGAGATACAATATGACATTTATGTAAAATCTACTACATCAAAAGATGTTATTGATAGTTATTCATTATGTATACCATGTCTATGTTATAATACATGTATTAGATGTGCATCTGATCTACATGGATGTTTACACTTTGTAGCTCATATAGTTGGACATAACATGGCATGATTTATGTATATTAACTGTAATTATTGTTGAACCTACTAAGAACTTTTTTTTCACTATTATTTAATGTTGTCTTCAAATAAAAATGGGTAAAATGTCGCTTGTCTTCCTGGTCCTATTAATTGATATCCAATGGATTGAATTACCCCATTTAGGGCATATCCCCATCATCTAGGACATGATAATAGTATACTTGCTTGAGGTTCCAGCACACATGCTTCCTCTTCTACCTTTTGCACTTGAAGAGTAGCATGCTGATAACTAAACCATTTTATATTTTTGTATGATATTGATAAAGACATAACTGACTAACTAATGCTTTTGGAAAGTGATTAAGTACCTTCTTACTTTTTGTACTACAAGTAGTACCCAAGATTACTTTTGTAAATTTACTAACACATGATGTAAAACATTAGTAAGATGTAAATGGAAATCTCTTTGCTTTTATATGTATGGCTTTACGTATTTGTATTTATATAATTTTTGACAATATAGTACTACTAAAATAAAATGGAGAAAAGTATGAGAAAGGTAGTGACTTCAAAGTAGGAAAAAAAGATACATACATACATACATATAATTGAGATTATTACACTTGTGGTAGTCTTCAACACTTTTAGATCCTTGAGTAAGACTTTGCAACTTCTTAAATGAGTTTTTATGGTAGTGAATTGGAATGAACTGCCTCCTCATAATTGCTTTCATATCTTCTTACATCTTAATAGGCCTTTCACCATTTCCTTTCTTGTTTAAAATTAATCAATCCCACCAAATAATAACATAGTCAGTAATTTGAATGGTAGCTAACTTTGTCTTTTTCAACTTAGAATAGTTGTGAGAATTAAACACCAATTCCATCCTTTTCTCCCATTCTAAATAGATTTTTGGATCATTTTTACCTTAGAAAGGTGGAATTTTCAATTAAATCCTACCTAAATTGTTATCAACCATATCTCTAACTTCTTTAACTCCATTCTTAAACCAAAACTTTTCTAGGTTAACATTAAGGCCACAATCATCTTCATCTAGGTTATCTTTATAATAATCCTCATAAGCATTTCTAAGTGAATTTGTCCTTCTATATTGTACATTATAAGCTATAGGTGTTTGTTCCCTTTATGAAATAGATTTAACTTTATCTATTCTCTCATTTATCTTATCAAATCTCAACTCTATTTGATCAAATTTTTGTTCTAGGGCCTTAAAGAAGAGTTTAAAACCTATCTTTTTTAGAACATCACCAAATGAACCTTTATATTTTTCTTCAGTTATGATTAAAACTTGCAAAATAAGATGACAAACCTCATAAACAATCACTTATGTGTTCTTCTTGAGATTGATGACACTCACGCTTATGTTTACTTAAACTTGGCTTTTTACCTCTTATGAACTCATAGTCTCTTGTCTTTTTCGACTCTTAATCTCTTTTTTCAGTTCTTTATTGAACTCAAACAAATTCAAAAAAAAATTCTTACAACAATCAAAACTTAATCGATCAATTCATAAGAGTGAGAATGTAAAGATTAAAGGAAAATGGATAATTTAAGAAGCAAAAAGAACAAAGTATTTGAATTTAGAGAACAAAACAGAAGACAAAAAAAGGCAATTAAAATAGGAAAATCGAAGTGAATATTTATGCATGTGCATTATTTATAAAGCTATATGATTGCCTCAAGAAAGGGCATGTACATGTGATAAACCTTGAATAGAGAATTTATGACAGATGAATCTGTACTGAGATTGAAAGTCTGCATTATATTGAGAATTTTATACTGGATTATATAACATATGTGCATATGGTATTTTCTGTGGAGGAATCCTATTAGAAACACTATTTGTTAACAGCAGGTGATGTTAGCCTTGGTGCACCTTGATAACCTAGCTAGCAGGGGGTGGTGCTAGCCTTGTGTGTCGGCCCACACACGGGATATGATATGTGAAGGAGAGCGGGATGCCTCCTATATGGGCGAGATGCCAACTATATGAGATGTGATTTGCCTTCCCTTGCTATGTTCTTGGAAAATACCTATATTAGAGTCCCTTCGCGTGTCCTCTTGAATAGTGGTAGGGCAAACCTCAGCGAGATGCTAAGTTTACGCAAATCCTACACCAACAAAGTACGGAAGGGCCTAAACTTTGATGTGGTCGTTCTGATATAGTATCCTTCTAATATTTTCATGTGAATGGTTTTGATGCATTATAATATTTGAATAGTGATCGTACCGTATTGCATATGATTTTGAATATCTGAATGTGATATGAATTGAGAATATTTGAAATGCGGGTCCTATATGAATGTACTTCTGAACTGTATTTTCTGTGACAAATTTTAAAATATGAGTACATCCATATGTTGAGCTAAAAGGTCATAACAGGTATTATTTGCTCACTAAGTTATCAAACTCACTACACGTTATTTATATGTTTTTCAAATATGGATATAGAGTTTGGTCTTTTCCCTTCAAATAGTTGACCAGCTAAATGACATGATCTATGGGTGAGCCTTCTTTATTTTTAACGCTCATAGATTTAATTGATGTTGTACTTGTACTCTAAAGTATGCTCTATATGCCACAGATAGGATCCTTGCTTCTGCTGTTATTCTGATGTTTATGGACTTAGTCTGTATATAGTATATGTATGGGAAAACCTATATATATCTGTTTCCATGATAAATAATTGGAATATTCATGATTATGGAAAATAAATGTTCATGACATACATGTTTCACGTGCCCTAAAATTAGGGATGTGACAAGTTGGTATCAGAGCATTAGGTTTCCCTATGCCTATAGGAGCAAGGGATTCTTTAGTATGGATATGAGCTGGACATATTTATACTTTAGGTGATACTGAGGGATTTTATAGGGTTTCAAATTCATTTCTATTCCAAGTAGATAAAGTTTCTAGTATAAGATAGATTGAATATTGTGGCATCTAAAAAAAAATATTTTCGTTGTCAATTTCTGCTTGGAAGTGAAAAGGATAGGCATGCCAAGGAATTTATAGAATTGAGACAAATACCAAATATGATGGTTTCTGAATGTGACATCCGTTTTATTCGATTGTCCAAAAATGGTAGACTTTGATGTGATACCGACAATGGATTGGTTAGTGTCATGCCATGCCATTTTTGAATGTCATTTTAAGGTGATTCAATTTAAAATTTTTGAAGAATTTTCTTTCTTGATACAAGGAGACCGCAGCGAAGTATCTATTAATCTAATCTCTGCTTTAATAGCCTATAAGTCATTACAAAAAGGTGCCAAGAATATTTGGCAGTGGTGAGAGATGTTGATATAAAGTATACCAGTGTAAATCAAGTTTCAGTGGTTAGAGAATTTTTTAATGTATTTCTTGAGGAATTTCCAAGATTATTTTGAAACGATAAATAGAATTTAGTATTGATTTACATCCTAGAACCTAACCAGTGTCTATATTCCCATATAGAATGGCACCCATTGAACTTAAGGAACTGAAAAGGAATTAGTTACAAGATGTGTACGACAAGGGATTCAAATGCCCTAGTACTTTTTCTTAGAGTACTCCAGTTCTATCTAAGAAAAAAAAGATGGATCGTTGCGATTGTGCATAGATTATAGACAGCTGAATAAGACGACAGTGTGGAATAAATACTCATTACCTCATATAGATGATCTGTTTGATCAGCTACACGGTGCTCAACATTTTAAAAAAATTTTGAATTGATTTGAGATCTAAATATCATCAAATTAATGATAAGGGAAGAGGATATTCCAAAAAATTTCTTTTAGGATTCGGCATGGACACTATGAGTTTTAAGTGATGTCATTTGGATTGACAAATGCCTCAGTTGTATTTATAGATTTAATAAATAATAATTAAGTCATCCCTGAATCAATTTGTTATTATATTTATTGATGATATACTGGAATATTCTAAGAGTTCAGAGGATCATAAGCAACATTTAAAGATAGTTTTACAAACTCCAAGGGAGTATCAGCTATATGCTAAGTTTTCAAAATACGAATTCTGACTTAGTAATATTACTTTCTTAAGGTATTAAATGCTAGGTTCTTTTCTTTATTACAAAGAGGGTTAATTTATTATCTTTGAAACTCAATTATTATGGTGTCCAAGTGGTTAGTAGGTTAAAGTAATAAAAAGTTTGAAAAGAATAAACGGATGATAGTCTTCTAGTGCTTTGACGAATGTAATCAAGAGAATAAGTGGTGTTGAAGTTCTTGAGGAATAAAATATGGGAAGTATGATTTAAATTAATCTTTGAACTCTTAATTTAGAAATATGGAGAATATTTTGAGAATCATTTTCAAAAATAATGCAAGTGATAAAGATATTTGTATTAAAGATTTATACCATGTTAAATTAAGTCTAGTATCTAGGATGTGAATTATGTTGAAATTGAAAATTCATGTATGAGTAATTGTTGGGAAAAATCTTCTTGAAATGATTGGTTGAATTAAACGGGATTGATATAAGCTATAATGAGGTACTTTTAGATATGATAGAAGAAAGGCTTGAAATTTTTTTATAATAAATTTATTGGTGTTAATAAGAGGGTATAGAGTTACTGTGATGAGGTAAGTTGGAATTGTTAGACATGTGTCAATAGAACATAAACGTTATAAAATGTTTAATGAATTTATTGTTACGTATGTTTAACATATTGATAAATGGATTTTAAGATAAAAATAGATGATAGATTAAGATGATGATATTCATGGGATGATGTTGACATGTGAGAATCAAAGATGACTTGATAGAAGTCTGGAATAAGACAAAATAGTTACCCAATATGGATGTGAATATGTTCTTTTATGTGTGTATTTCCTAATATCGACTTATAGATATATGCATGCGAGCTTGAGGATATAAAGGAATGAGATATACAATGATTTAAGAGTTTCTTACATGTGTATATATAATCTATTGAGTACCTTGTATAAAGTAAAATTGATTAGAAAATAAATATAAACAAATCAATACAAGCCAAAATTTATAAGAAGTATGAATGTTGAGCACTAGAAATTATTAGTTGATGACTACATATTCTTGAAAGATTCACTAATGAAAGATGTAATGAGGTTGGAAAGAAGGAAAAAGTTAAGCTCTAGTATATAGACTCTTTTAAAAACTTGAACAAAATAGGCATAGTAATACATTGCCTACCCTTGCCATCAGGATTGAGTAATGTGGATACAGACTTTCTTGCATCAATGCTAAGGAAGTATCTATTAGATTCTTCTTATGCTACCTAATTCCAAGGAATTCAATTGGATAAGAATATGACTTAACTACAGGTAAAATTGATGTCTATTGTTGATCGACAATTGAAGAACTTATGGATAAAAGAAAACCCTTTGGTTAAGTTATATGGCAAGATCACTCAAGTGAAGAGACATATTAAAAAAAGTAAAGATAATATACAGAAAAGATATCTCCAATTATTTTAGTAATAAGGTTAGTAACTTCGAATTATGCCTTGATTTCATTCCCTACATGTGGTAGGATGGACTGAAATTCGGGGACCGAATTTCTTAAGGGAGGAAGAATGTAATATCCCAAAATTTTTATTTTTAAATAATATTTTATTATAAATAAGTATGATTTTTTTAAAAAAAATGAATGCATGTTTTGTTGGAAGTAAATATATTTTTGTTTAAAATAACTATTATTTTACTTAAAATAATTATATTGGCCTCTAATAAATTTTTGTTGTATTTTTAGAAATATTATTTCTTTTATTATGCATAAAGATATTTATTTTGTGATTTGTTTTATTAAGATTTTTTTCAAGAAAAATCATGATGTAAGAGTTCAACTGAATTTTTATGAGAAAGTAAATTTTTAGAAATTTTTGGGATGTTTTAGGATGAAAACAGTATTTATATGAATATATATGAAATAAAATGAAAATAAATCTAAATATTTAATTATTAATTAATAATAAAAAGATAAGAAGGAAAAAAAGAAAACGGGGAGGGGGAAACAGAAATCGAGAAGAGTTGCAGAATTATGAATAGTGTGAATGGTAACCTTCACTTTCTTCTCTATATCTGGATTGCCTATTGGCTTCTGATTTCAAAACTGAGGGTAGCAGTGGATTTAGGACGGAGAATACTACGATTTTGACTAAACAATTTTTTAAATCAGCCGTTGAATTGTCGTAGATCGAAAGTAGAAAATCTTAGAAAAATGTAAGTTTTGAAACTCTTACTTAGAGACTTTAAATTGGAAATTTGACACCGTAGATAGATTCAGGACCTAGATAAACCTTAGGATATGAAATTTTTCAGCTATCTGACAACTTTTTGTTCTTGGTGAATAGTTTTTTCTGATGATAAATAGTGTTTCCCCGTGGTGAATAGTATTTTTTGGCCATGGATATTAATCAAGTTCCTGGAGTCATTTCCTTATTTTTGGACCCTCCGGACACGTTTTTGAAGTCTGTTTAGTAAAATGTGGATTGGAAAAGTGTATTTTGGGGTTCTCCAATCTGGAGCCCTTATCTTGTGAGTATATGATTCTTCCTATGGCTTGCCTTATACTCTTCTTGATCTTTAAGCATGTATATGATTATGTTTATGAGATATTTACACTTTTATATGTTATTGAAATGCATTAAAATTATCTGAATTGCCTACAATTTGAAATATAGTTCAAGAAGAGTATAGTTTTGAAACTGGATTTCTGAACTCATGGTGTATCTGATTTCACATGTATTTCTCATTAAATGATAAAGTGAATATTTATGCATGTGGCATTATTTATAAAGCTATATTGCCTCGAGAAAAGGCATGTACATGTGATAAAACCTGAATGGAAAATTTATGACAGATGAATCTGTACTGAGACTGAAAGTCTGCATTATATTGAGAATTTTATACTAGATTATATGGCATATGTGCATATGGTATTTTCTGTGGAGGAATCCTATTGGAAACATTGTTTTATAACAATAGGTGATGTTAGCCCTGATGCACCTTGATAATCTAGCTAGCAAAGGGTGGTGCTAGCCTTGTGTGTCGGCCAACACATGGGATATGATATGTGAAGGAGAGTGGGATGCCTCCTATATGGGCTTGATGCCAACTATATGAGATGTAATTTGCCTTCCCTTGTGTGCTTGGGAAATACCCATATTAGAGTCCCTTCGCGTGTCCTCTTGAATGGTGGTAGGGCAAACCTCGGCGGGATGCTGAGTTTAGGCAAATCCTACACCAACAAAGTATGGAAAGGCTTAAACTCTGATGTGGTAGTTCTAATATGGGATCCTTTTAATGTTTTCATGTTAAAGGTTTTGATGCATTATAATATTTAAATAATGATCATACCGTATTGCATATGATTTTGAATATCTAAATGTGATATGAACTGAGAATATTTGAAATGCGGGTCCCATATGAATGTACTTCTAAATTGTATTTTCTGTGACAAATTTTAAAATATGAGTACATCCATATGTTGACCTAAGACGTCATAGGAGGTATTATTTACTCATTGAGTTGTCAAACTCACTACACGTTATTTATATGTTTTTCAGATAAGGATATAGATTTTTGTCCTTTCCCTTCAGATAGTTGACCAGCTAGATGACATAATCTCTAGGTGAGCCTTCTTTATTTTTAAGGCTCGTAGATTTGATTTATATTGTACTTGTACTCTAGAGTATGCTCTATATTCCACAAACAGGATCCCTGCTTCTGTTGTTACTCTAATGTTTATGGACTTAGTCTGTATATGCTATATGTATGGGAAAACCTATATGTATCTATTTCCATGATAAATCATTTGAATATTCATGATTATGGAAAATATATGTTCATGATATACGTGTTTCACGTGCCTAAAATTAGGGACGTGACACAAAACACCACAAAGAGGCAAAAGAAATAACCATTTCCCATAAGTAGCGACAACCCTTTAAAGATATGAGCAATCTATTCCTACCATATTCACCAAATCACAACAAACACAACACAATTCCACAACATTTTTCCATCCATGTTATGTCTGAAATGATTATACTTGATTAATAAGAATTGTTCAAACCATTCTAAGCAAACACAACTTTGGCCAAGAACAACAAACAACTTATTCCAAAGAAAAGTAGCCATAATACAATGTAGAATCAAATTATCATTGCTTTCTTATTCAACTCTACACATAAATCAAATGTTAGGGGAGATAGCTAGATTTAGAATTCAAAGTTGCATCATATCATTAGTATTGATCCTATTAAGCATGGATGTCTACACAAAAGACTTTATCATATGAGCATCTTTAGATTTCCAAATTATCTTCTAATGGGGTAAAATGGTCCTATTAGGAGAAGTAAGGAAAAAATGTTAGAAGAATCTAAATCCCACACTTAAATTTCCAAAAGAAGAAGAAGAAAGACGAAAGAGTTCAAGGAGAAAAATAAGGGCTTCAAATTCATGGTTTCTCTATCAGAGAGATTTCTAGCAAAACGAAAATCCCAAGAAAAGCTAACCCCTTAAAGGAAAAAAAATACAAACAGGAGAATTATACAAGAAAGAAAGTCCAAAAAAATTAGGATATGCATAACAAAAATGAACATTCCCTTTCTAATTATCCTCCTAAAACCTAATATTAAGACCATCACCAATTTTGAAAGATACAAAAGATCTAAAAGAAACAATCCTTAGAAATTGATTTCCAATGGATAGAACAAGTAGAAAAAGTCTATAAATTACCATCCCACCTATTCTGATTCAAACCATACCTATTTCTGAATAACCTTATGGCATAAAAATGAAGTCCCTTTAGGGAAACCAAATTGCACAAAGCTAACAAAGATATATTATTAGAAATCAAATTGCACAAACCTAGCCATTTTTCCTTCTTTAGCCTAAAAAGCACCTCCTAACTAACAAAAGATCCCTTGAAACATCAACTACCCTTAACTAAATAAAATCTCTCATCTTTTCTATTTTTTTAGCACCACCTATAAATGAGCATGCTAGAAAGATAAGACTGAATAAAAGAAACCTTTCCCCTTAGGGAAAATAATGAACCCTTCCAAAAATCTAACCTTTTTAATACTTTTTGAATAATAGGATCCTAAAAAGAGGTAGACTTAGGGTTTCCCCCTAGAGGAATTTTGAAGGATGTAAGAGGCCAATTAAGAACCTAGCAATTAGCAAGGTAGGCTAAAAATGAAAATATTTGAGTACCCACATTACTCCTTGCCAACCTACTCTTAGAAAGAAAACATTAACATTTTAAAAGTCACAGATAATGCATCAAATCATCCAAAGGGAATGGGTAATGATAGCTTGTTGTTATCTAATACATTTAAGCCTACGTTCAAGGTTGCAACCTTTGAAAATCTATCTCACCTAAAGTTTATTAATTGGCTCATCTAGTTCAAGTAAAGAATTGGGAAAAAAGGAAAAATTTAGTAAAGCTCATAAGGAATCAAAGATAAAAATAAAGACAATGTGCTATGGCAAAGAGTAGTTACACACCATTTTAGTAATCTGGATGTGCCAAAGACCAAAGAGTGTGTGGACTTACTTAGTTAACATCGAATCTCAAGATGAAGTCCATTTAATCATCCACTCTGCCTAAAACATAACAAAAATAAAATTTAGCCTAAAAAGGTATATGAGAATCAACATATTAAAAGCCAAAGATATCATCTAATGTCTTCAAACCTACATTTGAGTTTGGAACATGCGAAAATTTATCATATGGAGAGTTTGTTGACCTACTCATCTCATTTGAATAAAGGAATTGAAAAGAAGAACAAAAAAAATTAGTCAGGCTCACAAAATAAATTGAAAATAAAAGTAATAACAATTTACTTGAAATAAATAAAGATTCTTTGAATAAGCTAAATATTCCTTTATGTGACATGGAACAAAGATTTAAGTGAGTTCTTTGATTAATCTAGATTGCCCAAAGACTAAAGTGTACAAATACTAACATGGTTAAACATCGAATCGTAGGCTAGAGTGAAATGCTTCACAATCAATTAGTCACCCATGATATAAACATTATAAAAAAACATTAGTAAGGAAAGGTAAACGAAAAGCAATATGTTAAAGGCTACAAATAAATATATCAAATCAAGTTGAGGGAACAACTAATAATGCCTAGTTACTATCTAATGTCTTTAAATCTATGTATGAGCTTGTAGAATCTAAAAATTGTCTCACCCAAAGTTTTTTGACTCACTCATCTTGTTCAAGTAAAAGATGCGAGAAATGAAGAAAACATTCACCATAGACTAGAGTCAAATGCTTTGAATTCAATTGACCACCACAGACAAAAACACTACCAACACGAAATTTAGCACAAAAATGTAAATGAGATTCATCAGATTAAAATCCATAGGTAATGCATCTAATCGAGCTAAGAGAATACGTAATAATACCTCGTTACCATCTAATTTCTTTAAGCTTACATTGAAATTTCAAAAATCTATCTTACCAGAAATTTATTGATTAACTCATCTTGTTTGAGTAAAGGAAGAGAAAAAAGAAGGAAAATTTTAGTTAAGCTCATATAACAAATTAAAAATAGAAAAATGAAAATTTTCTACAACAAAGAGTAGTTACATGCTTCTTCAAAGGCTCTAAAACAATGAGGGTTCTTCAGTTAATCTATATGTGCTTCAAGGTGAGATGAAAGGGTGGTTTTATTAAGTGTTTTGATTATTCTAAATAGCCCAAAGACCAAAGAGTGTAGGGACTTGTAACAACTCCATGTTTTGATTAACTTAGAATAACATTCAATTAATTTAACCAAGCATAATTAAAGTTTAAGGTCTACCCTTAACACATATACAATTCTGAGTTCACATACACATCATTAATAAAAAACATCCATACAAAGTCAAACACATATATGTTTACAACTTATTCATCCTTGCTTACTAGTACCAAAGATATGGGTGTGGGTAGTTGCATTTTCATTGGGATCTTAACCAACTTGACTACAGGCACCTTATTAATTACTGGGTTTAGGCCAAACTAGAGTAACACAATCCAACGTATGCTAAAAGCCAGAGTCAAAGAGAAAATCTACATATTCAGCCTTTTAAACATGATATGAAAATATGGTGAGAATTAAATCCCATTAAGTTCAACAATAAATCATAATCATCATCAATATAGCTCATCATGTCATGTTCATCTGTATAAGTTACAACAAATATCTTACGTCATATGAATGCACTTTATCTATGTATATGAAAATCATGTAGTAATGACATATATGGCATGAATAACTATTATCAGATTATCATATGATGGCTATCAACTTATTCTCATATCAAGTTACCCCGATCTAGATGAGTATTTTTTAGTCTCCAGTACGGGTTTTTCTCGCTCTATTCGACATGACACAATTTTTCTTTCTTTTCTCATTAACATAACTGATAAAGGGGAATTTTGAGTATTAATGGCTATATTTTATCCTCTAATTCATAGCAAACTTGTGGTTATTTCCCTGCTTTTGGTTATGCTTTGCTTTGGATACTGCTTTAGTTGTTTTTATGCTTGTAGGTGAGCAAAAGAGGCTAAGAAGTAAGGGAAAACAGTCATGAAAAGTGCCATATGGACTAGGAACAAGAGGAGGAGGAAGTAGGGAGGAAGTCCACCAAAAATCAATAAGAAAGGAGCATGGCATCCCCCAACGTGGCCAGGCCGTGCTTGGTGGCATGCAACACGGCCAGGCCATGTTCTGGGTAAAAGCTACAGAAACTTCCCATATAGTCAATGCATAATAGCTGTTGAAGCTAACAACTTTGAGCTGAAGCCATCTCTCTTGCAGATGGATCAGCAAAATCAGTTTGGAGGGTCGCCTACTGAAGACCCTAATCTCCATCTCTCAGTGTTTTTGGAGTATTAAGACACCCTAAAGTTTAATAGGGTATCTTCAAACGCTATCAGGTTGAGCTTGTTCCCTTTCTCTTTGAGGGACAAGGCCCGTGCATAGTTACATTCCCTTCCATCAGGCTCTATTACCACTTGGCAATAGCTTTCTCCAGCTTTCCTAGCCAAGTACTTCTCACCGAGCAAGACGAGCCACCTGAGGAATCAGATCACTACTTTTGCTCAAAAGGATGGGGAATTATTATATGAGGCTTAGGAGAGATTCAAAGAGCTCCTCAAGATATGCCCACACTATGGGTTGGAGAAGTGGCTGATAGTCTATACATTCTATAATGGACTGATTTACAACACCCGTATGTTTGTGGATGCTGCAGCTAGAGAGGCACTTATGAACAAAATAGTTGATGAGGCTTATGAATTAATTGAAGACATGGATTAGAATCACTACTCCTGGTCTAGTGAAAGGCATCCTAGAAAACCAGCAGGTATGTATGAAGTAGATGCGTTTAGTTATCTTACTTCTAAAGTTGATGCATTGTTTCAGAAGCTAGATAAGTTGAGCATCAATGCTGTTGGCTTTTCTCCATCATTAGAATGTGAAATCTGTGGGAGTGTCGGCCATGTAGCCAATGAATGCCAGCTTGGAAACCCTCACTTCAATAGATACAACCTAGGCTAGAGGAATCACCCGAATCTCCCTTACAAGCCAAATGCAAATCAGCCTCAAAATAGTTTCAAGCAACCTCTAGGCTTTTAGAATTAGAGGCCGTTCAATCCTCCTCCTCCTCAGCCAAAGTCAAATCTGGAGGCTCTAATGGAGAATTTCATCTCCACACAGAGTAAGCAAAATGATGAATTTAGAGCCCACAACCATTCCATGAATGAAGCTATTAAAGATTTAGCCTTCAAGTTAGACTCACTTGCTACTCATAGCAAGATGTTAGAAACACAGATAGCACAGCAAGCAAGTCTATCTAATAGGAACTTTGGCAGACTTCCAGGCCAAACTGAGAACCTCAGAGAGCATTGTAATGCCGTTACTTTGAGAAGTGGTAAGCAGTTGGCTGAATCTGAGAGAAGTAGGGAGGTAAAGACAAATGAACTTCAGGCTACATCTGAGAAGAAAAGAGAAGACTAATCAGAACAAGAGGAAAAGAAGGATGAAGAGCCAAAATATGTGGCTCCTGAACCATACAGTCCACCAATCCCTTTTCCTCAAAGATTGGTTAAGGTTAAGTTAGAGGGGCAGTTTGGGATATTTCTGGATGTGCTGAAGAAGTTGAATATTAACATTCCATTTCTAGAAGCCACCCAAATACCATCCTATGCAAATTTCCTGAAAGAGATCCTCTCAAACAAGAGGAAAATTGAAGAGCATGCTGTGGTGGCACTAACAGAGGGATATAGTGCATTAATTCAAAATAAGCTTCCTCAAAAGCTTAAGGATCCTGGAAGCTTCTCCATTCCTTGCTCCATTGGAGATATGAAAATAGACAGAGCCTTATGTGACCTTGGAGCAAGTGTCAGCCTCATGCCTCTTTCGGTTTGCCAAAAGCTTCATATGGGTGACTTAAAGCCTACCACCTTTTCTCTTCACTTGGCTGACCAATCAATCAAGTATCCGGTAGGTATATTAGAGGATGTTCCTCTAAAGGTAGGTAAATTTTTCTTACCAGTTGATTTTGTTATTTTAGAGATAGAGGAAGATGATAAAATCCCCATCATTCTTGGAAGGCCTTTCTTAGCTACGGCTAGTGCCAATATAAATGTGAAAGATGGAAAGCTTTCTTTGAATGTAGGAGATGAAAAATTAGAGTTTAGTTTGAATGATACAATAAACCATCCATCCTTAAATGAATCTTGTTGTATGATTAGTTTACCTAAACCAAATATGGATGATTATGTCATGAATTTTCCTCCTTCTGAACCACTTGAGTTATGGTCTGTTGAAAGTTCTTGGGTTTATGATAAACAAGGGAAGGAAAAGCAGGTTGTTGAGGAGGCAATCCAAACTCCAAAATTAGAACCTAAGCCACCTCCTCCCAACCTTAATGGAGCTAAGGAGGAAAAGAATGAGCCAAGAGCATCTTTGAAGGCCATTAGGAAAATCCTCAAGACTCATACTAAGAGGCAATGGATTAAAAAGAGAGTTATTCAAACTCTCTTCAAGCCTCCTTGAGTGGAAAACATGAAAAGGGAGTCAAGCTAATGACTTTAAACAAGCGCTTCGTGGGAGGCAACCTAAATTTTGATTTTTAAAGTCTCTTTTTGTTTGATTTCTAACTTTAAGATTTGGTTTTCATCTTTAATTTAGTTAATTTCTTAGGTTGAATTTTAATTAGTGCTTTTATTTAATTTTCAGGTCTAGTCCCATGTCTCCAAGGCAATATAAAAGGGTTAAAATCAAAGGAACTCAAGGAGAATCAAAAGCTAAGGAAAAATTTGAAGATTTGAGGATTCTAGCCAGCAGCACAAGCAGCCCGTGTCACCCACCACGCCTGTGCTACAAGCATGGGCCAAATTGTGAAAAATTAGTGCAAACCAACCAGCAACACAGGCAGGCCGTGTCCCAAGACACGGCCGTGCCCCAGGTAAGTATTTTAAAAAAAAAGGGCCATCCAGCCCAAAGCATAAGTGGTCTGTGTTTTCAATTCAGCTCCAATTCAAAATACTACATTGCTTATATCTGGCTTACCTATTGTTGATGCTATACACTTGGCACCTGAGTCAGAACCCTCAACCTCCTCCTTTAGAAGACCAATAAGCAAGTAAGTTACTTCTTCCTTTCCCTGTACTTTCATTTATATTGACATTGAGGACAATGTCAAGTTTAAGCATGTGGGAGTAGAATTTAGGCTTGTAGTTTTCACTGATTGAATTTTGTATCTCCTATTTCTTTGTATAATCATAAATTTTGCTATTTCAGAGATAGATTGGCGTAATATAGGTTAATTTTTAGCTCATGAACATGTGATGCACAATAGGATATGAAATAGGTAGTTATTATTTTAGCCTCTCTCTTCTAGGATTAAACCTCTAATTTTTTGAAAAATATCTCTCTATTGTGCTGTGAATTGTATGCTATTTTTTATTTTAACACTATGAGAGTGTGAAGGTAGGGAGAGGTGAAAAATGAGGTAATGTGCACCCCAAAAAGTTTTCACTCTGAGTACCCCTTCAAGGCACCAAAAAAACCTTAGTATGAGTACCTAGATGCATTTACCCTAGTGAGATGGAGCATAAAATGCACTCACTGCATATTTCTAAAAAAGAAAATGAAAAAAAAACAAATGAATGAAAAAGAGAAGAAAAAAATGATGGAAAGTAAAAGAGTTTGAATGAGAAAAGGAGTGATAAAATAGAAATAAGGGTAAGGCAACATAGGAAGATCTAAAGGATGAGGTGGCCTACTTGAGTGTACAAAAAAAATCAATTTGATGCATACAACCAATGGTAACAATAGAATTAGATATATAATAGAAAAATTATTGGTTTAGTTTTAGAAGAATAGAGACGATCTGATAAATGTCTATTTATATATCTATTGTGTGCACACAGATTGAGTGACAAATTATCTATATTGCATTTTTCAATCTTCTGGAATCTAATTGCATCTTTCCCCCTTCTTGATATGATATGTTATTTGCTTGAGGAAAAGCAAAGGTCTAAGAATGGGGGAGTTGATAAAGGGGAATTTTGAGTATTAATAGCTATATTTTATCCTCTAATTCATAGCAAACTTGTGGTTATTTCCCTGCTTTTGGTTATGCTTTGCTTTGGATACTGCTTTGGTTGTTTTTATGCTTGTAGGTGAGCAAAAGAGGCCAAGAAGTAAGGGAAAACAGTCATGAAAAGTGCCATATGGACTAGGAACAAGATGAGGAGGAAGCAAGGAGGAAGCCCACCAAAAATCAGCAAGAAAGGAGCATGGCAGCCTTTAACACGGCCAAGCCGTGCTTAGTGGCATGCAACATGACCAGGCCGTGTTCTGGGCAAAAGCTCTAGAAACATCCCAGAATCCAACCCGAAGCACGGCCAGGCCGTGTCTTGGAACACAACCGTGCTTCTGGTCCGTACACATCGTCTTTTTTAGGGTTTTGGCTTCCAAAATTGAGATATATTGAAGGGGTTATGATGTGATCTTAATTAAGCATGATATTAATACCTTTAAACTTAATTTTTGTTTGATTTAAGTAAAATATAATTAGGAATTAGCTAAATTTTGTGTTTTATGTTTTAGGAATAATAAAGAAGAAAAGAAGAGAAAAATAGAGAGAAAGTCATGAAAAATGCTGATTTCTGACATTTCATCACTAATTGAGGCATATCTTGCTCATTTGAGATCCGATCGAGGTGATTCTAGCGGCTATGCAAAGAAGAAACATAGAGCTACAACTTCATATTTGCCACTTTGGCAAAATCCAAAAGATTCAGGGCACCGTGGCATTCACAAGAGAGCGCCATGGCGACACGTTAAGACAAATCCAGAGCGCCATGGCGCTACCCAATGGGCCACGGCGCGGAGCTACCCAGGAGGGAGCACCACGGTGCTCAACCCAAGGCACCGAGGTACCTGAGCATCTTCAACACAGCGCATCGCGGTGCCCCGTGACATGTTTTCTGTAGCGCCGCAGTGCCCAACGCCGTAGAGACTTGCTGAATTCGTGATTTTAGGTCTTTTTCACTCAAATTGAAGGCTGATGGACAGGGATTTTGACCTAAATACATTCCTACTTCGATTAAGAGTGGGGAATCTATAAAAAGAGAGGCAAGCAAGTAGAGAAGTCATCCAATTCTTCATCCAAGTTCTTCAATTCTTCCTTAGATTTTCTTATGGCCCTGCGTGGCTAGTTCTTTTTAGTTGGTTGAGGTAGGTTGAAACCTCAAGGGATCTTCATGCATTGTGAGATGTGGATTTGATTTTATTATTTCAATTTGAATTGAGTATTGATTGTTCATCTTCTCTTCTTCTCAATGATTATTCATATGATTGCTAGGAGGCCTACTAGTATATTGTCTGTCTTAATCTACCGCTGAATTATGTTTTGAACAAAGTCTTCAATTCTATGATTCATGAGGCAAATAGGTTTGTGGATTTTGGATTATAAATCATTGAACCTAAGATGAGTAATTAACTAAATTAGATATAACCGATGTGTTTATATTTGTTTAGCTCTGTCAGTTTCTCTAGTTCTTCATGCAGTTAATACGTTATGCTTTACCGATGTGCTAAAGGATTGCGAGTTAATTATGGTTTAATTAGTGCGATTGTCATTAATTTACTAAACTTAAGGAGGAACAGGGTTAGAAACCTAATGATAGATATTTAATTACAGATTGATTATGTGTTCAATGATCAATGCAATCCCTTGACAATAGATATCAACCGAAACCAACGTCTTTATCATTAATCACTTTCTCTTAATTACTTTCGTTATTGTTTACTTGATTTTAGTTGTAACTATCAATCCCCCCTTTTTCTAATCACATAAGGTAATACCAGTCTCTGTGGGATCGACCCTTACTCCCACTACTACAGGTTAGTTTTGAGGTAAGGTATCAATTTGGGTGTACCTGCGACAGTACGCACCAAATTTTGGCGTCGTTGCCGGGGACTGTGTGTATTTACCTTTTGTGATTTTTTTTCCTTTTCTTTTTTTTCATAACTTTGAATATGGCAGCCAATTTTCAGCAATTTTCAACAATTTGGCACTAGGCTAGGGTCTCCATTAAGACATGCTGGTGAGGTATGTAGTTCTTCCCTTGAACAGCAACTTGCAAATTTAACCTCTCTTGTTCGTCAACGTGTAGAAAATATGCAAAGAGAAAATTTCTATGGAAATCATTCTATCATGGAGCATCCGTCTATTGGGTACCTAACTTTCTATGATGAGCCATTTGAGCAGGTAAATATGGTTAATGGTTTCCATGAACCACAACAAGTGAGGTATGATTCCTATTTAAACATGTACAATCCTGGATGGAAGGATCATCTCAATTTCAGGTATGAGAATGCACAAAATAGTCTTACAGAACAAAATTTTGCAAATTCTCACCATACCCAACAGGCCTATTATCCTAGACAGAATACATCTCAGAATTTCCAGGTAAGTACTCCTTTAGAAGATATTGTTAAATCTCTTACACAAAATACTCATCAATTTCAACAAGAGGTAAGGGCCAGCATTCAAAGCTTAAAAAATCAAATTGGGCAATTAGCAACAACAGTCAGCAGGCTAGAGGCTCAAAATTCAGAAATTGAAAGTCTAGCCTCAGCATCGTGAATGTAATAGGAAGAAAATTCTGCACTGAATGAAAAAGATGACTTGGAAATTGACACTAGTAAGCCTACTCAGAAAGAGGTTATGGAATGTACCCTAAACGCCAAATTTGAAGAGAATATTTCAGCAGGAGAGGAAGCACCAGAAGTGCAGCAAAAAGGTAAGGATCTTTCTATGTTGTTACCAATTTCTAATAAGATGCTTATACCTTCTATTGTGCAGTATTCTGACCTAGGTTTAAAGAGCCTCCCTAGCCATTTGAAGGGAATATACAGTGGAGAACCACCTACAGTTATAACCTCAAATAAATATGCCCTACTCAAAGATAGCGGAAAGTTATAGCATGCTTTGGTAGAATCTCAAAAGGATGAAATTAAATTGGATGCCA
The DNA here is from genome assembly GCA_037074535.1 of Gleditsia sinensis. Taxonomy (NCBI): domain Eukaryota; kingdom Viridiplantae; phylum Streptophyta; class Magnoliopsida; order Fabales; family Fabaceae; genus Gleditsia; species Gleditsia sinensis. The sequence goes on from CM073463.1 coordinate 29,948,227, forward strand.
AAAGCTACTCAAGACATCGATTATTTCCAGGTAAGTTTAGTTCTCATTTAATTAAATCTTTGACTAATGCTAACTTCCCTCTTCATAATGCAGTTGAACCTCAGAATTCTGCACATTCAAAGGCAAGCTGATTCAAAGTTGACATCAAGGATCCTCCTTCAATGACATAAGGAGCCTTGAGTCGAGCCAACGACATTAAACAAAGGCGCTTATTGGGAGGCAACCCAATATAAAAAGAAAAATAAAAAGAAAAGTGGGAATTAGAAATATTCATGGTCCAGTAATGCAACATGCGCATTCCACTCCAAACAAATTCAGGGAAGTTCACTTAACTCATATGTTTTTCTATATCTTTCCATAATTCTTATCTTTCTTTCACATTGGAGACAATGTATGTTTTTAAGTGTGGGGGGGTCACTTTATGATTCAACTGGATGACTGTATAATAAATCATACACTTGTACACTTTCCTACTTTGATGCATAACTATAATTTTATGATATGTGCACTTTTAATCCTGTCATGAGGTGAGCATGTGAACAAAATTTCAATTTATGAGTGTGTTAGTGAAACCAATAGCCAATGATATAACTGTTTAAATTACTTATAGCTCTTGGGAGATGTAGAAACTTCATGGTTGTATGCTATTTTATCCCTTTTGCAATTTATTACTTTTGACTTTAGAATCCTGAAATATTTTGCACAATAAATTTGGGCATTCGATTTATCTTTTACTTAGAGAAGGTTTATATAATTCAAAAATATTTCATGATCTCAACAGGATTCTAGAACTTATTTGAATGCTACTTGAGACGAAATCCTAGGTTAATACTATTATTTAGGAGATGATTTAGGCATTATTTGATAGATTGAGCCTCTCAAGCCTAACCTAAGCAATGAAATATCCCTAGTTCTTCTATTTTGAGCTTAATGAACTTTTCCTTCTAAAAACCACAAATGAGCCTAAAGCAAAAATTTGTATGAATATCCTTTTTTTTTCTTTACCCTATTCACTCACTCCATGATTATTTTTATGAATGCTTGTTTTGTAGAGTTTAAATTGACAAAAGGGTGGGAGGGTGAAGCAAGGAAAAGAAAAGAATTATGCAAAAAAAAAAGAATTATGCAAAAGGAAGAAAAGAAAATTCCAAAGAGAATAAAAACATATGTTGTGGGTGGAAAGAAAAAAAAAACTTTTTGAGAATCGAGGAAAAGGATGGATCAAATTCAATTGAAACAAGAAAATGAGTGTAGGGGGAAAATCTCTCCAAATTTATAAAAGCTCAAGAGATCATATTTAATTGTGTGGTGCTGGGTGATTGACCTTAAATTTGTATCCTTTATCCCACCTTATACCTTGGCCACATTACAAGCTAAATAAAGTCCTTTTGATCCTAGAGGTAGTTTTGGCCTACATTAGTGGAGAGTGGCATGAAGAATAAGCATATGGAAATCCTAAACTATTTAGAGATCTACAACCAAAATTTTGCGATGTATAAACTCATCCAGATAAAAGGAAATTTAATGGCCCAAAACACACACACACTTGGGATTCAGAAGGATAAAATAATAGATTGCATTTGTGTTAATCTTGTGCATGATTATAACCTTCCAAAATTTTTCTAGAGTATATTTTTATGTTATGAGGCAAATGTTTGGTAAGCCTAACACTCACTACATTATTGATTGTTGTTTTTTTTGTCTTTAGGGATTATTTTGCTTGAGGACAAGCAAAATGTTAAGTGTGGGGGTATTGAGGTGATCATAATTAAGCATGATATTAATACTTTTAAACTTACTTTTTGTTTGATTTAAGTAAAATATAATTAGGAATTAGCTAAATTTTGTGTTTTATGTTTTAAGAATAATAAAGAAGAAAAGAAGAGAAAAATAGAGAGAAAATCATGAAAAATGCTGATTTCTGACCTTTCATCACTAATGGAGGCATCTCTCGCTCATTTGAGCTCCGATCGACATGATTCTAGCGGCTATGGAAAGAACAAACATAGAGCTATGTTCGGTACTTTGGCAAAATCTAGAAGATTCTGGGCGCCGTGACGCTCACAAAAGAGCACCACGGCGCCACGTTAAGACAAATTTGGAGCGCTACGGTGCTACCCAGCACACCGCGGCGCCTGAGCATCTTCGACAGAGCGCGCCGTGGCGCTGACTGAGGGTGCCACGGCGCCCCGTGACATGTTTTCTGTCGCACCGTAAAGACTTGCTAATTTCACGATTTTAGGTCTTTTTCACTCAAATTGAAGGCTGATGGACGGGGATTTTGACCTAAATACATTCCTACTTAGATTAAGAGTGGGGAATCTATAAAAATAGATGCAAGCAAGCAGAGAAGTCATCCAATTCTTCATCCAAGTTCTTCAATTCTTCTTTATATTTTCTTATGGCCCTACATGGCTAGTTCTTTTTAGTTGGTTGAGGTAGGTTGAAACCTCAAGGGATCTTCATGCATTGTGAGATGTGGATTTGATTTTATTATTTCAATTTAAATTGAGTATTGATTATTCATCTGCTCTTCTTCTCAATGATTATTCATATGATTGCTAGGAGGCCTACTAGTATATTGTCTGTCTTAATCTACGCTGAATTATGTTTTGAACAAAGTCTTCAATTCTGTGATTCATGAGGCAAATAGGTTTGAGGATTTTGGATTATAAATCATTGAACCTATGATGAGTAATTAACTAAATTAGATATAACCGATGTGTTTATATTTGTTTAGCTATGTCAGTTTCTCTAGTTCTTCATGCAGTTAATACGTTATGCTTTACCGGTGCTAAAGGATTGCGAGTTAATTAGGGTTTAATTAGTGCGATTGTCATTAATTTACTAGACTTAAGGAGGAACAGGGTTAGAAACCTAATGATAGATATTTAATTATAGATTGATTATGTTGTCAATAATTAATGCAATCCCTTGACGGTGGATATCAACCGAAACCAACGTCTTTATCATTAATCACTTTCTCTTAATTACTTTCGTTATTGTTTACTTGATTTTAGTTGCAACTATCAATCCCCCCTTTTTCTAATCACATAAGGTAATTCCAATCTCTGTGGGATCGACCCTTACTCCCACTACTACTGGTTAGTTTTGAGGTAAGGTATCAATTTGGGTGTACCTGCAAAATGAGATCATAAAATATTTTTGAGTTATATAATCTTTTTCTAAGTAAAAGAGAATTTAAATATCCAAAATTACTGTGCAAAATAATTTCAGGATTTTTAGAAAATAGGTAATCATAAATTGAAAAGAAATTAAAATTACACATAATTATGACTTTCCTACATCTCCCAAGAGCTATAAGCATTTAAACAGTTATATCATTGGCTATTGGTTTCACTAACACACTCATAAATTGAAATTTTGTTCACATGCTCACCTCATGACAGGATTAAAAGTGCACATATAATAAAATTATAGTTATGCATCAAAGTAGGAAAGTGCACAAGTGTATGATTAATTATATAGTCATCCAGCTGAATCATAAAGTGACCCCCCCACACTTAAAAACATACATTATCCCCAATGTAAGAATATAAAAGAGAATATAATAGGGACAAGTAATAACATAAGGAGGGGTTCAGTGAAACTTCCCTGATTAGTGATCATCATCCATCTCATCATGCTCAGGTGCAGGCCTAAAGGGTGGTTTAGGAGGTGTCGGGAAAGCAATTGGGAGGTTCAGGGCATGAGCTAACTGGCTAAAACATGCATGATGATGCTGTGCAATAGAGTACTGGTAGAGGGACAGATCATTCATTTGATGGTTTAGACACTCTGTGCACTCCCATAAGTCTTCAATGGTATGCTGGGATGGTGGTGGAGCTGAGCTGCTGCCCGGTTCCTCTGTAGGTACTGGCTGAATCCCTAGCTCCTCCTCTGTTGCTTCTTCATGGCCTTTGTATTTTTGTATGTTTGCATAGGAAATAGGTCTCAATTGGTGAATGAGAGTCTCAGTGGAATCCTAGCTTACACCCGCCTTCTGACATAGACTAGTAATTAAACTAGAGGCAAAGATGGATCCGCCTCTAGCACTAATACAGCTGAGCATCTGCCTATGACTAATCTTGTCTACATCAATAGAAAGGCCCTTGAGTATTGCATAAAGCAAAATGGCCCTGTCCCTCCGAACTTGACTCATGTTGAAGCTAGGCATGAATCTTGCTGACACGAAATAGTACCATGCTTTAGCCACTTTATTCATATTAGCCCTAGCAAAGTATACTGGATGGCCATTGCTATCCAATTTCCAGGAGGCCCCCCTATAGCATAGAGTGCATATAACGTCGTCAAAGTCAATGTATGATTGAAGAAGCACCGTATATTCATCATCCTCAATATCAAGCAGTGAATAGAATTCATTAATGGCATGCGGAGTGAATGGCACTATCTTGCCTCTAACCCGTGCTTTATGACGTTCGTGAACGATAGCATTGGAGTAGAACTCCTGTATCACGGGAATAACTCCTGGTTCTAAATTTCTATAGAAAATCTCCCAATGCCTATGGAGGATATTGTCTCTGTGAGGTAGCCCTTCGGTGATAATAAATCCACGTTCTAGAACGATAGGCTTATGCACCACCACTTTGATGTGGTGTTGATAAACCTCTTCAGTCACAAATGCCACGGTGTCAAATGCTGGAGGGTCCTCAGCTCTAGTCTTACTTTTTGAGATACTCAACTTAGCAATTTTTGGAGCCATTTGCTTGGAAAATTCACTAAGGCGTTTTATCGAACACCTTGTGGACGCTCTTAAAAACTTGGAAGAATGAGTGGTTAATGCTCAACTAGAATTCCCAATTCAGTGCAAACCAGTAGCAATTAAGTATGGGAATCAATTGCAGCAGGAAAAATGAAGAGAACCGTACCCAATTTAGCTTGAATGGTTGCTGGAGATGCAAGATCAAATATGCCTTTGAACCCTAGAAAATTGTCTTGAAATCCAACTCAAATGCTGAAAAGGGTATATAATCCTGCAAAAGAAGATGAAAAATCATGTAGTCTAAGTAGGATAACATAATGGGAGGTGGGTATGGTTGATTTAAGGCAAGAAAGTGGATTTGGAGGTGAAGAGGATGCAAACTCGGAGGGAAAAAACGAAGAGGGCGCGCGACCCTCTTATAGAGAGCGTCGCGGCGCTCTCTGTTGCAACGCGGAGCGCCATAGCGCTCACCCATTCTGGGTTAGTAGCGCCGCGACGGATGTGCATCTGCAGTTCTGCAATTTTTTTTTAAATAAAGAAAAATTAAACTATGAATAGAAAAAAAATAAGAAGAAGAAGAATGGTTGTTGGGTTGCCTCCCAACCAGCGCCTTTGTTTTACGTCGTTGGCTCGACATAGATTCAAAGAAAATCAATGAGGGTCTTGAAAAGTTATCCATTGTGATTCCTCTTGCTAAAATCCTTCATAGTAAGGTTTAAGCCTATGCCCGTTGATTTTGAAGCTATGCTGGTTATTCATGCTCTTTATTTCAACTGCACCATAAGGAAAAATATCAGTAACAATAAATGGTCCCTCCCATCTAGAACGAAATTTACCTGGAAACAATCGGAGCCTAGAATTGTAAAGGAGAACTTTCTGTCCTTTGCTAAACTACTTACGTGAAATCATGCGATCGTGTAGGAGTTTAGTTTTGGCCTTATAAATATTTGCATTGTCATAGGCCTCATTTCTAATTTCCTCTAATTCTTGAAGCTGTAATTTCCTGTTTTCTCCACTTTCTTCCACATTCATGTTAAATTTCTTTATAGCCCAAAATGCTTTATGTTCCAATTCAACTGGAAGATGACAAGTTTTTCCAAATACTAACCTGTATGGAGACATACCAATTGGAGTCTTATAGGCTGTTCTGTATGCCCATAAAGCATCATCTAATCCGAGACTCCAATCCCTACAGTTGGGATTTATTGTCTTACTAATGATATTTTTGATTTCTCTGTTGGATACCTCAGCTTGCCCATTGGTCTGGGGGTGATATGCAGTTAACAATTTATGAGTGACATTATATTTCTTTAATAGGGCTTCAATAGTCCTATTGCAAAAATGTGTTTCCCTGTCACTGTCGCAGGTACACCCAAATTAATACCTTACCTCAAAACTAACCTATAGTAATGGGAGTAAGGGTCGATCCCACAGAGACTGGAATTACCTTATGTGATTGAGAAATGGGGGAATGATAATTGCAAATAAAACTAAGTGAACAATAACTAAAGTAATTAAGAGAGTGATTAATGATAAAAACATTGGTTTCAGTTGATATCCACCGTCAAGGGATTACATTGATCATTGACAACATAATCAATTTATAATTGAATATCTATCATTGGGTTTCTAACCCTGTTCCTCCTTAAGCCTAGCAAATTAATGACAATCGCACTAATTAAACCCTAATTAACAAGCAACTCTTTAGCACATCGGTAAAGCATAACTTATTAACTGCATGAAAAACTAGAGAAATTGACAGAGCTAAACAAATATAAACACATTGGTTATATCTAATTTAGTTAATCATTCATCATAGGTTCAATGATTTATAATCCAAAATCCTCAAACCTATTTGCCTCATGAATTACAGAATTGAAGACTTTGTTCAAAACACAATTCAGCGGTAGATTAAGACAGACAATATACTAGTAGGTCTCCCTAGCAATCATATGAATAATCATTGAGAAGAATAGCAGATGAATAATCAATACTCAATTCAAATTGAAATAATAAAAACAAATCCACATCTCACAATGTATGAAAATCTCTTGAGGTTTCAACCTACCTCAACCAAATAAAAAGAACTAGCCACGCAGGGCCATAAGAAAATCTAAAGAAGAATTGAAGAACTTGGATGAAGAATTGGATCAAGAATTGAATGAATTCTCTGCTTGTTTTGCTCCCTTTTTATAGATTAACTCCTCCTAATCGAAGTAGGATTGTATTTAGGTCAAATCCCAGTCCATCGAGCTTCAATTGGAGTCAAAAAACCCTAAAATTCGTGAACTTCACGAGCTGTACAGCGGCGGCGCCGCGGTGCTACAAACCTGCATGACACAGCACCGCGGCGGCCAAAAAACTCCAGAATTTGACAAATTTCCGAACACCAAAGTTTTCTCTCTATGTCTGTTCTTTCCATAGCCGCTGGAATCACCTTAATTGGATCTGAATTGAAGGAGATATGACAAAATGAATGACCAAAGGTCAGAATTCATCCTGCTGCACTGTGATGCTGATTTACAAGCTCTGTAACGCCATGAAATATCCCGAATTTGACCAAGTTTTCAACATAAAAGTTGTCGATGATTGTGTTATATTTTCACAGCCACTTGAAGAACTTTTATTGGAGTTCATAAGAGGGAGATATGCTCAAAACAGTGCTGAAAGGTCTAGAATCCCTGCAATGTAGCAGTTTTCCATGAATTTCTTCTCTTTTTCCTCTCTTTTCTTCTTTCTTTGTTCCTACAACACAAAACATAAAATTAAGCTAATTCCTAATTATATTTTACTTAAATCAAACAAAAAGTAAGTTTAAAGGTATTAATATCATGCTTAATTAAGATCACATCAAATACCCCCACACTCAACCTTTTGCTTGTCCTCAAGCAAAATAATCCCTAAAGATAAAACAAAAAATCAATATATGTAGTGAGTGTTAGGCTTACCAAAATTTTTGCCTCATATCTTTAAAATATATTCAAGAAAAATTTTGAAAGATCATAGTCATGCAGAAGATTAACCCGAATGCAATCCATTATTTTATTCTCTTGAATCCCGAGTGTGTGTGTGTTTTGGGCTATTAAATTTTCTTTTACCTGGATGAGTTTATATGTCCCAAAATTTTGGTTGTAGATCTCTAAATAGTTTAGGATTTCCATATGCTTATTCTTCATGCCACTCTCCACTAATGTAGGCCAAAACTACCTTTAGGATCAATAGGACTTTATTTGGTTTGTAATGTGGCCAGAGTATAAGGTGGGATAAAGGATACAAATTTAGGTTCAATCACCCAACACCATATGACTAAATATGATCTATTGAGCTTTTTCAAGTTTGGAGGACTTTCCCCCACATTCATTTTCTTACTTCAATTGAGTTTGATCCATCCTTTTCCTTGATTTTCAAAATGTTTTTTTTTCTCCTACAACATATGCTTTTATTCTCTTTGGAATTTTCTTTTCTTCCTTTTTCATAATTCTCTCTTCTTTTTTCTTTGCATAATTCTTTTCTTTTCCATGCTCCACCCTTCCACCCTTTTGTCAATTTAAGCTCTACAACACAAGTATTCAGAAAAAATAATCATGGAGTGAGTGAATAGGATCAAAAATAAGGATATTCATACAAAATTTGGCTTTCGGCTCATTTGTGGTTTTTAGAAAGAAAAGTTCATTAAGCTCAAGATAGAGGAACTAAGGATATTTCATTGCTTAAGTTAGGCTAGAAAGGCTCAATCTATCCAATAATGTCTAAATCATCTCCTAAATAATAGTATTAACCTAGGATTTCGCCTCAAGCAGCATTCAAATAAGTTCTAGAATCCTGTGGAGATCATGAAATATATTTGAATTATATAAACCTTCTCTAAGTACAAGATAAATTTAATGCCCAAAGTTATTGTGCAAACATATTTCATGATTCTAAAGTCAAAAGTAATAAATTGCAAAAAGGGATAAAATTGCACACAATCATGAATTTTCTATATTTTTCAAGAGTTAAAAAAAATTTAGACAGTCATATCATTGGCTGTTGGTTGTGCCTAACATCCCAAAACATAAATTGAATACTCACACAATCACTCAACTTGCTAAACGCAATAAAAGTGCTTTAATAGTGAAAATCAGAAAATTGATGCTCGTAATAGAGTCACAATGATTCAGACAAATAAACTTCCACCCACACACTCAAACTTTACATTGTCCTCAATGTAAAAGAAAGATAAGAATTATGGAAAGATATAGAAAAGCATATGAGTTAAGTGAACTTCCCTGAATTTGTTTGGAGTGGAATGCGCATGTTGCATTACTAGACTATGAATATTTCTAATTTCCACTTTTCTTTTTCTTTTTCTTTTTATGTTGGGTTACCTCCCAATAAGTGCCTTTGTTTAATGTCGTTGGATCGACTCAAGGCTCCTTATTGCATTCAAGGAGGATCCTTGATGTCAACTTTGAATTGGCTCGCCTTTGAATGTGCAGAATTCTGAGGTTCAGCTGCATTATGAAGAGGGAAGTTAGCATTAGTTACAGATTTAATTAAATGAGAACTCAACTTACCTGGAAATAATCGATTTCTTGACTAGCTTTGGGCATCCAATTTAATTCCATCTTTTTGAGTTTTTGCCAAAGTAGGGGGCAGCTTTCCTCTTTCTTTAAGTAAGGCATATTTATTTGAGGTTATCATTGGGGGTGGTCTCCGCTATATATGCCCTTTAAGTGACTAGGGAAGCTTTTTAAACCTAGGTCAGGATTCTGAAAAATAGAAAGTACAGACATCGTGTTAGAAATTGGTAACAAAATAGAAAGATCCTTACCTATTTGCTGTACTTTTGGTGCCTCATCTCCTGCTGAATTGTTCTCTTGGAATTTGGCATTCAGAGTAGATTCCACAACCTCTTTATTAGTAGGCTTACCATTGTCAACTTCCAAGTCATCTTTTTCATTAAGTGTCGAATTTTTCTCTTTTTGCACTAAGGATGCTGGAGCTAAACTTTCAATTTCTAAATTTTGAGCCTCTAACCGATTGACTGATGTTGCAAGTTGCTCAATTTGATTTGTTAAGCTTTGAATGCTGGCCCTTACCTCTTGTTGAAATTGATGAGTATCATGTTTAATAGATTTAACAATTTCTTCTAAAGAACTACTTACCTGAAAATCCTGATATGTAGACTGTCTAGGATAATAGGCCTATTGGGTATGCTGAAAATTTGCAAAATTTTGTTCTAGAGGACTATTTTGTGCATTCCCATACCTGAAGTTGAGATGATCCTTCCATCCAGGATTGTATATGTTTGAATAGGAATCATACCTCACTTGTGGTCCTTCAGGGAAACCTCTAACCATATTTACCTGGTCAAATGACTCATCATAGAAAGTTGGGTACCCAATAGAAGGATACCCTATGGCTGAATAATTTCCATAGCACTTCTCTCTTTGCATATTTTCTACACGTTGACGAACAAGAGAAGTTAAATTTGCAAGTTGCTGTTCAAGGGAAGAACTACATACCTCACCAGCAACGTTTTCTTGAATTTCTCTTCTGTGCCTGTATACAGATTTTCCAATATCTAGATTGAACTGTAAATCTTGAGAATTAGAAGAACGAGTTACATGCATAAATCATAAAAAATCACAAAAAGTAATGATGCAGTTCCCTGCAACGGCGCCAAAATTTGGTGCACATTGTCGCAGGTACACCCAAATTAGTACCTTACCTCAAAACTAACCTGTAGTAATGGGAGTAAGGGTCGATCCCACAGAGACTGGAATTACCTTATGTGATTAAGAAATCGGGGTTTGATAATTGTGAATAAAGTAAATTAAACAAAAATGAAAATAGTGAAAAGAGTAATTAATGAGAAAAGCGTTGGTTTCGGTTGATATTCACCATCAAGGGATTGCATCGATCATTGAAAAAATCATCAATCTTAAACCAAATATCTACCATTGGGATTCTATCCCAGTTCTTCCTTAAGCCTAGTGAATTGATAACAATCGTACCAATTAAACTCTAATTGATAAAAAATCCTTTAACACATCGGCAAAGTCTAATTTATCAACTGCATTAAGAACGAGAGAAACTGATAGAGATAAATGAAAATAAGCAAATCGATTATATTTAATGTAGTTGATCATTCATCATAGGATTAATGATTTATAATCCAAAATCCTTAATCCTATTTGCTTCATGAATCAAGTAATGAAAACTTTGTCCAAAACCTAATTCAGTAGTAGACTTAGACATAAAATATACTAGTAGGCCTCCTAACAATGACATGAAAAATCATTTAGAAAAGAAAAGTGTAACAACCTTTTTTTTATTATTATTATACAATATTGAGTTCACATACATGTCATTAATCAAAGCGTACATACAACATATCAAACACATAGATATTTACATCTTATTTATTTTGGTTGACCAATTCCGGAGATACAGGTGCGGGTGGTTGCACCTTCACCGAGATCTGAGCCAACTCGACCACAAACATCTTATTTAATTTTGAGATCTGCCCAACATAAAGTAACTCGATCCAATGTGCACTAAAAGCCAGAACCATAGAAAAAGCTGCATAACTAATTTTCTGAACATGATATGGAAATATAGTGAGAATTAAATCCCAGTAAATTCAACAATAAATCATCATCAATATAGCTCATCACGTCATGTTCAGCTGTATAATCTACAGAAAATATCTTTGGTCACATGAATGCATTATATCTATGCACATAAGAATCATACAGTAATAATATATATGACAGGATTAACTATTTTCAAAATATCATATGATGGCTATCAACTTATTCTCATTTCAAGCTACCCCAGTCAGGGTGAGTATCCTCTACTCTCCGATACGGGTTTTTCTCGCTCCGTCCGACATGGCCCACTTTCTCTTTCTTTTATCATTAACATGATCATAACCGTTGGTAGGGTGTCCCCTACTGGTGCACCACACGGATTGCCATGTGACCGTGCTCATTTCTTTTCTTTTCACAATGATAGCCAGAAATATGCTTTCAATAACAAGTATGTTCATCAAAATATAACTATTACCATAAATCATTGGTAATCATGCCATGAACATAACCATTTCAAATATCACTTTATAAAATATTTCCATGTCAGAATTTCACACTTAAGATGGTAAGAAATTCATACAATGGCAATGGCTATGGCTATACTAGTCATTTATTAAGATTCATCTTCTTTTTTAAATACTAATTTTATTTCTTTATTTTCTTGATGCAGGTTTTCATCCTATCTAACCTTCTCTTACTAATTAGAGCATAACTCCCTCAATTTAACTCTGATGTAGGTGATCTTGGTGTCAATTTCAATATAAAACAATTATCTAAAACTATTATATTGAACATTATAGCGAAATATTAAGAAATTAAGGTGATATTACTCCCTAAATGTATAGGTTATTTCTTCTTGCATAGGTTCTGACCTCTACCGACTAATCGGACCATATCTACCTCATAAGGACTCCAACTTGAGTGATTACAGTGGAAAAAAATCTGTGACACACATATCTATAATTATTATGTTAACCAATTATATTAATTCCATACAGATAATTCCCTGAAATTAAAATACAGAAGCTGTCCTAACATATTCTTCCCTGATGAACCATTTTCTGACCTTTGACTACTAATAAGCTCATATCTTCCTCATATGGACTCCAAATTGAATAATTACAGTGGCTGAAAATCCATGACACACATTTCTATAATGCTTATGTTAACCATTTATTTTAATTTCATACAGATAATTCCCAGAAAATAAAATACAGAAGCTGTCCTAACATAATCTTCCTTGATGAACCATTTTCTGACCTTTGACTACTAATCAGCTAATATCTTCCTCATATGGACTTGAAATTAAATGATTCCAGTGGCTTAAATTCCATGACACACATAGCTATAATTCTTATGTTAACCATTTATTTTAATTCCAAATAGATAATTCCCAGAAATTAAAATACAGAAGCTGTCCTAACATATTCTTCCCTGATGAACCATTTTCTGACCTTTGACTACTAATCAGCTCATATCTTCCTCATATGGACTCCAAATTGAATGATTCCAGTGGCTAAAAATCCGTGACACATATATCTTTAATTCTTTTGTTAATCATTTATTTTAATTCCCAACAGATAATTCTCAGAAATTAAAAAATAGAAGCTATCCTAACATATTCTTCCCTGATGAACCATTTTCTGACCTTTTTTTACTAATCGGACCATATCTACCACATATGGACTCCAAATTGAATGATTCCAGTGGATAACAATCCATGAAACACATACCTATAATTCTTATGTTAACCATTTATTTTCATTCCATACAGATAATTCCCAGAAATTAAAATACAGAAGCTATCCTAACATATTGTTCTCTGATGAACCATTTTCTTACCTTTGCTTACTAATCGGACCATATCTACCACATATGGACTCCAAATTGAATGATTCCAGTGGCTAAAAATCCATGACACACATACCTATAATTCTTTTGTTAACCATTTATTTTCATTCCATACAGATAATTCCCATAAATTAAAATACATAAGCTATCCCAACATATTGTTCTCTGATGAAGCATTTTCTAACCTTTGCCTACTAATCGGACCATATATACCTCATATGGACTCCAAATGGAATGATTCCAGTGGCTAAAAATCCGTGGGACATATATTTATAATTCATATGTTAACCATTTATTTTAATTCCTTATAGGTTGTTCCCAGAAATTAAAACACCGAAGCTAAAAATTCTGCCACCCATAGCCATAACCATGCAGAACTATCTACACCAACCTAAGTATTCAAACATACATCACATGCAAGATCAATATGTAACATGATATAGCAACATCATAACCAATCGTAAAAGTTCTAAGATCAAAATCTCATATAAATATTATAAGTTTCAAAAGTTTTCTTCAAAAACAAAAATATTGTTAAACTTACCTGGATCACTTAGTCCCCTAGACTTCTCCTTCCTCTTTCTTCCTTTCTTCCTCTTCTTTCCTCACTCTACCTTGCTTCTATTTTTCCTCTCCCTCACTTGGAGGAAATTATAATGTTGTAAGGGTGGGTTTTCTTATATAGACCACCAAATAATTCACCTTTCATGATCATGGGTCTACCTTATCACAATTAGGATACACTATGTTGAATTTTTGGAAAACAAACAACTTATGTTCTTATCTTCCTCTTCCTTAGTCAAGATATGCATAGGAAAAGGAGATTTGTATTTTGAAAATTATGATGATATGTTCTTAAGATAAGGGACAAGATCCCTTTGATTTAGGGATTCATTTCCATTTTCTTTTGTCTTAAACAATTATGAAAGGTTTGCCTTTTTAGGTGGCAAATTTTTAGCCCATGAATCTCCATTATTTGGTTGATATTATTTGTGTGGGATAGGAATGTTTTGTCCTAATACCATGTATTATCATACCACTTGCTAAAATTATGAGTGTAGGATATAGATGTTTTTGTCCTAAAACCTTGTATTATTATGCCACTTGCCAAAATGATGAATGTAGAATCACACCACTTGCTAAATTTTTGTCTTAATGCCATGTAACCTAATCTTTATTATTATTACATTATTATATCATCACCTAATTTATTTTATTTTATTTTTTCTCTTGGATTTGGGCTTATTCCTACCCATTATGGGCTTATTCCTACCCATTTTCTTTGCTTTGGATAAAATTCTACCTTTCTTGGAGGGCTTGGTCACATTTTCATAATTTTTGGGCTATTGGTCCAATTACTATATCCTAGTCCAAGTCTATGTTTTATTTCTTGCTTAGGTTATCCAATGGGCTTGCTAGAAACTTATTTGAAGTGGAAAAATTATACATGATGTGTCCATAGGTAAAAGCCCAATTTATGGGTGGAGATACTAAACTTAGTAACTTTTGCTCTTAAATTAAGAAAAATTACCCTAATCCGATCTTCTTGAAATTTTAAGACCTTTACTTACTTCACAAAAATTTATTTTTCTTTAACTAAGAATTTCACCTTTCTTTAGCATGTTTATTTCTAATATTTCCTCTTAGGTTTTCTTTCTTTACCTATTCCATTAATATTAGACAATTTCTATGCATATATGTAAGGTGAAGAATTTCTAAGGAAAATATCTAAAAATTACGGGACGTTACATTCTTCCCCCCTTAAGAAATTCGGTCCCCGAATTTCAATCCATCCTATCACATGTAGGTAATGAAATTAAGGCATTATTCAGAGTTACCAACCTTATTAGCTAAATAATTAGGGATATCTGTTCTGTATAACATCTTTACTTTTTAATATGTCTATTCACTTGAGTGATTTTGCCATATAACTTAACCATAAGGATTTCTTTCACTCATAAGTTCTTCAATTTATATCCTCTAGCTCGCATGGATATATCTATGGGTCGATATTAGAAAACACACATATAAAGGAACATATTCACCTTCATATTGGGTAACTATCTTTTCTTATTCCAAACTTCTATCAAGTCATTTTTTTTTCATATATCAACATCATCCCCTGAATATCATCATCTTAATCTATCATCTATTTTTATCCTCAAATCCTTTAATCAATATGTTAAACATAAGTATCAATAAATCCTTCAAACCTTTAATAACGTGTACCATTGGCACATGTCTAATAATTCCAACTTAACTCATCACTGTAATTCTATACAAGCTTATTAACACCATTAGACTCATTGTCAAAAATTTCAATTATTTCTTCTATCATATCCAAAAGCACCCATTCTAACTTATGCCAATCCCATTTAATTCACCCAATCATTTCAAAAAGATTTTTTTCTTCTAACAATTACTCATACATGAATTCTCAATTCCAACATAATTCACATCCTAGATACTAGACTCAATTTAGCATGATATAATCCTTTAACACAAATATCTTGATAACCTACATTATTTTCAGACATGGTTCTTAGAATATTCTCTATATTTCCAAATTAAGAGTTCAAAGACTAACTTAAATCCTACTTCCTATATTTTATTCCTCGAGAACTTTAACACTACAAATTCTCTTGATTACATTCGTCAAAACACCATAAGACATTCATCCGTCCATTCTTTTCAAACTTTTCATTACTTTAACCTACTAACAACTTAGACACCATAATAACCGAGTTTTAAAGAAAAGAAATTATCTTTTTATTGCAATGAGGGAAAATAACCTTGCATTTAATGCCAATCGTTAATGAGGGAGAATGAAGTGAAACAGACGAAAAGCATAATAGAGAATGGTGCCAAAATCGAAAGTCAAAAATTTGGACAAAGCATTGAAAAATATTAAAATCGGTGGCCGTAATTTTTGAAAATTCTGTAAACAAAATCTATCTACGATTTCAGCAAAAATCGGTGGCCGCAAATTTTGAATATATGTGTCAAAATCTACTTTAAATCTGTTGGTATTCGGTGGAAAGATATCACATGGAAAAAGAAACATTTATGACCTTATAAAAGTCTGTGAAAATCAAAGAATACGTAGTTAACTGGTAGGATGCAGTTGATTGCTTCTAAATAGATGTCATCAATCAACTGTAAGATAACCAGTCCAAATTAAAATTTCTCAGAATAGCTAGTCGATTTCATAATACCGATAGTCTACTGGCAAAAACATTGAGAAAACAAGAAAAATGTCTCTCTTCACTAATTATTTAGTTTGCATCTTCAATTTTTTTTTTACAATGACGCCTATCATCTACAACTTCTGTACATTCCTCAAGAGATCACTCCTTCATCAAGGACAATAAGAAAAAGAAAATTTCCTGGTGATATCCTAACCTTATTCTCTTTATGTGCTAAATATGGGTCACAGTCATAACTACTATACATATACATGCTTGCCGTCATTTTTGAAATTTTTTTTACCTTTAATTTAGCTGATATCCACCAATCACTCACATAGTTGTTCTAATAATACCCGGCCTATTCGCATAGCTATTATAAATATGCCCTTCTCTGAGTTCTATAAATACTTACATTAGTATCTTTGTCTATACTCAAAGTTAAGGTGATAGAAATTATGGAGGGAACCACATTCCGTCAGTTTCAAAATATATGTGTCTTTTGTGGTTCCAGTCCTAGAAAAGATGAGGAGTATGTTAAAGCAGCACAAAATCTGGGTATGGTGCTAGCTAGGAGAAAAATTCATTTACTGTATGGTGGAGGTAACTGTGGGTTAATGGGGTGTGTGGCTACAGCTGCACATGTAGGGGGATGCCAAGTTCTAAGTATTATTCCTATTGCTCTAGCTACATCCAGCAACATAGGGAAAACAATTGGGGAAGAATATAGGATAGCTTCCATGCATGAACGCATGGCTAGAATGATGAGCAATGCTGACGCCTTCATTGCCTTACCAGGTGGTTTTGGTACTTTAGAGGAGATTTTCCAAATAGTCTCTTGGGCACAACTGAATATGCATCACAAACTGATATGTTTGTTAAATGTTAATCACTTCTTTGATGGTCTGTTATCTTTTCTAGATCAAGCTGTGGAACAGAGGTTTATCCCACACTCAGCACGACAAATTCTCATCTCGGCTTCAAATGCTGAAGAGTTGATTGATGCTTTACAAGCCTATGTTCATGTACCTGATCCAACTATGACTCAAATAGAATGGACAACAGATAACCGCAAGAAGCGTAAATTTGATTTGGATCTTAATCTTTAAATGTAGTAAAACGTAGCCATTATTGTACTACTTTTACTTTCTTAGAGTCTACTTGGATACCATATTTACCAACCATACTCCTTTAGAGTTGGTAAAACTATCTTTAAATGTTGCTTATGATCCTCTAAACTTTTGAAATAGTCTAGTATATCATCAATATATATAATAACAAATTGATCTTGGGATGACCTAATTACTATTCATTAAATCTATGAATGCAACTAAAATATTTGTCAATTTAAATGCATCACCAAGAACTCATAATGCCCATAATAAATCCTACATCCTCTTCTCTTATCCTTAATTAATGTTACTCATATCCCAAATCTATTTGTGGAAAAATATTGAACACCTTATAACTGGTCAAACATGTAATATATACGAGCTAATGGGTTTCTATTCTACATTGTCACCTTATTCAACTGTCTATAATCTATGCATAGTCATAGTAATCCATCTTTCTTTTTCACAGATAGAACTGGAGCACTCCGAATAAAAGTACTGGGGTATTTAAATACCTTGTCTAACAAGTCTTATAACTATTTTTTTTTTAAAATTTGATCGATATCATTCTATATAGGGATATAGATACTAGTTGGGTTCTAAGGAGTAAATCAATACCAAATTCTCGAATTGCTGTGGCAAGGTTGTGCAAGATTTCCTCCGCATTGTTTGTCGGATTCCGCCTTGGTGGTGCCATTTCCTACTGTGGGAAAAAATAAATTTATGCTGCTATTGAGGTGATCAAGCCCAATAGTTAGTTTAAAAAAAAATATTTAATAGCAGTCATAACACCACCTCAGCATATAGATAAGAAACACTAGTAATTTCTTACCTATATGAGTCACTGATCCCCTACACAGCACAACCACAACATACTCAAGACACTATAAGATCGATTCAGATAACCATCCAACCACTGGCCATCTAGGATCGACCTGCTCTGATACCAATTATGTAACAACCTTTTTTTTTATTATTATACAATATTGAGTTCACATACACGTTATTAATCAAAGCGTACATACAACATATCAAACACATAGATATTTACATCTTGTTTATTTTGGTTGACCAATTCCGGAGATACAGGTGCGGGTGGTTGCACCTTCACCGGGATATGAGCCAACTCGACCATAAACATCTTATTTGATTTTGAGATCTGCCCAACATAAAGTAACTCGATCCAATGTGCACTAAAAGCCAGAGCCATAGAAAAAGCTGCATAACTAATTTTCTGAATATGATATGGAAATATAGTGAGAATTAAATCCCAGTAAGTTCAACAATAAATCATCATCAATATAGCTCATCACGTCATGTTCAGCTGTATAAACTACAGAAAATATCTTTGGTCACATGAATGCATTATATCTATGCACATAAGAATCATACCGTAATAATATGTATGATAGGATTAACTATTTTCAAAATATCATATGATGGCTATCAACTTATTCTCATTTCAAGCTATCCCAGTCAGGGTGAGTATCCTCTACTCACCGGTACGGGTTTTTCTCACTTCATCCGACATGGCCCACTTTCTCTTTCTTTTCTCATTAACATGATCATAACCATTGGTAGGGCGTCCCTTACTGGTGCACCACACGGATTGCCATGTGACCGTGTTCATTTCTTTTCTTTTAACAATGATAGCCAAAAATATGCTTTCAATAACAAGTATGTTCATCAAAATATAACTATTACCATAAATCATTGGTAATCATGCCATGAACATAACCATTTCAAATATCACTTTATAAAATATTTTCATGTCAGAATTTCACACTTAAGATGGTAAGAAGTTCATACAATGGCAATGGCTATGGCTATACTAGTCATTTATTAAGATTCATCTTCTTTTTTAAATACTAATTTTATTTCTTTATTTTCTTGATGCAAGTTTTCATCCTATCTAACATTCTCTTAATAATTAGAGCATAACTCCCTCAATTTAACTCTGATGTAGGTGATCTTGGTGTCAATTTCAAGATAAAACAACTATCTAGAACTACTATGTTGAACATTATAGCGAAATATTAAGAAATTAAGGTGATATTACTCCCTAAATGTATAGGTTATTTCTTCTTGCATAGGTTCTGACCTCTACCTACTAATCGGACCATATCTACCTCATATGGACTCCAACTTGAGTGATTACAGTGGCAAAAAATTCTTGACACACATATCTATAATTATTATTTTAACCAAATATATTAATTCCATACAGATAATTCCCAGAAATTTAAATACAGAAGCTGTCCTAACATATTCTTCCCTGATGAACCATTTTCTGACCTTTGACTACTAATAAGCTCATATCTTCCTCATATGGACTCCAAATGGAATGATTACAGTGGCTGAAAATCCATGACACACATTTCTATAATACTTATGTTAACCATTTATTTTAATTCCATACAGATAATTCCCAGAAAATAAAATACAAAAGCTATCCTAACATAATATTCCCTCATGAACCATTTTCGAACCTTTGACTACTAATCAGCTAATATTTTCTTCATATGAACTTCAAATTAAATGATTCTAGTGGCTTACAATCGATGACACACATAGCTATAATTGTTATGTTAACCATTTCTTTTAATTCCAAACAGATAATTCCCAGAAATTAAAATACAGAAGCAGTCCTAACATATTCTTCCCTGATGAACCATTTCTGACCTTTGACTACTAATCAGCTAATA
This sequence comes from Gleditsia sinensis, assembly GCA_037074535.1. Classification (NCBI taxonomy): domain Eukaryota; kingdom Viridiplantae; phylum Streptophyta; class Magnoliopsida; order Fabales; family Fabaceae; genus Gleditsia; species Gleditsia sinensis. Next base: position 29,968,381 of record CM073463.1, read on the forward strand.
TCTTCCTCATATGGACATAAAATTAAATGATTCTAGTGGCTTAAATTCCATGACACACATAGCTATAATTATTATGTTAACCATTTATTTTAATTCCAAATATATAATTCCCAGAAATTAAAATACAGAAGCTGTCCTAACATATTCTTCCCTGATGAACCATTTTCTTACCTTTGACTACTAATCAGCTCATATCTTCCTCATATGGACTCCAAATTGAATGATTCCAGTGGCTAAAAATCCATGACACATATATCTTTAAATCTTATGTTAATTATTTATTTTAATTCCTGACAGATAATTCCCAGAAAATAAAACACAGAAGCTATCCTAACATATTCTTCCCTGATGAACCCTTTTCTGACCTTTTCTTACTAATCAGAACATATCTACCACATATGGACTCCAAATGGAATGATTCCAGTGGATAACAATCCATGAAACACATACCTATAATTCTTATGTTAACCATTTATTTTCATTCTATACAGATAATTCCCAGAAATTAAAATACAGAAGCTATCATAACATATTGTTCTCTGATGAACCATTTTCTTACCTTTGCTTACTAATTGGACCATATCTTCCTCATATGGACTTCAAATTGAATGATTCCAGTGGCTACAAATCCGTGACACATATATCGTTAATTCTTATGTTAACCATTTATTTTAATTCCCTACAGATAATTCCCAGATATTAAAACATAGAAGCTGTCCTAACATATTCTTCCCTGATGAACCATTTTCTGAGCTTTGCTTACTAATCGGACCATATCTACTTCATATGGACTCTAAATTGAATGATTCCAGTCGATAACAATCCATGAAACACATAAATATAATTCTTATGTTAACCATTTATTTTCTTTCCATACAGATAATTCTCAGAAATTTAAATACAGAAACTATCCTAACATATTGTTCTCTGATGAACCATTGTCTGACCTTTGCCTACTAATCAGACCATATCTACCACATATGCACTCCAAATTGAATGATTCCAGTGGATAAAAATCCATGACACACTTGCCTATAATTCTTATGTTAACCATTTATTTTCATTCCATACAAATAATTCCCAAAAATTAAAATACAGAAGCTATCCTAACATATTGTTCTCTGATGAACAATTTTCTGACCTTTGCCTACTAATCGGACCATATATATCTCATATGGACTCCAAATGGAATGATTCCAGTGGGAAAAAATCCGTGAGACATATATCCATAATTCATATGTTAACCATTTATTTCAATTCCTTATAGGTTGTTCTCAGAAATTAAAACACCAAAGCTAAAAATTCTCTCACCCATAGCCATAACCATGCAGCACTATCTACACCAACCTAAGTATTCAAACATACATCACATGCAAGATCAATATGTAATATGATATAGCAACATCATGACCAATCATAAAAGTTCTAAGATTAAAATCTCATATAAATATTATAAGTTTCAAAAGTTTTCTTCAAAAATAAATATTATTAAACTTACCTGGAGCACTTAGTCCCCTAGACTTCTCCTTCCTCTTTCTTCCTCTTCTTTCCTCACTCTACCTTGCTTCTATTTTTCCTCTCCCTCACTTGGACGAAATTCTAATGTTGTAAGGGTGGGTTTTCTTATATAAACCACCAAATAATTCACCTTTCATGATCATGGGTCTACCTTATCACAATTAGGATACACTTTGTTGAATTTTTGGAAAACAAACAACTTATGTTCTTGTCTTCCTCTTCCTTAGTCAAGATATGCATAGGAAAAGGAGATTTGTATTTTGAGAATTATGATGATATGTTCTTAAGATAAGGGACAAGATCCCTTTGATTTAGGGATTCATTTCCATTTTCTTTTGTCTTAAAAAATTATGAAAGGTTTGCCTTTTTAGGTGGCAAATTTTTAGCCCTTAAATCTCCATTATTTGGTTGATATTATTTGTGTGGGATAGGAATGTTTTGTCCTAATACCATGTATTATCATACCACTTGCTAAAATTATGAGTGTAGGATATAGATGTTTTTGTCCTAAAGCCTTGTATTATTATGCCACTTGCCAAAATGATGAATGTAGAATCACACCACTTGCTAAATTTTTGTCTTAATGCCATGTAACCTAATCTTTATTATTATTACATTATTATATCATCACCTAATTTATTTTATTTTATTTTTTCTCTTGGATTTGGGCTTATTCTTACCCATTTTCTTTGCTTTGGATAAAATTCTGCCTTTCTTGGAGGGTTTGGTCCAATTTTCATAATTTTTGGGCTATTGGTCCAATTACTATATCCTAGTCCAAGTCTATGTTTTATTTCTTGCTTAGGTTATCCAATGGGCTTGCTAGAAACTTATTTGAAGTGGAAAAATTCTACATGATGTGTCCATAGGTAAAAGCCCAATTTATGGGTGGAGATACTAAACTTAGTAACTTTTGCTCTTAAATTAAGAAAAATTACCCTAATCCGATCTTCTTGAAATTTTAAGATCTTTACTTACTTCACAAAAATTTATCTTTCTTTAACTAAGAATTTCACCTTTCTTTAGCATGTTTATTTCTAATATTTCCTCTTAGGTTTTCTTTCTTTACCTATTCCATTAATATTAGACAATTTCTATGCATATATGTAAGGTGAAGAATTTCTAAGGAAAATATCTAAAAATTACGAGATGTTACAAAAAGTAGATGAATAAAAAATACCTAGTTAAGATTGAACTATTGAAAATAATTCCAAATCTCACAATGCATAAAGGTCCCTTGAGGTTTCAATCTACCTCAACCAACTAAAAAGAACTAGCCACGCAAGGCCATAAGAAAATTTAAAGAAGAATTGAAGAAATTGGAAGAAGAATTGGATGACTTCTCTGCTTGCTTGCCTCTCTTTTTATAGATTCCCCACTCTTAATCGAAGTAGGAATGTATTTAGGTCAAAATCCCCATCTATCAGCCTTCAATTTGAGTGAAAAAGACCTAAAATTGCAATATCAGCAAGTCTCTACGGCGTTGGAAAACATGTCATGGGGCACCGCGGCGCCCAGAATCTTCTAGATTTTGCTGAAGTTTCAAACACAAAAGTTGTAGATCTATGTTTCTTCTTTCCAAAGCCACTAGAATCACCTCGATCGGAGCTCAAATGAGTGAGATATGCCTCCATTAGTGATGAAAGGTCAAAAATCAGCATTTTTCATGATTTTCTCTCTATTTTTCTCTTCTTTTCTTCTTTATTATTCCTAAAACATAAAACACAAAAATTAATTAAATCCTATTTATTCACTATTTAAATAAAATAAAAAGTAACATAAAATATGCTAAATACATGTTAAAATTATAGCATGTCAGGTTACGCAGCCAAAGAGGGGAGAACACATTCAGACCTCCTTCTACTCAGTTTTAGGCTTAGGAAACACCTTAAGATTAGGTTTAGAGTATGATTAATGTTTAATTCATGTTCTTAGAGTAGATTTGACAGAAATTACAGTTTGTATTTCATTCTTCATCCTTGTTCTATCTTTCTATCTCTACACTCATCTTTATTTCTACTCTTTCTCTTGGTTTGTATGGAATATATTTACTTAATGAATTGGATTATGATTTTGATTTATCTTTCTATCATGCTTGAGTGGATTTGATCTAGGGTTTTGGTAAACCCACTTATGGTGTGATGATACATTGTGCTGATTGAATTAATGGAACCCTAATTGTGTTATCTATGGTAAATTAGGATTAGCTATTATGCATTGACTATATGAGTTGATGAATGTCTGGCCAACATTTTATCACGTCTTAGGATATTAATTGATGGACTGAAAGGTGAAAATTGATACCGGAACCTAATAGTTAATTAGGGATATCTTAATCAAGAAAGTAGTTTAAGGTTCTCTAGGAATGAATCAATTAGTGGGCACGAGAAAACTGATTAATTGTATTGCATGGTTGGCATAGAATTTAATGCACTTAGGTTGAACTAAGAACCACGAAAGTAGGCAATTGGATTAACCTAGGTACGATTAGTAACGATTGAAAGAGGTTGCTAGTTAATTAAGGCTAAACCATCCCCAATAACCTAGATAATTGTAATTAGAGGTACAAGATGGATGTTAAATATCATAAGTATGGTGAACCGTAACCCTAGGTTTGTTTAATTGGTTATTTTCATTCATTTAATTGTGACACTCTCTAATCGAATTACATCGATCTAGATAGCATATTTTGCATCATTCGAGTAGTTGACATTGTTCTCCGTGGAATACGACCCGTACTCGCCAGACTAACTACAGCTACGCCGTGCACTTGCGGTAATTAGTAAAACATACACACAACAATAACCATAGCAGTGGGTAAGGCGTTATTATGCCCCTAATTTTAGGGCACGTGAAACACATACTTTACGATAATATATTTTCCATGACATGTATAAGACACTCTTTTCCAGATATGTATTCCTATGTATACACAATATATAAACGAAATTTATAAACATCAAAGTACAGCAGAAGTAGAGATCTTGCCTGTGGTGTTCAAAGCATACTCTAAAGTACAAGTACAATATAATTCAGAATCTTTGAGCCTTGGAAACAAAGTAGGTTCACCTAGAGATCATGTCATCTAGCTGGTCAACTATCTGAAGGGGAAGGACCAAACTTTATATCCTTATTGGAAAAGCATATAAATAACGTGTAGTGAGTTTGACAACTCTGTGAGTAGATAATACCTCCTATGACCTCTTAGGTTAACATATAGATGTACTCGTATTTTAAAATTTGTCACAGAAAATATAGTTCAAAAGTACATCCATATGGGATCCGTATTTCAAATATTCTCAGTTCATATCGCATTCAAATATTCAAAATTATATGCAATACAGTATGATCATTATTCAAATATTGTAATGCATCAAAACCTTTCACATGAAAACATTAGGAGGATCCCATATCAAAACCAACATATCAGAGTTCAGGCCATTCCGTACTTTGTTGGTGTAGGATTTGCCTAAACTCAGTATCCCGCTGAGGTTTACCCTACCACCATTCAATAGGACACACGAAGGGACTCTAATATAGGTATTTCACAAGCACACAACAAGGGAAGGCAAATCACATCTCATATAGTTGGCATCTCGCTCATATAGGAGGCATCCCGCTCTCATTCACATATCATATCCCGTGTGTTGGCCAACACACGAGGTGAGCACCACCCCCTACTAGCTGAGTTATCAAGGTGCACCAAGGCTAACATAATTTTTTGTTAGAAGACAATGTTTCCAATAGGATTCCTCTACAGAAAATATCATATGCACATATGCCATATAATCTAGTATAAAATTCTCAATATAATACAGATTTTCAGTCTCAGTACAAATTCATTTGTCATAAATTCCCCATTCAGGGTTTATCACATGTATATGCCCTTTCTCGAGGCAATCATATAGTTTTATAAATAATGACACATGCATAAATATTCACTTTATCATTTAATGAGAAATACATGTGAAATAAGATACACCATGAGTTCAGAAATCCATTTTCAAAACTATACTTTTCTTAAACTATATTCCAAATTGTAAGCAATTCAAATCATGTTTATGCATTTCAGAAACATATAAATGTGTAAATATCTTATAAATATAATCAAATACACGTTTAAAGATCAAAAAGAGTATAGGGCAAGTCATAGAAAGAATTATCCACTAAAAGATAAGGGCTCTAGATTGGACAGCCCCAAAATACACTTTTCCAATCCACATTTGACTAAACAGACTTCAAAAACGTGTTCGGAGAGTCCCAAAATTAAGAAAATGACTATAGAAACTTATTCACTGTTCATAGCCAAAAATACTGTTTACGCCGGTGAAATACTATTCCCCGCCGAAAATACTATTCATCGTCGAAAAATACTATTCACTAAGAACAAAAAGTTGTCACATAGCTGAAAAATTTCATATCCTAAGGTTTATCTAGCTCCTGAATCCATCTATGGTGTCTGATTTCTAATTTAAGGCCTTTAAGTAAAAGTTTCAGAACTTATCTTTTTATAAGATTTTCTACTTCTAATCTACAGTAATTAAACGGCTAATTTGATAAATTGTTCGGTCAAAATCATAGTATTCTCCCATCCTGAATCCAGTGGTACCCTTAATTTTGAGATCGAAAGCCAATAGACACTCCAAATCTAGAGAGAAAAATAAAAGTTACTATTCACATTATTCATCAATTTCACAGAGTTCGATTTCCGTCTTTGTTCTGTCTCCCCTTTCCCCTTTTGTTTTTTATTTTTTTTATAATAATAATAATTATTTAATAATTGAATAATAGAATTTTATTTTATATATATTCATATAAATTTCATTTTTCATCCAAAAACATCTCAAAAATTTCTAAAAATGTACATTATTGCAAAATTTTAGTTGCAATATCTAATTATGATTTTTTTCTATAAAATTTTAATAAAACAAATCACAAAATAAATATCTTTGTATATAATAAAAGAAAGAATATTTCTAAAAATAAAATAAAAATTTATTAAAGGCTAATATAATTATTTTAATTAAAAGTATACTTGCTTTTAACAAAACATAATCATTTTTAAACAAATAAAAATATATTTGTTTATAGCAAAACATTATTATTTAAAAATAAAAATTACGGGATATTATAGGCGTCCCCTTCTGGTGCACCACACGGACCGCCATGTTACTGTACTTGTCTCTTTTCTTTTTGTTTCTTTTCACATTAATAGTCAAAAATATGATTTTAATAACAAGTATGTTCTTTACACTCATTTGCCAAAATTTATCATCAAAGTATAATCATTACCAAAAATCATTGGTAAAATGCAATCATGCCATGAACATAATCATTTTCAAATATCACTTTATAAAATATTTCCATGTCAACATTACACACTTAAGATGGTAAGGAGTTCATGTAATGGCAATGGCTAGGGGTCATTTTTTATTTTCATTTATAAGATTCTTCTACTTTCTCAAATATAATTTTCATCTCTTAATTTTCTTATGCTTCGCCTCTATCCACTTTCCTCATACTTATATCATTTCCAATACATGTTCTCACAAATTTTATTAGGCATTCTTCTTCATTTTGGTTTCCATTATTACCCTATAGTTAATGAGATTCATTGAAGGAAGAAAAATGTTAAAAATAAGCTTTATCCACTCCCAACACGGCCTGGCTATGTCTTATAACACGGCTTGGCCATTTTCTGTAACATAGCTATGCTTTAGGTTTCAAAATGCCCTTACCTGCACTAAACACAGCCTGGCCGTGTCCTGGAACACGGCCATGCTCTATGAGGTGATCATGAAGTCCCCTTATATCTAAGACAATCCACTATAGTCTTATGTTGAACATTTTAGTGAAATCATAAGGAATCTTGGTCTTATTACTCCCTCAAATTCAATGTTATTTCTTCTTGGATATGTTCTGACCTCTACTTACTAATCTGACCATATCTGCCTACCATGGACTCCAAATTGAGTGATTCTAGTGGCCAAAAAATTTTCAGACATATATCTATATTTTTCATATTAACTATTTCTTTTAAGTTCCGAGATATTTTGCCCAAAAATTCAAACACAGAAGCTTCCCTAATTATTCCGAAATCTAGTTTTCTAACCAAACCCTTCTTAAAGTTCTAACTCTTCCTTTTATTAAATCCTCTTCCATTTTCTTCAAATTTCCATCTAACCATAAGGTTACTCCTTTCAACATTTTAACTAGATTCCTTATACTTAATTTAACATATTCCATCATCCATTTCTCAAGAAAACAAGAATCAAATCATGTATTATTAAGGGTGTTCCAAATAGAAATTTCTCATGGTCTTCTTCTAGGTGTTTAAGGCCATATTCATTTTATTAATCTAACCATATCCCATCAATTTTTTTACCATATTCAAATATACATAATAGCAGCAGAAAAGTCCTAAAAGTTTGCCACCCATAGCCATACCTATGCAGAATGTTTTCCGCCAACCTAAGTATTCAAACATACATCACATGTGAGATCAACATGTAACATGATATAGTAGCATCCAAGGCCAATCATCAAAGTAGCAAATATTATAAATTTTATCAAAGTTCTAGGATCAAAATCCCATATAAATGTTACAAATTTCAAAGTTTTTCTTCAAAAAAAATATTGTTAAACCTACCTAAAGATCTCCCTTGCTCACTTAGTAAATTCTTTTTCTTGTTTCCTCCTGAAGGAGGTGGCAAGATTCCTCCATTCCCTCTACTTTTCTAGCTACTTGAATAAGAGAGGGAGGGTGAGTTTTGAACCCTAAGGATGAAGAGAAAAGATGGATTCAACTGGAGATTAAGTTAACTTACTTTGAGTACTTAGTTCTCTAAACTTCTTTTTCTTTTTTGTTTCTCTCTTCTCCTCTCTTCCTCTCTTTCCCTCACTCTACCTTGCTTTGGTTTTTCCTTCTCCCTCACTTGGATGAAATTCTAATGTTATAAGGGTGGTGTTTGCTTAAAAAATTTATTAAGTGGTCATCCTCTCATAATAATAGGTCTACCTTATTACAATTAGGATGCACTTGGTTACTTTTTGGGGGAAGACAAATTATGTTCTTATCTTCCTCTCTCTTAGTCAAGATATACATAGCAAAAAGAGAATTTATTATTTAAAAATAATGATAAAATATTCTCAAGACAAAGGGCAAGGTCCCCTTAATTTAAAGATTCATTTCCTTTTTCTTTTGTCTCACTCAAGTATGATAGATTTTCCTTTCTAAGTGGCAAATTTTTAGCTCTTGAGTCTCCCTTGCTTGGCTAAAATTATTTATGTAGGATAAGGGTGGTTTGTCCTAATGTCATGTATTATTACCTACTATTTCATTACTGAAATTATAAGTGTAGAATATATATGTTTTGTCCTATTGTCATGTGATCTATTCTTGATTATTATTACACTACAATTTCATCACATGGTTTTTATTTTTCCTTCTTGGATTTGGTTTAATTCTTGCCCATTTCCTTTGCTTTGGCTAAAATTCCTACCTCTCATGGAGTGCTTGGCCACACTTTTATGATTTTTGGGCTATTGGTGTAACCTCTATGTCTTAGTCCAAGTCTATGTTATATCTTTTGCTTCGGCTATTCATTTCACTTACTAAAAACTCATGTGAAGTGAAAAAACTCTATGAAGTGTCCATAGGTGAAGGCCAAAATGTATGGGTGGAGATGTTAAACTTAGGAACTCTAACTCTTGAATTAGGAAAAATTACTCTAATTCAATCTTCTTGAAATTTTAAGACCTTTACTTCTAAAAATTTATCTTCTTTACCCAAGAATTTTGCCCTTCTTTCAGACGTTATTTCTAATTTTTCCTATTAGATTTTCTATCTTTACCTATTCCCTTAATGTTAGAAACATTTTCTATGCATACACATAAGGTGAAGAATTTTTAAGGCTTATATTTTCTTATATATCTAAAAATTGTTTAATAAGTTTTATTTCCTTAATTAAATATTTATATACCTTTTTTAATTAAAGAAATGAAATTAAGGATGTTATATTTCTCTCCCCTTAAAAAAAAATTGTTCTTAATATTTCAGAAATTACCTAGTAAGAACAATTGTGGATATTTCTTTCTCATGACTTCTTCTAGCTCCCAAGTTGTTTGTTTCTGAGTCAAACCTTTCCATAACACAATAACTAGGGGAATGGTCTTATTACTCAATTGATTCACATCAGTGTCCAATATGGATGCTGGTACTAACTAATATGTCATGTTCTCCTTTACTTGGATTGGTTCATCCTCTATTACATGTGAGGAGTTTGGAAGATACTTCTGGACCTATGATACATGGAAAACATTATGTAGATTGGACAAATTAGGTAGGAGGGAAACACGATATGTTGACATCCCTAGTTTAGGGTCCTAAAAATCATAGACTTAACTTTCTGGTCTTAAGAGACCTACCAACTCTAGTGGTAGGGGAAACCTTCATAAATACATGGTCTCCTTCCTCAAACTCTAAAGGTCTATGTCTCTTATCATAGTAACTCTTTTTGTTAACTCTAAACTGTAAATATTTTGTCTTGTATCATCTTGATTTGCTCAGTGGTTTGTTGAACTAGGTCAGGACCAATGAAGTTTTTTTTTCCTACCTCAAACCAACAGAGTGGAGATCATCACTTCCTACCATATAAAGTTTCGTATGGGGTCATTTTAATACTAGAATGATAGTTATTATTATAAGAAAACTCCACTAAAGGTAGGTACTTATCCAATCCTTTATCTTGCTCTATTACACAGGCCTGCAACATATCTTTTACGGTTTGAATGATCCATTCTGTCTGTCCGTCATTCTGAGGATGGTAGGCAGTACTGAACCGCAATTGGGTTTAAAATGTTTCTTGTAACGCCTTCCAAAACCATGATGTGAACTTCAGATCTCTATTAGAAATGATATTTATGGGAATTTTATCCATTCTGACTATTTCCTGGACGTACAACTGGGCCAATTTGTCCAATGAATAGTTAATCTTAGGCAGAATACGGATGATGCATACACGGTTATATAATGTTATTGTATATTATTGAATATTGACGTTGATGATGTTTTAAGTATTGCTGAATATTATAAAAGATGAACAAAGACATGAGATAACCCTTATAATAGTAAGGTGACCAGACGAGGTTGTATGGCTTAAGATAGAATTAAATAAGGGATACCCTATTAGCCTTGAGTGTGCAAAGGGAGAGAAGGGCCACTCTGAGCAGCTAGTAATGGTGTGTGAGTAGCAGGAGGAAGATGGCTCACATTACCTTGTTGCTGAAAAAAGATGAAATTATAGACAATATATCATTATATATGTATATAATTTGTGGCTGTAGATGATCAGTCATATGGCTATAAATGATTAGTCACTATATATATGTATACAAAATTTGTGGCTGTAGACGATCGATCACTATATATATAAAAATTGAGAATGTAGAAGATCAGTAACCATGCATAAAAGCTCTGTAAACGATATTTCTAATTATTAAGCATAGGATCATATTATGTAAATCATGCATTTGTAAATATTATGACTTCATCATGAAAAAATCAATGTTTTATATAGTTTATACAGCTGGACATAACACTGTGATTTTCTTACTTATTATATGATATATTTAATGTTAAACCTATTGGGAATTTCTGTTCTCATTATTGTTTGTGTTAAGTTTAGATAAAAGTCAATGATATGCTTGTGGTTTCTATGTACTCGATCATAGAGATCCAGTGGATGGCGATGCCTCGTGAATATCCAGATGTCAACACCACCTCCACCCTTTGAACTCCAAAGGTGATATGTTGTACAAGGTCTAACGTTAGAATAATGTAACTATATAACTCAGTGTTACTCTGTATAAATATTAACCTCTGATGTAGCCTTTTGGTAGGATGGTTATGAAATATATGTTGTTTCTTTTATTCATGCGTATTATTTGATGCTTGGAATGTGTTATCTGTTGCCATAATAATCCTAAGAGACTGAAAAAAATCGACCCTTGCAATTTGTCATTATTTTTATATTTGGATTTTAATATAAGTATGGCTAAACACTTTCTCCTTTTTGCATTTTCGTTACTTGAACATTGGAGTTGGTCAACAAACTCTTTGTGAGCTAGATTTCCTTGTGTTACAAGTATGGATGTAGGCTTAAAGGCATTACATGGCAAGAATGTATCAATAATTGATCTCTCAACTTATTTGATGTAAAATTTGTAGCTTTTCATACATTGATTCTTTATAATTATTTATTTAATTTTTGTATTGTTCTAGCTAGAGTGGGTTGGTTGACTATAAGTGTAACAACTCCATTCTTTTAACATATATAGACATATATATATATATATATATATATATATATATATATATATATATATATATATATATATATATATATTTGTAAAATTCCATGAAGTCATGACCTCTTTACTTCTAACTATTTAACTCATAATAACATTCAATTAAATTAACCAAGCATAATTAAGGTTTATTGTATACCATTAACATTTACACAATTTTCGGTTCACATACTCATCTTTAATTAAAAACGTTTGTACAAAAATCAAACACATATATGTCTACATCTTACTTATCCATATTGACCAGTTTGAAGAATACAGGTGCAGATGGTTACACCTTCACCTGGTTCTTAGCTAACTCGACCCAACTTATGTTAAAAGTCGGTCATTGAGAATATCTGCATATTTAGTTTTTTGAATATGATATGAAAATATAGTTAGAATTAAATTCCAGTAAGTTCAACAATAAATCATAATTATTATCAATATAGCTCATCATGTCATGTTCTTATGTATAAGTTACGGCAAATACCTTAGGTCACATGAATGGACTTTATCTATGGATATGAAAAATGTACAGTAATGACATGTATGGCATGAATAACTATTTTAAGAATATCATATGATGGCTATCAACTTATTTTCATATCAAGCTACCTCCGGTATAGGCTTTTCTCACTCCATCCGACATGGCACACTTTCTCTTTCTTTTCTCATTATCATAGTCATAGCTGTGAGTAGCTTGTCCCCTACTGGTGTACTACACGAATCGGTGTACTACACAAACCGCCATGTGACCATGCTCGTCTCTTTTCTATTCTTTTCTTTTCACGTTAATAGCCAAAAATATAATTTCCATAACAAGTATGTTCATTATACTCACATGCCATCATTTATCAGCAAAGCATAATCACAACAAAAAGATTTGTAAAATACAATCATGTAATGATCATAACCATTTTCGAATATCACTTTATAAAATATTTCTATGTCAAAACTACACACTTAAGATGGTAAGGAGTTCATATAATGGCAATGGCTGGGTAAACACTAGCTATTTATTATTTCCATTTATAATATTCTTCTTTTTTCTTAAATATTATTTTCATTATTTTTATTTTCTTTATGCTAGGCCTCTAGTTTCTTTCCTCTTATGTATATCATTTCCAACACATGTTGATAACTATAATTTATTGAAGTTCCTATGTGCTTTCTGAGTACGTTTACCGAGTTGCTATGGTGTTTTAAGCACTCTTATTCCCTAATTAAATTGAATGGGATGACCCTATTAGATATAACATCAGCTACCCCGTTGCTGCAGCATTTTAGTAAGCATATAGCAGAAACCTGAGTGATATTGGGTGAGCTGCTCCCTTTTTCTGCAATACACTGATTCTGCTTGATATGGTGCAGGAGACAACAGAGCAAGGCTGCACAGTAGGTGCAGCCTCCACCCAGCAGGAGAGAAAGCAACAAAAACTGACACTGTAGGCTGCTGGCACAGAACTGTCCCACTACTGAAAGTGTAGAGGACAAAGTTGCACACAAAGGTGGTTTTGCAGCAGAGCAGGGGGAATGACGGCAAAAGCATGGCAGTTGACTGGGACCACAAGGCTGAACAATAAAGGGAGGCAGAGAGGAAAAGACACGGATGACGAGAGGGAGGAGAAAGAAGGGAGTAGCTACACATTGCCAAGAGGCATCAGTGCAAGAGATAGAGTGCAATCCCGGGATTCCATTGTTGTTTTTGTTTTGTTTTCCTTTTTCTTTGGTTTTCTTTCAAGACTACACTGGCATTTTTTCTATTATCACTAGAGATGTATACCAGTGATTCTGGGTTGTTTGTAACCAGTGTAACCATGAGGCTAGGCTAGTTTTCAGCTAGGGTTGCACAAGGGTTGTAATGAACTTAAGCACACTTTTTAGTAAAACACATTTCGCTGCAGCACTGTTTTTACATTCATCTGTGCTTATATTTTAAACTCCTCTGATAATGGAAGTTAGTAGAGGTAGACTGAGGCCAATATTCACCCGAGAGGGGAATGGAGGTTGGAATGACAGCTTGAATTGATGTGGGCAGCCAATATAGGAATATATGGTCCCCCATCGTCCCAACAGTGGAGCTTCATGCACAACTCAAGGGTGAAGACTGCTGCAGGAATGCAGGTCTGACCCTCAGAGTTGCAAGGAATGGGAGTCTGGGAAGACTCCATTCAAGACTGAACTGGGCACCTAGGACAATTGCTGTAGCAATTCCTGGAGCAATATGAGTGCAAAAGTTCAAGTTATAGCCGTATTTAATTTGAGTGCCATGAACCCTGAGCAATATGAGTGCCATGAACCCTGAGCAACCCTAGATCTCCCTATTCCATTTCCTTTACACCCTAGTACCCCTCGTCCAAGTTATAGCTGTATTTAATTTGAACCACCTTTATTTTATTTTATAAACCATCCTATCTTTGCTACAACATTTCACGCAGCAAAGTCTCCTTAACAGTTTTTAGTTCACTCCTCGTGGGACGATACTCACTCATCACTTTATTACTTGGTCACAACACGTGCACTTGCGTTCTGACACTGTATTCATCTTTGCATGAATCAAACCAACAAGTTTTTGGCACCGTTGATAACTGCATTGTGTTTACTGCATTTCACTATAGTTTCCATGCATTTCCCATAATTATTTACTAAATTTTCTGGTGTTTTAAGCACTTTTGCCCTCTGATTTAATAAAAAAGGATGACTCGTCTAGATATGACATCAGCTACCCATTGCTGCAACATTTCACTGAGCATCTGTGGCAATGATAGCAGAACCACAAGTGATAGAGGGTGAGCTGCCCCTTCCTCCCGAAATACCCTGATTCCGTTTGATTTGGTGCAGCAGCAGACAGCAACAGACAGTAGCAGACAGCAGCAGTGCAGGCAGAAAGCAGCAGGGTCACTACAAGCCGTTGGTACAGGACTGCCTCCACTACTGAAAGTGGAGAGTATAAAAGCTGCAAGGGCGCCTGCTGCAGAGCAGAAGGAATGGCAGCATCCAGGGAGCTTTTCTGGGACCACAGAGGCTGCTGATAAAAGACCGAAAAATAGAGAATGAAAGGGGGGCGTGAGAGAAAGGAAAAAACTAGAATTAGGTAGAAAAATCATTCCACAATAGAGAGTGCTGATAACACCGGAAGGTGCAGCATAAGGGAGGAGAGGAGTAATGTAGAAAGGAACTTAGTTTTCTGCGGAGGTTTCGTTGTTTATCAAAGGAAAAGAAAGAACCGCATTTTGCAAACAAGTTTTTATCTTTTAGAATGCATACTAGAGTTTCTAAACCTTTTGTAACTAGTGCACCCATGAGGCTCGGCTAGTTTCCAGCTGGGGTTGCACAAGGGGTTGTAATGGACTGAGGCACATTTTTAACGTGAGTACATTTGCTGCAGTTTTGTTTACATTCAGCTGTTGTTCCAGTAACTTTTCTTTCCTTAATAACGGAAGTTTGAAGGAAGAAATCCAAGGCCACCATTCACCTGGGAGGGTAATGGAGGCTGGAAAAAGAGGTTGATTGTAGGGGGTTACCTCATGTAGGGATATACAGGTACCCCATTAGTCCATAACGAAATGCATGCACAACTAAGAGGTGAGGACTAAGACAGGAATACGTGTCTGAACCTTGGAGTTGTAAGGAATGGCAGTCTGGGAAGACTCCATTCAGGTCTAAGTTTAGCACCAGGGACCTTGCTGCAGCAAGTCTACAGCATCTCTGAATGCTGAAGTCCATGGCAACCCCGAGCACCCCAGATCCCCTTACATATTTCCTTTTCTATTCCCGAATACTCTTCACTTTAGTCACAGTAAAAATCGGATAAACCAAGCGTATTCCAATTTTGTGAAACAACTTGACATTGCTACAACATTCATACAGCAAAGGTATCTAGACAGTTTCAATTCACTCCTCGTGGGACGATACTCACTCATCACTTTATTACTTGGTCACGATACGTGCACTTGCGTACCGATATTGTATTCATCTTTGTATGAATAACACACAAACGTATCCCAACAAGTTTTTGGCGCCGTTGTCGGGGAGTGTCAAACTTTGAAAATTGTTTTTAGATACCCTACTGTGTGAAGGATTGTTGTGCTTTTATTCTAGTGTCCTGATTGAACAGGTAACACGGTGTATGAGCAGGGCTGACAGAGAACTTCTGCCCTTTGACCCAGAAATAGAAAGAACACTTCTGAGAAGAAGAAGAGGACAGCTAACACACCAGCAGCAGGCGGAGATGGCAAATCAAAATGGAACAGACAACATGGACGATAGAGATAGGGTCTTGAATGCTTACGTTCAACCAAATCTGAATGGATTGAACCCAAGCATTGTGAGACCAGAGATTGAGGCTCTACATTTTGAACTTAAACCAGTAATGTTCCAGATGCTGCAAACTGCTGGGCAATTCAGTGGCATGCCTACTGAGGACCCCCACCTTCATTTAAGAGTATTCATGGAAGTCACGGATGCTTTTAAAATGAATGGTGTAACAGAAGAAATGCTCAGGCTTAAGCTGTTTCCTTATTCATTAAGAGACCGAGCAAGAGCCTGGTTAAACTCTCTGCCACCTGACTCTATCACTAACTGGAGTGATTTGGCAAAAATATTTCTGCTGAAATACTTCCCGCCTACCAAAAATGCCAGATTGAGAAACGACATCACCTCTTTCCAGCAATTAGAAGGTGAATCTTTGTATGAGACGTGGGAGAGGTATAAAGAGCTATTATGGAGATGCCCACATCATGGAATCCCTTACTGCATTCAGATGGAGACCTTTTATAATGGTCTCAATGCCCAAACCCGGACCATAGTAGATGCAGCGGCCAATGGGGCACTCTTGTCCAAAACATACAATGAAGCATATGAGTTGCTCGAAAGAATGGCCAGTAACAACTACCAATGGCCAATGGACAGGGTTTCAAACAGAAAGAAAGCAGTAGGCATGCATGAAGTAAGTGAAGTGACTTCTCTCACAGCCCAGCTAGCCTCGCTAGTCAACGTTTTGAAAAGCCAGCAGTCTCACCGCCCTCAAGGAACCAATGCAGTCCAGGAAACTAGACCATCTTGCGTACTATGCAATGGATCTCATTTATTTGAAGCTTGTCCCTCAAACCCTGAATCAGTGTGTTTTGTGGGCAATATGAATCGCAATAACAACCCTTACTCCAACACATATAACCCAGGATGGAGGCAACACCCCAATTTCTCCTGGAGCAATTATGGTGCAGGACAAGGGAGCAACTCTGCCCCACAAAGACCACAGGGTCCACCAGGCTTTCAGCAACAGAGACAACAGCCTCAGGAAGCCCACACTTCACTGGAATCCCTGTTGAAGGAGTATATGGCAAGGAATGACGCTTTAATCCAGAGTCAAGCAGCCTCACTGAGGAATCTGGAGACTCAAGTGGGACAGCTTGCCAATGAACTGAAAAGCAGACCCCTAGGGACACTTCCTAGCAATACTGAAGTGCCTAGGAGAGAGGGGAAAGAACATTGTAAAGCCATAGCCCTGAGGAGTGGAAAGATGGTGGAAACACCAAAAGCAAGAGAGCAAGACCAGACAGACTCCACTGCACCCCTAGAGAACGAAAACGCCAAGAAAAAGCAAAAGGAGGAGATAAGCAAGGACGAAAACATCTCTGGAGAGAATGCTGCAGCTATGCCGCAGCAAAAGTCGTCAACTTTGCTGCAGCAGGATATGCAGCAATCCAAGCTACCTCCCCCTTTCCCTCAAAGATTTCAGAAGCAGCAGAATGACCAGCAATTTAGAAGGTTCTTGGATGTCCTGAAATAGCTACACATCAACATTCCGCTAGTGGAAGCACTGGAGCAGATGCCCAATTATGTGAAGTTCATGAAGGACATTCTGACAAAGAAAAGGAGGTTTGGCGAGTTTGAAACCGTTGCCCTCACAAGAGAATGCAGTGCTGTACTGCAAAATAAGTTGCCACCCAAACTTAAAGATCCAGGCAGTTTCACCATACCTTGTTCGATTGGAAACCAGTATTTCGGCAAGGCACTTTGTGATTTGGGAGCAAGTATCAACCTTATGCCAATGGCCATCTTTAAAAAGCTAGGAATTGGAGAAGCTCGGCCTACCACAGTTACACTGCAATTGGCAGATAGATCCATTGCACACCCAGAGGGAAAAATAGAGGATATCTTAGTTAAGGTGGACAAGTTCATCTTTCCAGTAGATTTCATAATTCTGGATTATGAAGCTGACGCAGAAGTACCTATTATATTAGGCAGGCCATTCCTAGCAACTGGCCGGACACTCATTGATGTTCAGAAGGGTGAATTAACTATGAGAGTACAGGATGAGCAGGTTACATTCAATGTGCTCCAGACCATGAGGTTTGCCGGTGAAGAAGAGGAATGTGCTGTAGTGTCAATGATAGATACATTAGCATCAGAACAACTGGAAAGATGCTGCAAGGAGCCATCACCAGCAGAGTAGACAGATCACTCAGAGTCCGAAGGAGAAGATGAGAAGGAATGGGCTTGGATTGATTTCAGACAAGGCTTCAGTAAGAAGGAGCCATTGTTCGAAACCACGACAGATTCAAGACTGCTAAAAGCACCAATGGAAGAACCACCAGCTCTGGAGATGAAGCCTCTGCCAGCTCACCTTAAGTATGCATATTTAGGAGAAACAGCCACTCTTCTTGTCGTTATCTCAGCATTTCTAACAGAGGAGCAAGAGGAGAAATTGGTCCTGACACTGAAGAAATTCAGGAAGGCAATTGGCTGGACACTTGCTAACATTAAGGGAATCGGTCCCTCATTTTGCATGCATAAGATCCTTCTGGAAACCAACGAAAAAGGGTCCATTGAACCTCAGCGTAGGCTTAACCCAATAATGAAGGAAGTAGTGAAGAAGGAGATCATCAAATGGCTGGATGCTGGAATCATTTACCCTATATCAGATAGCTCTTGGGTGAGTCCAGTCCAATGTGTGCCCAAGAAAGGAGGCACGACTGTGGTGGAAACTGATAGCAACGAGCTCATTCCCACTAAGGTGGTAACCGGTTGGAGGATTTGCATGGACTACCGAAAGCTGAACAAAAGCACTAGGAAGGATCACTTCCCTCTGCCATTCATCGATCAAATGCTAGATAGACTTGCTGGGAGGGAATATTATTGCTTCCTGGATGGGTACTCAGGGTATAACCAGATCGCCATAGCACCAGAAGATCAGCATAAGACCACATTCACATGTCCTTATGGTACCTTTGCATTTCGAAGGATGCCATTCGAGTTGTGCAATGCTCCAGCAACGTTCCAGCGATGCATGATTGCAATATTCACAGAAATGGCTGAACAGTTTGTGGAAATCTTTATGGATGATTTCTCAGTTTTTGGAGACTCCTTCGACCAATGCTTGGGAAACCTTGCTAAAGTATTACAGAGGTGTGAGGAGACAAACTTGGTGCTAAACTGGGAAAAGTGCCAGTTTATGGTCAAGGAGGGAATTGTGCTGGGGCATAAGGTATCGCAGAAAGGACTAGAGGTGGACAAGGCCAAAGTAGAAGTTATTGAGAAATTGCCTCCTCCCACCTCAGTAAAGGGCATTCGGAGTTTTTTGGGACATGCAGGATTTTATAGAAGGTTCATCAAGGACTTTTCTAAGGTGGCCAAACCACTATGCAATTTGCTGGAGAAGGATAGAACCTTTTGTTTTGATAAAGGCTGCATGACATCATTCTGCGATCTCAAGCAGAAATTGAGCACAGCCCCGATCATCGTAGCACCAGACTGGACCTCCCCATTTGAGCTAATGTGTGATGCTAGCGAAACAGCATTAGGAGCTGTCCTGGGACAGCGCAAAAATAAGCTGTTTCACTCTATTTACTATGCTAGCAAAATGCTGCAAGGTGCCCAGCTGAACTACACTGTGACAGAGAAGGAATTGCTTGCTGTAGTGTTTGCCTTTGAGAAATTCAGAGCATATCTGGTAGGAGCAAAGGTGATAGTGCACACAGACCACTCTACCATCAAACACTTGGTCAGAAAGAAGGATTCCAAACCGAGGCTCATTCGGTGGGTGCTTTTGCTTCAAGAGTTTGATCTAGAGATCAGAGATAGAAAGGGGACTGAGAACCAAGTGGCAGAACATCTTTCCAGGTTAGAGGAGCACAGCTCTGGAGCAGAGGCTATCAATGAAAGATTCCCGAATGAGCAACTCTATCTCATGTCTCAAATGGATGTGCCATGGTATGCGGACTATGTGAATTACCTCGTGAGTGGAATGCTCCCACCAGACCTGACATGGAAGCAGAAGAAAAAATTCCTGCATGAAGTCAACTCCTACTACTGGGATAAGCCCTATCTTTACAAACAATGTGCTGACCAGATGATAAGGAGGTGTATACCCAGTGAAGAAACGGAGCAAATCTTGCAGCAATGCCATGCTTCTCCTTATGGAGGTCATTTTGGAGGAATTAGGACAGCAAACAAAGTGTTGCAGGTGGGTTTCTATTGGCCCTCATTATTCAAGGACTCCCACGTGTATGCAAGGAAATGTGACCAGTGCCAGAGAACAAGAAATATATCTCGCAGGCATGAAATGCCACTGAACAACATCCTGGAGGTGGAATTATTTGATGTCTGGGGCATAGATTTCATGGGACCATTCCCCTCAAGCTTTGGCAACCAATACATCCTTATAGCTGTAGATTATGTCTCAAAGTGGGTGGAAGCCAGTGCATCTCAGACTAATGAAGCCAGGGTTGTGACCAGATTCTTGAAGAGGAATATCTTTACAAGGTTTGGAACCCCCAGAGCTATCATCAGCGATGGAGGAACCCATTTCTGCAATAGGCAGTTCAAGGCACTACTGGCCAAATACGGAGTAAGACACAAGGTAGCAACCCCCTATCATCCACAAACAAGTGGGAAGGCTGAGGTCTCTAACAGAGAGATCAAGAGACTTTTGGAAAAAACAGTAAGTCCAATAAGGAAGGATTGGTCCTCAAGGTTGGATGATGCACTTTGGGCATATAGAACAGCCTATAAGACACCTCTGGGCATGTCACCTTACAAGTTGGTATTCGGGAAGGCTTGTCATCTCCCAGTAGAGCTGGAACATCGAGCATATTGGGCAGTGAAGAAACTGAACTGGAGCCTGGATGCTGCAGGGGAGAGAAGGATGCTACAGCTAAATGAGTTGGACGAATTTCGGGGGCAGGCCTATGAGAATGCCAAGCTATACAAGGAGAAAGCCAAGCAATGGCATGACAGGAAGATACAGCCCAGAAACTTCGAAGTAGGATAGAAAGTACTACTGTACAACTCCAGGCTAACCTTATTTCCTGGAAAGTTGAAATCACGATGGTCTGGACCTTTCCGTATAAGCCAGGTCTTTCCATTTGGGACAATTGAATTGGAAGAAGAGAAGGAAGGAAGGACATTCAAGGTTAATGGGCAAAGAGTCAAGCATTATCTGGGGGGTGACGTGAAGAGACAGCACACTTCCATTCAGCAGCAAGAGGATTGAACAGAAGGGAAGTCAGGCTGAAGACTCTAAACCAAGCGCTCATAGGAGGCAACCCATATTTAAATTTGTTATTATTTAGGATAATAGTTTTAAGACAAGCTTAGATCAAGAACCTAATAGCTTTTGTGGTTAATATGCAGGTTAGGAAGCAAGGAGTTGCTGAACCAGCCTTTGTTTTGCTGCAGCAACATAGCACTAAAGGCAGTCCCTGGTTGCTATAGCAGAACTGGTAGCAAGCACTCTATGCTGCAGCAGGAAATTTTTGGGCTCCTAGCTTGCTGAAGCATTGCTCCAGTATTGCTACAGCAACACAGTCAGCTTCAAGCCAAGGGTTCCCCTCTGCCATCCTCCAAAAAAAAAAATGGTGGGCGGGAAACTGGTAGAAGGCCATAAGACACCTACGGTCTTTAAACCTCTGCAGCTTCCAACCCATTTCTTTCGAGAGTTAACGTACCCACACTGCCACCTCTTCAACCTCCCCTCACCTCACCTCTCCCGAGTTCCAAACACTGCAACCCTCTCATCACCTTCGTCCCAGAAAACCCCAACCTTCAACTCTTCGAAGCAAGCATGCCGAGAATCAAGACTGTGGCGAGGAAGGCCAGCAAGATGAGGAAATTCATTTCCGAAGAAAACAGAAAGAGGCATGACGATGAAATCATGCACAGGAACTTCTGTGCCGAGAAGGGGTTCACATTCACTCCCACTGGCGATTTGGGAGTGCCGATGTACGTTGGAACGGTGGTAAAACAGAGGAATTGGGAAAATTTTGCAAGCCATCCACCAACGGCCCTCATCCCATTGGTTAGGGAGTTCTATGCGAACTTCGCCCCAGAAACGGACAAATGGGTGAAAGTTCGGGAAACAAAGGTCCATTTTGACCAAGCTGCTATCAACAAGGCCTACAACTTGCCCGACGAGGAGGAAAACTACGAAGGCTATCTGCAGAGTTTGCGGGATGAAGATTGGGAAGCAATACTCACCAGGATGTGCCTTCCTGGCACCACCTGGGACAAATCTCCCCAGGGCTCCACCACTGTAAATCGCATCTCCTTGGTGCCAGCAGCAAAGGTCTGGTACCATTTTCTCAAGACCCGTCTCCTGCCTTCCACCCACGGGCAGACTGTGAGCAGAGAAAGAGTAGCAATGGTGGATGCGCTCATACTCGGTCGACCACTCAACGTTGGCCACATTATAAGTGATCAAATCCGAGCCTGTGCCAGCCGAAAGAAGGGAAGCCTCCTCTTTCCTTCCCTCATCACCACCCTGTGCAACAATCATGGAGTGCCAGTCTCCATCGACGAAGAGGTCTTAAAGGACACTCCCCCCATCACCCCTACCACCATTTCTCGCATTGTTCTCGAGAAAGCCGCCCAGCATCCACCAACTGCCTCTCGTAATCCCCCACCAACTACTGGACCATCTGCATCCTCCTCTACCGCTCCACCAGCTGACAAGGTCATTCAGCACCTGCTGCAGCAACAATCCACACTCCTCAAACAGCAAGTACAGTTGCTGCAGCACCAGCAAACATTCTGGCAATATGCGCAGAAAAGGGACCTTGCCCTCCACACCACTCTGGAACAAAATTTCAAGCAATTTTTCCCATTCCCAGAGTTCCCAACTGTCCTGCTCCACGCCACCTTCGAGGAGTCAGCTGCAGTACTAGAAACTCAAGCAGAGCACCCTAAGGCCTTTGAAGGATCCTCCTCCAGCAAGGAGCCCTGCCCTGAGCCCCACCAGACATCGGAGGAACGTGTGTCCTCTGATGATGATGAGCCCATTGCAAAAAGGGCAATAGTACTGCGCAAAGGAAAGGCACCACATCAATCAACGCAGAGGAGGAGTGGACTCAGAAGCTCCTCGAAATCTTCTGGGGGTCAATGACCCTAGGGTGCTGCAGCATACCTGCCAGCACCCTCAGGAAAGTTCCCTCAACCCTTTGTCCTTCTCTGCAGTATTTGTCATTTCTTCGTTTCTGTTTCTGTTTGTGAGCATATTTTATTTTCTGACTATTGTATCAGCAGTGAGGACACTACTCACCTTAAGTTTGGGGGGGTGTGATATAATTGTCTGTTGGGAATGAAGTTGCTAGAGCATATCACTTTTGTGTATGGATTCATTGTTGTAGCATCACTTGTGTCTTTTGATTCATTGCTGGAGCATATTTTATTTTGATTCATTACTGAAGCATTCTGCATGATTAGTTCTGCTAGGTGTTTGTTTATAGTACTGTCTGCCTGTGTCTTCATCCACCCGTGTTGAATGAATCTTTCCCAGTAATCACTAAGTTTGTTTAATGTTTTAAAAAAAAAAAAGAGAAAAGAGGGGGGAACAGATGCTTATCCTGCTGAAAGTTTTGGGATACTCCATGAGGAGGATTGGGTATTCTGTTAAAAATCAGAATAGGGAACCTTCAGTCTCACCCCATCACACAGCACCTTCCTCTTATAAGCACTGGATCATGGGCAGCTTGCCCATAAGAGAATTTGGTGAACTTCCAGAAAGAGGCCCTTAGTCTTAGAGCTAGTATTGAGAGCTTCCAGTAAAATTGAAAAAAAAAAAAGAGGCAGAATCATAGGGGCATAACAGCTTAAGTTTGGGGGAGGGGAGTAGAAAATAAAGTAAAATATGGACGCTCAAATACTCTGTAATTCCTTAGTAACCAGGGGCATGCATGAGTCCCATGTGTGCCTTTGCGTAAAACGGGGATGAAGAGTGGACACTCCAATGCTCTGTAATCCCTTAGTAACCAGGGGTATGCATGAGCCCCATGTGTGCCTTTGCGTAAAACAGGGATGTAGAGTATGAGTGGGGAGTAGTTGAAAGGTGATAAGGTTGAGTAACCGGGTGCCGGCATTGAACATGTTGGCACTCGCGTCAAAAGGCCGTAATGACCTCTGTTGTAATAAGATCCATATCAAAAACAACAGTAAAAGGAGAAAAGTCAGTAAGCTGCCCCTTTTTCCCCCATATCTGCTGCCCTTATTATGATGAATGCTAGCTTGACCTAGGAAAGGAAGCTCAAAATATTAGCATAAAAGTCTTAAGAACTCTGGCTGTTTGTGACCCAAGTAACTCCTAGACAAATTGTCCATACCACACACACACAAATTCAAAGAAGGTATTACTGTGATTGGGAGAAAGAGTTGTGGTATCCTTTGTATGAAGGCAATCCTGAGAGTTGAGAGCTTTCAGCAGAACCAAAGCCTAAAACTGCCAGGTGTTTAGTTTGTAGTGGGCAATGTAGGATGCTTGGGGACAAGCAATCCTTTAAGTTTGGGGGGATTTGATAACTGCATTGTGTTAACTGCATTTCACTATAGTTTCCATGCATTTCCCATAATTATTTACTGAATTTTCTGGTGTTTTAAGCACTTTTGCCCTCTGATTTAATAAAAAAGGATGACTCGTCTAGATATGACATCAGCTACCCATTGCTGCAGCATTTCACTGAGCATCTGTGGCAATGATAGCAGAACCACAAGTGATAGAGGGTGAGCTGCCCCTTCCTCCCGAAATACCCTGATTCCGTTTGATTTGGTGCAGCAGCAGACAGCAGCAGTGCAGGCAGAAAGCAGCAGGGTCACTACAAGCCGTTGGTACAGGACTGCCTCCACTACTGAAAGTGGAGAGTATAAAAGCTGCAAGGGCGCCTGCTACAGAGCAAAAGGAATGGCAGCATCCAGGGAGCTTTTCTGGGACCACAAAGGCTGCTGATAAAAGACCGAAAAATAGAGAATGAAAGGGGGGCGTGAGAGAAAGGAAAAAATTAGAATTAGGTAGAAAAATCATTCCACAACAGAGAGTGCTGATAACACCGGAAGGTGCAGCATAAGGGAGGAGAGGAGTAGTGTAGAAAGGAACTTAGTTTTCTGCGGAGGTTTCGTTGTTTATCAAAGGAAAAGAAAGAACCGCATTTTGCAAACAAGTTTTTATCTTTTAGAATGCATACTAGAGTTTCTAAACCTTTTGTAACTAGTACACCCATGAGGCTCGGCTAGTTTCCAGCTGGGGTTGCACAAGGGGTTGTAATGGACTGAGGCACATTTTTAACGTGAGCACATTTGCTGCAGTTTTGTTTACATTCAGCTGTTGTTCCAGTAACTTTTCTTTCCTTAATAACGGAAGTTTGAAGGAAGAAATCCAAGGCCACCATTCACCTGGGAGGGTAATGGAGGCTGGAAAAAGAGGCTGATTGTAGGGGGTTACCTCATGTAGGGATATACGGGTACCCCATTAGTCCATAACGAAATGCATGCACAACTAAGAGGTGAGGACTAAGGCAGGAATGCGTGTCTAAACCTTGGAGTTGTAAGGAATGGCAGTCTGGGAAGACTCCATTCAGGTCTAAGTTTAGCACCAGGGACCTTGCTGCAGCAAGTCTACAGCATCTCTGAATGCTGAAGTCCATGGCAACCCCGAGCACCCCAGATCCCCTTACATATTTCCTTTTCTATTCCCGAATACTCTTCACTTTAGTCACAGTAAAAATCGGATAAACCAAGCGTATTCCTATTTTGTGAAACAACTTGACATTGCTACAGCATTCATACAGCAAAGGTATCTAGACAGTTTCAATTCACTCTTCGTGGGACGATACTCACTCATCACTTTATTACTTGGTCACGATACGTGCACTTGCGTACCGATATTGTATTCATCTTTGTATGAATAACACAAAAACGTATCCCAACAACCATTGCCGGGGAGTATCAACTTAAAAATTGTTTTTAGACACTCAACTATGTGAAGTATTGTTTTGTTGTATTTCTTTTTACTCTGGTGTCTTGTTGAGCAGGTAACGCAGTGCATGAGTAAGGCTGACAGGGAACTTCTGCCTCTAGATCTAGAGATAAAAAAAATGCTTTTGAGAAGAGGAAGGGGACAGTTAACACACCAGCAGTAGGCAAAGATGGTTAATCAGAATGAAGCAGACAACATGGACGATAGAGATAGGGTCTTAAATGCTTATGTTCAACCAAACTTGAATGGGTTGAACCCGAGCATTGTGAGACCAGAGATCAAGGCTTTACATTTTGAGCTCAAACCAGTAATGTTCCAGATGCTGCAAACTGCAGGGCAATTTAGTGGAATTCCTATAGAGGACCCTCACCTTCACTTAAGAGTGTTCGTGGAAGTCACGGATGCTTTCAAAATGGATGGGGTAACAGAAGAAGTGCTCAGGCTAAAGTTGTTCCCTTACTCATTAAGTAACCAAGCAAGAGCGTGGATGAACTCTCTGCCACCTGACTCTATCGCTAATTAGAGTAATTTGGCAGAGAAATTTTTGCTGAAATACTTCCCGCCCACCAAGAATGCCAGATTGAGAAATGACATCACCTCTTTCCAACAATTGGAGGGTGAATCTTTGTACGAGACCTGGGAGAGGTATAAAGAGTTATTACGGAGATGCCCCCATCATGGAATTCCTTACTGCATTCAAATGGAGACCTTTTACAATGGCCTTAATGCTCAAACACGCACTATAGTGGATGCAGCAGCTAATGAGGCACTCTTGTCCAAAACGTATAATGAAGCGCACGAGCTACTTGAAAGGATGGCCAGTAACAACTATCAATGGCCAATGGACAGAGTTTTAACTGGAAAGAAAGCAGCAGGCATGCATGAAGTGAGTGAAGTGACTTCTCTCACAGTCCAGCTAGCTTCACTTGTTAATGTCTTAAAGAGCCAGCAAATGACCCGCCCTCAAGCAGCCAATGCAGTCCAGGAGATTGGACTATCTTGTGTACTATGTAATGGGCCATATCTTTTTGAAATGTGCCCCTCAAACCCAGAATTAGTATGCTTCGTGGGAAATATGAATCGCAATAACAATCCCTACTCCAATACATATAACCCAGGATGGAGGCAACACCCCAATTTCTCCTGGAGTAACTATGGTACGGGACAGGGGAGCAACTCTGTCCCACAAAGATCACAGGCTCCCCCAAGCTTCATGCAGCAAAGACAACAGCCTCAGGAAACCCCCACTTCGCTGGAATCCCTGATGAAGGAGTATATGGCAAGGAATGATGCTCTAATCCAAAGTTAAGCAGCCTCATTACGAAATCTGGAAACTCAAGTGGGACAACTTGCTAATGAACTAAAAAGCAGACCTCCAGGAACACTTCCAAGTAATACTGAAGTCCCTCGGAAAGAAGGGAAAGAGCACTGCAAGGCTATAGCTCTGAGAAGTGGAAAGATGGTGGAGCCACCAAAAGCAAGAGGGCAGGACCAGAAAGACTTCACTGTACCCTTGGAGAAAAAGATAGACAATCAAAAGCAAGAGGAGGAGGTAAGCAAGGAAGAAACCATCTCTAGAGAAAATGCTGCAGCTATGCCATAGCAAAATTCGGCAACTTTGCCACTCCAAAGCATGCAGCAAACTAAGTTACCTCCCCCTTTCCCTCGGAGATTTTAGAAGCAGCAGAATGACCAGCAGTTTAGAAGATTCCTAGATGTCCTGAAACAGCTGCACATTAACATACCTTTGATAGAAGCACTAGAGCATATGCCTAATTATGTGAAGTTCATGAAGGACATCCTGACAAAGAAAAGACGATTTGGTGAGTTTGAGACTGTTGCTCTCATAAGAGAATGCAGTGCTGTGCTACAAAATAAGTTGCCACCCAAACTTAAGGATCCAGGTAGTTTCACCATACCTTGTTCTATCGGGAACCAATTTTTGGCAAGGCACTTTGTGACTTGGGAGCAAGCATCAACCTCATGCCAATGGCCATATTTAAAAAGCTAGGAATTGGAGAAGCTCGGCCTACCACAGTCTCACTGCAACTAGCAGGCAGGTCCATAGCACATCCAGAAGGAAAAATCGAGGATGTCCTGGTTATGGTGGATAAGTTCATCTTCCCAATAGACTTTATAATTCTGGACTATGAAGCTGATGCAGAGGTACCAATTATATTGGGCAGACCATTCTTAGCAACTGACCGGACACTAATTGATGTTCAGAAGGGTGAACTAACCATGAGAGTCCAGGATAAGCAGGTTATATTCAATGTGCTCCAGACCATAAAGTTTGCCAGTGAAGAAGAAGAATGTGCAGTGGTGTCTATGATAGACACATTAGCATCAGAACAGTTAGAAAAATACTGCAAGGACCCACCACTAGTAGCATGGACAGACAACTCAGATTTCGAAGGGGAAAACGAGAAAGAATGGGCCTAGATTGATATCAGGCATGGCATTAGGAAGCAGAAGCCAATAAAGGAGCCATTATATGTGACCCCACCATATTCAAGGCCGCTAAAAGCATCAGTGGAGGAGCCACCGGCCTTGGAAATGAAGCCTCTGCCAGTACACCTCAAGTATGTGTACTTAAGAGAAACAACCACTCTTCCTGTGGTTATCTCAGCACTTTTGACAGTGGAACAAGAGGAGAAATTAGTCCTTACACTGAAGAAATTCAGAAGGGCCATTGGGTGGACACTTGCTGACATTAAGGGAATCAGCCCCTCATTTTGCATGCATAAGATCCTCTTGGAAAGCAATGAAAATGGGTCCATAGAACCCCAACGAAGGCTCAACCCAATAATGAAGGTGGTGGTTAAAAATAAAATTATCAAGTGGCTAGATGCTGGAATTATTTACCCAATATCAGATAGCTCTTGGGTAAGCCCGGTCCAGTGTGCTCTTTAGAAGGGGGGTATGACTGTGGTGGAAAGCGAAAACAATGAGCTTATCCCCACCAAGGTTGTAACTGGCTAAAGGATTTGCATGGATTATCGGATGTTGAACAAAAGCATTAGGAAGGATCACTTCCCTCTGTCGTTCATTGATCAAATGTTAGATAGACTTGCTAGAAGGGAATACTATTGTTTCCTGGATGGGTACTCAAGGTACAACCAGATTGCTATAGCACCAGAATATCAGCATAAGACCACATTCACATGTCCTTATGGTACCTTTGCCTTTTGAAGGATGCCATTTGGGCTTTGTAATGCTCCAGCAACATTCCAGCGATGCATGATGGCAATATTCACAGAAATGGCTAAGAAGTTTGTGGAAATCTTCATGGATGACTTCTCAGTCTTTGGGGACTCCTTTGACCTATGCTTGGGAAACCTAGCTAAGGTCTTGCAAAGGTGTGAGGAAACAAACTTGGTGCTGAACTGGGAGAAGTGTCAGTTTATGGTAAAAGAAGGGATTGTGCTGGGGCATAAGGTTTCTCAGAGAGGACTTGAGGTTGACAAGGCCAAGGTGGAAATCATTGAGAAACTGCCTCCGCCCACCTCGGTCAAGGGCATTCGAAGCTTCCTGGGACATGCAGGATTTTATAAGAGGTTCATTAAGGACTTCTCTAAGGTTGCCAAACCTTTATGCAGTTTGCTAGAGAAGGACATAACTTTTTGTTTTGATGAAAGATGCATGACAGCATTCTACGATCTCAAATAGAAATTGAGTACAGCCCCAGTTGTCGTCGTACCAGACTGGACCTCCCTATTTGAGCTTATGTGTGATGCTAGTGAAACAGCATTGAGGGTTGTCCTCAGGCAGCGCAGAAACAAGTTGTTTCATTCTATTTACTATGCTAGCAAAATGCTGCAAGGTGCCCAGCTGAACTACACTGTGACAGAGAAAGAATTGCTTGCAGTAGTGTTTTCCTTTGAGAAATTCAGAGCATATCTGGTAGGAGCAAAGGTGATAGTGCACACAGACCACTCTGCCATCAAACACTTGGTTAGGAAAAAGGATTCCAAGCCCAGACTCATTCGGTGGGTGCTTTTGCTTCAAGAATTCGATCTAGAGATCAGAGACAGGAAAGGAACTGAAAATCAAGTGGTAGACCATCTCTCCATGTTGGAAGGGCACAGCTCCAAAGCAGATGACATTAATGAAAGATTCCCAGATGAGCAACTTTATCTCCTGTCCCAAGATGATGTGCCATGGTACGCTGATTATGTAAATTACCTTGTAAGTGAAATGCTCCCACCAGACTTGACGTGGCAGCAGAAGAAAAAAGTTCTGCATGAGGTAAACTTGTACTACTGGGATGAACCATATCTTTACAAGTAATATGCTGATCAAATGATAAGGAGGTGCATACCCAGTGAAGAGATGAAGTAAATCTTGCAGCAATGCCATGCTTCTCCTTATGGAGGTCATTTGGGAGGAGTTAGAACTGCAAACAAGGTGCTGCAGGCAGGGTTCTATTGGCCCTCTCTATTTAAGGACTCCCACTCCTACGCAAGGCAATGCGACCGGTGTCAGAGGACAGGGAATATATCTCGCAGACATGAAATGCCACTGAACAAAATCCTAGAGGTGGAATTATTTGATGTGTGGGGAATAGATTTCATGGGCCCATTCCCTTCGAGTTTTGGGAATCAATACATCCTTGTAGCCGTAGACTATGTCTCAAAGTGGGTGGAAGCAAGTGCATCTCAAACTAATGAGGCAAGGGTGGTGACTAGATTTCTGAAGAGAAACATCTTTATAAGGTTTGGAACCCCCAAAGCCATCATTAGTGATGGAGGGACCCATTTCTGCAATCGGCAGTTCAAGGCACTACTTGCTAAATATGGAGTAAGGCACAAGGTGGCAACCCCTTATCACCCACAAACAAGTGGGAAGGCTGAAGTCTCCAACAAAGAGATTAAGAGAATTTTGGAAAAAACAATAGGCCCCACGAGGAAGGATTGGTCCTCTAGGTTGGATGATGCACTATGGGCCTATAGAACAGCCTATAAGACACCTCTGGGCATGACACCATATAGATTGGTATTCAGGAAGGCTTGTCATCTACCAGTAGAGTTTGAACATCGAGCATATTGGGCAGTGAAGAAGCTAAACTTGAACTTGGAAGTTGCGGGTGAGAAGAGGATGCTGCAGCTAAATGAGCTGGATGAATTTCGTGGTCAGGCCTATGAGAATGCCAAACTATACAAGGAGAAAGCAAAGCAATGGCATGACAAGAAGATATAACCCAGGAGTTTTGAAGTGGGACAAAGAGTACTACTGTACAACTCCAGGCTGACCTTATTTCTTGGGAAATTGAAATCTCGTTGGTCTGGTCCCTTTTGCATAAGCAAGGTCTTCCCATTTGGGACTATTGAATTGGAAGAAGAAAAGGAAGGAAGGACATTCAGGGTTAATGGACAAAGGGTCAAGCACTATCTAGAAGGTGATGTGGATAGACAGCACACCTCCATTCAACTGCAAGAGGAATGAATAGGAGGGAAGTCAGGCTGAAGACTCTAAAACAAGTGCTCATGGGAGGCAACCCATGTTTAAATTTGTTGTTGTTTAAGTTAACAGTTTTAAGAGAGTTTAAATCATGAGTCTGATAGCATTTATGTTTGTTACGCAGGATGGGAAGCATAAAAGTTTGCAGAACCAGTTTTTGTTTTGCTGCAGTAAAACCTTACGAAAGATAGTCCCTGCTTTGCTACAGCAGGATTAAGAACAAACACCCTCTGCTACAGCAAAATCCTAGGCAAGCCAGTTTTTGCTGCAGCGTTACTGTAGCAAATTCAGTCAGACCTAAATCAAGGGGTTCCCCTCTGTTGTGCTTCTTACAAAAAAAAAAGAAAAAAAAAAGAGACAAATATTTTCAAAAAATTGTTGTCAGAAGCAAAATGGGGGCGGGAAAAAGGCAAAAGCCTATAAGTCCCGAAAACACGTCGTCCACCCTAATTAAACCTCTGCAACTTCCCTTCACCCTCGAGCACCTCTCCCGAGTTCCCAAATCCCTACAGCCTCCTCACATCCTTTGTACCAGAAACCTCCATTTCCAAACCCTTGAACCAGTCATGCCGAGAATCAAGACGGTGGCCAAGAAGGCAAGCAAGGTGAAGAAATTCACCTCTGAGGAAAACAGGCAGAAGCACGATGAGGAGATTGTGCCCAGAAACTTCTGTGCCGAGAAAGGTTTCACCTTCGCCTCCTCTGGAGATTTGGGGATGCCAATGTACGTTGGCACAGTGGTCAAGCAGAGGGGTTGGGAAAATTTTGCAAGCCACCCGCAAACGGCCCTCATATCTCTGGTTCGGGAATTCTACGCGAACGTCTCACCCGAAAATGAGAAGTGGGTGACAGTCCGGGAGACGAAGGTTCATTTCGACCAAGCCTCCATCAACAAGGCTTACAATTTGCTGGACGAAGAGGACCAGTATCAAGAATATCTACAGAGTCTGCAGGATGGAGACTGGGATGCGATGCTTACCCGGGTGTGCCTTCCTAGCACCACCTGGGATAAATCCCCTCAGGGCTCCACCACCATCAATCGAGTCTCTCTGGTGCCTGCAGCTAAGGTGTGGTATCACTTCCTTAAGACCCACTTGCTACCTTCTACCTATGGACAGACAGTGAGCCAAGACAGTGGCAATGGTGGACGCACTCATATTCAACTGACCACTCAACGTTGGCCGAATCATCAGTGGCCAAATCCGAGCATGCGCCAGCCAGAAAAAGGGAAGCCTACTTTTTCCTTCCCTCATCACTATACTATGCAAGAATCGTGGAGTCCCAGTCTCCATTGATGAAGAAGCACTGAAGGAAGCTAGCCCCATCACTGCCACCACCATTGCCTAGATTGTCCTGAAGAAAGTGGCCCCACACCCACTAGCTCCTTCCCAAAATCCTCCACATACTACCGGACCCTCTGCTTCATCCATTGTCCCCTAGTCACCTGACAAGACTTTGCAGTTCATCCTCAACCAACAAGCTACAATTCTTCGTCCTGAATCCAACAACACTTTCAGTTTTGAGATTGGAAGCCCATAAGTACTCTAAATCGAAAGATAAAGTTGTAGGTCACTATTCACTCACTATGCATATTTCTCGTTTTTCTTTTGAAACTGATACCCGTCGCCCCCAGTTTTTGTTTTATCATTTCTGTTTTTTTAATATAATAATAATTATTAAATAATTAATAATAGGATTTTCTTTTATAAAAATTCATATAAATTCCGTTTTTCATCATAAAATATTCTAATTTTTTTAAAAAATTTCCATTCTCATAAATCTTTAGTTAAACTCTTAAATCATAATTTTTCTTGATAAAAATCGTTATAAAATAAATCTCGAAATGAATATCTTTATTCATATTAAAAGAAAAATATTTCTAAAAATACAACAAAAATTCTTTATAGGCTGATATAATTATTTTAAGCTAAACAATAATTATTTTACTTAAAAGTCTTCTTACTTTTAGCAAAAAATAATCATTTTTAAGCAAATAAAAATATATTTGCTTATAACAAAATACTATTCTTGAAAAATAAAAATTACGCGCCAAAACGTAAATTCTCATATTCCTTTTGTAATTCTTTAATCCATATAATAAATATACATATTTTCTACGGCTCTTATCTCTATTTTCAAAATTCTCTCTTTTATTCTAAATTTCCTTTAAATTGAAATTTTCATTAAATTTTTACGGTTATTACATTCTTCCCCCTTAAAGAAATTCGGTCCCCGAATTTCATCACCATAGTTGCAGATAAATACTAACCTCATTGTTCAAATAAATGTAGATATCTAGCGCGTATATCCTCCTCTTTTTCCCAATTAGCTTCCTCAAAAGAGTGATTTTTCCATATCACCTTTACTGTAGATATTTCTTTTGACCGTAACTTCTTTACTAGTCTGTCCACTATTGCTACTGGTTGTTCCTCATAGGTTAAATCTTTATGTAACTAAATCTATGGACACTGTATAACATGTGTAGAATCCGGTAAATATTTCTGTAGCATAGACATATGTAAAACTGGATGGACATTACCCAATTCAGGAGGTAAAGCCAAACAATAAACCACTGAACCGATCTTATCAAGAATTTCAAATGGTTCTATATCCCGAGGGTGTAACTTCCCTTTCTTTCAAAATCTCATTACCTCTTTCATTGGTGATTCCTTCAAGAATATGTGATCACCAACTGATAACTTCTAGTACTCAACATTCATGATCCTTATAAACTTTTGACCGGTATTGAGTTGCTTGTATTTCTTTTCTAATCAATTTCACTTTATACAAAGTACTCAACAAATTATGTAAATACAAATAAGGAACTCTTAAACCATTATATATCTCATTCCTTTATATCCTTAAGCTTGCATACATATATCTATAAGTTGATATTAAGAATCATACACATAGAAGAACATATTCACATCTGTATTGGATAACTATCTTTTCTTATTCCAGACTTCTATCAAGTTATCTTTAATTCTCACTTGTCAACATCATCCCATGAATATCATCACCTTAATCTATCATCTATCATCTATTTTTATCCTGAAATCCTTTAATCAATATATTAAACATACGTAGCAATAAATCCACCAACTTCTTATAACATTTATGTATCATTGACACATGTCTAATAATTCCAACTTACTTCATCACAGTAATTCTATACCATCTTATTAACACCATAACACTCATTGTCAAAAATTTCAATCCTTTCTTCTATCATATCTAAAAGCACCTTATTCTAACTTATATCAATTCCGTTTAATTCATCCAATCGTTTCAAGAGGATCTTTCCCAACAATTACTCATATATAAATTTTCAATTTCAACATAATTCACATCTTATATACTAGATTTGATTTAACATAGTATAAACCTTTAACACAAATATCTTGATCACTTACATTATTTTCGGGCATGATTCTCAGAATATTCTCCATATTTCTAAATTAAAAATTTCGAGATTAACTTAAATCTTACTTTCCATACTTTACTCCTCAAAAACTTCAACACCGTTAATTCCTTTGATTACATTTGTCAAAGCACCATTAGGTCATCATCCATCTATTCTTTTCAAAATCTCTATTACTTTAATCTACTAATCAATTGAACACCATAATAACTGAGTTCCAAAGATTAGAAATTAACCCTCCTTATAATAAGGAAAAAGAATCTTGCATTTAATGCCAAATATTAATGTAGGACAATGCAGCAGAAAATGCGAAACACGTAATAGAGCATGGTGCCAAAATAGGAAGTCAGAAGTTTGGATAAAACATTGACAGAAAATTAAAATCAGTGGCCGTAATTTTTGAAAATCTGCAAACAAAATCTAGCTGCTATTTTGGTGAAAATCGGTGGCCGCAAATTTTGAATATATGTGTCAAAATCTACTTTAAATATGTTGATATTCGGTGAAAAGATAACACATGGAAAAAGAAACATTTCTGAGCTTATAAAAGTCTGTGAAAATCAAAGAATATGTAGTTAACTGGTAGGATGTAGTTGATTACTTTAAAATAGATGTAATCAATCAACTGTAAAATAACCAGTCCAAATTAAAATTTCTCAAAATAGTTAGTTGACTTAATAATTACGATAGTCGACTGGAAAAATATTGGAAAAACAAAATAAATCATTTGATTGTCCTTCTTCAACAACTAACTTGTTTGTATTTTCACTTCTTCATATTTTTTTTCACAATTACACCTATCACCTACAATGTAACATCCTAAACCTCTAATAAAGTTAGATAAATTTAAGGATGAGTAGAAAACACGTATGAAAATTGATTAAGATACTTACTTATATGATTATAAGGCAAGAATAAAATAGGTAACATAGTTAATGTTGAATCATATAAATAAAATATTTTTGGAGCATAAATGAGAGGAATAGGATACAAAGATATTCCTTAGGATGCTAATCTAGGGTGAGCAACATAATAAGGAAGGAAAAAGCATTATGTGATGATATATAAATATATATATATATGCATATTTCCTCTCACATCCACCATACATATTATTATATATATATTCACACATGCAAGAACAATAGATTTACGTATATGTATACCCATGCCTCATTTATGCCATGCATAGCATAATAGATATACCACCCATGTATGCACATAATTTTGAAACAAAATGCAATAGCCATGGTAGGTTAAAAAGCATGAATGCAACTAGGAATACAAGCTGAAACGTGCACCAAAACCAGCAGAAAATCATGCATCACACACAGCAGAAAAATAACGCTCCCCATCTGCTCTAAGAGACCAGTAGAAACATGGCCCCCAAGACAGCATTTCATGCCACCCTTGCTCCCACATGCAACCAGAAAAAAAAGCCCCCCACATGAAAGTATATGCACGCCCATCCTTGCTACATAAAACAAGCAGAAACCTGCCCTACACAGCAATAAATCATGCCCCCATCTGCAGCAAAATCCTGTCAGCTTTGCTCTATGAGACAAGCAAAAATGTTCCTGCATGCAAGTGATGTGGCAGTAGGTGTTTTCATACACATCATGCATACAATTTCACTCACTCCCACTGAGCATATTCTAATATGCATGCACCTACGTGGAGAGCAGCTGAAGCTCACTCACCTGCCCAGCAGAACAGGGAATCCCTACAACCATGGCAGCCACCTCCTTGCATTCAGAAATGGTGCAGAAAGAAAACACATGTCGTTGCCTCACGCTAGCAAGGGAAAGGAGGGAGAGAAGAGGTCCAAAAACTGAAGACGAAGAGGAAGGAAGGCGGAGAGGGTATCCAGCAAGAAGAAGAGGGTTGAGAGAGGAGGAGGGAGATTTGAGGCCTTCATCAACCCATATTTTGTGCAAGAAACGTGGCTAAGTTGCAAAGGAAACCAAGAGGAGAAGGAAGCTGCAAATTGAGAGCCATAGGAGTAGGTCTACATAAGGTAAGTCTAGCTTCTTATAAAAATCCGGTTTTGAGTTTATTAGGTCAATTTTCGGGCCTGCATGTAGGAATTTCTGTCGAGAATATGAAAATGTGTTCAACATAGACATTGTATCCCTGTGTCTTAGCTTTCCATAGCATTTTTAATCACATCAATCGGACGTAAAATGAGAGAGTTATAGTCCATGGAGTAATGAGAGGTCAGAATCGGGTCTGGAATCCAGGCTGGTGAAGAATAGCTTCGGTTTTCGAATTGCTGGGACTAATACATAAGGAATATGAAGTCATGGTTAAAATAAAAGTTGTAGATATATTTCTTACGGTCAACTAGCCACTGGAATCACAAAATTTCGAGTCCATATGAGTGAGTTAGGGTCTGATTAGTGAGTAAAGGTCATAGAGCATAGAAGAGTTAGGTTGAGAAAATAGAAACATTTTTGAACCCACACATATTGGCTTAGTAAATTTAGTAAATGACCTTTAAATTCTATAATTTTTGTTGAGAATAGTCTTCCAATATTTTTAATCAATTATGGAAAGTTTCATGATTTTTGAGAACCTACAACTAGGTCTTTTACAATTAAAATGGTGTTGAGGACAATTTGCTGGATAGCTTAGACTGTCGATGGAAATACAAAGGTTTGAAAGGGTTAGATGTTGAAATTTTGTATTAAATTTTATGACATGTTAAAATAATCCCAATTAATTATTCAACCAAATTTTAGAAAATTCTGGGCAGTTTAAGGTGCATAATAAAATTTTTAAATTTGGTAGTCTGAAAATCAGGTAGAACAGGCCATAACCGGGGACAGCCTTAAAACGTGGAATATTTGAGGGGTCAAAAGAATTATTTTTTACTTGAAATTTTTATGGTGATTATATAACATGTCTAGAATGCTTCATATAAAATATCAAGAATTTTTAAGTATTTATACTAATCTAAATGGATGTAAAACAGAATAGAAATGAAACTGAAACTAAATTGTACTGTCCTGGGTATGGAGGTAGTTTTTGGGGTTGAATGGAAGATTTAAGGGCTGAGAGAATTACGAAATAAAATATACATGTAAAGGTTCCTCCATACAAAAGTTTAGATGTTTTAGAGGACTTTTGTCATATTTAATAGCAACCCCAAATCTCACCAAAATCATAGTCTTGTTTTGAGGAGCAGAAGCTTTTAAACTAGAGATTTATGACTTTAGGTATTAATATGCATGCATTAACTAAGAACTCTTATATGTTTAAGTTTGAGTTGCTGGTAGTAACATTAGCAGCCCTGGAAAGGAAGTGATTATGCTGGAATTGAGGTAGCTAGCTCTTCCTTAAAACACTTTATGTTTATGAACTTGAATTTATGAATTTTCACTGATTGCTTGACTTTTACGCTATGATGAATGATGGTCTAAAGATATGTTATGTATGCATTCTCAGGAATTAAGGGGGTGCACAAAAGGGTGCCAAGTAAGCCCCATTTCCCTCATGATTGGCCAATAATAGGAGATGCATAGCCCTTTGCAGGTATGGCCGTATTGACTGCATTGGGTAAGTAGACAATGATGTTATGGGTCCTTGTGACCAAGATGCCGTATGTATGATGTATGGTCAGTGCTTATGTTTC
Source organism: Gleditsia sinensis (assembly GCA_037074535.1). Classification (NCBI taxonomy): domain Eukaryota; kingdom Viridiplantae; phylum Streptophyta; class Magnoliopsida; order Fabales; family Fabaceae; genus Gleditsia; species Gleditsia sinensis. Next base: position 30,007,006 of record CM073463.1, read on the forward strand.
AGTGAAATAATTTGAGATGTTTTAAGGAATAGAATGTGTACCATTTTTTTTCTAAAAAATTTGATAGCTAGCTCTTCGTTAAAACACTCTTTATGTTTATGAACTTGAATTTATCAAATTTCACTGGTTGCCTGACTTTTATGCTATGATGAATGATGGTCTAAAGATATGTTATGTATGCATTCTTGGGAATTAAGGGGGTGCACAAAAGGGTGCCAAGTAAGCCTTATTTCCCTCACGATTGGCCAATAATAAGAGATGCATAGCCCTTTGTAGGTACGGCTATATTGACTGCACTGGGTAAGCAGACCATGATGTTATGGGTCAATGTGACCAAGATGCCGTATGTATGATGTATGGTCAGTGCTTATGTTTCAGTGAAATAATTTGAGATGTTTTAAGGAATGGAATGTGCACTATTTTTTTGAAAACTTTGCTAGCTATTAAGATTGTCATCTCACTTTTTATGTCCACATAATCACATTCTAGGTACTCCAGCCCGAAGTGAGCAACAGTGGTCTCAAGGTTGACCCATATGATCATGAATGTATTTTCCTTAGTTGTGCAATATTTGTGTAGAATGGCTTAGTTAAGTGCCAAGTCTCTGTTAGACAGCTTATAATATTATGTAATATAAGTTATGGACTGTACCCCTTTCCATTATGGCATGAGATCCTTTATGATGTAAGTAATGCATATCATACCTAGCTAGTTGCCTATCAGGAAATGAAATTTGAAAATGCTTGGGATAGTATGAAGCACTTTTATGTTTTCCCAAGAATGATAACAAACAATATAAGTGAATAGGTGAATATATGAGCTAGGTGGTTATTGCCAAGAATTTATAGATAATAAGGAACATTCTACGATCTAGAGTTCGAGGTGTCACATACAACTTCCCTACAAGAATCAAGACAACAATGCTGCATCGAGAACAACTAGGAAAAGACAAATTTCTGGTAATATCTTAACCTTATTCTTTTTATATGCCTAATATGAGCGATTATCACAATTACTATACATATACATACTTGCCATCATTTTAGAAAATTTCATCTTCAATTTAGGTGATATCCATAAATCACTCATATAGTTATTCTAATTATACCTGGTATATGCACATAGCTATCATATACATGTCCTTCTCCGAATTCTATAAATACAAATGTTAGTATCTTTATTTTCATACTCAAAGTTAAAGTGTGTACAACTATGGAGGGAATCACATTCCGTCAGTTTCGAAATATTTGTATCTTTTATGGTTCCAATCCTGGAAAAGATGGAAATATGTGAAAGCAGCACAAAATCTGGGTATGGTGCTGGCCAGGAGAAAAATTTATCTAGTCTATGGTGGAGGTAGCCGTGAGTTAATGGGGTGTGTGTCTACAGCTGCCCATGTAGGAGGATGCCAAGTTCTAGGTATTATTCCTACAGCTCTAGTTGCATCTAACATCGTAGGAAAGACAATTGGAGAAGAGTTTAGGGTTGCATCCATGCATGAGCGCATGGCTAGAATGATGAGCAATACTGATGCCTTCATTGCCTTACCAGGGGGTTTTGGTACTTTAGAAGATATTTTCCAAATAGTCTCTTGGGCACAACTAAATATCCATCACAAACCGATAGGTTTGTTAAATGTTAATCACTTCTTTGATGGTCTGTTGTCTTTCCTTGATCATGCTGTGGAACAAATGTTCATCTCACACTTAGCACGACGAATTCTCATCTTAGCTTTAGATGCTGAGGAGTTGATTGATGCTTTACAAGCATATGTTCATGTACCTGATCCAATCACAGCTCAAATAGAATGGACAACAGACCATAGCAGAAAGCGTAAATTGGACTTGGATCTTCATCTGTAACTGTAGCAAAATGTGGACATTGCTGTACCACTTTTACTTTCTTAGGGTTATCTTGGATACCATCTTGCTAGCCACATACCTTAAGAAAGTATTCTTACTAAGTCAAAATTCATATTTTGAGAACTTAGCATATAGCTGATACTCCCTTGGAGTTTGTAATACATCTTTAAATATTGCTTATGATCCTCTAAACTTTTGAAATATTCTAGTATATTATCAATAATTGTAATAACAAATTAATCCAGGGATGGCTTCAATACTCTTCTTTTTTTATCAAGTCCATGAATGCAACTGAGCATTTGTCAGACTAAATGACATCACCAAGAACTCATAATGCCATAACGAGTCTTAAAAGAAATTTTTTGAATATCCTCTTCCCTTATCCTCAATTGATGAGATCTAGATATCAAATTTTTTTAAAAAAAATGTTGAGCACCTTGTAGCTGGTCAAACATATCATCTATATAAGGTAATGAGTATTTATTCCACATTGTCACTTTATTCAATTGTCTATAATCTATGCATAGTCATAGTGATCCATCTTTCTTTTTCACAGATAGAACTGAAGCACTCCAAGTAATAGTACTAGGGTATATAAATCCTTAGTCTAACAAGTGTCACAACTGATCCATCAATTCCTTGAGTTCAGTCGATGCCATTCTATATAGCAGTATAGACACTGGTTGGGTTCCAGGAAGTAAATCAATACCAAATTATATTTTACGTTTCGAGGTAATCTTGGCAATTCCTCAGGAATTACATCAAAAAATTCTTTAACCATTGGAACGTATACTTTATATCAACATCTCTTACCGCTGTCAAATATCCTTAGCATCGTTTTGTAATATACATCATTTTGTAATAACTTATAGGTTGCTAAAACAAAGATTAGATTACTGGATACTTCACTATAATCTCTTTGTATTAAGAAAGAAGAATCATCAGGAATATTGAATTAAATCATCTTAGGATGACATTCTAAAATGGCATGACATAATGCCAACCAATCCATTCCCGATATCACATCAAAGTCTACCATATCTAAACAATCGGGTACATCGGATGTCACATTCAGAAACCACCATATTTGGTATTTGTATCAATTCTTAAAATTCTCTAAGATGCTTATCACTTTCACTTTAAAGCTGTAATTGATCCATAGATATCTCTTAAGATGTCATAATATTCAATCCATCTTATACTATAAACTTTAGCAACCTGGAATAGAAAGGAATTTGAAACCCTATAGAATCCCTTAGCAGCACCTGAAGTATAAATATGTCTGGATCATATCGATACTAAAGGTCCTACTAAAGAATCCTTTGCTCAGATAGCCACAGGGAAACCTAATGCTCTGATACCAACTTGTCACGTCTCTAATTTTAGGGCACGTGAAACACGTATATCATGAACATATATTTTCCATAAACATGAATATCTCAATCCTTTATCAAGGAAACAGATACATATAGGTTTTTCCATACAGATACCATATACAAATCAAGTACATATACATCAGAGTACAACAGAAGTAAGGATCCTGCCTGTGGCATTCAGAGCAACTCTAGAGTACATATATATTACATTTGTAAATACTGAGAGTTAAGAAACAATTTAGGCTCACCACAAAAGTATGACACCTAGTCGATCAAGAAGCTGCAGGACTAAACTCTGGGTCTTTATTTGAAAATATGTCAACCACGTGTAGTGAGTTTTATAACTCAGTGAGCAGACAATACCTCCTATAACCTCTTAAGTCAACATATGGATGTACTCTTTATTTTTTTAAACTTATCACATTGAAAATCACAATTTAGAGATACATCCATATGGGACCCGCATTTTCAAATTTTCTCAGTTCAAATCACATTCGAATATCTGTAACCACATATAATACAATATGGTCTTAAATCAAACTTAATATGCATTACAAATTCATTCTTTTTATATAATGCTCAAGTATGTCACAATTTTCAATATACTCAATAGATAAACATGGAATGTGAGTTCATCACCCTTCTTCCTCCTCACATTACCATAGTTATAGTCACAATAGGTAATCAGGGAAAATGAGTTCATCACCCTTCTGCCTCCTAACATTACCACTGACTACAACTTCAATAGGTCAATAGGGAATGTGAGTTCATCACCCTTCTGCCTCCTCACATTACCACTGTCATCATCACAATAGGTAATCAGGGAATGTGAGTTCATCACCTTACTGCCTCCTCACATTACCACTAATACCACCTTCACAATACCGTCTCAAGCCATATAACCCATCATTACTCATCAATACATATATATATAAACATGTATAAAAGTGCATATCCATCAAATGTAATTCATAATTATCAAACAACTCGCCATGAGCTTTATGCTTGCCATACAATCATATTCGACAACTTATCACTTTACATACAATTCAAAACAGAGCTTTCAGTCTCAGTACAAAATCTTTTATCATAAATTTTCCAATCAGGGGAATCATATAATCATGCCCATATATGAGGCAAACATAACACTGTAAAACCAATGTCACATGCATAACATATTTTCTTTGCCATGTAATGCGAAATACGTTTAAAAATTGCATGTTCAATGTGTTTTAAAATTCATTTCAAAAGTCATACTCTTCTTGAACTAAATATCATATTTCAATTATTTCAGACATTCCAAACCATTTCAGAAACATATGAAAGTATAAATAACACGTAATCATACTCATTTATCAATGTAAAGTTCAAGAAGAGTAAAAACAAGCCATAGGAAGAATTATCTACTCACAAGTAAGGGCTCCAGATTGGACAGCCCTAAAATCCTCATTTCTGGTCCGAATTTGGTAAAATAAACCCCAAAATCGAGTCTAGAAGGTCCAAAAACCTTGAAAATGACTCCGGACTTGCTAAATTTGGCCTCTAGGAGCTCAGTTAACGGAGGTCAACACTAAGGTATTGCTCACCGTCGGAATCACTATTCATCATCAGAAATCACTATTTACCGCCACTATTCATGCCGGAAATCACTTTTACCGAGATTTTCTACTTCAGATCTACGGCGATTCAACGGTTGATTTGAAAAATTGATCAGTCAAAACTGAAGTATTCTTCGTCCTGAATCCAATAACACTTTCAGTTTTGAGATCGGAAGCCCATAAGCACTCCAAATCGAAAGATAAAGTTGTAGATCACTATTCACTCACTATGCACATTTCTCGTTTTTCTTTTGAAACTGATACCCGTCGCCCCCGGTTTTCGTTTTATCATTTCTATTTTTTTTAATATAATAATAATTATTAAATAATTAATAATAGGATTTTCTTTTATAAAAATTCATATAAATTCCGTTTTTCATCATAAAATATTCCAAAAATTTCTAAAAATTTCCATTCTCATAAATCTTTAGTTAAACTCTTAAATCATAATTTTTCTTGATAAAAATCGTTATAAAATAAATCTCGAAATGAATATCTTTATTCATATTAAAAGAAAAATATTTCTAAAAATACAACAAAAATTCTTTATAGGCCGATATAATTATTTTAAGCTAAACAATAATTATTTTACTTAAAAGTGTTCTTACTTTTAGCAAAACATAATCGTTTTTAAGCAAATAAAAATATATTTTCTTATAACAGAATACTATTCTTGAAAAATAAAAATTACAGGCCAAAACGTAAATTCTCATATTCCTTTTGTAATTCTTTAATCCATGTAATAAATATACATATTTTATACGGTTCTTATCTCTATTTTCAAAATTCTCTCTTTTATTCTAAATTTCCTTTAAATTGAAATTTTCGTTAAATTTTTACGGTTATTACATCTGCAACTTCAACAAACCTTCTGGCGTTATTAGCAGAAAAGAGATTTTACCCTTCACAACACCCTCGAGCAGAACTTTAAACAATTTTTCCCATTTCTGGAGTTTCCCACTAACTTGCTTCATACCTCCTTCGAGGAGTCAGCCTCAGCACCTGAGCCACAAATAAAGCAGCATAAGGATTCTGAAGGATCCTCCTCCAGCAAGGAGCCCCACCCGGAACCCCACCAGACACCAGGGGGAACTGAGTCTTCTGATGACGATGAGCCCATTGTAAAACGGGTAGCAATGATGCGCAAAGGAAAGGCTCCACAACAATCATCACAGCGCAGAAGTGGGCTTAGAAGCACCTCAAGGTCCTCTGGGGGTCAATGCCCCTAGGGTGCTGCAGCATACCTGGTAGCACCCTCAGGAAGTTCCCTCAACTCTTATCCCTTCTCTGTTATGTTTAGAATTCCTTTGTTTCTGCTTCTTCTTTTTTTGGGTGTCTTTTGTGTTTTGGCCATTGCATCAGCAGTGAGGACACTGCTCACTTTTAAGTTTGGGGGGTTTATATTATATAATGTCTGCTGTGGCTTAGTGTTACTTTGGTATTGCTATAGAGGTTGCTGAAGCATGGACTTGTGTATTTGTGTTTTGCTTATCTATGTGGCTGTTTATCCATGCTGCTGTTTACTTATGTTTCTGCCTGCCTATGATAAATGAGTCTGCATTAGTACTTACTTGTTTTGATGAATATGGTTTTATTTGTATGTTAAAAAGCTAAAAAAAAAGTTGGAGAGGGAAAGGAGTATGCATATGGCATAGCCTACTAAAAGTTCTGGGATACTCCATGAGGAGGATTGGGTAGTTCGCTAAAAACTAGAATAGAAGACCTACAACCTTACCCAATCACACATAGAACCCTCTTCTAATAAGCACAAGATCATGAGCAGGTTTCCAAAAGAAAAATTTGGTGATCTTTCAAAAATTGGACCTAAGTCTTAGAGCTAGTATTGAGAGCTTTCTGTAGAATTATAAAAGTGGCAAATGCATAGGGTCAGAAAGGTTTAAGTTTGGGTGCAAAAAGTATATAAAAAAAAATTTATGGACACTCCAATGCTCTGTAGTTCCTTAGTAACCAGGGGTATGCATGAGCCCCATGTGTGCCTTTGCGTAAAATAGGGATATAGAGTATGAGTGGGAAGCGGTTTAAGGGTGATAAGGCTGAGTAACCGGGTGCCTGCATTGAACATGTTGGCATTCGCGTCAAAAGGAATTAATGACCTCTGCTAGAATAAGATCTATGCCAAAAAAATAATAAAGAAAGAAAATCAGTGAGCTGCCACCCCCCCCACATTTGTTGCCTTGGCTGCACCTATGATAAATGCCAACTTAACCTAGGAAGCTCGATATATTAGTATGAAAGTCTTAGGAGCTCTGGCTGTTTTTGACCCAAGTAGCTCTTAGGGAAACTGTCCATGTCACACACACAACTTCAAGAAAGGTTTTTTGTTGTGATTGGGAGTAAGGTTTGAGGTGCTCTTTATATGAAAGCAATCCTGAGAGTTGAGAGCTATCAGCAGAACTATGGATTCATGCATGAGAAAGGTCTGGAATTTCTTATTGGTAGCAATGTGGTGAACAGAGCAGGTTTCTTGGGGACAAGCAATCCTTTAAGTTTGGGGGGATTTGATAACTGTAATTTATTGAAGTTCCTATGTGCATGTTTACCGAGTTGCTCTGGTGTTTTAAGCACTCTTATTCCTTGATTAAATTGAATGGGATGACCCTGTTAGATATAACATCAGCTACCCCGTTGCTGTACCATTTTAGTAAGCATATAGCAGAAACCTGAGTGATATTGGGTGAGCTGCTCCCTTTTTCTGCAATACACTGATTCTTCTTGATATGGTGCAGGAGACAGCAGAGCAGGGCTGCGCAGCAGGTGCAGCCTCCACCCAGTAGGAGAGAAAGCAACAAAAATTGACACTGCAGGCTGCTGGCACAGAACTGTCCCACTACTGAAAGTGGAGAGGACAAAGCTGCACGCAGAGGTGGTTTTTCAGCAGAGCAGGGGGAATGATGGCAAAAGCAAGGCAGTTGACTGGGACCACAAGGCTAAACAATAAAGGGAGGCAGAGAGGAAAAGACACGGACGACGAGAGGGAGGAGAAAGAAGGGAGTAGCTGCACACTGCCAAGAGGCATCAGTGCAAGAGATAGAGTGCAATCCCGGGATTCCATTGTTGTTTTTGTTTTGTTTTCCTTTTTCTTCTATTTTCTATCAAGACTGCACTGGCATTTTTTTTGTTATCACTAGAGATGTATACCAGTGATTCTGGGTTATTTGTAACCAGTGTAACCATGAGGCTAGGCTAGTTTTCAGCTAGGGTTGCACAAGGGTTGTAATGAACTTAAGCACACTTTTTAGTAAAACACATTTCGCTGCAGCACTATTTTTACATTCATCTGTGCTTATATTTTAAACTCCTCTGATAATGGAAGTTAGTGGAGGTAGACTGTAATAACCGTAGAATTTAACAAAAATTTCAATTAAAGAAAATTTGGAATAAAAGAGAGACTTTCGAAAATGGGAATAAGAATAATAGAAAATAGGTATATTTACTACATGGGTTAAAGAAGTACAAAGAAAAAAATGAGAATTTATATTTTGGCGCGTAATTTTTATTTTTAAATGATAGTATTTTACTATAAGCAAATATATTTTTATTTGTTCAAAAATGGTTATGTCTTGCTAAAAGTAAGTAGATTTTTAATTAAAATAATTATTGTTTTGGTGAAATTAATTATATTGGCTTCTAATGAATTTTTGTTGTATTTTTAGAAATATTCTTTCTTTTAATATGAATAAAGATATTCATTTCAAATTTTTTTTATTACAATTTTTATCAAGAAAAAGTATGATTTAAGAGTTTAACTAAAAATTTATGAGAATAGAAATTTTTAGAAATTTTTGGGATATTTTATGATGAAAAACAGAATTTATATGAATTTATATAAAGAAAATTCTATTATTAATTATTTAATAATTATTATTATATTTAAAAAAAGAAGAAGGAAGCAATTGATAAACGAAACCGGGGGAGGACGATACCAGACAAGTCGAAAAAAAAGAGAAGGAAGGAATAGTGTGTGAATAGTGAGTAAATAGTAACTTCCAAATTTATCTCTCGATTTGGAGTGTCTATTAGCTTTCGATCTCAAAACTGAAGGTGTTACTGGATTCAGAATGAAGAATACTTCAGTTTTGATCGATCAATTTTTCAAATCAGCCATTGAATCGTCGTAGATCTGAAGTAGAAAATCTCGGTAAAAAGTAAATTCTGAAAATCTTACTTAGAGATTTCAAATTAGAAATCTGACTCCGTAGATGGATTCAGAAGTTAGATAAACATTAGGATATGAATTTATTTTGGTGATTTGGTAAATTTTTTTGTGGCCGTGAATAATGATTTCCGGCAATGAATAGTGATGGTGAATAGTAATTTTCGGTAGTTAATAGTATTTTTCGATGGTGAACAGTAACCTTAGCGTTGACCTTCGTTGACTGAGCTTCTAAAGGCCAAATTTAACAAATTCAGAGTCATTTTCAAGGTTTTTGAACCTCCCGGACTCAATTTTGGAGTTTATTTTACCGAATTCGGACTAGAAACGAAGATTTTAGGGCTATCCAATCTGGAGCCCTGACACTGTGAGTAGATAATTCTTCTTATGGGTTGCTTTTACTCTTCTTGAACTTTACATTGATAAATGATCATGATTACATGTTATTTATATTTTCATATGTTTATGAAATGGTTTGAAATATCTAAAATGGTTGAGATATGATATTTAGTTCAAGAAGAGTATGGCTTTTGAAACGAATGTTGAAACACATTGAACATATGATTTTTAAATGTATTTCACATTACATGGCAAAGTAAATATGTTATGCATGTGACATTGATTTATACAGTGATATGTTTGCCTTAGATATGGGCATGTATACATGATTTCCCTGAATGGAAAGTTTTGATAGATTAATATTCTGAGACTAAAAATCTGTATCATATTGAGAATTTTATACTGGATTATATAGCATATGTGCATATGAAATTATGGTTTCATGGAGGAATCCTATTGGAAACACTATCTGCTAACAGCAGGTGATGTTAGCCCTGGTGCGCACCTTGATTGCCTCAGCTAGCAGGTGAGGTGGTGCTAGCCTCATGTGAGGGCCAACACACGGGAGATTATATGTGAAGGAGAGCGGAATGCCTCCTATATATGGGCGAGATGCCAGTTATATGATGGTGAGATGCCAGTTATATGAGATGTTATTTGCTATCTCTTGCTGTGTCCTCTTGAATGGTAGTAGGGCAAACCTCAGCGGGATGCTGAGTTTAGGAAAATCCTATACCACTAAAGTACAGAAGGGGTCAAACTCTGGTATGGTGGTTCTGATATGGGATCCTCCGAATATTTTATGAGAAATGTTTTGATGCATAGCATAATTTGATTAATGATTTTACAGTATTGAATATGATTTTAAACTTGATATGAGCATTGTTTATACAGTACTGCATACGGTTTGAAAGACCTGATTATGATTTTTGGAACAGAGAATATTTGAAAATGCGGGTCCCATGTGGATGTACTTCTGAATTGTAATTTTTGATAACATAAATTTTATTATATGAGTACATCCATATGTTGACCTAAGAGGTCATAGGAGGTATTATCTGCTCACTGAGTTGTAAAACTCACTACACGTGGTTGACATATTTTTCAGATAAAAACCCAGAGTTTGGTCCTGCAGCTTCTTGATCGACTAGGTGTCTGGTGCGCACTGTCGCAGGCACGCCCAAATTAAAACCTTACCTCAACACTAAGCTGTAGTAGTGGGAGTAAGGGCCGATCCCACAGAGACTGGAATTACCTTATGTGATTCAGAAAGGGGGGGATTGAGAGTCGCAATTAAAATTAAGTAAACAATAGCAAAAATAATTGAGAGAAAGTGATTAATGAGAAAAGCGTTGGTTTCGGTCGATATTCACCATCAAGGGATTGCATTGATCATTGACAAAATTATCAGTCTTAAACCAAATATCTATCATTGGGATTCTATCCCAGTTCCTCCTTAAGCCTAGTAAATTAATGACAATCGCACTAATTATACTCTAATTAACGAGCAATCCTTTAGCACATCGGTAAAGCATAACTTATTAACCGCATGAAGAACAAGAGAAACTAATAGAGCTAAACGAATACAAGCACATCGGTTGTATTCAATTTAGTTGATATTCATCATAGGGTTAACGATTTATAATCCAAAATCCTTAATCCTATTTGCTTCATGAATCAAGTAATAAAAGCTTTGTTCAAAACCTAATTCAGCAGCTACACATACAATATACTAGTAGGCCTCCTAGCAATCACATGCATAATATTAAGAAAATAAGAACAGATGAATAAACAATACCCGGTTAAGATTGAATGCAATGAAATCAAATCCGTATCTCACAATGACATCAAATCCCTTGAGGTTTCAATCTCCCTCAACCAACTAAAGAAAATTAGCCGCGCAGGGCCATAGAAAACTAAACAAGAAGTAAAGAAAAGAGTTGAAAACTTGAATGAATTCTTTGCTGAATGAATCGATCCCTTCTCTGCTTACTTTCCTTCCTTTTTATAGATTAAACCCTCCTAGTCAAAGTAGGAAAGTTTTTAGGTCAAATCTCCATCAATTAGGCTTCAAATCAGGCGAAAAAACTCTAAAATCGCGACTTCCGGAGCGGCGGCGCCGCGGCGCATAAGTTCAGCGCCGTGGCGCTGCGAAGCTTCATCCACGGGGTGCCGCGGCACATCCATGCAGCACCGCGGCGCTCGTGGTTCTGGGGCAAGGGCGCCGCGGCTCCAATAACCAGCGCCGCGGCGCTACGAGACATTCATGACGGGCCGCCGCGGCTCCAATAACCAGCGCCGCGGCGCTACGAGACATTCATGACGGGCCGCCGTGGCGCTGTATTGTGAGCGCCGCGGCGCCTAGAAAACGCCGGATTTTGCCAAAGTGCCGAACATGAAAGTTGTAGTTCTATGTTTATTCGTTCCATAGCCACTGGAATCAGCTCAATCTGAGCTCAAATGAGTGAGATATGCTTCCATTAGTGACGAAAGGTCAGAAATCAGCATTTTTCATGATTTTCTTATCTTTTTCTTCCATTTTCTTCTTCCTTTGTTCCTACAACACAAAACTAAGCTAATTCCTAATTATATTTTACTTAAATCAAACAAAAGGTAAGCATAAAGGTATTAAAATCATGCTTAATTAAGATCACATCAGTGTCGTACTTCTGTGGTGAGCCTAAATTGTTTCTTGGCTCTCAGTGTTTAAAAATGTAATTTAATTGTACTATAGAGTTGTTCTGAACGCCACAGGCAGGATCCATGCTTCTGCTGTACTCTGATGTATATGTACTTGATTTGTATATGGTATTTATATGGAAAAACTTATATGTATCTATTTCCTTGATAAAGGATTGGAATATTCATGTTTATAGAAAATATATGTTCATGATATACATGTTTCACGTGCCCTAAAATTAGGGGCATGACATAGACTGAGGCCAATATTCACCCGGGAGGGGAATGGAGGTTAGAAAGACAGCTTGAATTGATGGGGGCAGTCAATATAGGAATATATGGTCCCCTATCGTCCCAGCAATGGAACTTCATGCACAACTCAGAGGTGAAGACTGCTGCAGGAATGCAGGTCTGACCCTCAGAGTTGCAAGGAATGGGAGTCTGGGAAGACTCCATTCAAGACTGAACTGGGTATGTAACAACCTCTTTTTTTTTCCTTTATTATTATATAATATTGAGTTCACATACATGTCATTAATCAAAACAGACGTATAACATATCAAACACATAGATATTTACATCTTGTTTATTTTGGTTGACCAATTCCGGAGATACAGGTGCGGGTGGTTGCACGTTCACCGGGATCTGAGCCAACTCGACCACAAACATCTTATTTGATTCTAAAATCTGCCCATCATAAAGTAACTCGATCCAATGTGCACTAAAAGCCAGAGCCTTAGAAACAAAAGCTGCATAAATAATTTTCTGAACATGATATGGAAATATAGTGAGAATTAAATCCCAGTAAGTTCAACAATAAATTATCATCAGTAAATCTCATCACGTCATGTTCAGCTGTATAAACTACAGAAAATATCTTTGGTCACATGAATGCATTATATCTATGCACATAAGATTCATACTGTAATGATATGTATGATATGATTAACTATTTTCAAAATATCATATGATGGCCATCAACTTATTCTCATTTCAAGCTACCCCGGTCAGGGTGAGTATCCTCTACTCTCCGGTACGGGCTTTTCTCGCTCCGTCCGACATGGCCCACTTTCTCTTTCTTTTCTCATTATCATGATCATAACCGTTGGTAGGGCGTCCCCTACTGGTGCACCACACGGATTGCCATGTGACCGTGCTTATTTCTTTTCTTTTCACAATGATAGCCAAAAATATGCTTTCAATAACAAGTATGTTCATCAAAATATAACTATTACCATAAATCATTGATAATCATGCCATGAACATAACCATTTCAAATATCACTTTATAAAATATTTCCATGTCAAAATTTCATACTTAAGATGGTAAGAAGTTCATACAATGGCAATGGCTATGGCTATACTAGTCATTTATTAAGATTCATCTTCTTTTTTAAATACTAATTTTATTTCTTTATTTTCTTGATGCAGGTTTTCATCCTATCTAACCTTTTCTTACTAATCAGAGCATAACTCCCTCAATTTAACTCTGATGTAGGTGATCTTGGTGTCCATTTCAAGCTAAAACAATTATCTAAAACTATTATGTTGAACATTGTAGCGAAAAATTAAGAAACAAAGGTGATATTACTCCCTCTAAGTACAAGATAGTTCCTCTCGGATAGGTTCTGACCTTTACTGACAAATTAGACCATATCTCCCAAATTGGAACTCCAAATTGCGTTATTCCAGTTGGTAAAAATCTATGAGCCATATATCTATAATTGTTATGTTGGCGCGCTATTTTAATTCCCTACAGAATATTCCCAGAAATTCAAAAAACTAAAGCATAAATAACATACTCTTCCCTGAATAAACATTTTCTAACCTCTGCTTACTAATCAGATCATATCTACCTCATATGAACTCCAAATTGCATGATTCCAGTGGGTAAAAATCCGTGACACATATATCTTTAATTCTTATGTTAACCATTTATTTTAATTCCTTATAGATTGTTCCCAGAAATTAAAATACCGAAGCTTAAAATTCTGTCAACTATAGCCATACCCATGCAGAACTATCTACACCAACCTAAGTATTCAAACATACATCACATGCAAGATCAATATGTAACATGATATAGCAACATCCATGACCAATCATCAAAGTTCTAAAATCAAAATCTCATATAAATATTATGAGTTTCAAAGGTTTTCTTCAAAAAGAAATATTGTTAAACTTACCTGGAGCACTTAGTCCCCTAGACTTCTCCTTCCTCTTTCTTCCTTTCTTCCTCTCCTTTCCTCACACTACCTTGCTTCTATTTTTGCTCTCCCTCCCTTGGACGAAATTCTAATGTTGTAAGGGTGGGTTTTCTTATATAGACCACCAAATAATTCACCTTTCATGATCATGGGTCTACCTTATCACAATTAGGATACACTTTGTTGAATTTTTGGAAAACAAACAACTTATGTTCTTGTCTTCCTCTTCCTTAGTCAAGATATGCATAGAAAAAGGAGATTTGTATTTTGAAAATTATGATGATATGTTCTTAAGATATGGGGCAAGATCCCTTTGATTTAGGGATTCATTTCCTTTTTCTTTTGTCTTAATCAAGTATGATAGATTTTCCTTTTTAAGTGGCAAATTTCTAGCCCTTGAATTTTCCTTACTTAACTAAAATTATTTGTGTAGGATAATGATGTTTTGTCATAATGCTATGTATTATTACCCACTTGCTAAAGTTATGAATGTAGGATATAGATGTTTTTGTCCTAAAGCCTTGTATTATTATGCCACTTGCCAAAATGATGAATGTAGAATCACACCACTTGTCAAATTTTTGTCTTAATGCCATGTCACTTAATCTTGATTACACTAATATTTCATCACTTTAATTTTATTTTTATTTTTATTTTTCCTCTTGGGTTTGGGCTCATTCTTGCCCATTTTCCTTACTTTGGTTAAAATTCTACCTTTCATAATGGGCTTGGTCACATTTTCATGATTTTTGGGCTACCGGTCCAACTTCTATATCCTAGTCCAAGTCTATGTTTTATTTCTTCCTTGGGCTATCCTATTGGCTTGCTAAAAATTCATGTGAAGTAGAAAAACTCTATATGAAGTGTCTATAGGTTAAAGCCCAATTACGGGTGGAGATACTAAACTTATTAACTTTTGCTCTTAAATTAAGAAAAATTACCATAATCCGATCTTCTTGAAATTTTAAGACCTTTACTTACTTCACAAAAATTTATCTTTCTTTACCTAAGAATTTCACCTTTCTTTAACATGTTTATTTCTAATATTTCCTCTTAGGTTTTCTTTCTTTACCTATTCCATTAATATTAGAACATTTCTATGCATATATGTAAGGTGAAGAATTTCTAAGGAAAATATCTAAAAATTACGGGATGTTACAGGGTACTTAGGACAATTGCTGTAGCAATTCCTGGAGCAATATGAGTGCAATAGTTCATGGCAACCCTGAGCAACCCTAGATCTCCCTATTCCATTTCCTTTACACCCTAGTACCCCTCGTCCTAGTTATAACTGTATTTAATTTGAACCACCTTTATTTTATTTTATAAACCATCCTATCTTTGCTACAATATTTCACGCAGCAAAGTCTCCTTAACAGTTTTTAGTTCACTCCTCGTGGGACGATACTCACTCATCACTTTATTACTTGGTCATGACACGTGCACTTGCATTCTGACACTGTATTCATCTTTGCATGAATCAAACCAACACATGTTCTCACAAATTTTGTAGGGCATTCTTCTCCAATTTGGTTTCTATTATTACCCTATAGATAATTAGGTTCAATTAAGGTTGAAAATGTTGAAAATAAGCTTTACTAGCTCCAAACATGGCCATTATTGAAAAATACTTCAAATGTACTAAAAACCAGTCCTGAACATGGCTTACCCATGCTGAAGCAACATAGAACACAAATTATTCCCAGAAATTCAAAAATAAAAACGCTTATATTTACCACCTTGAATTCTAGACTTATTCTGACCTGAAGTCATTAACCAGCCATATCTCTCTCATATTGAATCCAAATTAAGTGATTTCAGTGTTTACAGATCCGTGGGACATATATCCATATTTATTATGTTAACAATTTCCTTTAATTCCCTACAGATTGTGCCCAAAAACTTAAACACGGAAGCACACTTTACATATTTTTCCTTGGTAAGCTAGTTTCTGACCACTGCTTTCAAATCTAACCATATCTCCCAAATTTAAACTCTAAATTTGGTGATTCCAGCGGCTAAAAATATGTGAGACATATATTAACATTTTTTATGTTAACCATTACTTTTCATTTTTAACCGACTCTTCCCAAAATTTTAAAAACAGAAGCTTTCCTTGTTACTCTGAAATTTAGTTTTCTAACCAAAGCCTTCTTAAGGTTTTAGTTCAATCTTTTATTACGTCATTTTCCATTTTCTTCCTGATTTACATCTAATCATATTTCATCAATTTTTCACCACATTCAATTATACATAACAGCTACATAAAAAACTCTAAAATTTTGATACCCATAGCCATACCTATGCAAAACTTTTCACACCAACCGAATTATTCAAAACATCCATTATATGCAAGATCAACATGTAACATGATATGGCAACATTCATGGCCAATCATCAAAGTAATAAATATTATAAATTTCATCAAAGTTCTAAGATTAAAATCCCATATAAATGTTACAAATTTCAAAACTTTTCTTCCATTAGCGATATTGTTAAACCTACCTAAAGATCTCCCTAGCTCACTTAGTGAATTCTTTTTCTTATTTCCTCTTGAAAGAAGTGGCAAGATTTCTCCCATCCCTCAACTTTCCCAGCAGCTTGAATAAGAGAGGAAGGGTGAGTTTTAAACCCCAAGGATGAAGACAAAAGATGGATTTAAGTAAAGGTTAAGCTAACTTTCCTTGAGTACTTAGTCCTCTAGACTTTTCCTTCTTCTTCCTTCCTCGCTTCTCCTCTCTTTCTCTCCTTTCCTCACTCTACCTTGCTTCTATTTTTCCTCTCCCTCACTTGGACAAAATTATAATGTTATAAGGGTAGTTTTTGGTTAAATATATTATCAAGTGGACCTCCTCTCATAATTATGGGTCTACCTTATCACAATTAGGATGTACTTGGCTGCTTTTTGGAGAAAGACAACTCATGTTCTTGTCTTCCTCCCCCTTAGTCAAGATATGCATAGAAAAAGAGAATTTGTATTTGAAAATCATGATAAAATGTTCTAAAGACAAGGGACAAGGTCTCTTTGATTTAGAGATTCATTTCCTCTTTCTTTTATCTCACTCAAGTATGATAGGTTTGCCTTTCTAAGTGGCAAATTTCTGCCCTTGAGTCTGCCTTACTTGGCTGAAATTATTTGTGTAAGATTGGAATCTCTTGCTTGGGCTATCCAATTGGCTTGCTAGAAACTCATGTGAAGTGGAAAAACAAACTCTATGAAGTGTCCATAGGTGAAGGCCCAATGTATGGGTGGAGATGTTAAGCTTAGGAACTGTAGCTCTTGAATTAGGAAAAAAACCCTAATCCAATCTTCTTGAAATTTTAAGACCTTTACTTCTAAAAATTTATCTTCCTTACCCAAGAATTTCGCTTCTGTTTAACATGTTATTTCTAATTTTTTTCCTATTATATTTTCTCTATTTACTTATTCCCTTAATGTTAGAAATATTTTCTATGCATACACGTAAGGTGAAGAATTTCTAAGGCTTATATTTTTTTTTACATATTGAAAAAATTGTTTAATAAGTTTTATTTCTTTAATTAAATATTTATGTATCTTTATTAATAAAAGAAACAAAATTTGCGATGTTACAATAAGCATTTGAATTTAGGCTAAAATTCGATGTTAACAAGTTTAGTCCCTACTCTCGTTGGTCTTTGGCACATTTAGATTGACTGAACAGATCTCATTGTTTTGGAGCCACAAAAGTAGTGTGTAACTATTATTTTACAAAAAAAATTGTCATTATTTTTATATTTGATTGATTATATGAGCTTTATCAAGCATTTTCTTTCACTTCCTTTATGTGAATGGAACAATACTATGAAAAAACTATAAGAGAGATCAATGTTTAGATGTTGCTTTCTCGTACATAGGCTTGAAGGCTTAATGCAGCAAAAAGGTGTCATTACCTATTTTGTCAGCTTGATTTGATGCATTATCTATGGCCCTTAGTATTCTAATTATCATTTACTTTTTTGAGCTAATTTCTGAGTTGGCAATGTGTGCTTAAGGCTAGTCGATTGGCTTCAAAGCATTTATTTACAACTTAAGATTCGATGTTGATTCAATGTTAACAAGTTTGGTTCCCACACTGATTGGTCTTTGGCTCATCTAGACTAACTGATTAATCCTCATTGTTTTAGAGGGACTAAAGTAGTAGGTAACCACAATTTTTCATAACAAATTATCTTTACTCAAATAAAGTGAAATAGACTTTTAAATGTTGTATGCTTGAATGTAGGCTTGGAGATATTAGACAACAACAAAAAAATGTTATATGTTCCCTTAACTTTATATGACGCATTATCTATGGCTTTTAATTTGCTAATTCTTCTTTTTCTTTCTATGCTAATTTTTTTTATAATGTTTCGGTCGGGAGTTGTCGAATGACTAAAATGCATTTGAGTTCAACATAAGATTCAATATAAACTAGGTTAGTCTCTATGCTCTTTAGTCTTTGGTAGATTTGGATTAATGAAGGAACCCTTTGAGACTTTCCTTCCTTTTTTCCTCAAGGTATAACTGGTTTAATTAGAGAACTATCACTATTTGGGACCCCTAAAGCTATATGTGACAACTCTTCATCATTGCAAATTTTCATTATTTTTATATTTATCTTTTTAACATGAGAATGACCAAACATTTTCTCATTTCTTCACTTTCGTTGTTTAAAGGAGAATTGGTCAACAAACTTTCTATGAGATAGATTTTCTTGTGCTACAAGCATGGATGTAGGCCTAAAGACATTAAATGGTTACAAGGTATCAATAGTTGATCCCTTAGTTTGATTTGATGCAAAATTTGCAACTTTTAATATGCTGCATTTACAATTTTTTATTTAATTTTTGTATTGTTCTTGTAACAACTCTACTTTTTTAAAATATATATTTGTAAAGTCTCATAAAGTCATTACTTCTTTACTTCAAATTACTTAACTCATAATAACATTCAATTAATTTAACCAAGTATAATCAAGGTTTAAGGTCTACCACTAATACTGATATATTTCTGAGTTCACATATACATCAATAATCAAAATGTTCGTTCAAAAATCAAACACAAAAATATCTACATCTTATTCATCTATGTTGACCAATTTCAGAGATATGGGTGCGAGTGGTTGCACCTTCACTGGGATCTTAGCCAACTCGATCACAAACACCTTATTAATTTCTGGGATTTGCCTAACATAGAGTAACGCGATCCAACGTGCACTAAAAGCCAAAGCCATAGAAATATCTGCATAACTAGTTTTCAGAACATGATATGGAAATATAATGAGAATTAAATCTCAGTAGGTTCAACAATAAATTATAATCATCATCAATATAGCTCATCATGTCATGTTCATCTATATAAGCTATAGCAAAAACCTTTGGTCACATGAATGCACTTTATCTATTCATATGAAAATCATACAGTAATGATATGTATGGCATGAATAACTATTTTCAAAATATCATATGATGGCTATCAACTTATTTTCATATCAAGCTACCCCAGTTAAGGTGACTACTTTCTACTCTCCAATATAGGTTTTTCTCGCTCTGTCTAACATGGCACACTTTCTCTTTCTTTTCTCATTAGCATAATCATAGCCGTTAGTAGGGCGTCCCCTGTTGGTGCACCACACGGACAGTCATGTGACCATGCTTGTCTCTTTTCTTTTCATGTTAATAGACAAAAATATGATTTCAATAACAAGTATGTTCATTATACTCACATGCTACAATTTATCATCAAAGCATAATCACTACCAAAAATCATTGTTAAAATGCAATTATGTCATGTTCATGACCATTTTCGAATATCACTTTATAAAATATTTTCATGTCAAAATTACACACTTAAGATGGTAAAGAGTTCATGCAATGGCAATGGCTAGGGCATACACTAGTTATTTATTATTTCCATTTATAAGATTCTTCTTTTTTTTTAAATAATATTTTCATTTTTTCATTTTTTTTATGCTTGGCCTCTAGTTACTTTTCTCCTACTTATATCATGTCCAACATATGTTCTCACAAATTTTATAGGAAATTCTTCTCCAATTTGGTTTCTATTATTACCCTATTATTAATGAGGTTCATTTAGGGTAGAAAAATGTTAAAAATAAGCTTTACTAGATCCCAACACGGCTTGACCATATTCCAAGACACGACCATACTTGAAAAATACTTCAAACATACTTAAAAATAGCTCTGAACACGCTAACCCGTGCTGAAGCAACCCAAAACACAGTCTGACCGTGTTATGTGACATTTCCTCACTTATTCAACCATATCTCCCTCATACGAACTCTAATTAAGGTGTTTCCAAAGCCTATAAAAATATAATACACTTATCTACAAGTTTCATGATTATCATTTTGTCAGATTCTTTAAGAATTATTCCCAAAAAATTGACATGAAAAACGCTTACATTTACCAACTTGGATTCTAGACTAATTCAGACCTCTAATAATTAATCAGCCATATCTTCCTCATATGGACTACAAATTAAGTGATTTCAGAACCTATAGATCCGTGAGACATATATTTATATTTATTATGTTAATAATTTTCTTTAATTCCCTATAGAGTTTGACCATAATTTTAAACACAGAAGCATAGTTAATAGATTCTTCCCTAGTTAGGTAGTTTCTGACCACTGCTTACTATTCTTACCATATCTTCCTAATATGGATTCCAAATTGAATGATTCCAGTGGCTAAAAATTCTTGAGACACACACACACACAGATATATATATATATTATGTTAACTATTTATTTTAGTTCCTTATAGATTTTTTCTAGAAATTCAAACATAGAAGCTTACCTAATAGATTATTCTCTGGTTAAGCATTTTTTGACCACTGCTTACTAATCGGACCATATCTCCTTCATTTGAACTTCCAATTGGGTGATTCCAGTGGCTAAAAATCTGTGAGACATATCTACATTTTTCATGTTAACCATTTCTTTTAATTCCTAACCAATTCTTACCAGAATTTCAAAAATAGAAGCTTCCCTGGTTACTCCAAAATTCAGTTTTCTTAGCCTAGCCTTTTCTAAAGTTCTAGTTCATCCTTTTATTAATTCATCTTCCATCTTTCTTCCAAATTCCAACCTAACCATATAACTACTCGTCTCAACATTTACAAATATTTCTTACTTAATTTAACATATTTCATCATCCACTTCAA
This sequence comes from Gleditsia sinensis, assembly GCA_037074535.1. Classification (NCBI taxonomy): domain Eukaryota; kingdom Viridiplantae; phylum Streptophyta; class Magnoliopsida; order Fabales; family Fabaceae; genus Gleditsia; species Gleditsia sinensis. Next base: position 30,028,428 of record CM073463.1, read on the forward strand.
AAGAAAAACAGAATCAAATCATGCATCACTAAGGGTGTTTCTCAATAGAAATTTTTCACGGTCTTACTTTAGGTGTTTAAGGCCATACTTAATTTACCAACCTAACCATCTTCTATACATTTTTACCATATTCAAATATGCATAACAGCAATATAAAAGCCCTAAATTTTTGCCACCCATAGCCATATCTATGTAGAACTTTCCATACCACCCAAAGTATTCAAAACATCTATCACATGCAGGATCAACATGTAACATGATATAGCAACATCCATGGCCAATCATCAATGTAGCAAATATTGTAAATTTTATCAAATTTCTAATATCAAAATCCCATATAAATGTTACAAATTTCAAAGTTTTTCTTCAAAAAGAGATATTGTTAAACCTACCTAAAGATCTCTGCTACTCACTTAGTGAATTCTTTTTCTTGTTTCCTCTTGAAAGAAGTAGCAAGATTCCTTCCTTCCCTTACCTTTTCTAGTAACATAAATAAGAGAAGGAGGGTGAGTTTTGAACCTCAAGGATGAAGAGAAAAGATGGATTCAAGTGGAGATTAAACTAACTTACCTTGAGTACTTAGTCCTCTAGACTTCTCCTTCTTCTTGCTTCCTCTCTTCTCCTCTCTTTCTCTCCTTTCCTCACTCTACCTTGCTTCTATTTTTCTTCTCCCTCACTTGGACGAAATTATAATGTTATAAGGGGTTTTTTGTTTAAATAAACTTTTAAGTTGTTCAACTCTCATAATCATGGGTCTACCTTATCACAATTAGGATGCACTTGGTTATTTTTTTTTTTTGGATGACAACTCATGTTCTGGTCTTCCGCTCCCTTAGTCAAGATATGCATAGCAAAAGGATATTTGAATTTTGAAAATCATGATAAAATTTTCTTAAGACAAGGGACAAGGTCCCTTTGATTTAGAGATTCATTTCCTTTGTCTTTTGTCTCACTCAAGTATGATAGGTTTACCTTTCTAGGTGAAAAATTTCCAGCCCTTGAGTCTCCCTTGCTTGGCTAAAATTATTTGTGTTGGGTAAGGATGTTTTGTCCTAATGCCATGTATTATTACCTACTTGCTGAAATTATGAATGTAGGATATAGATATTTTGTCCTAATGCCATGTATTATTACCTACTTGCTAAAATTATGAATATATGATATAGATATTTTGTCCTAGTGTCATATGACCTAATCTTGATTTTTATGATACTAATATTTCCTCACATGGTTCTTATTTTTCCCTCCTGGATTTGAGCTTATTCTTACCTATTTTCTTTACTTTTGCTGAAATTCTACCTTTCATGGAGGGCTTGGTCACATTTTCATGAACTTTCGACTATCGGTCCAACTTCTATATTCTAGTCCAAGTCTATGTTTTATCTCTTGCTTGGACTATCCAATTGGCTTGCTAGAAACTCATGTGAAGCGAAAAAACTCTATATGATGTGTCCATAGGTGAAAGGCCAATCTATGGGTGGAGATGTTAAACTTAGGAACTCTAGCTCTTGAATTAGGAAAGATTATCCTAATCCAATCTTCTTGAAATTTTAAGACCTTTACTTACTTCCGAAAAATTTATCTTCCTTACCCAAGAATTTTTCTTCTCTTTTGTGTGTTATTTCTAATTTTTTCTATTAGGTTTTCTCTCTTTACTTATTCCCTCAATGTTAAAAACATTTTCTATGCATACACAGAAGGTGAAAAATTTCTAAGGCTTATATTTCCTTAGATATCTAAAAAATTTTCAATAAATTTTATTTTCTTGATTAAATATTTTTGTACCTTTATTAATAAAAGAAACAAAATTAGGTATCGTACAGTTCTAGCTGGTGTTGGTCAGTTGATTACAAAGCATTTGACTTTAGGATGAGATTCAATGTTAACAAGTTTTGACCCCATACTCATTGGTTCATGGAATATCTAGATTGATTGAAGAACTCTCATTGTTTCAAAGCAACAAAAGTAGTATGTAACTTCTATTTTACAAAAGAAAATTAAATTTATTTTTATATTTAATTTGTTATATAAGCTTTACTAAGCATTTTGTTTTTCTTACTTCCATTATGTGAATCGAATCATTTAGTGAACAAACTTTAAGTGAGATATATGTTTGGATGTCGCTTGCTCGTACATAGGCTTGAAGACATTATGTAGTAAAAAGGCATAATTACATATTTTGTCAATTTGATTTGATGCATTATTTATGGCTTTCAGTATGCTAGTTCTTATTTACCTCTATGGGGTAAATTTTGTATTGGAAATGTTTCAGCTAAGGCTAGCCAATTGGCTTCAAAGCATCTGACTATATCCTAAATTTTTAGCATTAACTAGCCACTAAAAGAGCAACCATCATTGTTTTGGAGCCCTTGCTACATTGGGTAACTACTATTTGTTGTAGCAAATTTCTATTAATTTTATCTTCAATTTTTTATATGATGTTGACTAAATTTTTCTTCTTTTTTCAATTCCTTTACTTGAACAAGGCAAGTTGATCAACAAAATCTAGGTGATATTGATTTTAAAATGTTGTAGGCTTGAATGCAGACTTTAAGATATTAGACAACAACAAGGTATCATTATCTATTCCCTTAATTTAATGTGACACATTATATATGCCTTTTAATTTGGTAATTTTTATTTATCTTTTTGTGTGTAATTTTGTTTTGATAATGTTTCAGTCAGAGGTTATTTATTAAGTAAGAAGTAATTAAGTTCAACATGAGATGCAATGTGAACCATGTTAGTCTCTAAACTATTTTATCTTTGGCATATTTGAATTAATGAAGGAACCTTTTAAGACCTTTCTTCCCTTTCATCTCAAGGAAAAACTAGCTAAATCTGAGAACTCTCACTACTTTGGACCCTGAAAGATATTTGTGACAACTCTTTATCATAGCAAATTGTCATTACTTTTATATTTAATTTTTTATTTGAGCATGAATAAACAATTTCTCCTCTTCTCACTTTGGTTACTTGAATGAGAGGAGTTGGTCAACAAACACTATGCTATAGATTTTCTTGTGTTACAAGCATGGATGTAAGCCTAAAGTGTAACATTCCTAATTTTGTTTCTTTTATTAATAAAGGTACATAAATATTTAATTAAGGAAAGAAAACTTATTAAACAATATTTAAATATCTAAGAAAATATAAGCCTTAGAAATTCTTCACCTTATGTGTATGCATAGAAAATGTTTCTAACATTAAGGGAATAGGTAAAGAGAGAAAACCTAATAGGAAAAATTAGAAATAACATCCTAAAGAGAGGCAAAATCCTTTGGTAAGGACGATAAATTTTTGGAAGTAAGTAAAGGTCTTAAAATTTCAAGAAGATTATATTAGAGTAATTTTTCCTAATTCAAGAGATAGAGTTCCTAAGTTTAACATCTCTACCCATACATTGGGTGTTCACCTATGAACACTTCATAGAGTTTGTTTTTCTACTTCACATGAGTTTCTAGCAAGCCAATTGGATAACCCAAGAAAGAGATATAACATAGACTTAGACTAGGATATAGAAGTTGGATCGATAGCCCAAAAATCATGAAAAAGTGACCAATCCCTCTGTAACATGCCTAATTTTGTTTCTTTTATTGATAAAAGTACATAAATATTTAATTAAGGAAATAAAATTTATTAGACAATATTTTAGATATCTAAGGAAATATAATCCTTAGAAATTCTTCACCTTATTTATATGCATAGAAAATGTTTCTAACATTAAGAGAACAAATAAAGAGGGAAAACCTAATAGGAAAAAAAAATTAGAAATAACATACTAAAGAGATGCAAAATTCTTGGATAAGGGTAATTTTTCCTAATTCAAGAACTGGAGCTACTAAGTTTAACATCTTTACCCATACATTGGGCTTTTACCTATAGACACTTCATATAGAGTTTTTCCACTTCACATAAGTTTCTAGCAAGCCCATTGGATAACCTAGGCAAGAAATAAAACATAGACTTGGACTAGGATATAGTAATTGGATCGATAGCCCAAAAATTATGAAAATGTGACCAAGCCCTCCAAGAAAGGTAGAATTTTATCCAAAGCAAAGAAAATGGGTAGGAATAAGCCCAAATCCAAGAGGAAAAATAAAATAAAATAAATTAGGTGATGATATAATAATGTAATAATAATAAAGATTAGGTTACATGGCATTAAGACAAAAATTTAGCAAGTGGTGTGATTCTACATTCATAATTTTGGAAAGTGGCATGATAGTACAAGGCTTTAGGACAAAAACATCTATATCCTACACTCATAATTTTAGCAAGTGGTATGATAATACATGGCATTAGGACAAAACATTCCTATTCCACACAAATAATATCAACCAAATAATGGAGATTCAAGGGCTAGAAATTTGCCAACTAAAAAGGCAAACTTATCATACTTGTTTAAGACAAAAGAAAATGGAAATGAATCCCTAAATCAAAGGGACATTGTCCCTTATCTTACGAACATATCATCATAATTTTCAAAATACAAATCTCCTTTTCCTATGCATATCTTGAATAAGGAAGAGGAAGACAAGAACATAAGTTGTTTGTTTTCCAAAAATTCAACAAAGTGTATCATAATTGTGATAAGATAGACCCATGATCATGAAAGGTGTATTATTTGGTGGTCTATTTAAGAAAAAACCCACCCCTACAAAATTTTAATTTCGTCCAAGTGAGGAAGAGACATAAATAGAAGCAAGGTAGAGTGAGGAAAGGAAAGAAAGAGAGGAGAAGAAAGGAAGGAAGAAGAAGGGGAAGTTTAGAAGGCTAAGTACTCAAGGTAAGTTACCTTAATCTCCACTTGAATCCATTTTTCTTCTTCATCCTTGAGGTTCAAAAACTCAACCTCCTTCTCTTACCTAAGCTACTAGAAAAGCTAAAGGAAGGAAGGAATCTTGCTACTTCTTTCAAGAGAAAATAAGAAAACCAATTCACTAAGTGAGCTAGGGAGATTCTTAGGTAAGTTTAACAATATTTCTTTTTGAAGAAAACTTTTGAAACTAATAATATTTATATGAGATTTTGATCTTAGAACTTTGATGATTGGTCATGATGTTGCTATATCATGTTACATATTGATATTACATGTGATGTATGTTTGAATACTTAGACTGGTATAGAAAGTTCTGCATAGGTATGGCTATGGGTGGCAAAGTTTTTAGTTTATGTTTTTTAATTTCTGGGAATTATCTATAGGGAATTAAAATAAATGGTTAACATAAGAATTAAATATATATGTGTCACGGATTTTGAGCCACTCGAAGCATTCAATTTGGAGTCCATATGAGGTAGATATGGTCCAATTAGTAGTCAAAGGTCAGAAAATGGTTCATCAGGGAAGAATATGTTAGGATAGCTTCTATATTTTATTTTATAGCAATTATCTATAAGGAATTAAAATAAATGGTTGACATAAGCATTATAGCTATGTGTGTCATGAATTTTTAGCCACTAGAATCATTCAAGTTAGAGTCCATATGAGGAAGATATGAGCTGATTAGTAGTCAAAGGTCAGAAAATGGTTCATCAAGGAAGAATATGTTAGGATAGCTTTTGTAATTTAATTTCTGGGTATTATCTGTATGGAATTAAAATAAATGGTTAACATAAGAATTAAAGATATATGTGTCACGGATTTTTAGCCACTGGAAGCATTCAAGTTGGAGTCAATATGAGGTATATATGGTCCGATTAGTAGTCAAAGGTTAGAAAATGGTTCATCAGGGAAGAATATGTTAGGAAAGCTTCTGTATTTTAATTTCTAGGAATTATCTGTATGGAATTAAAATAAATGGTTAATATAAGAATTAAAGATATAGGTGTCACGGATTTTTATCCACTAGAACCATTCAATTTGGAGTCCATACGAGGTAGATATGGTCCAATTAGTAGTCAAAGGTCGGAAAATGGTTCATCAGGGAAGAATATGTTAAGATAGCTTCTGTATTTTATTTTCTGCGAATTATCTGTATGGAATCAAAATAAATGATTGACATAAGAATTATATCTATGTGTGTCACAAATTTTTAGCCACTGGAATCATTCAAGTTAGAGTCCATATGAGGAAGATATTAGCTGATTAGTAGTCAAAGGTCAGAAAATGGTTCATCAAGGAAGAATATGTTAGGATAGCTTTTGTATTTTAATTTATGCGTATTATCTGTATGGAATTAAAATAAATGGTTAACATAAGAATTAAAGATATATGTGTCACGGATTTTTAGCCACTAGAAGAATTCAAGTTGGAGTCCATATGAGGTATATATGGTCCGATTAGTAGTCAAAGGTTAGAAAATGCTTCATCAGGGAAGAATATGTTAGGATAGCTTCTGTATTTTAATTTCTAGGAATTATCTGTATGGAATTAAAATAAATGGTTAACATAAGAATTAAAGATATAGGTGTCACGGATTTTTATCCACTAGAACCATTCAATTTAGAGTCCATATGAGGTAGATATGGTCCAATTAGTAGTCAAAGGTCAGAAAATGGTTCATCAGGGAAGAATATGTTAGGATAGCTTCTGTATTTTATTTTCTGCGAATTATCTGTATGGAATTAAAATAAATGATTGACATAAGCATTATATCTATGTGTGTCACAAATTTTTAGTCACTGGAATCATTTAAGTTAGAGTCCATATGAGGAAGATATGAGCTGATTAGTAGTCAAATGTTAGAAAATGGTTCATCAAGAAGGAATATGTTAGGATAGCTTTTGTATTTTAATTTCGGCGTATTATCTATATGGAATTAAAATAAATGGTTAACATAAGAATTAAAGATATATGTGTCACGGATTTTTATCCACTGGAACCATTCAAGTTGGAGTCCATATGAGGTATATATGGTCCGATTAGTAGTCAAAGGTTAGAAAATGGTTCATCAGGGAAGAATAAGTTCGGATTACTTCTGTATTTTAATTTCTAGGAATTATCTGTATGGAATTAAAATAAATGATTAACATCAGAATTGAAGATATAGGTGTCGCGGATTTTTATCCACTAGAATCATTCAATTTAGAGTCCATATGAGGTAGATATGGTCCAATTAGTAGTCAAAGGTCAGAAAATGGTTCATCAGGGAAGAATATGTTAGGATAGCTTCTGTATTTTATTTTCTGCGAATTATCTGTATGGAATTAAAATAAATGATTGACATAAGCATTAGAGCTATTTGTGTCATGAATTTTTAGCCACTGGAATCATTCAAGTTAGAGTCCATATGAGGAAGATATGAGCTGATTAGTAGTCAAAGGTCAGAAAAAGGTTCTTCAAGGAAGAATATGTTAGGATAGCATTTGTATTTTAATTTCTACGTATTATCTGTATGGAATTAAAATAAATGGCTAACATATGAATTAAATATATATGTGTCACGGATTTTTAGCCACTAGAAGCATTCAAGTTGGAGTCCATATGAGCTATATATGGTCCGATTAGTAGTCAAAGGTTAGAAAATGGTTCATCAGGGAAGAATATGTTAGGATAGCTTCTGTATTTTAGTTTCTAGGAATTCTCTGTATGGAATTAAAATAAATGGTTAACATAAGAATTATAGCTATGTGTCTCACAGACTTTTACCCACTGGAATCATTCCATTTGGTGTCCATATGAGGAAGATATGAGCTGATTAGTAGTCACAGGTCAGAAAATGGTTCATCAGGGAAGAATATGTTAGGATAGCTTCTGTATTTTAATTTCTGGGAATTATCTTTATGGAATTAAAATAAATGGTTAACATAAGAATTATAGCTATGTGTGTGACAGACTTTTACGCACTGGAATCATTCCATTTGGAGTCCATATGAGGAAGATATGAGTTCATTAATAGTCACATGTCAGAAAATGGTTCATCAGGGAAGAATATGTTAGGATAGCTTTTGTATTTTATTTTCTGGGAATTATCTGTATGGAATTAAAATAAATGGTCAACATAAGAATTATATCTATGTGTGGCACGGATTTTTATCCACTAGAATCGTTCAGGTTGGATTCCATATGAGGAAGATATGAGATTATTAGTAGTCAAAGGTCAGAAAATGGTTCATCAGGGAAGAATATGTTTGGATAGCTTCTATATTTTAATTTCTGGGTCTTATCTGTATGTAATTAAAATAAATGGTTAACATAAGAATTATAGATATGTGTGTCATGGATTTTTAGCCACTGAAATCACTCAAGTTGAGGTAGATATGGTCCGATTAGTAGGTAGAGGTCAGAACCTATCCGAGAAGAAATAACATGTACATTTGGAGAGTAATATCACCTTGATTTCTTAATATGTCGCTACAATTTTCAACATAATAGTTTTAGATAATTGTTTTATCTTGAAATTGACACCAAGATCACCTACATCGAAGTTCAATTGAGGGAGTTATGCTCTGATTTGTAAGAGAAGGTTAGATATGATGAAAACCTGCATCAAGAAAATAAAGAAATAAAATTAATATTTAAAAAAGAAGATGAATCTTATAAATGACTAGTATATGCTATAGCCATTGCCATTGTATGAACTTCTTACCATCTTAATTGTAAAATTCTGACAATAAAATATTTTATAAAGTGATATTTGAAATGGTTATGTTCATGGCATGATTACTAATGATTTATGGTAATAGTTATATTTTGATGAACATACTTGTTATTGAAAACATATTTTTGACTATCAATGTGAAAAGAAAAGAAATGAGCACAGTCACATGGCAATCTGTGTGGTGCACCAGTAGAGGACGCCCTACCAACGGTTATGATTATGATTATGAGAAAAGAAAGAGAAAGTGTGCCATGTCGGACAGAGCGAGAAAATCCCGTACCGGAGAGTAGAGGATACTCACCCTGACCAGGGTAGCTTGAAATGAGAATAAGTTGATGGCCATCATATGATATTCTGAAAATAGTTAATCCTGTCATATATATCATTACTGTATGATTCTTATGTGCATAGATATAATGCATTCATGTGACCAAAGATATTTTATGTAGTTTATACAGCTAAACATGACATGATGAATTATATTGATGGTAAATTATGATTTATTGTTGAACCTACTGAGATTTAATTCTCACTATATTTTCATATCATATTCAGAAGAATAATGCAGATTTTCTCAATGACACTTATTATTTCCGTACGTTGGATCGAGGTGCCCTACCTTGGGCAACTACCAGTTATATTAGATGTATCTGTAGTAGATGTGACTGAGATTTCGGTGGAGGTGCCACCCGCACCAGTGTCCTCAGAAGTAGTCGACATAGATGATTAGAACTAATATGTATCTTTTTACAAATGTTTGTAAAATAATGGTGTGTAGTTTATAAAATAATGGCACTACAAAAAAAATGTTATATTGCGACCGAAATAATCGGTCTCAAAAAACCTATTATCGATCGTAACAAATTTGGAGACCGAATTGCGACCGATTAACTGGGGTTGCAGGAATGCTGGTCGCAACTCTTTTTGCGACCAATAAACGAGCATGGCCACATTTTGCGACCGAATATGAAGTGCCAAATCAGTCGCAATTTCAAATAAATTCATTTAACTTTTTTTTTCTGAAACACGCATATATTGCGACCGATTATGCATTCGCAAATTTTGTCACTGCAATTATCGGTCGCAAATTGGTCTCTATTACAACTAAATCTCTTTTTTGTTTTTCCTGAAACACGCATATATTGCGACAGATTATGTAGTCGCAAATTTTGTCACTGCAATAATCGGTCGCAAATTTAAGTGAAAATCTTGAAATAATTCATTTATTTTTTATATTTCCCTAATTTCAATTTCAAAAATAATTCAGAACAGAATCACCAATTCAGAGCAGAGTCAACAATCCAATAAATCAGTTCCAATGCTATAAATGCAAGAATTCAATTAATAATAAAAAATGTTATTAAATAACTTAAACAAATTGATTAGACATTGTTCAAATTAAATATATACAACTAAAGTTTATTTTAAGATGGATCATTAGCAACATCCGCATTATTATGATGTTTAGGAGGAGCTGGCTGGGTCTCTTATGATGGGTCACACTGCTGGTTATGAACTGAAGGATCAGAAGGTTGGTGATCTGGCACTGAAGTGGCACTTGGAAGAGTCGAAACTTCAAGGTGCTGAAATAAAAATCGTGTCGCCCTCTCAGTTTCATGGAGGCGATCGGTGATTTCACTAATAACAGCATCCTTTCCCATGAGCTCCATCGAAAGGAGAGCAACCTTGGCCCTTAACTGGACCAACTCTGCACTATCAGGTGCCTGCGAAGATGATGCAGGACGTGTTGAAGTGAGCAACATAGGGCCTAGCTCGCCCATCCCAAAGACGTTGCCCTTACGTCCTGGACCTCCAACAACGTCTAGGTAGAGAGCATTATCAGATGCTAATGAACTCTCTCCCACACTCTCTCTTGGCTGAACCCAACGCCGGTGATACTCAATCTGCACATTTAAAATTAATGGTATAAATGACAAGTTGAACATAAAAAGATATATATTTAACCGTACATATTAAAAATTATGTACATACAGCAATACGTTCAGCCTTCTGACAAGACCTCTGTCCATCCTTTAACTTCTTGGTCCGCTCCATAATCTCGAAAGCAGTAGGCTCTCTATGCAGGTCATCTATCTACGACAAATTTATTATTAAAATGTTAATACATGTGAAACAAAATAACACGAAAAATTAAAATTAAATAAAATTGCCATAAAATTATACCAATCTCTTTCTATGCTCAGCTGTAGAGATCGACCCACCAGTATATGATAAAGCACCTGCATCCACTGATCGATTGTGCTTGGCTTTGCTACTCTTCTCTAGCCACTGGGGACTCTTCCATTTTTGATTCAACTGCTCCCTAACAGATGGATGCACCCAATTGGTTTTTTCCTTTCCCGCTCTGAGTTTGTTCATAAGGTTTTTGAGCCATTTTGACCCTTATGGTAAAAAATCCTCCTAACTGTATGATTATGAGCAGGAAGCCATCTATATGTTTCCTGCAAATAAAAGAACTAGTTAGTTAACAATTATAAATTACACTTGCATACTAGTTAGTTAAAATATGCTTAAAAAAATAAACTTACCCGAAATTTTGCAAACCATACAGTCTTCTCATGCTCAGGGACTTCACTCCAACATGTCCAAGGTCCAGTGAAGTGAGATCTAATGGCATCAGCAATAATATCTGATGGTCCTCTAGTAATGTCAAATCTTATTTCAAAAAAAATATAAGTTAGTATAAATTCCCAAATTAATTATACAAACTAACATGCTAATAAACACAGTTGACTTACTCAAAATGGACATCTCCTGGAGCAATCAAAACCCTCCCATCATGTGGTTCATCAGGCTGAGCGGATAAAGGTGCCTGAGTACCTAATGTGGCAGGAGAAGGCTGTGTGGATGAAGATGGTGCTGATGATCCTAGAATGACTGGGGTGGATTGGGTGGAATCATCTTCAGTGAGAGTGGAATAAGTCACTCTACCACGTCCTCTCCCATGAGCCCAAGTGGCTCGACCACGTCCTCGAGCTGTGTCAGACATCTGTAAATTAAAAAAAAAAATTCATAATTAATACAAATTATGAAAATAACAGTACTGAAAACTCCATTTATTATTGTAATAAGGTCATTACAATATATTATAATCTAACCTAAACTAGTCAACGGATGATTCTGAATCACTAAATTCACCCTCGCTATCTGAAGAAGCATAAACATCTTCACTTGACATATCTACTTCTACTTGGTTAATCATGTCCGCACGAATTTCCTCTACATCACCATCTCCATCTACAAGTGAATCTTCATATACATCTGTGTCAACTTGTATCATTGGAAGATCTTGAACTTCATGTTGATATGGAACATCTCTTTCAGTTTGTTGAGCAGTAGGAGCATTTATTGTACTACGTGGCTTTATTTTAAGAACACCCAACCAACCATTATGACCCTTTGGATACGGTGTATAATACACTTGTTCAACTTGTTGTGCAAGTATCAAAGGATCGTATGCCCGATTGTATCTTCTCGATTGCTTTACTTCAATAAGTCCATATTGGTGATGTACCTTTGTACCTTGATTTAAAGTATTGTCAAACCACTGACACTTAAAAAGAACTACTCTTTTGATAGGCCAACCAATGAAAATTACTTCAAAAATATCAATCAATATCCCATAGAAGTTATCTTCTATTTGTCCATTAGTGCCTCGTACACATACACCATAATTTAAAGCTTGCTTGCCTTCGCTATGATTAAGAGTATGAAACCTATATCCATTGATTATATATATTGGCCATGATTCAACCTTTGTAAGTGGACCCCAAGCTAATCCTTGTAAAATATGATCTTGAATATTATTTGTTGGCTTTTTCACCTAATTCAAAAAAGATGTTATCTTATATAACATATGAGTCAAGAACAAATTCATAATTAAGTAAAATACTTACATATTCTCTAAACCACATAGGAAAATTGGAAGCAATCTCAGAGTCAATTTGAGATTCTGATATATTAGAAATTAGCTCCTTTAAAAATTCAGCGTACATCCTATAAAATATAATATAAATGAATTTTGAAGTTGGCTTTGAATATAACAGCACGTGCACAATGATTTATGTGTAAAATTTATATTTGCACTTACTCTAAGTAAGGCTGAACCTCTTCGCAGTTATTAAGAATATACAAAATGACAGCTCTCATGTCACGATAATCAAGAAACACAGATTGAGATTTCCCACTGCCATGTCCAGGATAGTTGAAAATTGACATAGGTGTGTGAGAGGAAGAACTTTCACCTCCATCATTATGTGACATTCTAGTCCTTCTTGAACATACATCCGAGGGATAATAATAAGAAGCAAATGTTGACATTTCCTCTACTAAATACGCTTCACATATAGACCCTTCCACCCGAGCTTTATTTTTGACTTTTTCTTTTGAAGTTCGCAAAAACCTAAACAATAATCAATAAAGTCATTAGGTAGTGTAAATCATATATCAATTACATAAAGTAAATTACTTAGGCAAATAGACACACACCTTTCAAAAGGGTACATCCATCGATATTAAACTGGACCTCCAATCCGAGCTTCATAAGGCAAATGGATAGGAAGATGCTCCATTGAATCAAAGAAGCTTGGAGGAAATATCTGTTCAAGTTTGCACAATATAATAGGAATAGTTTCCTCCATACTCCTCAAGTGATCTATCTTTAACATTGTAGAGGTCAAATCCCTAAAAAATAAGTTAAGCTCAACAAGTGGATTCCAAATAGGCCTCGGTAATGCGTCAAATGAAATGGGCAACAAGCATTACATAAACACATGGCAATCATGACTTTTCATACCATGCAACTTTGCCTCCTTCATATCCACACACCTAGCCAAATTGGATGCATATCCATCTAGCAACTTCAAATATTTTACCCACTCACATATTGCTAACCGTTATGATTTACTCAAAGTATATTTTGCTTTGGGCTTTATATACTTATCATGGCCAATTTTTTGCATCTCAAGTTGCTTACGTCTGCAAATTTCACCCATATCAAGTCTGGCTTGACATGTATCTTTTGTCTTACCTTTTATGTTCATTACTATATTAAATATGTTCATAAACACATTTCTCTCTGTGTGCATCACATCTATATTGTGAGGTAGAAGTTGTGTTTTCCAATATGGTAAACTCCAAAGTATACTTTGTTTTGTCCAATTATGATCCCTACTACTCCCGGGTAGATGGGTTCCTTGAGATTCTTGGATGGTAGATATTTCTCTAACTATATCCCATATCTCTTCACCACTAAACCGTTTTAGAATGGGAGAGTGTTCCTCACAACGCTTCTTGAATGAATTTTTATTCTTCCTGTAAGGATGATTAAGTGGAAGAAACTTGCGGTGACAATCAAAGAATGTTACCTTACGACTGTGCTTAAGATAAAACGCTTTCGATTGATTCATACAAATTGGGCAACTAAGCTTTTCTACAGTTGACCAACCTGATAACATTCCATAAGTAGGGAAGTCATTTATAGTCCACATCAATGCTGCCTTCATCACAAAATTTTGCTTTAAGGATACATCATAAGTTACAATGCCTTGATTCCACAAAATCTTCAAATCATCTATGAGCGGCTCCATATAAACATCTATCTTACTCTTCGGATTCGATGGACCTGGAATTATGATTGTCAAAAACATAAATTCTCTCTTCATACACATCCATAGGGGAAGATTATATGGAGTTAAAATCATAGGCCAACACGAATATGTTTTACCAGATTGCCCATGTGGATTAAATCCATCAGTGCATAGCCCCAATCTCTCACTGCGAGGATCATTTGAAAATTCTAGATAGACTCTATCAAAATGTTTCCATGCCTCTCCATCAGATGGATGATACAATACACCATCCTCTCTCTGGGTCTCATTGTGCCATCTCATATGACCAGCAGTGGACATTGATCAATACAACCTTTGGAGTCTTAGAATGATAGAAAAATACCACATCCGGGATATAGGAATCTGTTTTGAGTTGCCCTTTTGTCTAGTAGTTTTATATCGTTCTTCCTCACAAAATTTGCAACGTGTCAGCTACTCATCATTTTTGTAAAATAACATGCAACCTTTTGGACAACAGTCAATTTTAATACATCTCATCCTAAGCTGTGAGACATTCTTCTTTGCATAATAAAGGTTATCCGACATACGATTTTCATTTGGTAATGCACTGCCAATACCCTTAACCATTCGATTAAAACAACCTTGGGACATATTATAATCTGACTTCAAACTCATAGCCCACAGTGACATTGACAACTCCGACTGAGTCTCGCATCCCTCCCACAATGGTGCTTGTGAAGAAGCCAACATGTCATAAAATCTCTGAGCGACTGGATTTGGATCCTCCTCCACATTTTCAATTACGGCTTCACCAAATTCTAATTGAGCACCAATTTCAGGTCTGGATGCATCCATAATCAATTGCTGATAGACATTGTATTCTTCCCTCTGTCCATCTTCACCATAGTACGAATTTTCACCAATAATTGACATCATTTGTAGTGATACTTCTCCATGGGCTGTCCACCAATAATAATTTGGCATGAATTCCTTGCTAAACAAATGAACTTTGACATCATCCACTGTCTTGTATGACTGACACTTGCATTTTATACAAGGGCACCTAATGAAATCGGTTGTTTCATTTCTGCTTTGACTAGTAGAAAAATGAATGAACTCAACAACTCCATCCATAAACTCATCCAATATTCCTGACTTCTTCTCATTTAACCTATTATACATCCACCTTCAATTTTCCAGAATTTCCATACTGATAACCAACTGTAAGACAAGTTATTAGTAGATAAGTTATGATATTATTTCATACATCCACATATTGTAATGAAAAACAAGTATGTAAAGAGTAAGATAATGACGCAGAAATTATTGCATGACCCTCTAATTATTGATGGAAGAAAAGAAAGATGGAAGGGTGGAAGGCAACCCTTACTAGCATGACCCTCCAATTATTGATTCTGCTTTAAGCATATCTCAAAATTTTTTTAGTAAGAAAAAAGGTAATTTTTTCTCTAATCAACACTGATTCAACTCAGCTCAAAACAATATAGACCAGATGAATGAGAGTGAATTAGCAAAACATTAACAAAATAAATCTATAGAAAATTCAACTTTGCATATCACTTCAATTGGTTAATCTTGAATGTGAACTTCTGAAACCTAGGGTTTAACTTTCTCTACTTCATCATCTGTCAAAACATCATTTTTTTCAACTTGTGTCCTTGAAAAATGAATATTTTCATTTTTCTTGGATTTTAACTTTTCTTCTGAATGCTCTTCAAAAACTTCCTCTTCTTTACACTCTAACTTTGCTTCGAAATGGTCTTCAGAATTTACCTTAATAATATTTCCATCATCATCAATATTAGATAAGCAATCTAAGGATTGTACTATAATGACATCATTGAGCTACTCTTTGGTAGCTTCCTCTATTGTGTCACAATCTTAAGGATACTTTTCTTGTTCAAATTCAGAAACAAATCGACCATGATCTTATCTTCTGTATAAGAGTAATAAGAGCCACAATGATTATAATAATAGAGGTCAGAAAAGTTAGTAGAAAAGTATGTCTGACCATAATAAGATGAGGCTTGATGTTTTGCACTTGAATGCTCATTTTCATATTGAGAATATCATCTTAAATTTCGCATCTGAAGCTCTTATTTTGTCTACCACTTAAGCACTAATCAAAATAGGAATTAGAAATATATGACTGACCTGGATGGAAGGAGGTTCTAGCATTTAATGGCCAATTTTGAATTTCTTATGCCTATAATAATGTGTTTTCTCATGATAGTGACCTCTTCCAACATAAGAGTAGGTATAAGCCATAAGATAGTAATACCATAAGGACGAAACTTGGAATAATTTATCAAAAACTACCTTCAAAACCTAAAAAAACAAAATAGGATACCTTCAAAATCACTTACAGGAGGTTGCATAATGGTGGGGAGGTCAAAATTGAAGAAAATCGAACAAAACAGCCTCTAAAATTTTTTTGGCAAGGTTGATAGTAGCCCCAGCGACAAAGATCTGAGAATAGGTCAGTGAGACCTTGATTTATGGCAATTGGTGGTGGATGTCCCTAGCTTGTGCTTTGCTAAGCTTCCTTATATGTTACATTTAAACCCTGTTGTGTTTTCTTTTTTTTAATATAACAATAAAAGAAAAGAAAATGACTCATGGATCGGGTGACTGAATTTTAGAGGAACCAAAAATCTTTAAGGGTGTTGAAAATGCAGTTGTGCAAGGTTGAATTTGAGAGGCTTTGATACCACTTCATGTAGGAATAGTTATGTAGAAGGGGAAAAGCGAAGAAATAGAGAGAAAAAGAGAGGGAACTAAACTAATAATTCGTATTAATTCACCAAACTAAAAGCAAAGTCTACAACTAGGGTTGTATATAAAAGAAACTATAAGCACATGCATGAAACAATAATAGGAAACTATAATAAAAGATCCCTAACAATAAGCTTGCCTAAAATAAAAAGGAAACAATACTAAGTAACCCTACTAATTGCAGCCTTAATTGATGGCTTAATTCATAGTTGATAAATAATGACCTATATCACCGTTGACTATACCTATCCTAACATTATTATTCCATTCTTTATCAACACTATACTAATTCAAGAACTTTACAACTAACACTTCTTTTAATGGTGCCCTCGGTAGACAAACAACTCCAAAAATTCTTCTATTTACTTCCTATAAGTAGGCCCCTCAACATTCTCCTAACTGTTCTCCTTGGCAAGATTGTATAACACATCTCTAAAAAGCCTTCAATCTACTTTTCCTTAGTAGTCCCCTTGACCTTCTTCTAGTTGGTCTCCATTACTTAGATTGCTCACCATGCACCCAATCACATAACTATAGTGTGTTGAAGTCTTTAGTTCATTCAAACTTCCACAAGACTCAAAAACTTAAATAAGACTTGGAAAAAAACCAAAAAAGTGCAAACCACAAATGAGAAGTCTAGATCTTTATTACAAAATAAGACCAAGAATGGATCTAGGAAAAGACGTCGATGTGTTTTGGTTCCTCTGGTGTGGTCTCTGCCATTTCACAAGCCCACACATGCAAACTCGTGGGTGATAATCAAGTTATTGACCTATGCATGACAGCGTGTGGAATGCTTTCTGACACCTCTATTCTCAACGACGGACTCATAAGAGATTTTTGAATCTAATTTGAGTGATTCTGATCCAAAGCAAAATTTTTGAAAAATTTTATAGTCCCTAAAAGATATAACAATTGTCAAACAATAGCTAAAAAGGATACAAGATCTATACTAGATAAAAAAAGATGCCTGCTCAAAAGAGTGGTTGGAGCTCTAACCCTGAAACTATAAACAATTGAAATACTACATTTCTCTCGAACCGAGCTATGATGCCATATAGAAATGCTACATTTATAGATATAGCTTCAATATATCAGGACAGTTCATCTAGATGAATGGCATAGATAACACTAACAGATAAACATGTTGTCAAGAGCTCATTCAGAAAGCCATATGCCTGAAGTGAGTGTAAGCTTTATAAATTCAGGCACACACAAAGGACCAATACTACCTAAGGATCTTAGCACCCAAAATGAAACAGAGCAAGACGTCCACATACCTGGCCGGGAGAACAGTTATCGGTGGCTCACTCACGATGGGACTCACGACAGAGAAGAGAGGAGCAAAACGTCCACACTCACGATGGGACTCATGGCAGAGAAGAGAGGAGCAAGACGTCCACACTCACGATGGGACTCACGGCAGAGAAGATAAGAGCAAGATGTCCACACTCATGATGGGACTCAGCTAAGCTATCGGCGACTAGAGAACGGCTACTAGCGGCAAAAAGCTATCGGAGGACGACAACACTCACGGCAGAGAAGAGAGGAGCCCAGGACATGAATTTGGGAATTTCAGATTTAGGGCACCGAGACGCTGATGCCAGGCAACTTGAAATTGATTTAACACATTTTCGGTGACAAACTGTTACAATTCAGTCGCTATTAGCGATCGATTATGGTCGTCACAAAATTCGGTTTCACTATACCAATCTGCCACTACTCTGCAACGCTTTTGTCACCGAAAAATTTTGCCACCCAACTATCAGTTGCTATATCGGTCGCAAAGTATGTGAAATAAATTTTGCAACAATTCAGTCGCTATATCAATCTTTGAATTAAGTATTTATCATAGGAATTATATCCCTATTCCTCCTTAAGTTTAGTAATTGATGACGATTGCCTTAATTAACTCTAATTTATAAGTAATCCTTTAGCACTTCAGTAAAGTATAACTTATTAACCACATGAAGAATTAGAAAAACTAATAGAGTTAAAACAACATAGACATATAGTCTATATTTAATTTAGTCAATCATTCACCATAGGTTTAATAATTCATAATCCAAAATTATAAATCCTATTTGACTCTTAAATCATAATAATGAAATTTTTTTTCAAAATATGATTCAACAGTAGATTAAAACAAACAATATACTAGTAGGCCTCCTAGCAATCATATAAATAATCATAAAGAAGAAGAGAAGATGAATAATCAATTAAGATTGAACTAATAAAATTAAATCCAAATCTCACAATGCATAAAAAGATCCTTGAGGTTTCAATCTTCCTCAACTAACAAGAAGAAAACTAGCTACACGAGCCATAAGAAAACCAAAGAGAATAGAAGAAGCAACTTGAGAAATTGGTGATTTAATCCTTAGATCCTTGGATAATCCTTTTGATGCTTGCTTTCCCTCTTATTTATAGGTTAGGAGAGTCCTAAATGAAGTAAGATTCCTTCTAGATTGATTCTTGGGCTTTTGGGCTTCAATTGGTGTAAAAAAACCCTGAAAAACACATTAAAATCAGTGGCGGTATGGACAGCTCCAATAGCAAGTTACATAATGCCGCAGCTCTCACTTACGGGCGCTGTAGCGCTTTGATTTTTCCATAATTTGCAAAAGTGGTTAACTTCAAAGTTTATAGCCCTGTCTCTTAACTTTCCATAGCCTCTAGAATCACCTTAATCGAAGCTAATATAAGGGAGATGTACCCCCAATTAGTGACGAAAGGTTAGGATTCATCTTGCTATAGTGCGATTTTGATATTCAAGCTCTGTAACGCTCTAAATTCTCCAAAATTTGACAAAGTACTCAATATACAAGTTATAGATTATTGTCGTATATTTTTCCAGGCACTTGAATCACTTTGATTGTAGCTCGTATGTGGGAGATGTAGTCTAATTAGTGCCGGAAGGTTTGGAATTGCTACAATTCAGCATTTTTCCATGAATTTCTTATCTTTTCTCCTTCCTTTGCATCTACAACAAAAAAGAAGCTAATTCCTAATCATATTTTACTTAAATCAAGCAAAAAGTAAGTTTAAAGGTATTGAAATCATGCTTAATTATGAACACATCATTACTTGCTCATACTTTGGCCTCAAGACATTATGTAGCAAAAATGGTATCATTATATATTCTGTTAGCTTGATTTGATGCATTAGTATGGATTTCAGTGGGCTAGTTCTCATTTACTTTTCTAAACTAAATTTTGTATTGCCAATGTTCTAGTCTAGGCTAGCTAGTTAGCTTCAAAGCATCTGACAACAACCTAAGATTCCATGTTAACTAGGTTAGTCTTTGCTCTCTTTGGTCTTTTACACATCTAGGTTAATAAAAGAATCCACTTAGTCCTCCCTTCCTTCTCACCTCAAGGATCTTTTAAACTAATAGAGGAACTGTCATTGTTTTGGAGCCCTTGCTACATTGGGTAACTACACTTTGTTGTAGGAGATTTTCATAAATTTTATCTTTGATTTGTAATATGAGGTTGACTAATTTTTTATTTTTTTCTCGCTCCTTTGCTGGAACAAGGCTATTCAACCAACAAACTTTGAGTAAGATAGATTTTCAATTATTGTATGCTTGAAAGTAGACTTGAAGATATTAGACAACAACCACACATCATTATATGTTCCCTTAACTTGATGTGACGCATTATCTATTGCTTTTAATTTGCTAATTATTTTTTTTTCTTTGCTAAATTTTGATTTGATAATCTTTTGGTTGGGGGTTACCAAATAACTAAAATGCATTTGAGTTTAACATTAGATTCAATGTGAGTTAGGTTAGTCTCTGTACTATGATAACGAGTTGTCACACGAAGCTATGTGTGACAACTCTTTATCATAGTAAATTATCATTATTTTTACATTTGTTTTTTAATATGAGCATAACTAACCATTTTCTCCTTTGTTTCATTTTCTTTACTTGAACATGAGAATTTGGTTTACAAACTCTCTATGAGATATATTTTCTTGTGCTACAATGATAGATGTAGGCCTAAAGACATTAAATGACGACAAGGTATCAATAGTTGATACCTCAACTTGATTTGATGCAAAATTTCCAACTTTTAATACACTGATTATTTATGTTTAATTTTCCTATTATTCTAGTATGTGTTGGTCGATTGACCACAAAGCATTTAACTTTAGATTGAGATTCAATCTTAACAAGTTTAGTCCCCACACTTGTTGGTCTTTAGTACAACTAAAATAGCCAACGAACCATCGTTGTTTCGAAGCCACTGAAGCAATGTGTAACTACTATTTTACATAACTACTCTTTATCATACCAAATTTTTTATTAATTTTACCTTCGATTTGTTATTTACAGTTGCCTAAATTTTTCTATCTTTTTTAGCTCCTTCACTCGAACAAGGAAATTCGATCAACAAACTCTGAGTAAAATAGATTTTTAAATGTTCTATGCTTAAAAGTACGCTTAAAGATATTAAATTGCAATAAGGTAGCCTTATTTCTTCCCTTAACTTGATGTGATGCATTATCTATGGTTAATTCTTGTTTTGCTTTATTTATTAAATTTTGTTTCGATAATGTTTTAGCTTGGGTTTGAAAATTGACAAAAAAGCACATAAGATTCGACATGAACCTAGTTATTCTTTGTACTCTTTGGTCTTTGTCACATTTGGATTAATAATGAAGCCCTTCAAGACTTTCCTTCCTTCTCACCTTAAGGTATAACTGGCTTAATTAGAGAACTCTTATTATTTAGGACCCCTAAATTTATGTGTGACATGTAACATCCTCAAAATTTAATTATCCTAAAATCTGCATAAATATTCTAGGAAAATATAGAGGAAAGATTAAGGAAATATGAGAACTATTTGATGATGAAATAAAGGTTAGGATAAGTATATTACTCCTATTTTTCTCAAGGAAATATTTATTTATTGAAAATAATTAAGAATGCTATACAATGGAATATTTAACTAATGAAATATAAAATTCAGATGTGAGAAAACTGTCTTAACTATACATGTAGATTTCATTAGTCTTATAAATAAAATAGGAAAATAAATAAATAAATGATAACTATTAAATAAATATAACAATCAAAAGTAAAAATAATAATAGTAAAATAAAACATGTCACCCTGATGGTTATGTAACTAATGGCCGCATAAAAAAACCACAAATATTTATGAACCAAAATATCACAGCAACCAATGATGGTCACGTAAGGCTAGGAAAGACACTTTATTTGGTAGAAATAAAGGAGTAGAGTGGCAACTCAATGCGTTTTAATGGGGCAGTAGAAGGTGATATTTTAGTGGAAGGAATTAAAAGGATTAGAAGCATTAGCAGAAATAAAAAAGAAGAAGAGAAGAAGAAAGAGAGAGAAAGAAAGTACGGGTTCAAGGTAAGTATCGACCATTCTTTACTATCTTACCTTCCTTCTTCTTTCTCCATCCTAGAAGTGACCTATTTCTACCTTCAAGGAAAGCAGAATAGGGAGGCGTTGGTCAGGGGAGAAAAAAGGCAAGGAAGAAGCTGAGCTGAAGTTTGAAGACAAAGAAGCATTGAGAGAAGTTGAGGTAGATTTTACAGTAATCTTATTTGGAAAATATTTTGGTTTGTGTTTTGTAACACCCCTAGATTTTCTTCTCTTTTCAAGAAATAACATATTAGGAAGAATCAAAATGATATATTTTATTGTTTCTTACATACATACTTATAAGAAATGCAAGAAAGAATTCTAAATTTTAGAGAAAATTCCTAAAGGGAAAAATGGTAATTTCTCACCTTCTAGAGTTGGAGCCTAGCAGTAGGAAGTGAAATGAGGAAATATGAAAAGTGTGACTCAAAAGCCCCTTGACACTTGTCTCGAGAGAGGATTAATACATTTTGAAAATTCACTCAAGCCAAATATGGCCTTGGTTAAGGAACTAGTCAGAACTTAATCGAGTGGCAATCATGTTATACTTAGGGAAATGAAGGGCAAAGGTTATCAGAGGAGAAGCTTCCTAAGCAAGATTGACTTTTTTTTAATCATTTCCCCCTTGATCTTTGGTGAAGTTGACTCACAAAAGGGAGAGGGAAAGCTTCACGGCACTAACAAGGAGGGAAGAAGAAGAAGGACGAGAGAGAGAAAGAAAGCTTAAGGAGGGAAAAGCAAGGTAAGTACTTGGGATTTTTGGTCTCTCTAATCTTACTTTTGCTCTTGATGGAACTTTATGGAGGTGTTTTGATAGTGGATATTTTCTGAGTTTTAGGTAGAAAGGAGGAAGAAGACAAGAACTCAAGAGGGAAAAAATTAAGGGTGTTGGTAGAAAGTAAGTTTAACATCGAACTCGTCTTGAATCTTGCATGGATTGTGATGTTTATGTTTATATATTTATCTGAGTATGTACTTATTGCTGTAGAAATGCATTGATGAGGGTGGTGGTAATTTGAATTGTGTAACAACTCCATTTTTTATAGATGTATATATTAATAAAGTCCCATAAAGTCATTACTTCTTTACTTCTAACTACCTAACTCATAAGAACATTTAATTAATTTAACCAAGCATAATTAAGATTTAAGGTCTACTATAAACACTGATACAATTCTGAGTTCACATACACATCATTAATCAAAATGTCCATACAAAAGTCAAACACAGATATATCTACATATTATTTATCCATGTTGACCAATTCTAGAGATACGAGTACGGGTGGTTGCACCTTCATTGGGATCTCAGCCAAATCGACCATAAACACCTAATTAATTACTGGGATCTACCCAAAATAAAGTAACTTGATCCAACGTGTACTAAAATCCAGAGCCATAGAGAACATTTACATATTTAGTTTTCTGAACATGATATGGAAATATATTAAGAATTAAATCCCAGTAGGTTCAACAATAAATTATAATCATAATCTATATTGCTCAGCACGTCATGTTCATATGTATAAGCTACAGCAAATATCTTAGGTCACATGAATGCACTTTATCTATGCACATGAAAATCGTGTAGTAATGACATGTATAACATAAATAACTATTTTCAAAATATCATATGATGGCTATCAACTTATTTTCATATCAAGCTACCCCAGTCAGGGTGAGTACTTTCTACTCTCCAATATGGGCTTTTCTTGCTCCGTCAGACATAGCACACTTTCTCTTTCTTTTCTCATTAACATTTCATAGATGTGAGTAAGGCGTCCCCTACTGATGCACCACACAGACCACCATGTGAAGGACATCCACGGTCTGTAGCTTTAACAAGATGGTCAACACTACAAACAACATCTCTATTGATCTAAACATAACATTAAAACATAATGAGATATCAAATCCCAGCAAGGTCAACATCTAATAAACACAAGCGTACATAAATACTTACATGTTATATCTAGATGTATAAGCTACAGAAAACATTTTTCTCTTTTTATGCAATAAAGGTACAGTAAAATACATACAAGCCTTTTATAGGTTATGCATCAATATCACACATGATAAATGAAGTATGTATTAATAGGATACCTGTACAACTGTTCATGGCTCATACATTGCTCATAGTGGCTCATCATCTAATAATTTCTCTCAATTGTAATCCTCAATGTGGTGTGAGCCTTATCCCTACAACTACTCACCCACCATTTGACGGCCTTTGGTCGGAGCGGTCCTTCCCATATTGACCACTTTAGGCTATAGGGCATCTCTTATCTCGATACTGTATCCAAGCCATGACCCTTCAGTCGCCTTACCTCGTAAGGTGCCAGATACCCTGGGTCACCTTAATGGGTATGGGTCATCCTGAACTTTGTCAGTTTCCTCAATATAGCAAGGGAGACACCTATTGCTAGGCCACCCTGCTTTAGAGAGGATCATTCTGATAGTCAGTTGCCTCAATACAATAAGGGAGACACCTGTTGCCAAGCCACCCTGCTTTAGAGAGGGTCTTCCTGACCAAGCTTATGTCTTTTATTCCAGCCACTTAATTCAACAAAAGCATACATATTAATATCTATCATGAACATAAGCCACATTCATTAACATGCAAGCCATAACAATTTCATCATATATTAAACATACAATGCTTTTACATTCTTTCCCACTACTCATGCATCATTCATTTGCTTAAGCTGCTCATGTAAATGATCTATATCATGTTTAGGCATCATCCCTTCATGTTTTACACAATTAATTCTTTGAGCATACATAATCAATTAGATATTACATATTTCTTTTAATATACATGACTCATAAAACTCTCATTAACATCCCATAAACATTGATGATTAACTAAGATTCAGTAAGGAAATAGAAAGCACTGAAAAAGGATGAAGCAGCATAAAGTATTGCCTGGCTGCGTCATCAAGTACGGCCATGTTTCCCCTCGTGTTTTTTTCTCAACATGGCTGTGTTACACACAGACCAACACCAAACATAGCCATGGTTCAGGCAGTGTTTTCATTTTTTTGCCACTTCCAACCCAAAGCACGGCTTGGCCGTGTCTCCAAGCATGGTCGTGCTATGGGCGCAAAACTCTCCAAACTATCTCTTGTTATCCCAAACTAGCCAGGGAAAACCAACAACAAATATATCAACCTTTTAAGCATGAAAAACACAATTTTTCCATAGCATAAGACCACAAAAATCATGGATTTAACCTCAAAACTTACTACACAAAATTTTCCCAAATCACAACCTCATGCATATAAATGAACAATAACCATTAATGCCATAAATGCTTCAACAAAAGCTCTATCTACCTTCCAACATACTGTAATGCTCACATACAAACCAGCTATTAAGTCATCCAACCAAAATTCATAAAAAAGGATGTTGATCTTACCTTTTCTTCTTCAAAATGATTCTCTATCTCTAAGATCAGCTAACTTTCTATCTCTAAAATTCTTCACCAAAACTGTAGATTTTCCCTCCATCCATTAGCATTCCATGGAAACTTTAGGAATATGCAAGAGATTAGAGAAGATCAAGAGCCCAATCTTACTGCTTATTCTTGAATTTCACCTTCCCTCTCTCTTTTCTCCCTTTCTCCTTTTGGTCGTGGGTGTCTCTCTCTTTCCTTGGGATGGATAGCCGAATTGGTCCCCAAGTCTTCAACAATTAATAAAATAACATTAGCTTCTTCAAGAAGCCACCTTGCCTTAATCAACACCCTTACTTTTCGTAAGTATTTCCAAAATGCCACTCTATTGCAATGTAACCATGTGGTTGGCTAAGGCCTTGTTTGGGTGAAGAGAAAGCTTACCATGTGTTTAATTCCTTCTTGAGCCATACTACAATGGATTTTTGTGCAACTTTCTTTATAGCTCCTCATCTCTATTCTTATTGTCCATTTATGGTCCTATAGACAAAGAACTTAATATCTCATACTTAAACATTTCATCCAAGATGAGAAAACCTTATTAAATATTCACAATTATTTCCTTATAACTACCCTATTTAACCCTTTTTAATCTTTCCTTAATATTTCATTTTACGAATATAATTAACAAAATTCTGGGTGTTACACAATCATGCCATGAACATAATCATTTTATAAAATATTTTTATGTCAAAATTACATACTTAAGATGGTAGCAATGGCAATGGCAAGGGCAGACACTAGTCATTTATTATTTTTATTTATAAGATTCGTCTTGTTTCTTAAATATTATTTTCATCTCTTTATTTTCTTTATGCTTGGCCTTTAGGCCCTTTCCTCCTACTTATATAATTTCCAATACATGTTCTTACAAATTTAATAGGGCATTCTTCTTCAATTTGGTTTTTGTTATTACCCTATAGTTAATGAGGTTCATTTAGGGTAGAAAAATATTGTAAATAAGCTTTACCAACTCCCAACATAGCCTGTCCATTTCCTATAACATAACCATGCTCTAGGCTTCAAAAATTCTTCGAACACAGTCATGCTCTGTGTTCTGTGTTGTCCCCTGATGCAAGTTTTCATCCAGTCTGACCTTCTTTCACTAATAAGAGCATAAAACTCTAATTTTAACTCTGTTTGAGGTGATATTGGTGTCCATTTAAAGCTAAGACAATCCCCTAAAACTATTATTTTGAACATTTTTTTGAAATAGTAAGGAATCAAAATGTTATTACTCCCTCAAATTCAATGTTATTTCTTCTCGGGTAGATTCTGATATCTACTTACTAATCTGACCATATCTCCCTCCTATGGACTCCAAATTAAGTGATTCCAGTGGTTAAAAATCCATGAGACATATATCTATATTTATTATGTTAACAATTCCCTTTAATTTACTATATATTTTTTCAATAAATTCAAACACACAAGCTTACCTAAGAGATTCATCCCTGGTTAGCTAGTTTTTAACCACTGCTTACTAATCTACCATATCTCCTTCATATGGAATCCAAATTGAGTGATTCTAGTCGCTTAAACTCTGTGAGACAAATATATACATTTTTCCTGTTTACCATTGCTTTTAATTCTTAACCGATTCTTGTCAAAATTTCAAAAACAGAAGCTTCCCTAGTTACTCTGAAATCTAGTTTTCAAACTAAACCCTTCCTACGGTTCTAGTTCATCATTTTATTACGTCTTTTTCCACTTTCTTCCTAATTTACATCTAACCATAAGATTACTCATTTCAACATTTTAATTAGATTCCTTACACTAATTTAACATATTTCATCATCTACTTCTCAAGAAAACAGAAATCAAATCATGTATTATTAAGGGTGTTTCCCAACAGAAATTTCTCATGGTCTTCTTCTAAGTGTTTAAAACCATACCCATTTTATCAATATAATTATATTCCATCAATTTTTCAACATATCCAAATATACATAATAGTAGCATAAAATCCCTAAAATTTTGCCACCCAAAGCCATATCTATACAGAACTTTCCACACCAACCGAAGTATTTGAAACATCCATCACATGCAAGATCAACGTGTAACATGATATAGAAACATCCATGGCCAATCATCAAGGTAGCAAATATTATAAATTTCATCAAAGTTCTAAGATTGAAATCCCATATAAATGTTACAAATTTCAAAAAATTTCTTCAAATAGATATATTGTTAAACCTACATAAAGATCTGCCTAGTTCACTTAGTGAATTCTTTTTCTTATTTCCTCTTGAAGGAATTAGTAAGATTCCTCGCTTTCCTTAGCTTTTCCAGCAACTTGAATAAAAGAGGGAGGGTGAGTTTTGACGCCCAAGGATGAAAAGAAAATATGGATTCAAGTGGAGATTAAGCTAACGTACCTTGAGTACTTAGTCCTCTAGGCTTCTCCTTCTTCTTCCTTCCTTTCTTCTCCTCTCTTTCTCTCCTTTCCTCACTTTACCTTACTTCTATTTTTCCTCTCCCTTACTTGGATGAAATTATAATGTTATAAAGTTGGTTTTTTCTTAAATAAATTATCAAGTGATTCACCTCTCATAATCGTGGGTCTACCTTATCACAATTAGGATGCACTTTGTTGCTTTTTGGGGGAAGACAAATCATGTTCTTGTCTTCCTCTCCCTTAGTCAAGATATGCATAGCAAAAGAAGGATTTGTTATTTGGACATTATGATAAAATGTTCTCAAGATAAGGGGCAAGATCCCTTAATTTAGGGATTCATTTCTTTTTTCTTTTTTTCACTCAAGTATGATAGATTTGCCTTTCTAAGTGACAAATTTCCATCCCTTGAGTATCTGTTGCTTGGCTGAAATTATTTGTGTAGAATATGGATGGTTTGTCCTAATGCCATGTATTATTACCTATTATAGCATCACATGGCTTGCTAAAGTTATAAGTGTAGGACATAGATGTTTTATCTTAATGCTATGTATTATTACCTACTATTTCATCACATGGCTTGCTGAAATTATATGTGTAGGATATAGATGTTTTTTCCTAATGCCATGTAACATAATATTGATTATTATTATACTACTACTTCCTCACATGGTTCTTATTTTTCCCTCTTCAATTTGGACTCATTCTTGCCCATTTCTTTTGCTTTGGCTAAAATTCTACTTCTCATGGAGAGCTTGGTCATATTTTCATGATTTTTAAGCTATCGGTCCAACTTCTATATCCTAGTCCAAGTCTATGCTATATCTCTTGTTTGGGCTATCCAATTGGCTTGCCAAGAACTTATGTGAAGTGGAAAAACTCTATGTAGTGTCCATAGGTGAAAGCCCATTGTATGGATGGAGATGTTAAACTTAGGAACTCTACCTTTGGAATTAGGAAAAACTACCTGAATCCAATCTTCTTAAATTTTCAAGACCTTTACTTACTTCCAAAAATTTATCTTCCTTACCCAAGAATTTTGTCCCTTTTTTGGACGTTATTTCTAATTTTTCCTATTAGATTTTCTCTCTTTAGTTATTCCCTTAATGTTACAAACATTTTCGATGCACACACATAAGGTGAAGAATTTCTAAGGCCTATATTTTCTTAGATATCTAAATATTATTTAATAAGTTTTATTTTCTTAACTAAATATTTATGTACCTTTAATAATAAAAGAAACGAAATTAGGGATGTTACAACTAGTATAGGAAGCATTTGAGCACTTGAAAAGGCTACTGATAAGAGAGACCCCTTTTTGGCCATGCCTAATTTCAATTAGTTATTTGTGATTGAGATTGATGCCTTAGGTTCTTGTCACGCCCCTACTTTTAAGGGCACATGAAACATGTAATTTCCTATAAATTTTAAATAATAATATTTTGCTTAAAATAATTATATTTGACTTAAAAGAGTTTTTTGTTTTATTTTTATAAATATCTTTCTTTTAATATACATGAAGATACTTTATATTGTGATTTGTTTTATTAAAAGTTTTATCAAGAAAAGTCATTATTTAAAATTTCAACTAAAGTTTTACAAGAATATAAATTTTTAGAAATTTTTAGGATACTTTAGGAGAAAAAAAATATTATTATGTATATAAAAAAATAATAATAAATTTTAACTATTCAATAATTAAATAATATTTTAAAAAGAAAGAAAGAAAGAAAAGGGGGGAGATGAAGTGTGAATATGTGAAATCCCGTAATTGATGAATATTATTTTCTCTCTCCTTAATTTTTTCTCTCTAGATCTAGAGTACTTTTGAGCCTCCGATCACAAAACTAAGGGTACCACTAGACTCAGAACGAAGAGTACTATGATATTGGCCGAATGATTTTTCAAATCAGCTGAAGAATCGCAGTAGATCAGAAGTGGAAAATCGTAAAAAAAAAACTTTGAAACTCTTATTTAGAGACCTCAAATTGAAAATCGAATACTGTAGATGGATTCAGGAGGTAGATAAACCTTACGATATGAAATTTTTCGGCCATCTGATAACTTTTTGTGCGTCATGAATAGTAAATCCGGCCGGTATGAATAGTGATTTTCAGCGGTGAATAGTGGTTTTTGACCATGAATAGTCCTCCAATAGTTGACCAGTGTTTACCAAGCTTCTAGAGGCCAAATTTTGCGATCCCAAAGTCATTTTCTAGGTTTTTAAACCCTCTAGACACGTTTTTAGGTCTATTTGGTCAAATTCGGATTAAAAAAATACATTTGGGGCTGTCCAACCTAGAGTCCTGACCTTGTGAGTAGATAATTCTTTCTATGACTTACTCCATGCTCTTCTTAAACTTAAAATGTATAATTGATTATGTTTACAAATTATTTATGCTATCATAAATTTTTGAAATGTATTAAAATATTTGTTTTGCCTATGAACTGGAACATAGTTCAAGAAGAGTATAGTTTTGTAAATAGATTTTGAAACTCATTGAATATGTGGTTCTAAATATATTTATCATTATTTGGTAAAATGAATATTATGTGTATAAGGCATTGATTTGTAAAACTATAAAGTTGCTGATTATGATTGAATGACAAGTGTAAAGCTCATGGTGAGTTGCTTGATAATTATACATTGCATTTGATGAATATGCATTTATGTATATATATATGTATTTATATGTATGGATCAATATCGACGGGTTGTATGGCTTGAGACGGTACTGAGTAGGGGATGCCCTATTAGCTTGAGTGAGCCAAGGGAGGGCTGCTCTAATCAGGTGACAGTAGTAATGTGAGGAGGCAGATGGGTGATGAACTCACATTCCCTTATCACTATACGTATAGAAATTGAGTGAATTGAGTATATTAAGAGCTGTAACATGCTTGACCATTATGCAAAAGAATATATTTTCAATGCATATATAGTATGTTAATTATGTATTAACAAAAGTTATGACTTTATCTCAAAAAATTAATATTTTACTATATCTTATACAGCTGAGCATAACAACATTTTTTTAATGATCATACCGTACTGAATATGGTTTTGGATATTTGAATATCCTTTTATTTGAGAATATTTGAAATATGGGTCCCATATGGATGTACTTCTGAACTGTATTTTCTATGTGACAAATTTTAAAATATAAGTAAATCCATATGCTGACCTAAGAGGTCATAGGAGGTATTATTTGCTCACTGAGTTGTCAAACTCACTACATGATATTTCTATATTTTTCATATAAGAATACAGAATCTAATTATGCAGATAGGTGATAAGTTAGGTGACATATTCTTTGGGTGAGTCTATATTGCTTTCAAGGCTCACATTTTTTAATTATGCTGTGTTTGTATTCTAGAGTGTGCTCTGAATACCATAGGCAGAATCTCTACTTCTGTTATTATTTTGACATTTATAACTTGGTCTGTAAAATGTCTATACATAAGAGAACCTATATGTATCTATTTCCATGACAAAGAACTGTATTATGCATGTTATGGAAAATATCTTATTGCAAAAAAAAATGTTTGTTTCACGTGCTCGTAAATTAGGGGTGTTACAAAAAACATACTTTATGAACATATTTTCTCCATAACATGTATAATACACTCCTTTACATATATGTATTCCTATGTATACACAATATACAGATAAAGTTTATAAATATCAAAGTAACAACAGAAGCAAGGATCTTGTCTATGGCATTTAAAGCATACTCTAGAGTACAAGTACATTATAAATCAAAATCTACGAGCCCTGGAAATAAAATAGGCTCACCAAATAATATGTCGCCTAGCTGATCAATTATCTAAAGGGAAAAGACCAAACTATGTATTCTTATTTGAAAAAAATATAGATATCGTGTAGTCAATTTGACAACTCAGTGAGCAGATAATACCTCATATTACCTCTTAGGTCAGCATATGGATGTACTCATATTTTAAAATTTTTCACATAGAAAATATAGTTCCGAAGTACATTCATATAGGACCTGCATTTTAAATATTTTTAGATAAAAGGATATTTAGATATCCAAAACCATATACTATACTGTATGATCATTAAGCAAATATTTTGATAATATTTCACATGAAAACATTAGGAGAATCCCATATCAGAACCATCATATTAGAGTTCAAGCCCTTCCGTATTTTGGTGGTGTAGGATTTGCCTATACTTAGCATCCTAACTAAGGTTTTCCTTACCACCATTCAAGAGGAGGCGCTAAGGGACTCTAATATGGTCATTTTCCAAGCACACAATAAGGGAGGGCAAATCACATATCATATAGTCAGCATCTCGCCCAGATAAGAGGCATCCTGCTCTCCTTCACATATCATATCCTGTCTGTTGGCCGTCACACGAGGCTAACACTACCCCTGCTAGTTGAGGTATCAAGGTGCACTAAGGCTAACATCACCTGCTGTTAGAAAACTGTGTTTCCAATATGATTTCTCCATAGAAATTATCATTTACACATATGCCATATCATTCAAAATAGAGGTTTCAGTATAAATTTAGAATTTCCAATTTCAGTACAATTTCTTTGTCAAAAACTTTTCAATCTGGGTAATCATATATGTATCCCCGTTTCCAGGGAAATCTTATAGATTTACATATAAATGTCATAGGCACAATATATTTTCTTTACCATATAATGAAAAATTCATTTAAAATCACATATTTAATGAGTTCAAAAATCTATTTTCAAAACTATATTGTTCTTGAACTATATATCAAATTGTAACAATTCAGATAATTTAATCTTTTCAGAGACATATAAAAGTATAAATAACTTGTAAACATAATCAATTATCCATTTAAAGTTCAAGAAGAGCATAGGGTAAGTCATAGAAAGAATTATCTACTCACAGGGTAAGGGTCCAGGTTGGATAGCCCCAAAATACACTTTTCCAATTCAAATTTGATCAAATAGACCTAGAAACAAGTCTAGAGGGTCCAAAAATTTAGGAAATGACTCTAGAATCACGAAATTTGGCCTCCGGGAGCTTGGTCAACACTGGTAAACTGATGGGTACTATTCACCACCAGAAATTACTATTCATACTGGTCAAATTTACTGTTCTTGATGCACAAAAAGTTGTTAGATTACCTAAAAATTTTATATCTTAAGTTTTATCTATCTCTTGAATCCATCTACATTGTCATATTTTCAATTTGAGATCTCTAAATAACAATTTTAGAGTTTACCTTTTTCTAAGATTTTCTACTTCTGATCTATGGCGATTCTACGACCAATTTGAAACTTTTTTCAGCTAATGTCGTAGTACTCTTCGTTTTGAATCTAGTGGTACCCTTAGTTTTGAGATTGGAGACTCGAAGGTACTCCAAATCTAGAGAGAGAACATGGAGGAGAGAAAAAATACTATTCATCGGTTACGGGATTTTGTAAATTTCTCTTGACGCTTCATCTCCCCCCTTTTTTAAAAAATATTATTTAATTATTTAATAGTTAAATTTATTATTTTTTATATACATAATAATATTATTTTTCATCCTAAAGTATCCCAAAATTTTTTAAAAATTTATATTTTTGCAAAACTTTAATTGAACTCTTAAATCATAACTTTTTTTGATAAAAATGTTAATAACACAAGTCAAAAAATAAAATATCTTTATGCATAATAAAAAAAGAATATTTCTAAAAATAAAACAAAAGTTTAGTAAAGGAAAATATAATTATTTTAAGTAACACAAACATTATTTTAATTAAACGTATATTTGTTTATAGTAAAACATTATTATTTAAAAAAAATACGGGATATTATAGTTCTAGTATAAGAGTTATTTTGATGTAGAAAGGCAGGCCAATAACTTATATCAAAAAGGCTATGTGCGCAAAATATCAAGCCCTTTTCTACCCAAGAAGGAAGGCTCTTTGCATTAGTGTTTGCCATAAAATAATGGGCAGCCTATCTGTTAGGGCAACATTTCACAATAAGAATATACCAGTAGGCTCTTAGGCACCCCTTGAATCGACAACTCAATACCAATATGAAAAATTGGCAGTTGGAGAAACTCATAGGATTAGACTTTGATACAAAATATAAAAAGGGGAAGGAAAAATGTGGTTATGATGCTTTATGAAGAAGGCCAAAAAACAGTACTCTTATGGCCATTTCAGTCATTGGATATAATCTTCTACGAAAGGTTAAGACATCTTATACAATAGATGATAAGTTGCAAATTTTAATTTTGAATTCGCAACAACATCTGAAAGGGAATGCCAAGTATATTTGGGAAGTTGGTGTGTTAAAATTAAAGGCAAAAATAGTAGTTGGTGTAGATGCCCAACTCAAGGAAGAGATCCTGTACTTATATCACAATTCTACTTGGGGAAGCCACTCTAGAATAGATAAGACCTATAGAAGAATTAAAGCAATCTTCTATTGGAAAGGGCTGTAAAAATAAGTACACCATTTTGGTAAAAAAATGTGTCATTTATCAAAGGAATAAGCCTAAGACAGTAGCATATCCGAGCCTGCAATATGTATTGCCTATCCCTAAAACTGCATGGCACACAATATCACTAGATTTCATCACTAACTTTCCAAGTTCACATGGGAAAACCTCAACTTTTAAAATACATCGCTATTTAATGACGGTTTTTGAAAATTGTTGCTATTTAATGATTGTTTTAAAAAAGCATCACTAAATGACCCAAGTTTTTACTCATTTCCCCATGTCTTCCCCCTATTTTCTCCTATCTAGAGAAATCTTATCCCTTCCCCTGTGCTACTTGAGCTTTTATGAAGAATGTTAAGTGTAACATCCCGTAATTTTTAGATATTTTCCTTAGAAATTCTTCACCTTACATATATGCATAGAAATGTTCTAATATTAATGGAATAGGTAAAGAAAGAAAACCTAAGAGGAAATATTAGAAATAAACATGTTAAAGAAAGGTGAAATTCTTAGGTAAAGAAAGATAAATTTTTGTGAAGTAAGTAAAGGTCTTAAAATATCAAGAAGATCGGATTAGGGTAATTTTTCTTAATTTAAGAGCAAAAGTTACTAAGTTTAGTATCTCCACCCGTAATTGGGCTTTAACCTATAGACACTTCATATAGAGTTTTTCTACTTCACATGAATTTTTAGCAAGCCAATAGGATAGGCCAAGGAAGAAATAAAACATAGACTTGGACTAGGATATAGAAATTGGACCGATAGCTCAAAAATCATGAAAATGTGACCAAGCCCATTATGAAAGGAAGAATTTTAACCAAAGTAAGGAAAATGGGCAAGAATGAGCCCAAACCCAAGAGGAAAAATAAAAATAAAAATAAAATTAAAGTGATGAAATATTAGTGTAATCAAGATTAAGTGACAGGGCATTAAGACAAAAATTTGACAAGTGGTGTGATTCTACATTCATCATTTTGGCAAGTGGCATAATAATACAAGGCTTTAGGACAAAAACATCTATATCCTACATTCATAACTTTAGCAAGTGGGTAATAATACATAGCATTATGACAAAACATCATTATCCTACACAAATAATTTTAGTTAAGTAAGGAAAATTCAAGGGCTAGAAATTTGCCACTTAAAAAGGCAAATCTATCATACTTGATTAAGACAAAAGAAAAAGGAAATGAATCCCTAACTCAAAGGGATCTTGCCCCATATCTTAAGAACATATCATCATAATTTTCAAAATACAAATCTCCTTTTTCTATGCATATCTTGACTAAGGAAGAGGAAGACAAGAACATAAGTTGTTTGTTTTCCAAAAATTCAACAAAGTCTATCCTAATTGTGATAAGGTAGACCCATGATCATGAAAGGTGAATTATTTGGTGGTCTATATAAGAAAACCCACCCTTACAACATTAGAATTTCGTCCAAGTGAGGGAGAGCAAAAATAGAAGCAAGGTAGTGTGAGGAAAGGAGAGGAAGAAAGGAAGAAAGAGGAAGGAGAAGTCTAGGAGACTAAGTGCTCCAGGTAAGTTTAACAATATTTCTTTTTGAAGAAAACCTTTGAAACTCATAATATTTATATGAGATTTTGATCTTAGAACTTTGATGATTGGTCATGGATGTTGCTATATCATGTTGCATATTGATCTTGCATGTGATGTATGTTTGAATACTTAGGTTGGTGTAGATAGTTCTGCATGGATATGGCTATGGTTGACAGAATTTTAAGCTTCGGTACTTTAATTTCTGGGAACAATCTATAAGGAATTAAAATAAATGGTTAACATAAGAATTAAAGATATATGTGTCACGGATTTTCACCCACTCGAATCAGTCCATTTGGAGTCCATATGAGGTAGCTATGGTCTGATTAGTAGTCAAAGGTCAGAAAATGAATCATCAGGGAAAAATATGTTAGGATAGCTTCGGTAATTTAATTTCTGGGAATTATTGGTAGGGAATTAAAATAAATGGTTAACATAAGAATTAAAGATATGTGTGTCATGGATTTTTATCCACTGGAATCATTCAATTTGGAGTTCACATGTGGTAGATATGGTCCGATTAGTAAGCCAAGGTCAGAAAATGGTTCATCAGGGAAGATTATGTTAGGACAGCTTTTGTATTTTAATTTCTGGGAATTATCTGTATGGAATTAAAATAAATGGTTACCATGAAAGTTATATATCTATGTCTCATGGAAATATACCCCCTGGAATTATGCAATTTGGAGTTCATATGAGGTAGATATGATCCGATTAGTAAGCAGAGGTCAGAAAATGTTTATTCAGGGAAGAGTATGTTATTAATGCTTTAGTTTTTGAATTTCTGGGAATATTCTATAGGGAATTAAAATAGCGCGCCAACAGAACAATTATAGATATATGGCTCATGGATTTTTACCAACTGGAATAACGCAATTTGGAGTTCCAATTTGGGAGATATGGTCTAATTAGTCAGTAAAGGTCAGAACCTATCCGAGAGGAACTATCCTGTACTTTGAGGGAGTAATATCACCTTTGTTTCTTAATTTTTCACTACAATGTTCAACATAATAGTTTTAGATAATTGTTTTATTTTGAAATGGACACCAAGATCACCTACATCAGAGTTAAATTGAGGGAGTTATGCTCTGATTAGTAAGAGAAGGTTAGATAGGATGAAAACCTTCATCAAGAAAATAAAGAAATAAAATTAGTATTTAAAAAAGAAGATGAATCTTAATAAATGACTAGTATAGCCATAGCCATAGCCATTGTATGAACTTCTTACCATCTTAAGTATGAAATTTTGATATGGAAATATTTTATAAAGTGATATTTGAAATGGTTATGTTCATGGCATGATTATCAATGATTTATGGTAATAGTTATATTTTGATGAACATACTTGTTATTGAAAGCATATTTTTGGCTATCATTGTGAAAAGAAAAGAAATAAGCACGGTCACATGGCAATCCGTGTGGTGCACCAGTAGGGGACGCCCTACCAACGGTTATGATCATGATAATGAGAAAAGAAAGAGAAAGTGGGCCATGTCGGACGGAGCGAGAAAAGCCCGTACCGGAGAGTAGAGGATACTCACCCTGACCGGGGTAGCTTGAAATGAGAATAAGTTGATGTCCATCATATGATATTTTAAAAATGGTTAATCATGTCATACATATCATTACAGTATGATTCTTATGTGCATAGATATAATGCATTCATGTGACCAAAGATATTTTCTGTAGTTTATACAGCTGAACATGACGTGATGAGCTTTACTGATGATAATTTATTGTTGAACTTACTGGGATTTAATTCTCACTATATTTCCATATCATGTTCAGAAAATTATATATGCAGCTTTTGTTTCTAAGGCTCTGGCTTTTAGTGCACATTGGATCGAGTTACTTTATGTTGGGAAGATTTAAGAATCAAATAAGATGTTTGTGGTCGAGTTGGCTCAGATCCCGGTGAAGGTGCAACCACCAGCACCTGTATCTCCGGAATTGGTCAACCAAAATAAACATGATATAAATATCTATCTGTTTGATATGTTATACGTATGTTTTGATTAATGACATGTATGTGAACTCAATATTGTATAATAATAAAGGAAAAAAAAAGAGGTTGTTACATTAAGTGTATTGCTGTCAAGGTTACCTTATTCACATTCATTATATTGTATTTAAATTAAAGCCTTTTCTTTCCCGTTATGTTAATTTTTTTTATGAAATCTTCAAGAAAAAATAAAGGAGTAGCAATGTTAGTGTTGGTTTAGATATATTAGTGTATTTAAACTTAATGATGGTGTATATTTGAGGATTTGATGAAAAGATTAAGCTTTTTTTTTTCCTTCAGTTGATCAAATAGAGTTTCATAGATTTAAATATGGTATAATTGTAAACATTTTTCCCTAATAAATTGGAAACATCAAAAGCATTAGACACTCATCTAAGTTCAAAATGGTTAGGCATGAAGCATACTATATTGAGCTTGGATTAATTTCCATGGATTTGTATGTGTCTCTATGTTTTAGTGTTTCATACTTCATGAACTATATAATTCTTGTTGTCTTGAATGATAGGTTATTTATCATTTTTTTTAATTATGTGATTGATTAATTTATTTGTTTTATGCCATTTCACTTCTTTAATTGAAGGTTGAACAATTCTGGTTACACGAAGTGATGGAAAATTGGCACTAGGAATACTAGGAGATCTCTATGAGTAAGTATTTAAGTTGTAAATAACTACAATATATGACTCAAGTAGTTAATCTTCTTATGTTTTTTTTTTCAAAACTAAATTGCATGAAGATGATAAACAAAAAGGGAAAATAAGAAAAAAGAGTGAAAAATGAAAAGGACCAAAACAAAAAGAAGTTGACGAACTAGGGAAGGTAGTGTCTATTTGTTTGTCCTACTAAATGGTCGCTAATGAAACATATTTCTTTAATAAAATTCGTGCTTTTTAAAGAACTAAACACTCAAGAATTAATACTTATAACATAAAAATGAATATTCTTACAATTGAGTATTTTTATTACTAATAACATATCTTTTTATTTTTAGGCACCAAATATCAAGGAATCCCTCAAAGTGTACTTATATTCTTATTATAAATTTTATGTATTTGTATTGTAACATTGGGATTCAAATTTAAAGTAAATGGTAGTTTTGATTGTGAAATTTAGCTTATGATCGTTAAATTGGTTCTCTTATGGATATTATTATAGGAATATTAAAACAAAAGAAAAAAATGGTTTAGCAATGGTTTTAAAACACAATGCTTAACCAATAATTAGTTTAAACTAACATTAGACAACCTAAAAATAATCGAGAGCAACACAAAATTAAGTTCCTAATTTACACACAATGTGTATCACCACCTTATATAGTGATTGGGTTCCACTAAGCAAAATTTGCAACAATAGCACCAACCAATCAATTGTAAAGGTATGAATACTTGAGATACATTTCAAGGATGGAAGTGAGAATGATTTCTTACCTATAAGGGCTTTAAAACATAGCACTTCAAGTGACCAGCGACGGAATTTCTCCAAGAGTTTTTTCCTTTTTTTAATTTATTCAACTAAAGGATTTTGGGGGATGGATCTTGCTCAAATGAATTAATCTTGATTTAAGGGTTGGAAATTGAGAGGTAATTGGAAAAAAGGACCGATGAGGTGTTAGGGAGTGCTCTATCTTCTAAGAAGACAAGAATGATAGGAAGAATAGGGTTTACACCCCTAAAAACTACAGGTTGTTCTATTCCTAAAGCCTTAACTTTAAGTCATAGTTTTCGGCATGTTTAAAATCTTGGTAATCTAAAGTCGTGTAACATCCCTAATTTTTTTTCTTTTATTAATGAAGGCACATAATATTTCCTCAAGGAAATAAAATTTATTAAACAATTTTGTTAGATATCTAAGAGAATATAAGCCTTAGAAATTTTTCACCTTATGTGTATGCATAAAAAATGTTTCTAACATTAAGAGAACAAGTAAAGAAGGAAAACCTAATAGGAAAAATTAGAAATAACATACTAAAGAGATGCGAAATTCTTAGGTAAGGAAGATAAATTTTTTAAAACAAGTAAAGGTCTTAAAATTTCAAGAAAACGTTGAATTAGGGTAATTTTTCCTAATTCAAGAACTAGAGTTACTAAGTTTAACATATTCACCCATACATTGGGCTTTCATGTAACAACTCCATTTATGTAACAAATTTTTTTTTTTAACATCATGAAGTTATTACCTCATCTTAACTCACAATAACATTTATTTAATTATACAATACTAAGTTTACACTCACATCATTAATACAAACATTTGTACAAGACATACATGTACATATAAGCCCTAATCATCCACAGAGACTATTTTCGGGGTCACTGGTGCAGGTGGCGGCACCTCCGCCGGAATCTCAGTCACTTCAACAACTGATATGTCCGCAATAATAGGTATTTGCCCAAGATAGGGCACCTCGATCATACGTATGGAAATAATAAGTCTAATTGAAAACAACTGCATAGCTAATTTTCTAAACATGATATGGAAATATAGTGAGAATTAAATCCCAGTATGTTCAACAATAATTCATCATCAATATAGTTCATCACGTCATGTTTAGCTATATAAACTACAGAAAATATCTTTAGGTCACATGAATGCACTTTATCATGCACATGAAAATTGTACAGTTATGACATGTATGGCATGAATAACTATTTTTCGAATTTCATATGATGGCTATCAACTTATTCTTCCTTCCAGCTACCCCAGTCAGGGTGAGTATTCTCTACTTTTCGGTACGGGCTTATCTCGCTCCGTCCGACATGGCACACTTTCTCTTTCTTTTCTCATGAACATAATCATAACCGTTGGTAGGGCGTCCCCTACTGGTGCACCACACGGATTGCCATGTGACCGTGCTCATTTCTTTTCTTTTCATATTAATAGCCGAAAATATGATTCCAATAACAAGTATGTTC
This sequence comes from Gleditsia sinensis, assembly GCA_037074535.1. Classification (NCBI taxonomy): domain Eukaryota; kingdom Viridiplantae; phylum Streptophyta; class Magnoliopsida; order Fabales; family Fabaceae; genus Gleditsia; species Gleditsia sinensis. Next base: position 30,069,545 of record CM073463.1, read on the forward strand.
ATTATATTCTCATGCCATAATTTATCAAAACATAATCATTCTCAAAATTCATTGGTAAGCTGAAATTATGCCATGAATATAATCATTTTCTAATTTTTACTTTATAAAATATGTCCATGTCAAAATTCCACACTAATACCTCGATAACTGGATAGTAATTGTAGTCTGTAAACAGCGCACCAGGAAAGTTTCCAGGAAAGAAAGGTGGGTCACTAACGGACACGCTTAAGTACCAAGTCTTTCCTTGCCAGAGCTTTCCTTAGACATGCACTTTTCACAAATTACAATTTTTTCTAGTAACTAGAATAATTCTTTTCTGATGTAGAAATACTGCAACCACGGAGCATACTAAGATTTTTCAAATCAAACCGGCACTTTCAAAACTTCTTGGAAATTTTATATGAGTACTAGGGTAAATTCCATATTAAAAATTACACACTTAAAATGGTAGTAAGTTCATGCAATGGCAATAGCTAGGGCATACACTAGGCATTTATTATTTTCATTTATAAAATTCCTCTTCTTTCTTGAATATTATTTTCATCTTTTCATTTTCTTTATGTCTAGGCATTTAGTCATTTTATTTTTACTTATATCATTTCCAACACATGTTCTTACAAATTTTATAGAGTATTTTTCCTCAAATTGATTTCTACTATTACCCTATAGTTTAAAAAAATTCATCTAGGGTAGAAAAAATATTGAAAATAGGTTTTACTAACTTTTAACACAGCCTTTGCTTACAAATCAGAGCATAACTCTCTCATTTTAACTCTGATTAAGAAGATCTTAGTGTCTATGATAAGCTAAGACAATTATCTAAAACTATTATGTTAATCATATCAACAAAATAGTAAGATATCATGGTGTTATTACTCCTTTAAATTTAGTATTATTTCTTCTCGTGTAGGTTCTGACCTTTACTGACTAATTAGACAATATCTCCCAAATTTGAACTCCAAATTGAGTTATTCCAGTTGGTAAAAATCCACGAGCCATATATCTATAATTGTTATTTTGGTGCGCTATTTTAATTCCCTACAGAATATTCCCAGAAATTCAAAAACTAAAGCTTTAATAACATACTCTTCCCTGAATAAACATTTTCTGACCTTTGCGTACTACTCGGATCATATCATATGAACTCCAAATTGCATAATTCCAGTGGCTAAATTTCCATGAGACATAGATCTATAACTTTCATGTTAACCATTTATTTTAATTCCTTACTCATTTTTCCCAGAATCTTAAAAACAGAAGCTAAAAGTTTTACCGCCCATAGCCATACTTATGCAGAACTATCTAAACCAGCCTAAGTATTCAAACATACATCACATGCATGATCAATATGTAACATGATGAAGCAACATTCATGACCAATAATCAAAGTGCTAAGATCAAAATCCCATATAAATATTACAAATTTTAAAACTTTTCTTCAAAAAGAAATATTGTTAAATTTACCTAAAAATCTCCCTAGCTCACTTAGTGAATTGGTTTTCTTGTTTGCTCTTGAAAGAAGTAGCAAGACTCCTCCCTTCCCTTAGCTTTTCTAGCAGCTTAGGTAAGAGAGGGAGGGTGAGTTTTTGATCCTCAAAGATAAAGAAGAAAAAAAAAATAGATTCAAGTGGGGATTAAGGTAACTTACCTTGAGTATTTAGCCTTCTAAACTTCTCATTCTTTTTCCTTCCTTTCTCCTCCTCTCTTTCTCTCCTTTCCTCACTCTACCTTGCTTCTATTTCTCTCTCTTCCTCACTTGGACAAAATTAAAATGTTATGGGGTGGGTTTTGCTTATATAGACCACCAAATAATTCACCTTTCATGATCATGGATCTACCTTATCACAATTAAGATACACTTTGTTGAATTTTTGGAAAACAAACAACTTATGTTCTTGTCTTCCTCTTCCTTATTCAAGATATGCATAGGAAAAGGAGATTTGCAATTTGAAATTTATGATGATATGTTCTTAAGATAAGGGACAAGGTCCCTTTGATTTAAGGATTCATTTCCATTTTCTTTTGTCTTAAACAAGTATGATAGGTTTGCCTTTTTAGGTGGCAAATTTCTAGCACTTGAATTTCCATTATTTGGTTGATATTTTTTGTGTGGGATAGGAATGTTTTGTCCTAATGCCAAGTATTATCATACCACTTGCTAAAATTATGAGTGTAGGATATAGATGTTTTTGTCCTAAAGCCTTGTATTATCATGCCACTTGGCAAAATTATGAATGTAGAATCATACCACTTACTAAATTTTTGTCTTAATGCCATGTAACCTAATCTTTATTATTATTACATTATTATATCATCATCTAATTTATTTTATTTTATTTTTCCTCTTGGGTTTGGGCTTATTCCTACCCATTATGGGCTTATTCCTACCCATTTTCTTTGCTTTGAATAAAATTTTACCTTTCTTGGAGGGCTTGAACACATTATCATAATTTTTTGGGCTATTGGTCCAATTTCTATATCCTAATCCAAGTCTATGTTTTATTTCTTATTTAGGTTATCCAATGGGCTTGCTAGAAATTTATGTGAAGTGGAAAAATTCTATATGAAGTGTCTATAGGTAAAATCCCAATGTATGGGTGAAGATGTTAAACTTAATAATTCTAGTTCTTGAATTAGGAAAAATTACCCTAATCCAATGTTCTTGAAATTTTAAGACCTTTACTTGTTTCTAAAAATTTATCTTCCTTATCCAAGAATTTTACATCTCTTTAATATGTTATTTCTAATTTTTTTTTCCTATTAGGTTTTTCCTCTTTATTTGTTTTCTTAATGTTAGAAACATTTTCTATGTATATACATAAGCTGAAGAATTTCTAAGGATTATATTTTCCTTAGATATCTAAAATATTGTCTAATAAATTTTATTTCGTTAATGTACTTTTAACAAAATTAGGGATGTTACATTTCACGTATGAACACTTCATATAGAGTTTTTCCATTTCACATAAGTTTCTAGCAAGCCCATTGGATAACCTAAGCAAGAAATAAAACATAGACTTGGACTAGGATATAGAAATTGGACCGATAACCCAAAAATTATGAAAATGTGTCCAAGCCCTCCAAGAAAGGTAGAATTTTGTCCAAAGCAAAGGAAATGGGTAGGAATAAACCCAAATCCAAGAGGAAAAATAAAATAAAGTAAATCATGTGATAATATAATAAAGATTAGGTTACATGGTTTTAAGACAAAAATTTAGCAAGTGGTATGATAATACAAGGCTTTAGGACAAAACATCTATATCCTACACTCATAATTTTAGCAAGTGGTATTATAATAGATGGCATTAGGACAAAACATTCCTATCCCACACAAATAATTTAAACCAAATAATGGAGATTGAAGGGCTAGAAATTTGCCACCTAAAAAGGCAAACCTATCAGACTTGATTAAGACAAAAGAAAAAGGAAAGGAATCCCTAAATCAAAGGGACCTTGTCCCTTATCTTAAAAACATATCATAATTTTCAAAATACCAATCTCCTTTTTCTATGCATATCTTGACTAAGGAAGAGGAAGACAAGAACATAAGTTGTTTGTTTTAAAAAAAATTCAACCAAGTGTATCCGAATTGTGATAAGGTAGACCTATAATCATGAAAGGTAAATTATTTAGTGGTCTATTTAAGCAAAATCCACCCCTATAACAATTTAATTTCGTCCAAGTGAGGGAGAGGGAAAATAGAAGCAAGGCAGAGTGAGGAAAGGAGAGAAAGAGAGGAGAAGAAAGGAAGGAAGAAGAAAGAGAAGTCTAGAAGGCTAAGTACTCAAGGTAAGTTAGCTTAATCTCCACTTGAATCCATTTTTCTTCTTCATCCTTGAGGTTCAAAAACTCCCCCTTCTTCTCTTATTTAAGCTGCTAGAAAAGCTAAGGGAAGGGAGGAATCTTGCTATTTCTTTCAAGAGGAAACAAGAAAACAAATTCACTAAGTAAGCTAGGGAGATTCTTAGGAAAGTTTAACAATATTTCTTTTTGAAGAAAGGTTTTGAAATTTGCAACATCTTTGTGGGATTTTGACCTTAGAACTTTGATGATTGATCATGGATGTTGCTTTATCATGTTACATATTTTGTATGTTTGAATACTTGGAATGGTGTAGATAGTTCTGCATAGGTATGGCTATGGGTGGCAAAATTTTGAGCTTTTGTTTTTAAAATTCTGGGAAGAATTGGTAAGGAATTTAAATAAATTATTAACATAAAAATTATAGCTATATGTGTTACGGAATTTTACCCACTGGAATCACTCAATTTGGAGTCCATATGAGGTAGATATGGTCCGATTAGTAAGCAATGGTTAGAAAATGGCTAATCAGAGAAGAATATGTTAGGATAGCTTCTGTGTTTCAATTTTTGGGAACATGCTATAGGGAATTAAAATACATGGTTAACATAACAATTATAGGTATATGTGTCATGGATGTTTAGCCACTAGAATCACGCAATTTGGAGTCTATATGAGGTAGATATGGTCCAATTAGTAAGCGGTGGTCAAAAAATGGTTAATCAAGGAAGAATATGTTAGGATAGCTTCTGTGTTTTAATTTCTAGGATCATTATGTAGGGAATTAAAATAAATGGTTAACATAAGACTTATAGATATATGTGGCACAAAATTTTAGCCATTGGAATCACTCCATTTGGAGTTCGTATAAGGCAGATATGGTCCGATTAGTATGCAGTGATCAGAAATTAGTTAATCAGGGAAGAATATTTTAGGATAGCTTATGTGTTTTAATTTCTGGGAACATTCTGTAGGGAATTGAAATAATTTATTAACATAAAAAGTATTTCTATATGTGTCATGGATTTTTAGCCACTGGAATATTTTAATTTGGAATTCTTATGAGGGAGATATGGACAGATTAGTAGGTAGAGGTCAGAAACTACCCGAGAAGAAATATCATTTACTTTGAGGGAGTAATATCACCTTGATTTCTTTATATTTCACTAAACTATTAAACATAGTATTTTTTGGATAATTGTTTTATCTTTAAATTGACACCAAGATCACCTAAAACGGAGTTAAATTGAGGGAGTTATGCTCTAATTAGTAAGATAAGGTTAGATAGGATGAAAACCTGAATCAAGAAAATAAAGAAATAAAATTAATATTTAAAAAAGAAGAAGAATCTTATAAATAAAAATAATAAATGACTAGTATATGCCATAGCCATTGCCATTGTATGAACTTCTTACCATCTTAAGTGTGAAATTTTGACATAGAAATATTTTATAAAGTGATATTTGAAATGGTTATATTCATGGCATGATTACCAATGATTTTTGGTAATAGTTATATTTTGATGAACATACTTGTCATTAAAAGAATATTTTTGGCTATTATTGTGAAAAGAAAAGAAATGAGCACAGTCACATGGCAATCCGTGTGGTGCACCAGTAGGGGACGCCCTACCAACAGTTATGATTGTGTTAATGAGAAAAGAAAGAGAAAGTATGCCATGTCGGATAGAGCGAGAAAAGCCCGTACTAGAGAGTAGAAAATACTCACCCTGACCAGGGTAGCTTGATATGAGAATAAATTCATAGTCATCATATGATATTCTGAAAATAGTTAATTCTGTCATACATGTCATTACTGTACGATTTTCACGTGCATAGATTAAGGGCATCCATGTGACCAAAGATATTTGTTGTAGTTTATACGGATGAACATGACATGATGAGCTATATTAATGATAATTTATTGTTGAACTTACTGGGATTTAATTCTCACTATTTTTCTATATCATGTTCAGAAAATTAATTATACAGCTATTATGTACAATGGATTGAGCTGCCCTACCTTGGACAAGTACCGATTATATCAAATATATCTGTTGTAGACGTAACTGAGATTCCGGTGGAGTTGCCACCACCCTCACCAGTGTCCTCAGAAGTGGTCTACGTAGATGATTAGGGCTAATATGTATTTGTTAGACTTTTGTACGGATGTTTGTAAAATAATAATGTGTATGTGAACTCAGTGTTGTATAAACTTAATAAATGTTATTTTAAGTTAAGTTATAAAGAGGTAATAACTTCATGGATTTTTACAAATAAAAAAAATTGTTACAAGTCGCAACTTCCATAGAGTAATTTTTTTGGGTATAAAGTTGTAGCTTCCTATGGGCTGTATGGAACTTGGAAATTTAAGTTGATTTCTTGACTTTATGAGCTCCTTTGGCACTATCAACATAAACCACTCTTATTCTCTTCCAATTAAGATTAAACTTATAAGAAAGCTCCTAAAAACACATTCTAACACTAGAGACTAAAAAAAATTCTAAAGCAAATTAATAACTAAATCCTAAGAATTGTAAAAACAAAACCAAAAAAGAAGCAAAGTGAGAGAAAAGGTTAGGTTGCCTTTGTTGTGTGTGTTTCACTAAATAATCGCAAGTGCGCGGTATAGCTATAGCTAATCCGGAGAGTACGGGTTATATTCCACAGAGACCAAATATCAATTACTAGAATTCTATGAAATAAGCTATCTAAATCAATATAATTGGATCAGTATGAAGTCACAATTAAGTAAATAAGATAATCTATTAATAAAAGCCTCGGGTTAGGATTTACCACACTTATGATATTCAACACTCAATATATAACTCTAATTGCAATTATCTAAGTAATCAGGGATGATTTAGCCTTAATTAATTAATAACCTCTTTCAAGCGTTACTAATCGCACCTAAGCCAATCCAAATACTATTTTCATGGTTCTTAGTTTAACCTAAGTCCATTAAGTTCTATGCTAACCATGTGATTTAATTTATAGGGGTTCTCGTGCCTACCAATTGATTCAATTCTTAGAGAACCTTAAACTACTTTCATGATTAAGATATATTTAATTAACTATTAAGTTCTAGAATTAACTTTTACCTTTTAGTTCATCAGTCAAAAACCTAAGATGTGATAAAACAGTGATCAGGCATTCTATCATCTTGTATAATGCATAATAGTTAATCGTAATTAACCAAAAACAATCACAATTAGGGTTTCGCAATTCCAATTACTGAAGTATCATCATATCACAAGTGGGTTTACCGAAATCTTAGATTAAATCTAGTCACACATAATTGAAAGAGAAATCATAATCCAATTCATTAAGTAATTCATCAATGTTCAATGCAATCCAAGAGAAAGGAGTAGAAGTAGAGATAGGTGTAGATTTAGAGAGATAAAATCTGAATTACAGAAAGTAAAGAATTAGGGATACAAAGCTTGAATCAATCTCAATTTTAATCTAAAAACATAAAGTAAACAATGATTCTAATTTAAACCTAATCTAAGAGTGTTTCCTAAGCCTAAACTGAGTTTCTCTAGGTCTAGATGCATCTGTCTGTCAGTCTTTCTCCATGTTTCCCTTGTATATATATATATATATATATATATATATATATATATATATATATATATATATATTACTTTGGCTACTTAAAACCCTTAGAAGCACGGACTGTATAGACCCGAAGCACGATCGTGCTTTGGGTTGGAATTTGAGAATTTACTCCATGTTTTGCACAAAACACAACTTGGCCATGTTCCAGGTACACTAAGTACGGCCTGGCCGTGTTAAAGGCTACTAAGCTCAATCTTTGCCAATTTTTTCTGGGTTTCCTTAATTTTGGCTTCTTTTGCTCACCTACAAATAGAAAACAAAACCAAGCAATATCCAGAGCAAGCAAAACAAAATAGAACCAAAGTAGGAAAATAATTACAAGTTCACTATGAAATAAAGAATGAAATATAACAATTAAACACACATTTTTCCCCTTTATCAACCTTCCAAGAAGTGCCTTGTTTATGGTTGTGGCTCTACTATCTCAAAATCCAACTAGTCTACATCTAGTAGGGCAAGTAGAAATTATGATAATCCTTTACAAAGGGACTATGATTATAAGCCACTAAACTTCATGCCTATAGTTGATAGGGTTTGCTTCTCTTACGTTAGCTATAGATGATATGTGTATGATTAATCATAAATTGGGTACCTTTATGCTTGCTTTTTGTTAGTTTTTCAGTGAAATGTGTTAGAATTAATTTAAATTTAAATTTTGTATTGTAGAATCAAAGAAAGTGAAAAGAGGAGGAATAAAGAAGAAATTTAAGGAAAATATTGAAATTCAAGAAATCCTTGACCATTCTTTACTAATTGGAGCATAACTTTCACATCTGAACTCTAAATAAGGTAATTCAAATAGCTATTAAGATAGAGATCTACAACTTTTGTGTTGATCATTTTGTCTAATTTGATATACTTTCTACCATCACGGCACTAGAAGCCTAGAATTGTGCTATAGCATTCCAAAGAGTTAAAGTGCCACAACGGTGAAAAATGAGCATTACGACGTCTGTAGGACAACCTGATAGCATGTTTTAATTGGAAAAAGAGGTATTATGGTTTGTAATCAAACCCTATGGGCTAAAATTAGGTCAAAATAATCATTAAATTCTAATAGCCTACCTTAAATATAAATAAATAGCTAAGAAAGCATCTCGAATCATCTCAAAGTGCCTTTGACCATGTCAAATGATCTTTTCGTCTTCATCTTTTCATCTTTCTTTTAGTTTTATGGCCCTACATGTCTATGTTTATTTATTTGATTCAAGGAGATAGAAACCTCAGAATATATGAACCTTGAGATTAGATTTTATGTTCTTAATGTTTAATTTATGATTTGTGTATAAATTATTTTTCTACTCTTTATCTCATGATTACTTCAATTGATCGCTAGGGTAGCCAACTAGTTTATTAATTGATTTAGTCTACCACTAAATTACAAAACCAAATTTGTAATTATTTGGTCACTCTAATTTATGAGGTAAACTATGATTAATAAGTTTATTGCATTCAAGAATTATTAACTCTTAGGAAAAATAATTGACTTGTAACAACTCCATTTTTTTACATATATACATATATATATTTTTAGAATCCCATGAAGTCATTACCTCTTTACTTCTAACTATTTAATTCATAATAACATTCAATTAAATTAACCAAGCATAATTAAGGTTTATGGTATACCATTAACACTGATACAATTCTGGGTTCACATGCACATCATTAATTTAAAACATCCGTACAAAAATCAAGAACATATATATCTACATCTTATTCATCCATATTGACCAATTTTGGGGATACGGGTGCGAGTGGTTGCACCTTCACCAGGATCTTACCTACCTTGACCCAACGTACGCTAAAAGTTGGTCATAGAGAATATCGACATATTTAGTCTTCTAAACATGATATGAAAATATAGTGAGAATTAAATCCCAATAGAATTAACAATAAATCATAACTATTAGCAATATAGCTCATTATGTCATGTTCATCTGTATAAGCTACAACAAATATCTTTGGTCACATGAATGCACTTTATCTATGCACATGAAAATCATACACTAATGACATGTATGACATGAATAACTATTTTCAAAATATCATATGATGGCTTTCAACTTAATTTCATATCAAGCTACCTTGGTCAGGGTGAGTACTTTATACTCTTGGGTACCGGCTTTTCTCGCTTCGTCTGACATGACACACTTTCTCTTTCTTTTCTCAATTTCATAGTCATAGCCTTGAGTAGTGCATCTCTTACTGGTGCACCACATGGACCGCCATGTGACCGTACTCGTCTTCTTTTTTTTTCGTTTCATGTTAATAGCCAAAAATATAATTTCAATAACAAGTATGTTCATTATACTCTCATGCCATAATTTATCATCAAAGCATAATCACTATCAAAAATAGTTGGTAAAATGTAATCATGTCATGATCATAACCATTTTCGAATATCACTTTATAAAAAATTTTGATGTCAAAATTATCCACTTAAGATGGTAAGGAGTTCATGCAATGGCAATGGTTACGGCATACACTAGTTATTCATTATTTCCATTTATAAGAATCTTCTTTTTTAAATATTATTTTCATCTTTACATATTTTTTATGCTTGGCCTCTACTTACTTTCCTCCTGCTTATATCATTTCCAACACATGTTCTCACAAATTTTATAGGGCATTCTTCTCCAATTTGGTTTCTACAATTACCCTATACTTAATGAGGTTCATTTAGAGTAGCAAAATGTTAAAAATAGCCTTTACTAGCTCCCAACACAGCCTGGCCATGTTCCAGTACACGGTCATGCTTGAAAAATACTTCAAATATACTCAAAAATAGCCCTGAACATGGCCTACCCATGTTGAAGCAACCCAGGACATGGCCTGGCCGTGTTCTATGACCTTTCCTAACTTATTCAACCATATCACCCTCATACGAATTCCAATTGAGGTGATTCGAAATCCTATAAAAACCTAAGACACTTATATACAACTTTCATTTTTATCATTTTGTCAGATTCCCTACGAATTATTTTCTAAAAGTCAAAAACAAAAATGCTTACATTTACCTCCCTGGATTCTAGACTTATTTTGACCACTACTCATTAATCAGCCATATCTCCCTCATATTGATTCCAAATTAAGTGATTTTAGATCCTATAAATCCATGAGACATATATCTATATTTATTATGGAAAATATTTCCTTTAATTCCCTATGAATTTTGCCCAAAAATTCAAACACTAAAGCATACTTAATACATTCTTCTCTGGTTAGCTAGTTTCTAACCACTGTTTACTAATCTTACCATGTCTTCCTAATATGGATTCCAAATTCAATGATTCTAATGGCTAAAAATTATTGAGACATATATATATATATATATTTAACTATTTATTTTAGTTCCCTATAGATTCATCCTAGAAATTCAAACACGTAAGCTTACCTAACAGATTCTTCCTTGGTTAACCATTTTTTGACCATTGCTTACTAATTGGATCATATCTCTTTTATTTGAACTTCAAATTGGGTGATTCCAGTGGTTAAAAATTTGTGAGAGATATATCTACATTTTTTTATCTAAACCATTTCTTTCAATTCCTAACTAATTCTTCTCAGAATTTCAAAAACATAATCTTCCCTGGTTACTCCGAAATCCAGTTTTCTTAGCCTAGCCTTTCCTAAATTTCTAGTTCATCCTTTTATTAATTCATCTTCCATTTTTCTTCCAAATTTCCATCTAACCATAGAATTACTCATCTCAACATTTAATTATATTTCTTACTTAATTTAACATATTCCATAATCCATTTCAAAAGAAAAATAGAATCAAATCATGCATCACTAAGGGTGTTTCTCAACAGAAATTTCTCATGGTCTTCCCCTAGGTGTTTAGGGCCATACTTAATTTACCAACCTAACCATCTTCCATCAATTTTTACCATATTTAAATATACATAACACAAGGATAAAGGCTCTAAATTTTTGCCACCCATATCCATATCTATGCAGAACTTTCCATATCAACCAAAATATTCAAAACATCCATCACATGCAAGATCAACATGTAACATGATATAGCAACATCTATGGCCAATCATCAAAGTAGCAAATATTGTAAATTTCATCAAAGTTCTAAGATCAAAATCCCATATAAATGTTACAAATTTCAAAACTTTTCTTCAAAAAGAGATATTGTTAAACCTACCTAAAGATATCCTTAGCTCACTTAGTGAATTCTTTTTTTTTTCCTCTTGAAGGAAGTAGCAAGATTCCTCCCTTCCCTTAACTTTTCTAGCAGCTTAAATAAGAGAAGGAGGGTAAGTTTTGAGCCCCAATGATGAAGAGAAAAGATGGATTCAAGTGGATATTAAGTTAACTTACCTTGAGTACTTAGTCTTCTAGACTTCTCTTTCTTCTTCCTTCCTCTCTTCTCCTGTCTTTCTCTCCTTTCCTCACTCTACCTTGCTTCTATTTTTTCATCTTCCTCACTTGGATGAAATTATAATGTTATATGGGTGGGTTTTGCTTAAATAAACTATTAAGTGGTTCACCTCTCATAATCATCGATCTACCTTATCACAATTAGGATGCACTTGGTTATTTTTTGGGGCAAGACAACTCATGTTCTTGTCTTCCTCTCCTTTAGTGAAGATATGCATAGCAAAAGGATATTTTTATTTGTAAATCATGATAAAATGTTCTTAAGATAAGGGACAAGGTACCTTTGATTTAGGAATTCATTTCCTTTTTCTTTTGTCTAACTCAAGTATGATAGGTTTGCCTTTCTAGGTGGTAAATTTTCTACCCTTGAGTCTCCCTTGCTCGGCTGAAATTATTTGTGTAGGATAAAGATATTTTGTCATAACGCCATGTATTATTATATCATCACATGGCTTGCTGAAATTATTAGTATAAGATATAGATGTTTTGTCCTAATGCCAAGTAACCTAATCTTGATTATTATTATATTACTATTTCATCACATGGTTCTTATTTTTGCCTCTTGGATTTGGGCTCATTCTTGCCCATTTCCTTTGCTTTGGCTGAAATTCTAAATCTCATCGAGGGCTTGGTCACATTTTAATGATTTTTGGGCTATCGGTCCAACTTCTATATCCTAGTCCAAATCTGTTATATCTCTTGCTTAGGCTATCCAATTGGTTTGCTCGAAACTCATGTTAAGTAGAAAAACAAACTCTATGAAGTGTCCATAGGTGAAGGCCCAATGTATGGGTGAAGATGTTAAACTTAGTAACTCTACTTCTTGAATTAGGAAAAATTACTTTAATCCAATCTTGAATCCAAAAATTTATCTTCCTTACCTAATAAGTTTACCTCTCTTTAGGTTGTTATTTCTAATTTTTCCTATTAGGTTTTCTCTCTTTACCTATTCCCTTACTGTTAGAAAAATTTTCTATGCATACACATAAGTTGAAGAATTTCTAAGGCTTATATTTTTTCTTAGATATCGGAAAATTGTTTAGTAATTTTTATTTCTTTAATTAAATATTCATGTACCTTTATTAATAAAAGAAACGAAATTAAGGTTGTGACATGACTAAGTTAAATCCAACCACTTGTGTTTGATTTATTTAGCTTTATTGATCTTTCTAATTCATAATGCAATTATTAAGGATAAATCTTTCCATCTTGAACAAGGTTATTTCGATAATTATGGTTAATAAGATTCACCCAGATGAAGTTAACTAAACATAAAAAAGATTGGATTGAATTCTAGTGGTAAATATTTGAATATAAATTGAATTATAAGGATCGATGGTTAGAGATATAATTTTGAAGGTGGAAGTTGACTTTGGCCAATGCCTATCTTATTTTGTAAGTCTCTCATTGCTCATTTAATTTGTTTCTATTGTTTTCTTCCAGTAGCTGACCCCACCTAGTGGGAAAAGGCTGAGTTATTGTTGTTTGTTTACTTCCTGTCCTTATTACTCAATCCCCCTTTAAATTCATAAAAGTATAAAATTTCGACTAATCACTTTCTATGGGTTCAACACTTACTTCTTCTAGTACATTAATTTATGTTAATAAGAGTAAGGTAATTATTTATTTTTGGTGTGCCTGTAACAACACGTACCAATAGACCATCTCAATATTCTTTTATAGTCTTGTAATATGGAAATGGTCTAACCTCCTATGATGGTAGCTCAATAATGGAGCTTTTACTAGAGTCATTATGTAATTATATAGATTGAAAAATTTTAAATGTTACCTGTTGATTTTGAAGGCACTTAAGAAAGCATAATGAAGGTAGTGTAAATCGATCCTTTTCTTCTTGGATATTTTCCTTTTGCTTCTTAACCACTACCTCTATTTTTGCTACCATGATTGAAGGTTTAGGCTTATTAGTCACCTCCTTTAACTCATTTACACTATTAATCTTGATTACTCTAAATTGCTGTATTTTCTCAAACCTATAAGTGACTTTAGTATCACTCACCTAACATCCATGAGTTACTTTTGAAAAGCTGGGCATCAACTCCTAAGGGCCATTTTGAAGAGCAGTGATCAGGTGGGCTAACTATGTACACTTTCCCTAAAGCAATGCCTTATAACTCTGACACATGGCATCATTCTAGGCTAGATAATAGTCTACCTTCTCCACTAAAGCTTTCTCTTGTTCAAGTGCAGGGGATTAAAACTAAGGTGCAAACTCAGATGGAATGTGTTGCAAAGCAATGGGTGGCTTTAGTGTGCTATCCTAAGAGAATCCAGGGTAGTAACTCTAATCGAGATTGGAGGTGTCAAAATAGGAATTGTTTAATCAATTATAATTTCCAATATCATAAATCTATTCAAAGTTTAAGGGATATTGGTATACAAAGTAACTACCCTCGAGAAATTTTTGAGATCTAAGATGTCTCTAAATAGTAAAGGATCCCTAGTTGTAACAACCTTTTTTTATTTATTTATTATACAATATAGAGTTCACATACACGTCATTAACCAAAATGTACATACAACAAAAATCAAACACATAAATAACTATATCTTATTTATTTTGGTTGACCAATTCTGGAGATTTAGGTGCGGGTGGTTGCACCTTCACCGGGATCTGAACCAACTCGACCACAAACATATTATTTGATTTTGGGATCTGTCCAACATAAAGTAACTCGATCCAACGTACACTAAAAGCCAAGGCCATAGAAAAATCTGCATAACTAATTTTCTGAACATGACATGGAAATATAGTGAGAATTAAATCCCAATAAGTTCAACAATAAATCATCATCAATATAGCTCATCACGTCATGTTTAGCTGTATAAACTACAGTAAATATCTTTGGTCACATGAATGCACTATATCTATGCACATGAGAATTGTACATTAATGACATGTATGACAGGATTAATAATTTTAAGAATATCATATGATGACTATCAATTTATTCTCATATCAAGCTACCCTAGTCAGGGTGAGTATTTTCTATTCTCCGGTATGGGCTTTTCTCGCTCTGTCCAACATGGCACACTTTCTCTTTCTTTTCTCATTAACATATTCATAACCGTTGGTAGGGTGTCCCCTACTGGTGCACCACACGGATTGCCATGTGACCGTACTCATTTCTTTTATTTTCACAATGATAGCCAAAAATATGCTTTCAATAACAAGTATGTTCATCAAAATATAACTATTACCAAAAATCATTGGTAATCATGCCATGAACATAACCATTTCAAATATCACCTTATAAAATATTTCCATGTCAAAATTTCACACTTAAGATGGTAAGATGTTCATACAATGGCAATGGCTATGGCATATACTAGTCATTTATTATTTTCATTTATAAGATTCTTCTTCTTTTTTAAATATTAATTTTATTTCTTTATTTTCTTGATGCAGGTTTTCATCCCATCTAACCTTCTCTTACTAATCAGAGCATAACTCCCTCAATTTAACTCCGATGTCGATGATCTTGGTGTTAATTTCAAGATAAAACTATTATCTAAAACTATTATGTTGAACAGTTTAGCGAAATATTAATATATCAAGGTGATATTACTCCCTCAATGTACATGTTATTTCTTCTCGGATAGGTTCTGGCCTCTGCCTACTAATCGGTCCATATCTCCCTCATATAAATTCTAAATTAAGTGATTCCAGTGGCTACAAATCCATGACATATATATCTATAATTCATATGTTAACTATGTATTTTATTTCCCTACAAGATATTCCCAGAAATTAAAACACAGAAGCTATCCTAACATGTTCTTCCCTGATTAACCATTTTCTGTACATTGCTTACTAATCAGACCATATCTACCTCATATGGACTCTAAATTGAGTGATTCTAGTGGCTTAAAATTCCTGACACATATATCTATAATTCTTATGTTAAACATTTATTTTAATTCCCAACAGAAAGTTACCAGAAATTAAAACACAGAAGCTATCCTAAAATATTCTTCTCTGATTAACCAATTTTTGACCATTGCAAACTAATTAGACCATATCCCCATCATACGGACTCGAAATTGAGTGATTCCAGCAGTTAAAAATCCATGAGACATAGCTCTACATTTTTTATGTTAACCATTTCTTTAAATTCCTTATTGATTCTTCCCAGAAATTTAAAAATAGAAGCTAAAAATTTTGCCATCCATAGCCATACCTATGCAAAACTATCTACACCAGCCTAAGTATTCAAACATACATAATATGTAACATGATATAGCAACATCCATGACCAATCATCAAAGTTCTAAGATCAAAATCTCATATAAATATTATAAGTTTCAAATGTTTTCTTCAAAAAGAAATATTGTTAAACTTACCTTGAGGACTTAGTTCTCTAGATTTCTCCTTCCCCTTTCTTCCTTTCTTCCTCTCCTTTCCTCACTCTACCTTGCATCTATTTTTTGTCTCCCTCACTTGGACAAAATTCCAATGTTATAAGGGTGGGTTTTGCTTATACAGACTATCAAATAATTTACCTTTCATCATCATGGGTCTACAGTATCACAATTAGGATGCACTTGGTTGAATTTTTAGAAAACAAACAACTTATGTTATTGTCTTCCTCTTCCTTAGTCAAGATATGCATAGGAAAAGGAGATTTGTATTTTGGAAAATATGATGATATGTTCTTAAGATAAGGGAAAAGGTCCCTTTGATTTACGGATACATTTCCTTTTCTTTTTTCTTAATTAAGTATGATAGGTTTGCCTTTTTAGGTGGCAAATTTCCAACCCTTGAATCTTCCTTGCTTAGCTAAAATTATTTGTGTAGGATAAAGATGTTTTGTCATAATTCTATGTATTATTACCCACTTGCTAAAATTATGAGTGTAGGATATAGATGTTTTGTCCTAATGCCATGTATTATCATACCACTTGCTAAAATTATGAATGTAAGATATCACACCACTTGCTAAATTTTTGTCTTAATGCCATGTCACCTAATCTTGATTACACCATTATTCTATCACTTTATTTTTATTTTTCCTCTTGGGTTTGGGCTCCTTCTTGCTCATTTTCTTTACTTTGGTTAAAATTATACCTTTCATAATGGGCTTGTCAAATTTTCATGATTTTTGGGCTACTGGTCCAATTTCTATATCATAGTCCAAGTCTATGTTTTATTTCTTCCTTTGGCTATCCTATTGGCTTGCTAAAAATTCATACGAAGTAGAAAAACTCTATATGAATTTTCCATAGGTAAAAAGCCCAATTTATGGGTGGAGATACTAAACTTAGTAACTTTAACTCTTAAATTAGGAAAAATTACCCTAATCTAATCTTCTTGAAATTTTAATACCTTTACTGACTTCACAAAAATTTATCTTTCTTACCCAAGAATTTCACCTTTCTTTAGTATATTTATTTTTAATTTTTCCCCTTAAGTTTTCTCTCTTTACCTATTCCATTAATGTTAGAATATTTCTATGCATATACGTAAGGTAAAGAGTTTATAAGGATTATATTTCCTTAGATATCTAAAAATTGTCTAATAAATTTTATTTTCTTATTGGATGTTACACTAGTTATCCATCTTCCATGCTAGTTTATTTAGAGCATCTAAAATATTTTCCTTCATGTTGTGTCTAAGTACCTAAAATTGAAAAAGAAAAATTCACTAATGATATTAACTAAAGAGTATTCATAGTCTTTGGGAACAACACTAAAAATTTGCTTGTCAATTTATACAACTATACAAGTGTACATATCATGACTACAATACAATGGTTTTAGTATAGGATTATATACCACGAGAAATCTTTAACTCCAATTAATTACCAAACTACTACCCTTCAATTTTATGCAAGTAATTGAAAATAAGAAACTAGAAACCATGCAAATAAACTAAAATTAGCACAAGAAAAAAAATTAAATTCCACTTAATGAATGGGCTAGGTATTCAATGTTAATTAATTCTTCTAATTTTACCTCTTTCCTATACTTATTTTAAGATTAAGAATTATTAGCCAAGGATAAATAAACTTAATTATTCCTAAAAAGTAACCCCAAAACACATGAGATAATTCAAGAATAATTTATATATTAAGAACAAGCTCATCTAAGTTACATAAGGCATGTTGATATATGACTATCATTGCATACTAATTAACTTATTTGCTTCTAGCCTACTAGAGATTAAACTTGCATTGTTTAATTCAATGGTAAAAAAATATATAACTACCTTAATCAAGAAGAACTAATTGTTTCCTACTCATCTAATTGGGAATCAAGCAATAAGGAGTATGAATAATAGAATTAAACAAATAATTCCATATATATCATTCGTAAGTAAGGAAAAGACTTGGAATTAAATTACATAATTGAGATCCATTGAACACCTAAATAAAAATC
Source organism: Gleditsia sinensis (assembly GCA_037074535.1). Taxonomy (NCBI): domain Eukaryota; kingdom Viridiplantae; phylum Streptophyta; class Magnoliopsida; order Fabales; family Fabaceae; genus Gleditsia; species Gleditsia sinensis. The sequence continues at coordinate 30,087,757 of CM073463.1, forward strand.
TACTCCATACAATATGTCGAAAACATCTCAAGAATAAAAATATAGAACATAATCAAAGAAGAGAAAAGAGTAGAAAAGAAATTATAGAATTCTACAATCCTTGAATCCAAATCGTACTCTTCCTTCTTGATTCCAATTCTTCCCCATTCTTTTGTTGTTTCTCTTACTAAATGTTCTCTTCTTAGTGTCATGCCCCTTATTGGAGAGGCATATGACTGGCACAAGCCTATCCTGCAAGCCTCAAAACCAAACTCAGGCATTAAGAATATTCACCATCATGCAAAGGGTGTAGAAACTTTTTCATGCATAAACATACATAAGCATATATGTATCAATATCTCAATTTACCCAAGGCCATTGATGGATACTGTAGTAGGTACACCAAATATAATAAATTTCTTACCTCAATTCTAACCTATAGTGGTGGGAGTAAGGATCGATCTCACAAGGACTGGTATTACCTTTTGTAAATAGAATAAATGGGGGTTTGAGTACTATAAATAAACTAAAAAAGTAAAAAGAGAATTATCGCAATAAATTAAATGTAAGAGTAAATCAATGATAAGAGTGTTGGTTTTGGCTGATTTTCACATAAAGGATTGCATTGATAATTAATAATATAATAAATTCTACATTAAATATCTACAATTGGGATGTTATCTATGTTTCTCCTTAGATTTAGTTACTTGATAATGATCGCCTCAACTAACCCTAATTTATAAGTAACTTTAGCCAATCGGTAAAATTTAACTTATCAATTGCATGAAAAATTAGAGAAATTAATAGATCTAAATAACACCAACACATCTTTTGCATTCAATTTAGTCAATTATTCATCATAGGTTAATAATTCATAATTATACAATTATTAATCTTATTTTCCTATTAAATCAAAGGCACCAAAACTTTGTTGATTTATGATTTAGCAGTAGATTTAAATAATTAAACCACTAGTGTGCACCCTAAATATCAATTGAAACAATCATGGGAAGAATAACACATGAATAATCAATACTCAAATAAAATTGAACAATAAGACCTTAGTTCAATCTCACAATGCCTAAATCCTTGAGGTTTCAATCTTCCTCAACTAACAAAAGAGAATTATCCATGCAGGGCCTTAAGAAAATCTAAGAGAAAAAGAGAGAATAGAGAGGATTCTTGAGGATTGGATGATAGGATTATCTTTTACTACTTTCTTTGACTTTTCTTTATAGATTGGAGAGTCCTAATTGAAATAGGATTTCTTTTAGGTCAATTCCCAGCCCATCGGGGTTTGTTTTAGTTCAAAATAAAACTTTTTCACGATCAAATTTACCTTATGCAATGGTGAGAGGAGAGCACCATAGTGGTACAGATAGCTTACTTAGAAACTTATGCTACGCTATGTTGATGAATTACAAGTCTTGTGATTCTCCGATGCTTCCAAAATGTACAAATGCAATTAACATAGACATTGTAGCTCTATCTCTTAACTTTCCTTTGCTATTGGAATTACCTTAATCGAAGCTTCTATGAGAGAGATGTACCCCAATTAGTGATGAAAGGTCAAGATTCAACTTGCTGCATCGCGATTCTGATTTTCAAGCACCGTAGAGCTTTAATTTCTCCAGAATTTGCCAAAAGCGTACAACATAAAAGTTGTATTGTATTGTCCTAGATTTCCACAACACTTGAATGACTTCAATTGGAGTTCATATGGGGTATTTATTGTCTAATTAGGTCTGAAAGGTCTGGAATCACTGTAATTCAACATTTTTTTCATGAATTTCTTCTCTTTTTCTCCTCTTTTCTTCTTCCTTTGCTCCTACAACACAAGACATAAAACTAAGTTAATTTCTGATCATATTTTACTTAAATAAAAAAATTAAGTTTAAAGATATTAAAATCATGTTTAATTATGCATACATCAAATGCCTTCACAATCAACCTTTTGCTTTTCCTCAAACAAAATAATCTCTAATGACAAAAACAAACATCATTGTATGTAATAAATGTTATGCTTACCATTATTTTTCCTCATAACATAAAGATATGCTCAAGAAAAATTTCAAAAATTCATAACAATAGACAAAATTAACTCAAATGCAATCCATAATTTTATTCTCTTCAACCTTGAGTGTGTGTGTGTGTCAACCGGATGAGTTTATGTATCCCAATAATCTCTACTATGTTCAGCTTGTAATGTGGCCAGGGTATAGGGTAAGATAGAGGATATCATTTTTGGCTCAATCACCCAACACCAAATGATTAAATCAAATCTCTTAAGTTTTTTCTAAGCTTGGGGAATTTTCCCCTACACTCATTCATTTTCTTGCTTTAACTAAATTCAATTCATTCTTTTCCTTAATTCTCTATTTCTTTTCTTTCCCCACAGCATAGGCTTTCATCCTTTCTTTTCAACTTTTCTTTTCTTTCCTTTGGATTTTTCTTTTATTTCCTTTGCTCCACCCTTCCACCCTTTGGTCAATAAATCTCTACAAAAAAAATATTTAAAAAATAATCATGGAGTGAGTGAATAAGGTAAAAAATAAGAATATTTATCACAAAATTTGGCTTTTAGCTCTTTTGTGAATATAGAATAAAGTCAATTAAGCTCAAATAGAGGAACTAAGGATATATAATTGCCTTAGGTTAGGGTTAAAAGGCTCAATCTATCAAACAATACTTACATCATATCTTAAATAATAGTGTTAGCCTAGAATTTCACCTCAAGTAACAGTCACATAAGTTTTATAATTCTATTGAGATCATAAAATAATTTGGAGTTACGTAAACCTTTTCTAAGTAAAAGATAGATAACATGCCAAAGTTGTTGTGCAAAAAAGATTTAGGATTCTACAATAAAAAATAAATTGCAAAAGAGTTAAAGTTGTACATAACCATAAATTTTCTACATTTCTTTAAGAGCTGAAAAAAATTTGGGTAGTCTTATCATTGGTTATTGGCTCTGCCGAACAACGAAAAACATAAATTGAATGCAATCACACAACTTGCTAACGTTACAATCTTTTAGTCAAATATACTTATGTTCCCACACTCAAACTTTACATTGTCCTCAATGTAAAAATAAAGATAAGAATTGTAACGATCAGTTTTTTTCCTCTTAAGATTATTATGGAAGAAATTATCCCATTCAAACATCAAATAATATAGATGCATATAAGCAGCATATATTTCATAACCATCACATTCAAAGACTACATGATTGATTAGCATTCATACAGGAGTAACATTGAGCCACATAGTTACATTAACTTAATATAAGTGCCTACATAGCACATCACCCTTGGGGTATAGAGGGTGGAGGAGGTGGTATTGGCATTGGGATCTCCATAACCTTTATTGAATAAAGGTCTCCAAAATAGCAACAGGAAGATCTATCGACATCTCAACTACTTTTATCTGAACATAACACCAAAAATTAAGGAAAAAAAGTCTAAATAGGTTTAACATTAAACATGTCATATAATACATAATCATCACATTGTTATGTCCAAATGTATAAGCTACAGAAAAAGATATTGTTTATTGAAAACATGTGTCTACTACTTACAGGTAGTATGATGAAAAGATATTATACACATATGTACAAGATAACAAATCAGCATGTACAATGGCCATTTACTAATCAACTTCTCTGTCTAAATATTGGATAATGTGAGTCATTCCCCCTCACTACTCATATATCTAAAAACACTATAATGTGAGTTATTCCCCACCGTTACTCATATAGCACAACAATAAGGTAATGTGAGCCATTCCGCTCCACTGCTCACATAGCATTGATATTCATCTCTTTCGCAACCGAGAGGTATGAGCCATTCCTCCTCCGCTACTCACACTTCAATGTTGCATAGCAGTGGCTATACAACCTAACTGGTCACCTTACTAGTGTAAGGGTCATCCCAATACTTTTTGCTGAGTCAACTTGTAACAACATTTATGTAACAACTCAAATTTTTTAAAAAATATTTGTAAAATACCATGAATTTATTACCTTTTTACTACTTAACTAATAATAACATTTATTTAATTTAACCAAGCATAATTAAGGTTTAAAATCTACCATTGTTATTGATACGATACTGAGTTTACATACAAATCATTAATTTACAAACATCTATACAAAATTTTAACATATACATGTACATATGAGACCTAATCATCTACGTAGACTACTTTTGGGGACACAGGTGCGGGTGGCGGGACCTCCACCGAAATCTCAATCACGTCTACTACTAATACATCCGATATAATTGGTATTTGCCCAAGGTAGGGCACCTCGATCCAATGTACAGCAACAATAAGAATCATGGATTATAGTTGTATATTTACTCTTCTGAACATGATATGGAAAAATAGTGAGAATTAAATCCCAGTAGGTTCAACAATAAATTATAATCATCATTAATATAGCTCATCACATCATGTTCATCTGTATAAGCTACAACAAAAACCTTTGGTCACTTGAATGCACTTTATCTATGCCCATAAAAATTGTATAGTAATGAAATGTATGGTAGGATTAACTATTTTTAGAATATCATATGATGGCTATCAATTTATTCTCATATCAAGCTACCCCGATTAGGGTGAGTATTTTCTACTCTCCGGCACGAGATTTTCATGCTTAGTCCAACATGGCACACTTTTTTTTTCTTTTCTCATTAACATAATCATAACTGTTGGTAGGGCGTCCCCTAATGGTGCACCACACGGATTGCCATGTAACCGTGCTCATTTCTTTTCTTTTCACAATAGTAGCTAAAAATATGATTTCAATAACATGTATGTTCATTAAACTCACATCAAAATATAATTATTACCAAAAATCATTGGTAATCATGCCATGAACATAAGCATTTCAAATATCACTTTATAAAATATTTTCATGTCAAAATTACACACTTAAGATGGTAAGAAGTTCATGCAGTGGCAATGACTATGGTATATACTAGTCATTTATTATTTTCATTTATAAGATTCTTCTTCTTTTTTAAATATTATTTTTTTCTCTTTATTTTTTTTATGTAGGTTTTCATCCTATCTGACCCTCTCTTACTAATCAGAGCATAACTCCCTCATTTTAACTTTGATTTAAGTGATCTTGGTGTCAATTTAAAGATAAAACAATTATATAAAACAATTATGTTGAACTGTTTAGCCAAATAGTAAAGATTCTTGGTGATATTACTTCCTCATGTGAGAGGTTATTTCTTCTCAGGTAGGTTCTGACCTCTACTTATTAATCTGTCCATATCTCTCTCATAATAATTTCAAATTGAGTGATTCTAGTGGCTAAAATTCCGCAACACATATATCTATAATTTTTATGTTAACCAGTTATTTTAATTCCCTACAGAATGTTCCCAAAATTCAAACACAGATGCTTTCCTAATAGATTCTTCCTTGATTAACAACTTTCTGACCACTGCTTACTAATCGGACCACATCTACCTCATATGGACTCCAAATTGAGTGATTCTAGTGGCTAAAAATCCGTGAGACATAGTTATACATGTTTTATGTTATCCATTTGTTTTAATTCTTTATTGATTCTTCCAAGAAGTTTAAAAACAAAAAATTAAAATTTTGCCAACCGTAGCCATACCTATGCAGAACTTTCTACAATAACCTAAGTATTCAAACATACATCACATGTAAGATCAATATGTAACATGATATAGAAACATCTAGGACCAATCATCAAAGTTCTAAGATCAAAATCCCATATAAATGTTACAAATTTCAAAATGTTTCCTCAAAAAGAAATATTGTTAAAACTACCTTGAGCGCTTAGTCCTCTAGACTTCTCCTTCCTCTATCTTCCTCTATTCCTCTCCTTTCCTCACTCTACCTTGCTTATATTTTTTTCTCTCTCTTACTTGGACGAAATTCTAATATTATAAGGGTGGGTTTTGCTTAAATAGACTATCAAATAATTCAATTTTCGTGATCATGGGTCTACCTTATCACAATTAGGATGCACTTGGTTAATTTTTGGAAAACAAACAACTCATGTTCTTATCTTCCTCTTCCTTAGTCAAGATATGTAGAGGAAAATGAGATTTGTATTTTGAAAATTATGATAATATGTTCTTAAGACAAGGGACAAGGTCCGTTTAATTTAGGGATTCATTTCCTTTTTCTTTTTTCTTAATCAAGTATGATAGGTTTGCTTTTTTAGGTGGAAAATTTCCAACCCTTGAATCTTCCTTGCTTAGCTGAAATTATTTGTGTAGGATAAGGATGTTTTGTCATAATGTTATGTAATATTACCCACTTGCTAGGATATAGATGTTTTGTCCTAATGCCATGTATTTTCATACTACTTCCTAAAATTATGAATGTAGGATATCACACTAGTTGCTGAAATTTTGTCTTAATGCCATGTAACCTAATCTTTATTATTATTACACTATTATTTCATCACATAATTTATTTTATTTTATTTTTCCTCTTGGATTAGGGCTCATTCCTACCCATTTCCTTTGCTTTGGATAAAATTCTACCTTTCTTGAAGGGCTTGGTCACATTTTCATAATTTTTGGGGTATCGGTCCAACTTCTATATCCTAGTCCAAGTCTATATTTTACTTCTTACTTAGGTTATCCAATGGGCTTACTAGAAACTTATGTGAAGTGGAAAAAACTCTATATGAAGTGTACATAAGTAAAAGCCCAATTTATGGTTGGAGATGTTAAACTTAGAAATTTCTAACTCTTGAATTAAGAAAAATTACCCTAATCCAATCTTCTTAAAATTTTAAGACTTTTACTTACTTCACAAAAATTTATCTTCCTTACCAAAGAATTTTGCCTATCCTTAGTATGTTATTTCTAATTTTTTCTATTAGGTTTTCTCTCTTTACTTGTTCCCTTAATGTTAGAAACATTTTCTATGCATACACATATGGTGAAAAATTTCTATGGATTATATTTCCTTAGATATCTAAAAATTATCTAATAAATTTTATTTCCTTAATTAAATATTTATGTATCTTTAAAGAAACCAAATTAGGGATGTTACATTAAATATTTATGTACCTTTATTAATAAAAGAAACGAAATTAAGGATGTTACATTTCTCTCCCCCTAAAAGAAATTTAGTCCTCAAAATTTCAAAAATTACCTAATAAGAATAATTGCGGATATTTCTTACTCATGATTTCTTCCAACTCCCAAGTTGCTTCTTTTGCAGTCAAACCTTCCCATAACACCTTAACCAAGGGAATGATTTTATTTCTCAGTTGCTTCACGTCTGTGTCCAATATGGATGTAAGTACTTGCTGGTATGTCATGTTCTCGTTTATTTGGATTGGTTCATCCCGTATTATATGTGAGGAATTTGGAAGATACTTACGCAGTTGTGATACATGGAAAACATTATGCAGGTTGGACAAATTAGGTGGGAGGACAACTTGATATGCTAACGTCCTCACTTTCTTCAAAATTTGGTAGGGTCCCAAAAATCACAGACTTAGCTTTTTGGTCTTAAGAGACCTACCAACTCCAGTAGTTGGGGAGAGCTTCAGAAATACATGGTCTCCTTCCTTAAACTCCAAAGGTCTATGTCTCTTATCATAGTAACTCTTTTGCCGACTATGAGATGTAAGTATTTGGTCTTGTATCATCCGGATTTGTTCAGTGGTTTGTTGAACTAGATTAGGATCCAGCAAGTCCTTTTCTCCTACCTCAAACCACATAGTGGAGATCAGCACTTCCTATCGTATAACACTTCGTAGGGGACCATCTTAATACTAGAGTGATAACTATTATTATAAGAAAACTCCACTAAAGGTAGGTACTTATCCCATCCTTTACCTTGCTCTATCGCACAAGCCCTCAACATATCATATAGGATTTGAATGGTCCGTTCTGTCTGCCCGTCAGTCTGAGGGTGGTAGGCAGTACTGAACCGCAACTGGGTTCCAAAAGCCTTTTGTAACGCCTCCCAAAACCTCGATGTGAGCCTCGTATCTCTATCAGAAACAATATTTAAGGGAATTCTATGCAGTCTAACTATTTCTTGGACATACAACTGGGCTAATTTTTCCAGTGAAAAGTTAATCTTTATAAAAAGAAAGTGAGCAGATTTGGTTAATCTGTCTACTATTACCCAGATAGAGTCATGTCCAACTAAAGTCTTAGGTAAGCGCACCATAAAGTCCATCAAAATATTGTCCCATTTCCATTTTGGGATCTCAAGAGGTTGTAAAAATCCTGCTGGCTTTTGATGCTCTACCTTCACCTTCTAACAAATGAGACATTTCGCCACAAACTCGGCAATGTCCTTTTTTATCCCTGGCCACCAATACATCCTCTTTAAATCTTTCCTTAAAGATTGGACTGTGTATTTACTCTGATGTACTTCCTGAAGGATCTTAGTCCTTAACTCTCATTCTTGAGGGACACAAATCTTTCCCTGATACATGATTGCTCCATCTTCCATGACAGAAAATTTTTCTTGATCTTTATGATCCTGTAAGTATTGGTCGTGAGCTTGAGCCTCTTTGATTTGGGATCTAAGGTCACACCCTATACTTAAACCATTAATGATTATCTTCTTTGGAGTAAGAGTAGTGGCTAGCTTCGTAGTTTGAAACTCCTCTAGCATCTACATCTCATACACCATCATCTGACCCATGTGTAAAGATTTTCAACTCAAGGCATCAGCTATAACATTTGCCTTTCCTAGATGGTACTTTATCTCAAACTTGTAGTCATTGAGAAATTCTACCCATCTTTGTTGTCTCATATTTAACTCTTTCTTATCAAAAAGGTACTTAAGACTCTTATGATCACAATATACTTCAAATGTTACACCACACAAATAGTGTCGCCCAATCTTTAAGGCAAACACCACCATTGCCAATTGAAGATCATGGGTTGGATAATTTCCTTCATGGGGTCTTAGTTGCCTAGAGGCGTAAGCAACTACTCTCTTGTCTTGCATTAGCACACACCTTAGCCCTTTTCTTTAAAGTGTCATTATACACTTCAAAATGTCCTGTAGGGTCTGGAATAATTAAAATAGGAGGAGTGGTCAATTCTTTTTAAGCTCCTGGAAACTAGCTTTTACATTGATTAGTCCATTTGAAAGGACTTCCCTTCTTGGCCAATTTAGTCAATGGCAAGGCTATACGAGAGAAGTTTTGTATAAACCTCTTGTAGTATCCTGCCAAACCCAAGAAAATTTTGACTTCTGTAACTGTCTTTGGTCTTTCCCACTGAATCACTGCTTCTGTCTTGCTAGGGTCTACGACTACCCCTTTATTGGAAATGACATGTCCGAGAAATTTTACCTTTGATAGCCAAAATCTACACTTCTCCAATTTGGCATACAACTTTTTCTCTTTCAGCACTTGCAGTAGGATTCTGAGATGTTGTTCATGTTCTTTCTCACTCTTAGAATATATCAAGATGTTATCAATGAATACTACCACAAATTGATCAAGGTGTTATGTTCAGATAAAAGGAAGTGAGATGCTTCCATGGACGGCGTTGCCAGTAAAGATCCCGATGTCAGCACCACCTCCTCACCCTTTGTGTTTTAAGGGTGGTGTGCTGTATGGGGACTTTTTATTTGTATTGTAATTATGACTAGTATTGTATTATGAATACTTATATGGGATTTGTAATATACATATATGGGTATTTATGAAAATATATATTGTTATGAGAATTGTGATAAAAAGAAAAAAAATATGGTGTTACATAGTTGGTATCGGAGAAGGTCGATCCTAGGCGACCATTGGGTGGGTGGTCACCTAGGTTGACTTAGTGGAGTCTTACATGGTTATGTGGTAATGTTGAGTAAGGTAGCGGATAAATTCAGTAGGAAATTACTAGTGTTTCCTAACTGTATACTTGAGTGGTGTGATGCTTACTGTAAGTTTTTAAAACCACTGTTGAGATTGATCACCTCGATAAAAACTAATATTTTGCTTCACTAATATAGTAAGTGATGGCACCACCGAGAAAGAATCCGACAAGCAGCTCAGATGCTACTTTAAACAACATAGCTGCAGCTATGCAAGCTCAGGCAGCTGCAATGAATCAAACTTTGTTTGATTCTAATGCAAGTTATTATTTTATAGCCATAGAATTTTTGAGAAAATTAGAATACCCTATTGTTAAGTTACTGTATGAGTTGGCAGTAGTGACACCTACAAGAGGGAAAGTAGTTATCTCCTCATTGTGTCTGAATTATTCTGTTGAGATAAGTAAACAGATCCTTTGTAGTGGATCTAGTCTGTCTACCCTTGGACAGTATTAATGTTATCTTAGATATGGATTGGTTAAGTAAGAACTGAGTCCTTCTGGATTGCTGCAATAAGACTTTTAAGTTTCTTGCGGAGTCTCCGGAGAACCAAAAGTATAGTGTTATCAATGCTCACAGACTCAATAAAGAGTTGAGAGAGGCAGACCTGAGTTGTGTCTTCCTGTATGCTATTAGTCCGAATACAGACCATGAACTACTTAGGATTCTGATAGTCAATGAGTTTCCAGAGGTTTTTCCTTTTGAGATCTCCGAACCTCCACCGAAGAGAGAAGTGGAATTTTCCATAGATTTGGCACCAGAAGCAAGGTGCTCAATGTTTTTCAAAAATTGAATTGATTTGAAATCTGGATATCATCAATTAAAGATAAAAAAAAAGAGGATATTGCAAAAGTTGCTTTCAAGATTCATCATAGACACTATGAGTTTTGGTGATGTCATTTAGTTTGACAAATGCCCAGCTGCATTTGTAACATCCCGTAATTTTTAGATATTTTCCTTAGAAATTCTTCACCTTACATATATGCATAGAAATGTTCTAATATTAATGGAATAGGTAAAGAAAGAAAATCTAAGAGGAAATATTAGAAATAAACATGCTAAAGAAAGGTGAAATTCTTAGGTAAAGAAAGATAAATTTTTGTGAAGTAAGTAAAGGTCTTAAAATTTCAAGAAGATCGGATTAGAGTAATTTTTCTTAATTTAAGAGCAAAAGTTACTAAGTTTAGTATCTCCACCCGTAATTGGGCTTTAACCTATGGAAACTTCATATAGAGTTTTTCTACTTCACATGAATTTTTAGCAAGCCAATAGGATAGCCCAAGGAAGAAATAAAACATAGACTTGGACTAGGATATAGAAATTGGATCGGTAGCCCAAAAATCATGAAAATGTGACCAAGCCCATTATGAAAGGTAGAATTTTAACCAAAGTAAAGAAAATGGGCAAGAATGAGCCCAAACCCAAGAGGAAAAAAATAAAAATAAAAATAAAATTAAAGTGATGAAATAATGGTGTAATCAAGATTAGGTGACATGGCATTAAGACAAAAATTTAGCAAGTGGTGTGATTCTACATTCATCATTTTGGCAAGTGGCATAATAATACAAGGCTTTAGGACAAAAACATCTATATCCTACAATCATAATTTTAGCAAGTGGTATGATAAGACATAGCATTAGGACAAAACATCTCTATCCCACATAAATAATTTCAACCAAATAATGGAGATTGAAGGGCTAGAAATTTGCCACTTAAAAAGGCAATCTATCATAGTTGATTAAGACAAAAGAAAAGTAAATGAATCCCTAAATCAAAGGGACCTTGTCCCATATCTTAAGAACATATTATCATAATTTTCAAAATACAAATCTCCTTTTCCAATGCATACCTTGACTAAAGAAGAGGAAGACAAGAACATAAGTTGTTTGTTTTCCAAAAATTCAACAAAGTGTATCCTAATTGTGATAAGGTAGACCCATGATCATGAAAGGTGAATTATTTGGTGGTCTATATAAGAAAACCCAGATTTACAACATTATAATTTTGTCCAAGTGAGGGAGAGGAAAAATAGAAGCAAGGTAGAGTGAGGAAAGGAGAGGAAGAAAGGAAGAAAGAGAAAGGAGAAGTCTAGAAGACTAAGTGCTCCAAGTAAGTTTAACAATATTTATTTTTGAAGAAAACTTTTGAAACTTATAATATTTATATGAGATTTTGATCTTAGAACTTTGATGATTGGTCATGGATGTTGCTATATCATGTTACATATTGATCTTGCATGTGATGTATGTTTGAATACTTAGGTTGGTGTAGATAGTTCTGCATGGGTATGGCTATGGTTGGCAGAATTTTAAGCTTCGGTATTTTAATTTCTGGGAACAATCTATAAGGAGTTAAAATAAATGGTTCACATAATAATTAAATATATATGTGTCACGGATTTATACCCACTGGAATCATTCAATGTGGAGTCCATATGAGGGAGATATGAGCCGATTAGTAGGCAAAGGTCAGAAAATGGTTCATCAGGGAAGAATATGTTAGGATAGTTTCTACATTTTACTTTTTGGGAATTATCTGTAGGGAATTAAAGAAAATGATTAACATACGATTTAAAGATATATGTGTCATGGATATTTAGACACTCGAATCATTCCATTTGGAGTCCTTATGAGGAAGATATGAGCCAAATAGTAGTCAAAGGTCAGAAAAAGGTTCATCAGGGAAGAATATTTTAGGATAGCTTCGGTATTTTAATTTCTGGGAAGTATTTGTAGGGAATTAAAATAAATGGTTAACATAGGAATTAAAGATATATGTGTCATGGATTTTTAGGCACTAGAATCATTCAATTTGGAGTCCATATGAGGGAGATATGAGCCAATTAGTAGTCCAAGGTCAGAAAATGGTTCATCAAGGAAGAATATGTTAGGATAGTTTCTGTATTTTAATTTCTGGGAATTATCTGTAGGGAATTAAAGTAAAAGATTAACATAAGAAATAAAGATATATGTGTCATGGATTTTTAGGCACTGGAATCGTTCAATTTAGAGTCCATATGAGGGAATTATGCTCTGATTAGTAAGAGAAGGTTAGATGTGATGAAAACCTACATCAAGAAAATAAAGAAGTAAAAGTAATATTTAAAAAAGAAGATGAATCTTATATTTGAAAATAATAAATGACTAGTATAGCTATAGCCATTGCCATTGTATGAACTTCTTACCATCTTAAGTGTGAAATTTTGACCTGGAAATATTTTATAAAGTGATATTTGAAATGGTTATGTTCATGGCATGATTACCAATGATTTATGGTAATAGGTATATTTTGATGAACATACTTGTTTTTGAAAGCATATTTTTCGCTATCATTGTGAAAAGAAAAGAAAAGAAATGAGCACGGTCACATGGTAATCCGTGTGGTGCACCAGTAGGGGACGCCCTACCAACGGTTATGATCATGATAATGAGAAAAGAAAGAGAAAGTGGGCCATGTCGGACAGAGCGAGAAAAGCCCGTACCGAAGAGTAGAGGATACTCACCCTGACTGGGGTAGCTTGAAATGAGAATAAGTTGATGGCCATCATAAGATATTTTGAAAATAGTTAATCCTGTAATACATATCATTACAGTATGATTTTTATGTGCATAGATATAATGCATTCATGTGACCAAAGATATTTTCTGTAGTTTATACAGCTGAACATGACGTGATGAGCTTTACTGATGATAATTTATTGTTGAACTTACTGGGATTTAATTCTCACTATATTTCCATATCATGTTCAGAAAATTATTTATACAGCTTTTGTTTCTAAGGCTCTGGCTTTTAGTGCACATTGGATCGAGTTACTTTATGTTGGGCAGATTTCAGAATCAAATAAGATGTTTGTGGTCGAGTTGGCTCAGATCCCGGTGAAGGTGCAACCACCCGCACCTGTATCTCCGGAATTGGTCAACCAAAATGAACAAGATGTAAATATTTATGTGTTTGATATGTTATACGTATGTTTTGATTAATGACATGTATGTGAACTCAATATTGTATAATAATACAGGAAAAAAAGAGGTTGTTACAGCATTCATGAACTTAGTAAATAGAGTATTTAAGTTATTCTTGGATAAATTTAGTATTGTATTTATTAACGAAATATTCTTCCACCGAAAAACGGTAGCTTTGAATTAACTTTTGGCACATATATTCAAAATTTGTGGCCACCGATTCTTGCCGAATTTAGCAACTAGATTTTGTTTATAGATTTTCAAGAATTACGGCCACCGATTTTAATTTTCTTCAATGCTTTGCCCAAATTTTTGACTTTCTATTTTGGCACCGTTTTCTATTATATTTTTTGTCTGTTTCACTGCATTCTCCTGCATTAATGGTTGGCATTAAATGCAAGATTCTTTTCCCTTATTACAAGAAAAGCTAATTTATTTTCTTTGAAACTCAATTATTATGATGTTCGAGTGATTAGTAAGTTAAAATAATGGAGATTTTGATAGGATTTATCTACCAAAGAACGTACTTCAAAAAAAATTATTATATCAAGTATGTATAACTGTGTAAGTTGGCAGATTATGTGCAAATTAGAAAGAATAATGAGTTTACAGCATATACTGATGGAGTACTAAGGTATGGAGGACACCTAAGTTTATTTAAAGTAGTTGAGTAGGGAAAGGAGATTTTATAAAATAGCCATAGATTGTGAAACCCAAGGCAATAAGGATATAATAAGATATGAAAAAAATTGTATTTTTTTTCGTTGTTTGGTATGTCAGCAAATAAAAAAAAATTGGATATATTGTTTCAAGAGAACTATTCAAGAAGCCTAAGGATCTTTGTTAGATTATAGTATAGTTAATAGTAAATCCAAATGATGTGTTTATGCATTAGAAGTTATGCTTCAGGTATTTTTATATAATTTTAGTAAAAATTTGGAGAAAATCATTTATCCTTAGTTAAACTTACCCTTGTTAGTAATTATTAGGCCAACATACAAATGGCACTATTTGAGGTTTTACATGAAACATTGTAGGTCTCCCAATGGGTGAGTGAGTTGAGTAAAGTTAAGTCCACGGTATATAGGATCAGCCTAGTAGCTTACCATTTGACTTTGCTATTTGAATTGAGTAATGTTCATTCAATCTTTCACGTGTCTATACTACGAAAGTATCCACCAAACCCAACACATGTTATTCAATGTTGGAAAATTTAGTTAGGCAAAGATTTGTCATATGAGAAAAAAATTAGTGACCATAGTAGATAGAAAAATGAAGAAATTACATTCAAAAGAAATACTACAGTGAGAGTGATGTGGTAGAAGAAGCCACGTGGGAAAAAGAGGATGTCATGAGACAAAAATACCTGTAACTATTTGAAGACAGATAGGTTTTGAATTTTGGGGACAAAATTCCTTTTTAGGGGGGAGAACTGTAACATCCCTGATTTTTCCCTAAAATACTTTACGTAATCTTTAATGTAAGGGTCGTATTGTAATGCTTTTAGAGAGTGACAATTATGTAATTTCAATAGACTAGTAATGTGATATTTGAATTGGTTATGTTCATGGCATGATTACCAATGATTTCTGGCTATTATTGTGAAAAGAAAAGAAATGAGCACGATCACATGGAAAATCCGTGTGGTGCACTAGTAGGGGATGCCTTACCAACGATTATGATCATGTTAATGAGAAAAGAAAGAGAAAGTGGGCCATGTCGGACGGAGCGAGAAAAGCCCGTACCGGAGAGTAGAAAATACTCACCCTGACCGGAGTAGCTTGGTATGAGAATAAATTGATAGTCATCATATGATATTCTGAAAATAGTTAATCCTGTCATACATGTCATTATTGTACGATTCTCATGTGCATTCATGTGACCAAAGATATTTGTTGTAGCTTATACAGTTGAACATGACGTGAAGAGCTATATTGATGATCATTTATTGTTGAACTTACTGGGATTTAATTCTCACTATATTTCCATGTCATGTTCAGAAGAATAATTATGCAGATTTTCTCTATGGCACTGGCTTTTAGCGTATGTTGGATCGAGTTACTCTATTTTGAGCTGATCCCAGTAATATATATGGTGTCTATGGACGAGTTGACTAAGATCCCGGTGAAGGTGCAACCACCCGCACCCGTATCTCTGGAACTGGTCAACAGGGATGAATAAGATGTAATTATATATGTGTTAGACTTTTGTACAAATGTTATTGATTAATGATATCTATGTAAACTCTGTATTGTATAAATTAAATAAATGTTATTTTGAGTTAAGTTGTAACAAGGTAATAACTTCATGGTATTTAAAAAAAAATTACTTAAATGGAGTTCTTACAGTTAATATGAACTACGATCACAACTACTGTACATATACATGCTTGCCGTTATTTTTGAAAATTTCACCTTCAATTTAGCTTATATCCACCAATCACTCACATAGTTGTTCTAATTATTCCCAGCCTATTCACATATCTATCATAAGTATGTCATTCTTTGAGTTCTATAAATACACACATTAATATCTTTACCTTCTCATACTCAAAACTAGGGTGTGTGCAGTTATGGAAGGAATCGCATTCCGTCAATTTCAAAATATTTGTGTCTTTTGTGGTTCTAATCTTGGAAAAGATGGAGAGTATGTGAAAGCAGCACGAAACCTGGGTATGGTGTTGGCTAGGAGAAAAATTCATTTAGTCTATGGTGGAGGTAACCGTGGGTGAATGGGGTGTGTGTCTACAACTATACATGGAGGAGGATGTCAAGTTCTAGGTATTATTTCGACAGCCTTAACTGCATCCAACATCACAGGAAAAACAATTGGGGAAGAATTTAGGGTTGCTTCCATGCATGAGCGCATGGCTAGAATGATGAGTAATGATGATGCCTTCATTGCCTTACCAAAGGGTTTTGGTACTTCAGAAGAGATTTTCCAAAGAGTCTCTTAGGCACAACTAAATATGCATCACAAACCGATAGGTTTGTTAAATGTCAACCACTTATTTGATGGTTTGTTGTCTTTTCTTGATCATGCTGTGGAACAAAGGTTTATCCCACACTCAGCATGACGAATTCTCATCTCAACTTCAAATGCTGAGGAGTTAATTGATGCTTTACAAGAATATGTTCATGTACCTGATCAAACTATGGCTCGAATAGATTAGAAGACAGACAACCGTGGAAAGCACAAGTTAGATTTGGATCTTCATCTGTAGTTGTAATAAGATGTGGACAATGTTGTACCACTTTTACTTTCTTAAGGTCAACTTGGATACCATCTTGCTAGTCACATACCTTAAGAAAGTAATATTACTAAGTCAGAATTCGTATTTTGAAAACTTAGCATATAGCTGATACTCCCTTGGAGTTTGTAAAACTATCTTTAAATGTTGCTTATGATCCTCTGAACTCTTAGAATATCCTAGTATATCATCAATAAATATAATAAAAAATTGATTCAGGGATGACTTAATTATTATTCATTAAATCTATGAATGCAGCTGGGGCATTTGTCAATTCAAATGACATCACTAAAAACTCATAGTGTCCATACCAAATCCTAAAAGAATGTTTTTTTGGAATATCCTCTTCCCTTATCCTTAATGGATGATATTTAGATCTCAAATCAATTCAATTTTTCTTTTTGAAAAATGTTGAGCACCTTGTAACTGGTCAAACAAATAATCCATATGAGGTAATGAGTGTTTATTTCACAATGTCACCTTATTCAACTATCTATAATCTATGCACAATCACAATGATACATATTTCTTTTCTACAGATAAAACTGGGGCACTCCAAGAAACAGTACTAGAGTTTTTGAATCCCTTGTCTATCACGTCTTGTAACTAATTCTTTTTCAGTTCCTTAAGTTCAGTGGGTGCTATTCTATATGGGAATATAGACACTGGTTAGGTTCCAGGAAATAAATCAATGCCAAATTCTATTTATCATTTCAGAATAATCCAGAAAATTCCTCAGGAAATACATTAGAAAATTCTCTAACCACTAGAACTTGATTTACAATGGTATACTTTATATTAACATCTCTCACCACTGCCAAATATTCTTAGCACCTTTTTGTAATTACTTATAGGCTGCTAAAGCAGAGATTATATTACTAGATACCTCGCTACGGTCTCCTTGTATCAAGAAAGAAAATTCTTCAAAAATATTGAATTTAATCACCTTAAAATGACATTCCAAAATGGTATGGCATGATACCAACCAATCCATTCTCAGTATCACATAAAAGTCTACCATTTCTAGACAACCGGGTAAACAGATGTCACATTCAGAAACCATCATATTTGGTATCTGTCTTAATTCTATAAATTCCTTGGCACACCTATCCTTTTTACTTCCAAGCAGAATTGACCCATAAATATATTTTTTTAGATGCCATAATATTCAATCTATCTTATAGTAGAAACTTTATCAACTTGGAATAGAAAGGAATTTGAAACCCTATAGAATCCCTCAGTAGCACCTGAAGTATAAATATGTCTGGCTCATATCCATACTAAAGGTCCTACTAAAGAATCCCTTGCTCCAATAGCCATAGGGAAACCTAATTCTCTGATACCAACTTGTAACGCCCCCAATTTACGTTACGTAAAATAAACATTTTTTTCCCGCAATCAGATATTCTCCATAAAGATGCACAATTCAATTCTTTGTCATTTCTCTCATGTATACATAATATACATACCAAGTCTATAAACATCAAAGTATAGCAGAAACGGGGATCCAGCCTATAGTGTTTAGAGCACTCTCAAATACAAACACAGTATAATTCAAAAATCGTTAGCCTTGGAAGCAACGTAGACTCACCCACAGAATATGTCACCTAACTAATCACCTATCTATAGGATAAGACTCTGTATTCTCATCTAAAAAATGTGGAAATATCATGTAGTAAGTTTGACAATTCAGTGAGTAAATAATTCTTACTATGACCTCTTAGGTCAACATATGGATGTACTTATATTTTAAAATTTGTCACATAGATAATATAGTTTAGAAGTACATTCATATGGGACTCGTATTTCAAATATTCTCAATTCAAAGGATATTCAGATATCCAAAACCATAAGCAGCACGATATGATCATTAAACAAATGTTGTTATGCTCAAATGTATAAGCTATAGTAAAATATTAAAATTTGGAGATAAAATCATCAATTTTAATGCACCTGCCTCACTCGGTGATTTGGTCAATGCAATAAAAACATAATTCATTTTTTATACGCATATTGACTGATCGACTACAATCATAATAAGTGATCAGGGAATGTGAGTACAACACCCTCCTACCCCACCCCCCCCCCACATTACCATTGTCACCCGGTTGAAGCAGCCCTCCCCCAGCTCACTCAAGCTAATAGGTCAACCCCTATTCGATACCATCACAAGCCATATAACCCGTCGATATTTATCATTACATATAAATACATGTAAAATTATCAAGCAACTCGCCATGAGCTTTACGCTTGCTATAACTACCAAGCAACTTGCCATGAGCTTTACGCTTGCCATTCAATCTCATTTATATTATGACATGCATCATTTTCACAAGTATATAGTTTTACAAATCAATGCATCGTGCACATAATATTCACTTTATCAAATAATGATAAATACATTTAGAACCACATATTCAATGAGTTCCAAAATCCATTTCAAAAACCATACTCTTCTTGAACTATGTGCCAATTTGTAAGAAAAATAAATATTTTAACACATTTCAGAAATTTATGATAGCATAAATAATTCTAAGTGGAAACAATTATACATTTATAATTCAAGAAGAGCATAAGGTGAATCGTAGAAAGAATTATCTACTCACAGAGTAAGGCTTTAGATTGGACAGCCCTAAAATGTACTTTTCCAATCCACATTTGACTAAACAGACTTCAAAACTGTGTTTGGAGGGTCCAATAGTCAAGGAAATGACTCCGGGAATTTGGTCACTATTCATGGCCGAAAAACACTATTCACCACTAGAAAATACTATTCACTAAGAACAAAAAGTTGTTAGATAGCTAAAAAATTTCATATCCGAAGGTTGATCTAGCTCCTAAATCCATCTATGATGTCAGATTTCTAATTTGAGGTCTCTAAGTAAGAGTTTTAGAGTTTACCTTTTTCTGAGATTTTTTACTTCCAATCTACGACGATTCAATGGCTGATTTGAGAAATTGTTCAGTCAAAATCGTAGTACTCTCCGTCCTGAATCCATTGGTACCATTAGTTTTGAGATCAGAGGCCTGTAGACACTCTAGATCTAGAGAGAAAATATGGAGGTACTATTCACTATTCACACTATTCATTTTCCTCTTTGTTTTATCCTTCTGCATTCCATCTCCCCCTTCCCTTTTTATTTTTTTTATAATAATAATAATTATTATTTAATAATTAAATATTTAGATTTATTTTTATTTTATTTCATATATATCATATAAATATCGTTTTTTATCCTAAAACATCCCAACAATTTCTAAAAATTTGCATTCTCATAAAACTTTAGTTAAACTCTTAAATAATGACTTTTCTTGATAAAAATATTAATAAAACAAATCAAAAAATAAATATATTTATACGTAATAAAAGAAAGAATATTTCTAAAAATACAACAAAAATTTATTAGAGGTTAATATAATTATTTTAAACAAAACAATAATTATTTTACTTAAAAGTATACTTGCTTTTAGCAAAACATAATCATTTTTAAACAAATAAAAATATATTTGTTTATAACAAAATATTATTATTTAAAAATAAAATTACGGGATATTATGTATTGCGACAGTTGAGTGAAGTAAATGTCATATTCTATGACTGTCACTGTCGAGACGTATTTCAACTCCTTAATTTCCCTTGCATGGGCATCTCTAACACTTTTAGTTAAAAAGCGATTCATAAATGCCTTTCTAAACTCATTTTATTATAAATGTGGTGCTATATTGCTTAATTAGAGTTTAAACAATGTTTGAGCCATCCCTAATAGCTAAAAAGTAACTAGCTTTACAGACCTCTTATATGAGCATCCCAAATCTTTGTAAATCTTCTCTACAGTATCTATAAAATCTTACAAATCCTAATAGCTAGGTAGCCTTGTAAAAAAAGGCAATCTTATTTTCAAAAGTTGTGTCAAACTCACATTTGTGCTAGCAAACTTACTAACTCATTCCACTAGTTCCACCAATGCTTGAGCTACAATAGCTAGCCTTGGTTGCTAGGGTTCCTTTTGGCCTTCTCCCTAGCTATGTTTTCAATTGCCCTTTATATTCATTGCATGGTAGCCACCATATCTGTAACATCCCGTAATTTTTAGATATTTTCCTTATAAATTCTTCACCTTACATATATGCATAGAAATGTTCTAATATTAATGGAATAGGTAAAGAAAGAAAACCTAAGAGGAAATATTAGAAATAAACATGCTAAAGAAAGGAGAAATTCTTAGGTAAGGAAGATAAATTTTTGTGAAGTAAAGGTCTTAAAATTTCAAGAAGATTGGATTAGGGTAATTTTTTTTCCTAATTTAAGAGTAAAAGTTACTAAGTTTAATATCTCCACCCATAAATTGGGCTTTCACCTATGGACACTTCATATAGAGTTTTTCTTCTTTACATAAATTTTTAGCAAGCCAATAGGATAGCCCAATGAAGAAATAAACCATAGACTTGGACTAGGATATAGAAATTGGACCGATAGCCCAAAAATCATGAAAATGTGACCAAGCCCATTTTGAAAGGTAGAATTTTAACCAAAGTAAAGAAAATGGGAAAGAATGAGCCCAAACCCAAGAGGAAAAAAGAAAATAAAATAAAAATAAAGTGATGGAATAATGGTGTAATCAAGATTAGGTGATTTGACATTAAGACAAAAATTTAGCAAGTGGTATGATAATACAAGAATTTAGGACAAAACATCAATATACTACACTCATAATTTTAGCAAGTGGGTAATAATACATAGCATTATGAAAAAACATCTTTATCCCACACAAATAATTGCAACCAAATAATGGAGATTCAAGGGCTAGAAATTTGCCACTTGAAAAGACAAATCTATCACACTTGATTAAGGCAAAAGAAAAAGGAAATGAATCCCCAAATCAAAGGGATCTTGTCCCATATCTTAAGAACATATTATCATAATTTTCAAAATACAAATCTCCTTTTCCTATGCATATCTTGACTAAGGAAGAGAAAGACAAGAACATAAGTTGTTTGTTTTCCAAAAATTCAACCAAGTGTAATCTAATTGTGATAAGGTAGACCCATGATCATGAAAGGTCAATTATTTAAGGGTCTATTGAAGAAAAAACCCACCCTTACAACATTAGAATTTTCCTTCAAGTGAGGGAGAGGAAAAATAGTAGCAAGGTAGAGTGAGGAAAGGAAAGGAAGAAAGGAAGAAAGAGGAAGGAGAAGTCTAGAAGACTAAGTGCTCCAAGTAAGTTTAACAATATTTCTTTTTGAAGAAAAGTTTTGAAACTTATAATATTTATATGAGATTTTGATCTTAGAACTTTGTTGATTGGTCATGGATGTTGTTATATCATGTTACATATTGATCTTGCATGTGATGTATGTTTGAATACTTAGGATGGTATAGAAAGTTTTGCATAGGTTTGGCTATGGGTGGCAAAATTTTAAGCTTCTGTGTTTTAATTTCTGAGAATTATCTGTAGGGAATTAAAATAAATAGTTAAAATTAAAATTAAAGATATATGTGTCACGGATTTTTAGCCATTGGAATCACTCAATTTGGAGTTCATATGAGGAAGATATGAGCCGATTACTAGTCAAAGGTCAGAAAATGGTTCATCAGGGAAGAATATGTTAGGATAGCTTCTGTGTTTTAATTTTTGAGAATTATCTGTAGGGAAATGAAGTAAATGGTTAACATAAGAATTAAAGATATATGTGTCACGGATTTTTAGGCCACTGAAATCATTCAATTTAGAGTTCATATGGGGTAGATATGTTCCGATTAGTAAACAAAGGTCAGAAAATGGTTAATCAGGGAAGAATATGTTAGGATAGCTTCGGTGTTTTAATATCGGGGAACATTCTATAACGAATTAAAAAAATGGTTAACATATTAATTATAGATATATGTGTAACGGATTTGTAACCACTGGAATCATTCAATTTAGAGTTCATATGAGGTAAATATGTTCTGATTAGTAAACAAAGGTCAGAAAATGGTTAATGGGGGAAGAATATGTTAGGATAGCTTCGGTGTTTTAATTTCTGGGAAGTTTCTATAAGGAATTAAAATAAATGGTTAACATATGAATTATAGATATATGTGTCACGGATGTTTAGCCACTGGAATCACGTAATATGGAATTCTTATGAGGGAGATATGGATAGATTAGTAGGTAGAGGTCAGAACCTATCCGAGAAGAAATAACCTGTACATTGAGGGAGTAATATCACCTTGATTTATTAATATTTCGCTACAATGTTCAACATAATAGTTTTAGATAAGTGTTTTATCTTGAAATTGACACCAAGATCACCTACATCGGAGTTAAATTGAGGGAGGTATGCTCTGATTAGTAAGAGAAGGTTAGATATGATGAAAACCTGCATCAAGAAAATAAAGAAATAAAATTAATATTTAAAAAAGAAGACGAATCTTATAAATGAAAATAATAAATGACTAGTATATGCCATAGCCATTGCCATTGTATGAACTTCTTACCATCTTAAGTGTGAAATGTTGACATGGAAATATTTTATAAAGTGATATTTGAAATGGTTATGTTTATGGCATGATTACCAATGATTTTTGGTAATAGTTATATTTTGTTGAACATACTTGTTATTGAAAGCATATTTTTGGCTATCATTGTGAAAATAAAAGAAATGACCACGGTCACATGGCAATCCGTGTGGTGCACCAGTAGGGGACGCCCTAGCAACAGTTATGATTATGATTATGAGAAAAGAAAGAGAAATTGTGCCATGTCGGACGGAGCGAGAAAAGCCCGTACCGAAGAGTAGAGGATACTCACCCTAACTGGGGTAGCTTGAAATGAGAATAAGTTGATAGCCATGATATGATATTCTGAAAATAGTTAATCCTGTCATACATATCATTACTGTATGATTCTTATGTACATAGATATAATGCATTCATGTGACTAAAGATATTTTTTGTAGTTTATACAGCTGAACATGACGTGATGAGCTATATTGATGATGATTTATTGGTGAACTTACTGGGATTTAATTCTCACTATATTTCCATATCATGTTCAGAAAATTAGTTATGCAACTTTTTTCTATGGCTTTGGCTTTTAGTGCACATTGGATCGAGTTACTTTATGTTGGGCAGATCTCAGAATCAAATAAGATGTTTGTGGTCGAGTTGGCTCAGATCCCGGTAAAGGTGCAACCACTCGCACCTGTATCTCTGTAATTGGTCAACCAAAATAAACAAGATGTAAATATCTATGTGTTTGATATGTTGCATGTACGTTTTGATTAATGACGTGTATGTGAACTCAATATTGTATAATAATAAAGAAAAAAGAAGGTTGTTACATAATTGGTATCAGAGCAAGTCGATCTTAGATGGCCAGTGGGTGGTTGGTTATCTGAATCGATCTTATAGTATCTTGAGTATGTTGTGGTAGTGCTGTGTAGGGGATCAATGATTTCATATAGGCAAGAAATTACTAGTTTTTCCTATCTATATGCCGAGGTGGTGTTATGACTGCTGTTAATTTTTTTTTAAAACTTACTATTGGGCTTGATCACCTCAATAGTAGCATAACTTTATTTTTTGCCACAGTAGGAAATGGCACCACCAAGGAGGGATCCAGTAAACAATGCGGAGGAAACCTTGCCACAGCAATTCGAGAATTTTATATTGATTTACTCCTTAGAACCCAACTAGTATCTATATCCCTATATAGAATGATATCAATTGAATTAAAAAATAAATAGTTACAAGACTTGTTAGACAAGGGATTTAAATGCCCTAGTACTTTTATTCAGAGTGCTCCAGTTCTATCTGTGAAAAAGAAAGATGGATCACTATGACTATGCATAGATTGTAGACTGTTGAATAAGGTGATAGTGTAGAATAAAAACCCATTACCTCATATAGATTACCTGTTTGACCAGTTATAAGGTGTTCAATATTTTTCCAAAAATTGATTTGGGATATGAGTAACATTAATTAAGGATAAGAGAAGAGAATGTACGAAAATTTTATTTTAGGACTTATTATGGTCATTATAAGTTCTTGGTGATGTCATTTAAATTGACAAATATCTTAGTTGCATTCATAGATTTAATGAATGGTAATTAGGTCATCCTTGGATCAATTTGTTATTATATATATTGATGATATACTAGAATATTTCAAAATT
Organism: Gleditsia sinensis; assembly: GCA_037074535.1. Taxonomy (NCBI): domain Eukaryota; kingdom Viridiplantae; phylum Streptophyta; class Magnoliopsida; order Fabales; family Fabaceae; genus Gleditsia; species Gleditsia sinensis. Next base: position 30,112,953 of record CM073463.1, read on the forward strand.
TTAGAGAATCATAAGCAACATTCAAAGATAGTTTTACCAACTCTAAGTGAGTATGGTTCGTAAAGATGGTATCCAAGTAGACTCTAAGAAAGTAAAAGTGGTACAACTATGGCTCAAATAGTTAATCCTGTCATACATATCATTACTGTATGATTCTTATGTGCATAGATATAATGCATTCATATGACCAAAGATATTTTTTATAGTTTATATAGCTGAACATGACGTGATGAGCTATATTGATGATGATTTATTGTTGAACTTACTGGGATTTAATTCTCACTATATTTCCATATCATGTTCAGAAAATTAGTTATGCATCTTTTTTCTATGGCTTTGGGTTTTAGTACACATTGGATCGAGTTACTTTATGTTGGGCAGATCTCAGAATTGAATAAGATGTTTGTGGTCGAGTTGGCTCAGATCCTGGTGAAGGTGCAACCACCCGCACCTGTATCTCCGAAATTAGTCAACCAAAATAAACAAGATGTAAATATCTATGTGTTTGATATGTTGCATGTATGTTTTGATTAATGACGTGTATATGAACTCAATATTGTATAATAATAAAGAAAAAAAAATGTTGTTACAATATTAGCCATAACCCTTTCTTGAGGACAATCGGGTGCTGTCATAGCCTCTGGAGCTTCACTTATATCATTACTCCATTCAGTTTACCTAGATGTCTTCATGGTTGTAATACCTTAACTACTTTCCCCAGTCCTATAATTAGACAGCCTTTTACAATGTTTCCTTAAAACTAGGACTGTAGACTGAGAATATTCTTTAATTATCTGCTTATGTCCCGTAGATTTTCTAGCAACTGCTTTGGTTCTGGGCAAAATTTTACACTATTCAAAATAAGAGACATATCTCAAAAAATCATAAACATTTATAGCATGACTCATATAGAAAAATTGACTTGGAATATGAAAGATAACATCCTATCAATCCCTTTAGCAGCACTTTGGGTATAAATATGTCTAGGTCATCCCATATTCATGGTACTACTAAAGAATCTTTAGCTTCATGAAGGCTCTAATACCATTTTGTGACAACCCCTGTTGGAGAAACACATGACCGGCATATGTAAGGGGTTAATCCCATCCCGTAAGCCTTAAAACCAAACTCAATCATCAAGAATATTCTCCATCATGCAAAGGGTGCAAAACCATTTTCATGCATAAATATACATAAGAATATATGTATCAAGATCTCAATTAGCCAAAGGCCACAACTTAAAAAGAAAATCATTTTTATCCATACATGATATGGAAGCAGGGATTCTACCTATAGTTTATGGAGCTACACCTAGAGTGCAAACGTTCAATGCAACAAAATAAAACATAGATCCCTTAAAGTAACATCAGGATCACCGTTGGAGGACTCTTACTCACTACACAGATGGAGTTGAATCAAGCTTCTGATACTATATGAAAAGGTAAACATGAAGAGGGATGGGCATGAAACTCAATGAGTAGACAATCCCTATTATAGAGGAAACAAGACAAGCAAGGCATAAGTTTTTCATAAAGAAATTTAAATAAAGATAAGAGTAAAGAAACATTAAGTATATAATCCATAAAGTAACATATTAAGACCTAAGAGAAAATTTAAAGACATAAATTCTATAATGAAAGAATTTAAGATCAAAATGTAAAAACTAATATTTATATAAGAAAGTAACTCTAGAAATACAAGTAAATTGACTATTCGTTTAAAATGACCATGCACAGGAGAATTCCACATCAGAAACAAAATTGATTTTTCAAGCACATAGCAAGGGAAAGAGAAATTACCACCTGTGAAGCAAAAGGTTATAAAGTAGTATTCAATGTGCACTAAGGCTAGCATTCACTACTGCTAACTAGCAGTGTTTTCAACAAAGATTCCTCCAAGAAAGGTTAAATAAGATCGAGTTTAAGTTTTATGAAATTAATATAAAATGATTTTTATAAAGCAACTCATCCATCAAGTTAATATAACCATAAACATATTTTAATATAGGTAATGAATCTTCCATTCCAAACCACACATCATTAAATAACGTACTAATACATTATTCTATCAATATTTAAATTGCATTCCCAACCATGTTGATGGAGGTTTTATGTACAAATAAGCTCATCTTGTACCTAAGGGTCCTAATGAGACATGAGTAAATAGCTTCAAGAAATTTAAAGTAATTTAGGAGACCACGATAATAGAAATTTTCAAGAAATCCATCAACCATGGGTTATATTCAAAAGCATTTAAATAACATACAAAATGTTAAACTCAAAATAATTTAAAGAGAAACATAAAATTTGAGGCTACAGTAAGTATTATCTACTCACAGACTAAGGGTTTTGGACTTAGTGAACCCTGATCACTAACTTCCAACTTCTAACTGACCAAATGGGCTTTAATTTTGAGTATAGGATGTCTTAAAACCTATATATTATTTTTCCAATTTGAGGCCTCTAAGTAAGTTTATTTAAAACTTACCTCTTACGACTTTCTTCTCCAACTTTTTGGTGAGATTTCAGTGACTTTTCGGTCAAATCAATTTATGGGAATCAAAGCTCCATTTCCCATGAGTTTAACGGTACCTTCATTGTTGCAATCAAAGGTCTTGGTGCAAGTTATCCTCGAGAGAGAAAGGTAGAGTTTTCTCCAGAAAACCTTCAACAAAATTTTTTAAGAAGATAGGGGCAAATCAATAATTTCGAACATAGCCGCAATGTAACATCCCTAATTTCATTTCATGTATTAATAAAAGTACAAAAATATTCAAAGTAACATCCATAATTTCATTTCTTTTATTGATAAAGGTACATAAATATTTAATTAAGGAAATAAAATGTATTAGACAATATTTAGATAACTAAGGAAATATAATCCTTAGAAATTCTTCACCTTACATGTATGTATAGAAATGTTCTAATATTAATGGAATAGGTAAAGAAAGAAAACCTAAGAGGCAATATTAGAAATAAACATGCTAAAGGAAGGTGAAATTATTAGGTAAGGAAGATAAATTTTTGTGAAGTAAGTAAAGGTCTTAAAATTTCAAGAAGATTGGATTAGGGTAATTTTTCCTAATTTAAGAGTAAAAGTTACTAAGTTTAGTATCTCCACCCATAAATTGGGCTTTCGCCTATGGACACTTCATATAGAATTTTTCTACTTCACATACATTTTTAGCAAGCCAATAGGATAGCCCAACGAAGAAATAAAACATAGACTTGGATTAGGATATAGAAATTGGACCGGTAGCCCAAAAATCATGAAAATGTGATCAAGCCCATTATGAAAGGTAGAATTTTAACCAAAGTAAAGAAAATGGGCAAGAATGAGCCCAAACCCAAGAGGAAAAATAAAAATAAAAATAAAAGTAAAGTGATGAAATAATGGTGTAATCAAGATTAGATGACATGGCATTAAAACAAAAATTTAGCAAGTTGTGTGATATCCTACATTCATAATTTTAGCAAGGGGTATGATAATACAAGGCTTTAGGACAAAACATCTATATCCTACACTCATAATTTTAGCAAGTGGTATGATAATACATGGCATTAAGACAAAACATTCCTATCCCACCCAAATAATTTCAACCAAATAATAGAGATTCAAGGGCTAGAAATTTGCCAGCTAAAAAGGCAAACCTATCATACTTGATTAGAACAAAAGAAAAAGGAAATGAATCCCTAAATCAAAGGGACCTTGTCCCTTATCTTAGAAACATATTATTATAATTTTCAAAATACAAATCTCCTTTTGCTATGCATATCTTGACTAAGGAAGAGGAAGACAAGAACATAAGTTGTTTGTTTTCCAAAAATTCATCCAAGTGTATCCTAATTGTGATAAGGTAGACCCATGATCATGAAAGTTGAATTATTTGATGGTCTATTTAATCAAAACCCACCGTTACAACATTAGAATTTTCATCCAAGTGAGGGAGAGGAAAAACAAAAGCAAGGTAGAGTGAGGAGTGGAGAGGAAGAAAGGAAGAAAGAGGAAGGAGAAGTCTAGAGGACTAAGTGCTTCAAATAAGTTTTACAATATTTCTTTTTGAAGAAAACATTTGAAACTTATAATATTTATATGAGATTTTGACCTTAGAACTTTGATGATTGTTCATGGATGTCGCTATATCATGTTACATATTATGTATGTTTGAATACTTAGGTTAGAGTAGATAGTTCTGCATAGGTATGGATATGGGTGGCAAACTTTTTAGCTTCTATTTTTAAATTTCTAGGAAGCATCAGTAAGGAATTGAAATAAATGGTTAACATAAGAATTATAGATATATGTGTCACGAATTTTTATCCACTAGAATCACTCAATTTGGAGTCTATATGAGGTAGATATGGTCTTATTAGTCAGCGGTGGTCAGAAAATGGTTAATCAGGGAAGAATATGTTAGGATAGCTTTTTGTTTTTAATTTCTGGGAACATTCTATAGGGAATTAAAATACATAGTTAACATATGAATTATAGATATATGTGTCCAGGAATTTTACCCACTGGAATCACTGAATTTGGAATTTTTATGAGGAAGATATGGACCGATTAGTTGGCAAAGGTCAGAACCTATCCGAGAAGAATTAACCTGTACATTGAGGGAGTAATATCACCTTGATGTCTTAATATTTCGCCAAACTATTCAACATAATAGTTTTAGATAATTGTTTTATCTTGAAATTGACACCAAGATCACATACATTGGAGTTAAATTGAGGGAGGTATGCTCTGATTAGTAAGAGAAGGTTAGATAGGATGAAAACCTGCATCAAGAAAATAAAGAAATAAAATTAATATTTAAAAAAGAAGAAGAATCTTATAAATGAAAATAATAAATGACTATTATATGACATAGCCATTGCCATTGTATGAACTTCTTACCATCTTAAGTGTGATATTTTGACATGGAAAGATTTTAAAAAGTGATATTTGAAATGGTTATGTTCATCGCATGATTACCAATGATTTTTTGTTATAGTTATATTTTTTTGAACATACTTGTTATTGAAAGCATATTTTTGGCTATCATTGTGAAAAGAAAAGAAATGAGCACGGTCATATGGAAATCCGTGTGGTACACCAGTAAGGGACACCCTACCAATAGTTATGATCATGTTAATGAGAAAAGAAAGAGAAAGTGGGCCATGTCGGACGGAGAGAGAAAAACCTGTACTAGAGAATAGATAATACTCACCCTGACCAGGGTAGCTTGATATGAGAATAAATTGATAGTCATCATATGATATTCTAAAAATAGTTAATCCTGTCATACATGTCATTATTGTACGATTCTCATGTACATAGATATAGTGCATCCATGTGACCAAATATATTTGTTGTAGTTTATCTAGCTGAATATGACGTGATGAGCTATATTGATGATAATTTATTGTTGATCTTACTGGGATTTAATTCTCACTATATTTCCATATCATCTTCAAAAAATTAGTTATACAGATTTTTCTATGGCTCTGGCTTTTAGTGCACATTGGATCGAGTACTTTATGTTGGGTAGATCCTAGAATCAAATAAAATGTTTGTGGTCAAGTTGGCTTAGATCTTGGTGAAGGTGCAACCACCCGCACCTGTATATCCGGAATTAGTCAACCCGAATAAATAAGATGTAGATTTTTATGTGTTTGATATGTTGTACGTATGTTTTGATTGATGACATGTATGTAAACTCTATATTGTATAATAATAATAATTAAAAGTTGTTACATAATTAGTATCAGAGCAGGTCGATCCTAGATGGTCAGTGGGTGGATGGTTATCTGAATCGATCTTATAGTGTCTTGAGTATGTTGCGGTTGTGCTGTGTAGGGGATAAGTGAATTCATATAGGTAAGAAATTACTAGTGTTTCCTATCTATATGCCGAGTTGGTGTTATGACTACTGTTAAATATTTTTGAGACTAACTATTGGGCTTGATCAACTCAATAGCAGCATAACATTGTTTTCTCCACAGTAGGAAATGGCACCACCAAGGAGGAATCCAGAAAACAATGCGGAGGAAACCTTACATAACCTGGCCAGGGCAATTCGAGACCAAGTCATGAATACTAACCAAATTCTACAATATCTCCAAAATGCTAATAACTTGAATGGTGTGAATGGTGCTAACAACCGGATGGTTGGAAATGATAACGGCATATCTGAGTTCCTGAGGACGAGGCCACCTTATTTTCAAGGCGGCTTTGACCCAATTGTAGCTGAAAGATGGATAAGGGAGTTAGAGAAAATATTTGAAGTGATGGGCTGTATTGAGGAGTAGCAAGTAATCTTTGTTGTATATATGCTAAAAGATGAGGCAGAATATTGGTGGCGTGGAGCTAGAGAACTTTTAGCTCACCAGGGAAGGCAGATCACTTGGCAGGTGTTCAAAGACACCTTTTGGAAAACTACTTTCCAAGTACTGTGCGGGCAGAGAAAGAGATTGAATTTCTCCAACTCAGGCAGGGTAGCATGATCATAGACCAATACATCACGAGATTCGAGGAGTTGTCTAAGTTCTCCTCTTATCTGCAATTTAACCCCGATGAAGCATGGAAGGCTGTTAAGTTCGAAGCGGGACTGAACCCGGACATAAAGAATGCTGTTGTAGATATGGAGATTAGGGAGTTTGTACCTCTGATCAATAAATTTAGACTCTTGGAGAAAAGTTTAAAGGTAGTGGAGGACAAAAAGTAAAGGCGAAACCTGTGGAAAAGAAAGAAAAAATTTCCTAACCCTAGCAAGAAAGTGAGAAAAAGTGGATATGGAGTTGGTAAGAGGCCATTGACTGCGAGTCCCAGACCTTTCCAACAAGACCTCGCCACAGTCAAGTGCGCTAAGTGCGAACGCATGCATGGTAATCGGCCATGCTACAAAGGACAAGATGTCTATTTTAACTGCGAACAGTGTAACAACTCCATTTATGTAAATGTAAAAAAAAACATTTTTTTATATTTGTAAAATTCCATGAAATTATTACTGCTTTAATTCAAACCACTTAAATCGTAATAATAATTACTTTAACCAAGCATAATTGTTATTAACAGTGATACAATACTGAGTTTCCATACACACCATTATTTTACAAACATTTTTACAAAGATACATATTAGCCCTGATCATCTACGTCGACTACTTCCGGGGACACTGGTGCGGGTGGCGGCACCTCCACCGGAATCTCAATCACATCTACTACAGATATATCTGATATAACTGGTAGTTGTCCAAGGTACGGCATCTCGATCCAACGTACGAAAATAATAAGTGTCATGGAGAAAATCTGCATAATTATTCTTCTGAACATGATATGAAAATATAGTGAGAATTAAATCCCAATAGGTTCAACAATAAATCATAATTTACCATCAATATAGTTCATCATGTCATGTCCATATGTATAAACTACAAAAAATATCTTTAGGTCACATGATTGCACTTTATACATGCACATGAAAATTGTACAATTATGACATGTATGGCATAAATACTATTTTTCAGGATATCATATGATGACTATCAATTTATTCTTATATCAAGCTACCCTGGTCAGGTTGAGTATTTTCTACTCTCCGGTACGGGCTTTTCTCGCTCTGTCCGACATGACTTACTTTCTCATTCTCTTCTTATTGACATGATCATAACCGTTGGTAGGCCGTCCCCAATTGGTGCACCACACGAATTGCCATGTGACCGTGCTCATTTCTTTTCTTTTCACAACGACAGTCAAAAATATGCTTTCAATAACAAGTATATAACTATTACCAAAAAAAATCATTGATAATCATGCGATGAACATAACAATTTCAAATATCACTTTATAAAATATTTCCATGTCAAAATTTCACACTTAAGATGGTAAGAAGTTCATACAATGGCAATGGCTATGACATATATTAGTCATTTATTTTTTTATTTATAAGATTCTTCTTCTTTTTTAAATATTACTTTTATTTCTTTATTTTCTTGATGCAGGTTTTCATCCTATCTAACCTTCTCTTACTAATCAGAGCATAACTCCCTCAATTTAACCCTAATATAGGTGATCTTGGTGTCAACTTAAATATAAAAAAATTATCTAAAACTATTCAGTTGAATAGTTTAGCGAAATATTAAGAAATCAAGGTGATATTAGTCCCTCACTTTATAGGTTATTTCTTCTCGGGTAGTTTCTGACCTCTACCAACAAATCTGTCCATATCTCTCTCATAAAAATTCTAAATTAAGTGATTCCAGTGGCTAAAAACCCGTGACATATATATCTATAATTCTTATGTTAACTATTTATTTTAATTCCATACATAATATTCCCATAAATTAAAACACAGAAGCTATCATCACATGTTCTTTCTTGATTAACTGTTTTATGAACACTACTTACTAATCAGACCATATCTACCTCATATGGACTCTGAATTGAGTGATTCCAGTGGCTAAAATTCCGTGACACATATATCTATAATTCCTATGTTAAAAAGTTATTTTATTTCCCTAAAGAATGTTTCCAAAAATTCAATAATAGAAGTTTTCCTAACATGTTCTTTCATGATTAACCATTTTTTGAACACTGCTTAGTAATCCAACTTGAGTGATTCTAGTGGCTACAAATCCGTGAGACATATATCTATAATTTTTATGTTAACAATTTATTTTAATTCCATATAGAACGGTCTCAAAAATTCAAAAACATAAGCTTTCCCAACAGATTCTTCCCTGTTTAACCATTTTCTTACCATTACTCACTCATCGGACCACATCTACCACATATGGACTCCAAATTAAGTGATTCCAGTTGCTAAAAATCTGTGAGACATATATATATAATTGTTATGTTAGAAAGGTATTTTAATTCCCTACAGAATGGTACCAGAAATGCAAAAACAAAAGGTTTCCTAACATGTTCTTTCTTGACTAACCATTTTCTGAACACTGCATACTAATAAGACCATATCTACCTTATATGGACTCCAAATTGTGTGATTCCAGTGGCTACAAATCTATGACACATATATATATAATTATTATTTTAAAAAGTTATTTCAATTTCCTACAGAATGGTCCTAGAAATTCAAAAATAGTAGCTTTCCTAACAGATTTTTCCCTGATTAACCATTTTCTGATCACTGCTCACTCATCTGAACATATCTACCTCATATGGACACCAAATTGAGTGATTCCAGTTGCTACAAATCCGTGAGACATATATCTATAATTGTTATGTTAACAAGTTATTTTAATTCCCTATAGAATAGTCCGCGAAATGCCAAAATAGAAGCTTAAACTTTTGCCACTCATAGCCATACCTATGCAGAACTATCTACACCAGCCTAAGTATTCAAACATACATCACATGCAAGAATAATATGTGACATGATAAAGAAACATGCATGACCAATCATCAAAGTTCTTAAGATCAAAATCCCATATAAATGTTACAAATTTCAAAACTTTTCTTCAAAAAGAAATATTGTTAAAACTACCTAAGAATATCCCTAGCTTGCTTAGTGAATTTGTTTTCTTGTTTCCCCTTGAAAGAAGTATCAAGATTCCTCCCTTCCCTTAGCTTTTCTAGCAGCTTAAATAAGAGAAGGAGGGTGAGTTTTTGAACCTCAAGGATGAAGAATAAAAATGGATTCAAGTGGAGATTAAGTTAACTTACCTTGAGTATTTAGCCCTCTAGACTTCTCCTTCTTCTTCCTTCCTTTCTTCTCCTCTCTTTCTCTCCTTTCCTCTCTCTACCTTGCTTCTATTTCTCTCTCTTCCTTACTTAGACCAAATTGAAAATGTTATTGGGGTTGGTTTTACTTAAATATACCATCAAATAATTCATCTTTCATGATCATGGGTCTACCTTATCACAACTAGGATATACTTGGTTGAATTTTTGGAAAGCAAACAACTTATGTTCTTGTCTTCCTCTTCCTTAGTCAAGATATGCATAGCAAAAGGAGATTTGTATTTTGAAAATTATAATGATATGTTCTTAAGATAAGGGACAAGGTCCCTTTGATTTAGGGATTCATTTCCAATTTCTTTTTTCTTAATCAAGTATGCTAGGTTTGCCTTTTCGGGTGGCAAATTTCTAGCCCTTGAATCTCCATTATTTGGCTGAAATTATTTGTGTGGGATTGGAATGTTTTGTCCTAATGCCATGTATTATCATACCACTTGCTAAAATTATGAGTGTAGGATATAGATGTTTTGTCCTAATGCCATGTATTATCATTCCACTTGCTAAAATTATGAGTGTAGGATATAGATGTTTTGTCCTAATGCCTTGTCACCTAATCTTGATTACATCATTATTTCATCACTTTATTTTTATTCCTCTTGGGTTTGGGCTCATTCTTGCCAATTTTCTTTACTTTGGTTAAAATTCTACCTTTCATAATGGGCTTGGTCACATTTTCGTGATTTTTGGGCTACCGATCCAATTTCTATATCCTAGTCCAAGTCTTATGTTTTATTTCTTCCTTGGGCTATCCTATTGGCTTGCTAAAACTTCATGTGAGGTAGAAAGATTCTATATGAGGTGTCCATAGTTGAAAGCCCAATTTATGGGTGGAGATACTAAACTTAGTAACTTAACTCTTAAATTACCCTAATCTAATAATCTAATCTTCTTGAAATTTTAATACCTTCACAAAAATTTATCTTCCTTACCTAAGAATTTCACCTTTCTTTAGTATATTTATTTCTAATATTTCCTCTTAGGTTTTCTCTCTTTACGTATTCCATTAATGTTAAAACATTTCTATGCATACGTAAGGTGAAGAATTTCTAAGGATTATATTTCCTTAGATATTTAAAAAATTGTCTAACAAATTTTATTTCCTTAATTAAATATTTATGCACCTTTATTAATATAAGAAAAGAAATTAGAGATGTTAATTTGAATACTTTTGTATTTTTATTAATACATGAAACGAAATTAGGGATGTTACATTTCTCTCCCCCTAAAAGAAATTTTGTCCTTAAAATTTCAGAAATTACCTAATAAGAACAATTTCAGATATTTCTTCCTTATGACTTCTTCTAGCTCCCAAGTTGCTTCTCTCGAAGTCAAACCTTCCCATAACACCTTAACTAGGGGAATGGTTTTATTTTTCAGTTGCTTCATGTCGGTGTCCAATATGGATGCAGGTGCTAGCTGGTATGTTATGTTCTCGTTTATTTGGATTGGTTCATCCCGTATTACATGTGATGAATCTGGAAGATACTTCCGCAGCTGTGATACATGAAAAACATTATGCAGGTTGGACAAATTAGGTGGGAGAGCAATTTGATATGCTAACGTCCCTACTCTCTTCAGAATTTGGTAGGGTTCCAGAAATCGCAGACTTAACTTTCTGGTCTTGAGAGACCTCCCAACTCCAGTAGTTCAAGAAAGTTTTAGAAATACATGGTCTCCTTCGTCAAATTCTAGAGGTTTATGTCTCTTATCATATTAACTCTTTTGCCGACTCTGAGCTGTAAGTATTTTGTCTCGTATCATCCTGATTTGTTCAGTGGTTTGTTGAACTAGATCAGGACCCAGCAAGTTCTTTTCTTTGACCTCAAACCAACATAGTGGAGATCGGCACTTCCTACCGTATAAAGCTTCGTAGGGGGCCATCTTAATACTAGAGTGATAGCTATTATTATAAGCAAACTCTACTAAAGGTAGGTATTTATCCCATCCTTTACCTTACTCTATCACACAGGCCCTCAACATATCTTCTAGAGTTTAAATAGTCCATTCTGTCTGCCCGTCAGTCTGAGGATGGTAGGCAGTACTGAACCGTAACTGGGTCCCAAAAGCTTCTTGTGACGCCTTCCAAAACCTCGACGTGAACCTCGAATCTTTATCTGAAATGATATTTAAGGGAATCCCATGTAGTCTAACTATTTCCTGAACGTACAACTAGGCCAATTTGTCTAGTGAATAGTTAATTTTTATGGGTAGAAAGTGAGTAGATTTAGTTAATCTGTCAACTATTACCCAGATAGAGTCATGTTCAACTGAAGTTTTAGGTACACCCACAATAAAGTCCATCAAAATACTATCCCATTTCCATTCAGGAATCTTTAGAGGTTGAAGAAATCCTACTAGCTTTTGATGTTCCACTTTCACCTTCTGACAAATTAAACATTTTGCCACGAACTCAGCAATGTCCTTTTTCATACCTGGCCACCAATACATCCTCTTTAAGTCCTAGAACATTTTAGTGGATCCAGGATGGACTGAGTATTTACTCTGATGCGCTTCCTGTAGGATCTTAGTCCTCAACTCTCGGTCTTGAGGAACACAGACCCTTCCTTGGTACATGATTACTCCATCTTCTGAAACAGAAAAATCATCATGATCATTATGATCCCGTAAGTATTGGTCGTGGCCTTGAGCCTCTTTAATATTGGCTCTAAGGTCACACTCTATACTTAACCCATTGATGATTAGCTTATTTGGGGTAAGAGTAGTGGCCAGCTTCAAATTTTGAAACTCCTCTAGCATCTGCATCTCATACACCATCATCAGACCCATGTGTAGAGATTTTCAACTCAAGGCATCAGCTACAACATTCGCCTTTCCTGGATGATACTTTATCTCAAACTTGTAGTCATTGAGAATTTCTACTCATCTTCGTTGCCTCATGTTTAACTCTTTCTTATCAAAGAGGTATTTAAGACTCTTATGATCATAATATACTTCAAAGATTGCCCCATACAAATAGTGTCACCAAATCTTTAAGGCAAACACCACTGCTGCCAATTCAAGATCATGTGTTGGGTAGTTTTCTTCGTGGGGTCTCAGTTGTCTAGAAGCGTAAGCAACTACTCTCTTGTCCTACATCAGCACACACCCTAGCCCTTTCTTTGAAGCATCACTATACACTTCAAAATGTCCTATAGGATCTGGAATAACTAAAGCAGGAGGAGTGGTTAATCTAGTCTTAAGCTCCTAGAAACTAGTTTCACATTGATCAGTCCATTTGAAAAGACTTCCCTTCCTGGTCAATTTAGTCAATGGCAAGGCTATACGAGAGAAGTTTTGTATAAACCTTCTGTAGTATCCTGCCAAACCTAGGAAACTTCTGACTTCTGTGACCGTCTTTGGTCTCTCTCACTGAATCACTGCTTTCGTCTTGCTATGGTCTACGGCTACCCCTCTATTAGAGATGACATGTCCGAGAAACTTCACCTCTAACAGCCAACATTCACACTTCTCCAATTTGGCATATAACTTTTTCTCTTTTAGCACTTGCAGCACGATATTGATATGTTGTTCATGTTCTTTCTCACTCTTAGAATATATCAAGATGTCATCAATGAACACTACAATAAATTGATTTAGGTAGGGTCAAAAAATGCGATTCATGTAATCCATGAAAATTACAGGTGCATTCGTCAACCCGGAGGGCATTACAAGAAACTCATAGTGCCCATACCTAGTCCTAAAGGCAGTTTTTGGTACGTCCTCCTCCTTGATCCTAATTTGATGGTATCCTGACCTCAAGTCAATTTTAGAAAAGATGGAGGCTCCCTTCAGTTGGTCCAATAAGTCATCTATCCTAGGGAGAGGGTACTTGTTTTTGATAGTCACCTTATTCAGCTGTCTGTAATCTAAGCATAGTCTCAAGCTCCCATCTTTCTTCTTAACAAGCAATACAGGAGCTACCCAAGGTGATACACTCGGTCTAATGAATTGCTTGTCTAACAGTTCTTCCAACTATTTCTTGAGTTCCTGTAGTTCTTTTGAGGCCATTCTATAAGTTGTAATAGAGATAGGCCCTGTCCAAGGTAAAAGATCAACAGAGAACTCAATCTATCTCTTAGAAGGCAAGTGTAACAACTCTATTTATGTAAAGGTAACTATTTTTTTTTATATTTATAAAATTCCATCAAGTTATTACTGCTTTAATTCTAACCACTTAACTCATAATAATAATTACTTTAACCAAGCATAATTGTTATTAAAAGTGATACAATACTAAGTTTCCATACACACCATTATTTTACAAACATTTGTACAAAGATACATATTAGCCCTAATCATCTACGTCGACTACTTCTGGGGACACTAGTGTGGGTGGCAGCACCTCCACCGGAATCTCAATCACATCTACTACAGATATATCTGATATAACTGGTAGTTGTCCAAGGTAGGGTACCTCGATCCAACGTATGGAAATAATAAGTGTCATGGAGAAAATCTGCATAATTATTCTTCTAAACATGATATGGAAATATAGTGAGAATTAAATCCCAATAGGTTCAACAATAAATCAAAATTTACCATCAATATAGTTCATCATGTCATGTCCATTTGTATAAACTACAGAAAATATCTTTAGGTCAGATGAATGCACTTTATGCATGTACATGAAAATTGTACAATTATGACATGTATGGCATAAATACTATTTTTCAGGATCTCATATGATGACTATCAATTTATTCTCATATCAAGCTACCTCGGTCAGGGTGAGTATTTTCTACTCTCCGCTACGGGCTTTTCTTGCTTCGTCCGACATGGCTTACTTTCTCTTTCTTTTCTTGTTAACATGATCATAACCGTTGGTAAGGCGTCCCCTGCTGGTGCACTACACGGATTGCCATGTGACTGTGCTCATTTCTTTTTTCTTTTCACAATGATAGCCAAAAATAAGCTTTCAATAACAAGTATATAACTATTACAAAAAAAAATCATTGAAAATCATGTGATAAACATAACCATTTCAAATATCACTTTATAAAATATTTCCATGTCAAAATTTCACACTTAAGATTGTAAGAAGCTCATACAATGGCAATGGCTATGGCATATATTAGTCATTTTTATAAGATTTTTATTCTTTTTTAAATATTATTTTTATTTCTTTATTTTCTTGATGTAGGTTTTCATCTTATCTAACTTTCTCTTACAAATCAGAGTATAACTCCCTCAATTTAACTCCAACATAGGTGATCATGGTGTCAACTTAAAGATAAAACAATTATCTAAAACTATTATGTTGAATAGTTTAGCAAAATATTAAGAAATCAAGGTGATATTAGTCCCTCAAATTACATGATATTTCTTCTCGGGTAGTTTCTGACCTCTACCTACTAATTTGTCCATATCTCTCTCATAAAAGTTCTAAATTAAGTGATTACAGTGGCTAAACATCTGTCACACATATATCTAAAATTATTATGTTAACCATTTATTTTAATTCCCTACATAATGTTCCCAAAAATTAAAAAACAGAAGCCTTCCTAACATGTTCTTTCCTGATTAACCATTTTTTGAACACTGCTTACTAATCAGACCATAGCTACCTCATATGGACTCCAAATTGAGAGATTCCAGCGGCTAAAAATCCGTGAGACATATATCTAAAATTTTTATGTTAACTAGTTATTTTACTTCCTCACAGAATGTTCGCAGAAATTCAAAAATATAAGATTTCCTAACAGATTCTTCCTTGATTATCCATTTTCTAACCACTGCTTACTAATCAGACCATATCTACCTTATATGCACTCCAAATTGAGTGATTCCAGTTACTAAAAATCCGTGAGACATATATCTATAATTTTTTTATTAACAAGTTATTTTTAATTCCCTACAGAATGTTCCAAAAATTTAAAAACAGAAGCCTTCCTAACAGATTCTTCCCTGATTAACCATTTTCTGACCACTGCTTACTAATCAGACCATATCTACCTCATATGGACTCCAAATTGAGTGATTCCAGTTGCTAAAAATCTGGGAGACATATATCTATAATTGTTATGTTAATAAGTTATTTTAATTCAATACAAAATGGTCTCAGAATTTCATGAACAAAAGCTTAAAATTTTGCCAACTATAGCCATACCTATGCAGAACTATCTACACCAGCCTGAGTATTCAAACATACATCACATGCAAGAATAATATGTAAGATGATAAAGCAACATCCTTGACCAATAATCAAAGTTCTTAAGATCAAAATCCCATATAAATGTTACTAATTTCAAAAATTTTCTTCAAAAAGAAATATTGTTAAACCTACCTAAGAATCTCCCTAGCTCACTTAGTGAATTTGTTTTCTTGTTTCCCCTTGAAAGAAGTATCGAGATTCCTCCCTTCCCTTAGCTTTTCTAGTAGCTTAAATAAGAGAAGGAGGGTGAGTTTTTGAATCTCAAGGATGAAGAAGAAAAATGGATTCAAGTGGAGATTAAGTTAACTTACCTCGAGTACTTAGCCCTCTAGACTTCTCCTTCTTCTTCCTTCCTTTCTTCTCCTCTCTTTCTCTCGTTTCTTCTCTCTACCTTGCTTCAATTTCTCTCTCTTCCTCACTTGGACGAAATTAAAATGTTATAGGGGTAGATTTTGCTTAAATAGAGCATCAAATAATTCATCTTTCATGATCATGGGTCTACCTTATCACAATTAGGATACACTTGGTTGAATTTTTGGAAAGCAAACAACTTATGTTCTTGTCTTCCTCTTCCTTAGTCATGATATGCATAGCAAAAGGAGATTTGTATTTTGAGAATTATAATGATGTGTTCTTAAGATAAGAGACAAGGTCCCTTTGATTTAGGGATTCATTTCCATTTTCTTTTGTCTTAATCATCTATAATAGGTTTGCCTTTTTGGGTGGCAAATTTCTAGCCCTTGAATCTCCATTATTTGGCTGAAATTATTTGTGTGGGATTGAAATGTTTTGTCCTAATGCCATGTATTATCATACCACTTGCAAGAATTATGAGTGTAGGATATAGATGTTTTGTCCTAATGCCATGTATTATCATTCCACTTGCTAAAATTATGAGTGTAGGATATAGAGATTTTGTCCTAATGCCTTGTCACGTAATCTTGATTACACCACTATTCCATCACTTTATTTTTATTTTTCCTCTTGGGTTTTGGCTCATTCTTGCCCATTTTCTTTATATTGGTTAAAATTCTACCTTTCATAATGGGCTTGGTCACATTTTCATGATTTTTGGGCTATCGGTCCAATTTCTATATCCTAGTCCAAGTCTTATGTTTTATTTCTTCCTTGGGCTATCCTATTGGCTTGCTAAAACTTCATGTGAGGTAGAAAGATTCTAAATGAAGTGTCCATAGTTGAAAGCCCAATTTATGGGTGGAGATACTAAACTTAGTAACTTTAACTCTTAAATTAGGAAAAATTACCCTAATCCAATCTTCTTGAAATTTTAATACCTTCACAAAAATTTATCTTCTTACCTAAGAATTTCAACTTTCTTTAGTATATTTATTTCTAATATTTCCTATTAGGTTTTCTCTCTTTACGTATTCCATTAATGTTAGAACATTTCTATGCATACGTAAGGTGAAGAATTTCTAAGGATTATATTTCGTTAGATATTTTAAAATTGTGTAATAAATTTTATTTCCTTAATTAAATATTTATGTACCTTTATTAATAAAAGAAAAGAAATTAGAGATGTTACTTTGAATACTTTTTTACTTTTATTAATACATGAAACAAAATTAGGGATGTTACATTAAGCCTGGAATATCTGATGGAAATACTTTAGGGAACTCATTGGCTATTGGGATTTCATCAAATTTCAATTCGACTTCTAGGTTTGATAAATACAAAAGAATGTATCTAAGTACTCCATTCTTTATCTCCCGATTGACTTAGTTGGCATTAAGCATTAATAACTGCATCTCCTCTTGTGGAGTAGGAGATAGAAATTCAACGGTCTTGTTGCAACAATTTAGCAAGACCCGATTTCTAGACATCCAGTCTAACCCTAGAATGACCTCAGTACCTTTTAAAGGTAAATAGACGAGGTCTACAGAAAAAGTTTTCTCTTGGATGGTGACTTGACAATCCTTACATACAGAGGAAGTTAATACCCTTTCCCCCGTGGGTGTCACCACGGATAGCTCATAGGGAGTTTCAGAAATAGGATACTGAAACTTACTAATAAATTCTTCTAATATAAATGAATGACTAGCACCAGAGTTAAACAACACCATAAGAGCAAATCCAGAGATGTAACATGTACCTTAAATCATTTCAGAAGATTGAGCTGTCTCTTGGCCGCTCAGGGTGAAAACCCTTCCTTTCAGCTGAGGCTTCTGTTCCAGCTGCTTCCCTACATTCTGTAGGCAGTTTCTCACAAAATGTCCCTTCTATTCGCAATTGAAGCAGACATATTGTCCCATGTAGCATGGCCGGTTACCATGCACGTGTCCGCACTTAGCGTAGTTGACTGGGGCGAGGTCTTGTTGAAAAGGTCTAGGACCCGCAGTCAATGGCCTCTTACCAGCTCTATATCCACTTCTTCTCACGTTCTTTCTAGGGTTGGGAAAATTTTTCTTCCTCTTCCATAGGTTTCACCTTTACTTTTCGTCCTCCACTCCCTTTAAAATTTTTTCCAGAAGTCTGCATTTATTTATCAGAGGTACAAACTCCCTGATTTCCATAGCTATAACAGCATTCTTTATCTCTGGGTTTAGTCCTACTTCGAACTTAACCGCCTTCCATGCTTCATCTGGGTTATATAGCAAATAAGAGGAGAATTTAGACAGCTCCTCGAACCTTGCGATATACTGATCCACAGTCATGCTGCCTTGCCTGAGTTGGAGAAATTCGATCTCTTTCTCTGCCCGTACAGTACTTGGAAAGTACTTTTCAAAAAAAATGTCCTTGAACACTTGCCAGGTGATCTGTCTTCCCTGATGAGCTAAAAGTTCTCTAGCTCTACACCACCAGTATTCTGCTTCATCCTTTAACATATATGCAGCAAAAATAACTTGCTGCTTTTCAATACAGCCTATCACTTCAAAGATTTTCTCTAATTCCCTTATCCACCTTTCCGCTACTGTTGGGTCATAGCCACCTTGGAAACAAGGTGGTCTAGTCCTTAGGAACTCGGATATGCCATTATCTTTTCCAACCATTCGGTTGTTAGCACCATTCTCACCATTTGAGTTATTAGCATTCTGGAGATATTGTAAAATTTGGTTGGTGGTTATGACTTGGTCTCGAATTGCCGTGGCCAGGTTGTGCAGGGTTTCCTCTGCATTGGTTGCTGGATTCCTCCTTGGTGGTGCCATTTCCTATTGTGGCAAAAATAAAGTTATGCTACTATTGAGATGATCAAGCCCAATAGTTAGTTTAAAAATATTTAATAACAGTCATAACACCACATCGGCATATAGATAGGAAACACTAGTAATTTCTTACCTATCTGAATCACTGATCCCCTACACAGTACAACCACAACATACTTAAGACGCTATAAGTTCGATTCAGATAACCATCCACCCACTGGCCATCTAGGATCAACCTTCTCTGATACTAATGATGTAACAACTCCATTTATGTAAATGTAAAATTTTTATATATATATATATTTGTAAAATTCCATGAAGTTATTACTGCTTTAATTCTAACCACTTAACTCGTAATAATAATTAATTTAACCAAGCATAATTGTTATTAACAGTGAGACAATACTGAGTTTCCATACACACCATTATTTTACAAACTACACACCATTATTTTACAAACATTTGTACAAAGATACATATTAGCTCTAATCATCTACGTCGACTACTTCTAGGGACACTGGTGCGGGTGGCGGCACCTCCACCGGAATCTCAGTCACATCTACTACAGATATATCTGATATAACTAGTAGTGGCTCAAGGTACGGCATCTCGATCCAACGTACGAAAATAATAAGTGTCATGGAGAAAATCTGCATAATTATTCTTCTGAACATGATATGAAAATATAGTGAGAATTAAATCCCAATAGGTTCAACAATAAATCATAATTTACCATCAATATAGTTCATTATGTCATGTCCATCTGTATAAACTACAGAAAATATCTTTAGGTCACATGAATGCACTTTATACATGAACATGAAAATTGTACAATTATGACATGTATGGCTAAATACTATTTTTCAGGATATCATATGATGACTATCAATTAATTCTCATATCAAGCTACCCCAGTCAGGGTGAGTATTTTCTACTCCCCGGTACGGGATTTTCTCGTTCTGTCCGACATGGCTTACTTTCTCTTTCTCTTCTTATTAACATGATCATAACCGTTGGTAGGGCGTCCCCTACTGGTTCAAAACACCTATTGCCATGCGACCGTCCTCATTTCTTTTCTTTTCACAATCATAGCCAAAAATATGCTTTCAATAACAAGTATATAACTATTACCAAAAGAAATCATTGATAATCATGCGATGAACTATTAACTCCAATGTAGGTGATCTTGGTGTCAATTTAAATAAGAAACAATTATCTAAAATGATTAAGTTGAACAGTTTAGCGGAATATTAAGAAATCAAGGTGATATTAATCCCTCAAATTACAGGTTATTTCTTCTCAGGTAGTTTCTAACCTCTACCTAATAATCTGTCCATATCTCCCGTATAAAAATTCTAAATTAAGTGATTCCAGAGACTAAAAATCCATGCCACATAAATCTATAATTATTATGTTGACGATTTATTTTTATTCCCAAAATAATGTTGGCAAAAATTAAAAGAAAAAGCTATCCTAACATATTCTTTCCTGATTAACCATTTTCTGAACAATACTTACCAATCAGACCATATCTACCTCATATGGAATCCAAATTGAGTGATTCCAGTGGATAAAATTCCATCACACATATATCTATAATTCTTAAGTTAACACGTTATTTTAATTCCCTGCAGAATGTTTCTAGAAATTCAACAACAGAAGCTTTCCTAACATGTTCTTTCCTGATTAACCATTTTCTGAACACGGCTTACTAATCAGGCCATATCTACCTCATATGGACTCTACATTGAGTGATTCTAGTGGCTAAAAATCCGTGAGACATATATCAATAATTGTTATGTTAACAAGTTATTTTAATTCCCTACAGAATGGTCCCAGAAATTCAAAAACTGAAGCTTTCCTAATAGATTCTTCCCTGATTAACCATTTTCTAACAACTGCTCACTCATCGGAACATATCTACCTCATACGGAGTCCAAATTGAGTTATCCCAGTTGCTAAAAATCTGTGAGAAATAGATATATAATTTTTATGTTACAAGTTATTTTAATTCCCTAAAGAATGGTCCCAGAAATTCAAAAATGAAGCTTTCCTAATAGATTCTTCCCTGATTAACCATTTTCTGACAACTGCTCACTCATCGGAACATATCTACCTCATACGGAGTCTAAATTGAGTTATCCCAGTTGCTAAAAATCTGTGAGAAATAGATATATAATTTTTATGTTACAAGTTATTTTAATTCCCTACAGAATGGTCCCAGAAATTTAAAAACTGAAGCTTTCCTAATAGATTCTTCCCTGATTAACCATTTTCTGACAACTGCTCACTCATCGGAACATATCTACCTCATACGGAGTCCAAATTGAGTTATCCCAGTTGCTAAAAATCTGTGAGAAATAGATATATAATTTTTATGTTACAAGTTATTTTAATTCCCTAAAGAATGGTCCCAGAAATGCAAAAACAGAAGCCTTCCTAACATGTTCTTTCCTGACTAACCATTTTCTGAACACTACTTACTAATCAGACCATATCTACCTCATACGGACTCCAACTTGAGTGATTCCATAGCCTAAAAAAATCCATGACACATATATCTATAATTTTTATGTTAACAAGTTATTTTAATTCTCAACAAAATATTTCCAGAAATTCAACAACAGAAGCTTTCCTAACATGTTCTTTCCTGATTAACCATTTTCTGAACACTGCTTACTAATCAGACCATATCTACCTCATATGGACTCCACATTGACTGATTCTAGCGGCTAAAAATCCATCAGACATATATCTATAATTGTTAGGTTAACAAGTTATTTTAATTCCCTACAGAATGGTCCCATAAATTCAAAAACTGAAGCTTTCCTAACAGATTCTTCCCTGATTAACTATTTTCTGACAACTACTCACTCATCGGACCATATATACTTCATATGGACACCACATTGAGTTATTCCAGTTGCCAATAATCCATGAGACACAGATATATAATTGTTATGTTAACAAGTTGTTTTAATACCAAACATAATGGTCCCAGAAATGCAAAAACTGAAGCCTTCCCAACATGTTCTTTCCTGACTAACCATTTTCTGAACACTGCTTACTAATCAGACCATATGTACCACATATGGACTCCACATTGACTGATTCCAATGGTAAAAAATTTGTGAGACATATATCTATAATTGTTATGTTAACAAGTTATTTAAATTCCCTTCAGAATGGTACAAGAAATTCAAAAATAGAAGCAATCCTAATAGATTCTTCCCTGATTAACCATTTTCTGACAACTGCTCACTCATCGGACCATATCTACCTCATATGGACTCTAAATTGAGTGATTCCAGTGGCTAAAAATCCGTGAAACATAGATATATAATTTTTATGTTATCAAGTTATTTTAATCCCCTACATAATGTTCCCATAAATTTAAACAAAGAAGTTATCCTAACATATTCTTTCCTGATTAACCATTTTTTGAACACTGCTTACAAATCAGACCATATCTACCTCATATAGACTCCACATTAAGTGAGTATAGTGGATAAAAATCTGTGAGACATATATCTATAATTGTTATTTTAACAAGTTGTTTTAATTCCCTACAGAATGGTCCCAGAAATTGAAAAACAGAAGCTTTCCTAACAGATTCTTCCCTTATTAACAATTTTCTGACAACTGCTCACTCATCGGACCATATCTACCTCATATGGACTCCAAATTGAATGATTCCAGTTGCTAAAATTATGTGAGAAATAGATATATAATTTTTATGTTACAAGTTATTTTAATTCCCCAAAGAATGGTCCCAGAAATGAAAAAACAGAAGCCTTCATAACATGTTCTTTCCTGACTAACCATTGTCTGAACACAACTTACTAATCAGACCATATCTACCACATATGGACTCCAACTTGGGAAATTCCATAGCCTAAAAAAATCCATGACACATATATCTATAATTGTTAAGTTAACAAGTTGTTTTAATTCCTTACAGAATGTTTCTAGAAATTCAACAACAGAAGCTTTCCTAACATGTTCTTTCCTGATTAACCATTTTCTGAACACTGTTTACAAATTAGACCATATCTACCTCATATGAACTCCACATTGAGTGATTCCAGTGGATAAAAATTCGTGAGGCATATATATATAATTGTTATTTTAACAAGTTATTTTAATTCCTTACAGAATGGTCCCAAAAATTCAAAACCAGAAGCTTTCCTGACAGATTCTTCCCTGATTAACCATCTTCTGACAACTGCTCACTCATCGAAACATATCTACCTCATATGGACTCCACATAGAGTGATTCCAGTGGTAAAAAATCTGTGAGACATATATCTATAATTGTTATGTTAACAAGTTATTTAAATTCCCTACAGAATGGTCCAAGAAATTCAAAAATAGAAGCATTCCTAACTGATTCTTCCCTGATTAAACATTTTCTGACAACTGCTAACTCATCGGACCATATTTACCTCATATGGACTCCAAATTGAGTGATTCCAGTGGCTAAAAATCCGTGAAACATAATGTTCCCTGCATAATGTTCCCAGATATTAAAACAAAGAAGTTATCCTAACATATTCTTTCCTGATTACCATTTTCTGAACATTGCATACAAATCAGACCATATCTACGTCATATGGACTCCACATTAATTGATTACAGTGGATAAAAATCCGTGAGGCATATATCTATAATTGTTATTTTAACAAGTTATTTTAATTCCCAATAGAATGGTCCCATAAATTCAAAAATAGAAGCTTTCCTAACAGATTCTTCCCTTATTAACCATTTTCTGACAATTACTCACTCATTGGACCATATCTACCTTATATGGACTCCAAATTGAGTGATTCTAGTGGCTAAAATTCCCTCACACATATATCTATAATTCTTAAGTTATCAAGTTATTTTAATTCCCTACAGAATGTTTCTAGAAATTCAACAATTGAAGCTTTCCTATCATATTCTTTCCTGATTAACCATTTTCTAAACACTGCTTACTAATTAGAACATATCAACCTCATATTGACTCTGCATTGAGTCATTCCAGTGGATAAAAATACGTGAGAAATATATCTCTAATTTTTATGTTAACAAGTTATTTTAATTCCCTACAGAATGGTCTCCAGAAATTCAAAAACAGAAGCTTTCCTAACAGATTCTTCCCTGATTAACCTTTTTCTGACAACGGCTCACTCATCGGACCATATCTACCTCATATGGACTCCAAATTGAGTTATTATAGTTCCTAAAAATCCGTGACACGTAGATATATAATTATTATGGTAACAAGTTATTTTAATTCCCTACATACTTTTCCAACAAATTAAAACAAAAAGTTGTCCTAACATATTCTTTCCTGATTAACCATTTTCTGAACACTGCTTACTAATCAGACCATATCTACCTCATATGGACTCCAAATAGAGTGATTCTAGTGGCTTAAAATCCATAACACATATATATATCATTCTTATGTTAACAATTTATTTTAATTCCCTGTAGAATGTTTCCAAGATTTCAACAACATAAGCTTTCCTAACATGTTCGTTCCTGATTAACCATTTTGTGAACACTACTTACTAATCAGACCATATCTACCTCATATGGACTCCACATTGAGTGATTCCAGTGGTTAAAAATCCGTGAGACATATATATATAATTGTTATTTTAACAAGTTATTTTAATTCCCTACAGAATGGTCCCCAAAATTCAAAAACCGAAGCTTTCCTAAAAGATTCTTCTCTGATTAACCATGTTCTGACAACTGCTCACTCATCGGAACATATCTACCTCATATGGACTCCAAATTAAGTGATTAGAGTGGCTAAAACTTCGTGACACATATATCTATAATTGTTAAGTTAACAAGTTATTTTAATTCCCCAAAGAATATTTCCAGGAATTCAACAACAAAAGCGTTCCTAACATGTTCTTTCGTGATTAACCATTTTCTGGACACTACTTACTAATCAGACCATATCTACCTCATATGGACTCCACATTGAGTGATTCCAGTGGCTAAAAATTCGTAAGACATCTATAATTGTTATGTTAACATGTTATTTTAATTCCCTAAAGAATGGTCCAAGAAATTCAAAAACAAATGCTTTCCTAACAGATTCTTCCCTGATGAACTATTTTCTGACAACTGCTCCCTCATCGGACCATATCTACCGCATATGGACTCCAAATTGAGTTATTTCAGTTGCTAAAAATCCGTGCAACATAGATATATAATTGTTTTGTTATCGAGTTATTTTAATTCCGTACATAATGTTCCCAGAAATTAAAAGAAAGAAGCTATCCTAGCATATTCTTTCCTGATTAAGCATTTTCTGACCAATACTTACTAATAAGACCATATCTACCTCATATGGACTCCAAATGGAGTGATTCTAGTGGCTAAAATTTCGTGACACATATATCTAAAATTCTTAAGTTAACAAGTTATTTTAATTCCTTACAGAATGTTTCCAAAAATTCAACAACTGAAGCTATCCTAACATGTTCTTTCCTGATTAACCTTTTCCTGAACACTGCTTTGTAATCAGACCATATATACCTCATATGGACTCCACATTCAGTGATTCCAATGGCTAAATTTTTTTGCGACATATATATATAATTGTTAAGTGAACAAGTTATTTTAATTCCCTACAGAATGGTCCCAGAAATTTAAAAACAGAAGCTTTCCTAACAGATTCTTCCCTGATTAACCATGTTCTGACAACTGCTAACTCATCGAACCATATCTACCTCATATGAACTCCAAATAGAGTGATTCCAGTGGCTGAAAATCCTCCACACATATATCTATAATTCCTATGTTAACAAGTTATTTTAATTCCCTATAGAATGGTCCCATAAATTCAACAACAAAAGCTTTCCTAACATGTTGTTTCCTGATTAACCATTTTCTGGACACTGCTTACTAATCAGACCATATCTACCTCATATGTACTCCACATTGAGTGATTCCAGTAGCTAAAAATCCGTAACACATATATCTATAATTGTTATGTTAACATGTTATTTTGATTATCTACAAAATAGTCCCAGAAATTTTAAAACAGCTGCTATCCTAACAGATTCTTCCCTGATTAACCATTTTCTGACAACTACTCACTCATCGGACCATATCTACCTCATATGGACTCCAAATTGAGTGATTCTAGTGGCTAAAATTCTGTCACACATATATCTATAATTGTTAAGTTAACAAGTTATCTTAATTCCTTATAGAATGTTTCTAGGAATTCAACAACAAAAGATTTCCCAACATGTTCTTTCCTGATTAACCATTTTCTGAACACTCCTTACTAATCAGACAATATCTACCTCATATGGACTCCACATTGAGAGATTCCAGTGGATAAAAATCTGTGAGACATATATATATAATTTTTATTTTAACAAGTAATTTTAATTCCGTACAGAATGGTCCCAGAAATTCAAAAACAGATGCTTTCCTAACAGATTCTTCCCTGATTAACCATCTTCTGACAACTGCTCACTCATCAGACCCTATCTACCTCATATGGACTCCAAATTGAGAGACTCTAGTCGCTAAAATTCCGTGACACATATATCTATAATTGTTAAGTTAACAAATTTTTTTAATTCCCTACAGAATGATTCAAGAAATTCATAGACAGAAGCTTTCTTAACATGTTCTTTCCTAATTAACCACTTTCTGAACACTGCTTACTAATCAAACCATATCTACCTCATATGGACTCCACATTGAGTGATTCCAGTGGCTAAAAATCCGTAAGACATATATCTATAATTGTTATGATAACAAGTTATTTTAATTCTCTATAGAATGGTCTCAGAAATTCAAAAACATATGCTTTCCTAACAGATTCTTCCCTGATTAACCATTTTCTAACAATTGCTCTGCTCACTCCTCGGACCATATCTACCTCATATGGACTCCAAATTGAGTTATTCCAGTTGCTTAAAATCCGTGAAACATTGATATATTTTTTTTTGTTATCTTGTTATTCTAATTCCCTACATAATGTTCCCAAAAATTAAAATAAAGAAGTTATCCTAACATATTCTTTCCTGATTAACCATTTCTGAACAATACTTACTAATCAGACCATATCTACCTCATATGGACTGCAAATTTAGTTATTCTAGTGGCTAATATTCCGTACGACATATATCTATAATTCTTAAGTTAACATGTTATTTTAATTCCCTACAGAATGTTTCCAAAAATTCAACAACTAAAGCTTTCCTAACATGTTCTTTCCTGATTAACCATTTTCTGAACACTGCTTACTAATCAGACCATATCTACCTCATATGGACTCCACATTTAGTGATTCTAATGGCTAAAAATCGATGAGACATATATCTATAATTGTTATGTTAACAAGTTATTTGAATTCGCTACAGAATGGTCCCAAAAATTCAAAAACAGAAACTTTCCTAATAGATTCTTCCCTGATTAACCATTTTCTGACAACTGCTCACTCATCGGACTATATCAACCTCATATGGACTCCAAAATGAGTTATTCCAGTTGTTAAAAATTCATGAGACATATATCTATAATTGTTATGTTAACAAGTTATTTTAATTCTGTAATAACCGTAAAATTTAACGAAAATTCCAATTAAAGACAATTTAGAATAAAAGATAGAATTTTGAAAATAGAGATAAGAATCGGTGAAAATAAGTTTATTCATTACATGGATTAAAGAATTACGAAAGAAAATATGAGAATTTATGTTTTGGCGCATACTTTTTATTTTTAAATGATTGTTTTTGGCTATAAGAAAATATATTTTTATTTGTGTAGAAATGATTATGATTTGTTAAAAGTAAGTGGATTTTTAAGTAAAAGATGTATTGTGTTGCTTAAAATAATTATGCCGTCCTCTTTTGAATTTTTATGGTATTTTTAGAAATATTCTTTCTTTTAATATGAATAAAGATATTTGTTTTGAAATTTGTTTTATTATGATTTTTATCAAGAAAAATCATGATTTAAGAGTTTAACTAAAGATTTATGAGAATGGAAATTTTTAGAAATTTTTTAGATATTTTATGGTAAAAAACGGAATTTATATGAATTTTTGTAAAAGAAAATCCTATTCTTAATTATTTAATAATAATTATTATATTTAAATAAAAAAAAGGAACGAAGAAATAAAATGAAGGAGAAACCGAGGGGGGGCGGTATGCTGCAAATCGGAAAAAAAAACGAAGAGGAATAGTGCATACATAGTGAGTGAATAGTGACCTCAAATTTTATCTTTTGATTTAGAGTGCTTAAGGGTTTTCGATATCAAAACTGAAAGTGTTATTGGATTCAGGACGAAGAGTACTTCAGTTTTGACCGATCAGTTTTTCAAATCAACCGTTGAATCGCCATAGATCTAAAGTAAAAAATCTCGGTAAAAGGTAAGTTCTGAAAAACCTTACATAGAAACTTCTGATTAGAAATCTGACTCCGTAGATGGATTCAGAAACTAGATAAACATTAGGATATGAAATTGTTTTGTTGATTCGGTAAATTTTTTGTGACGGTGAATAGTGTTTTCCGCGGTGAATAGTGACTAAACTCCTAAAGTCATTTTTCAAGTCTTTGGACCTTTCTGACTCGATTTTGGGGTTTGTTTTACCGAATTCAGACCAGAAACGAGGATTTTAGAGCTGTCCAATCTGGAGCTCTTACTTGTGAGTAGATAATTCTTCCTTTGACTTGTTTTTACTCTTCTTGAACTTTACATGGATAAATGGGTATGATTACATGTTATTTATATTTTCACATGTTCTTGAAATGATTATGAATATCTGAAATGGTTGAGAAATGATATCCAATTTAAGAAGAGTATGATTTTTGAAATAGATTTTGAAATGCTGTGAATACGTTATTTCTAAATGCATTTCTTATTATATGACAATCGAAATATGTAATGCATATGTTGTTGATTTATACAGTGATATTTTTGCCTCGAATATAGGCATGTGTATATGATTCCCCTGATTGGAAAGTTTTGATAGAGGAAATATACTGAGACTGAAAGTCTGTTTTATATTGAGAATTTTATACTGAATTATATGGCATACGTGCATATAGTATTTTTCTATGGAGGAATCCTATTGGAAACACTGTCTGCTAACAGCAGGTGATGTTAGCCCTGGTGCGCACCTTGATTACCTCAGCTAGCAGGGGAGGTGGTGCTAGCCTCGTGTGAGGGCCAACACACGGGAGATTATATGTGAAGGAGAGCAGAATGCCTCCTATATATGGGCGAGATGCTAGTTATATGATGGCGAGATGCCAGTTATATGGATGTTATTTGCTATCCCTTGCTTTGTGCTTGGAAAAGACCCATACAGAGTCCCTTCGCATGTCCTCTTGAATGGTAGTAGGGCAAACCTCAACGGGATGCTGAGTTTAGGCAAATCCTATATCACCAAAGTACGGAAGGGGTCAAACTCTGGTATGGTGGTTCTTATATGGGATCCTCCGAATATTATATGAGACATGTTTTGATGCATAACATATTTTGATTAATGATTTTACAGTATTGAATACGAATATGAACTTGACATGAGCATTGTTTATACAATACAGCTTATGGTTTGAAAGACCTGATTATGATTTTTGAATAGAGAATCTTTGAAAATGCTGATCCCATGTGAAAGTACTTCTGAAATGTAATTTGTACTTCTGAAATGTAATTTATGAATACTTAATTTTTATTAGACGAGTACATCCATATGTTGACCTGAGAGGTCTTAGGAGGTATTATCTGCTCACTGAGTTGTAAAACTCACTATACGATGTGGATTTATTTTTCAGATAAAGACATAGAGTTTGGTCCAACAGCTACGTGATCGACTAGGGGTCGTACTCCAGTGGTGAGCCTACATTGTTTCTAGGCTCTCAATGTTTTATATTGTAATATATTTGTACTCTAGAGTTGCTCTAAACGTCACAGGCAGGATCCTTGTTTCTGCTGTACTCTGATGTATATGTACTTGATTTATATATGGTATCTGTATGGAAAAATCTATATATATCTGCTTCCTTGATAAAGGATTGAGATATTTATGTTCATGGAAAATATATGTTCATGATATACATGTTTCACGTGCCCTAAAATTAGGACGTAATAAAATCCCTACAGAATGGTCCCAAAAATTCAAAAATAGAAGCTTTCCTAACAGATCCTTCGCTTATTAACCATTTTCTGACAACTGCTCACTCATCGGACTATATCTACCTCATATGGACTCCAAATTGAGTGATTCCAGTAGCTAAAAATCCGCCACACATATATCTATAATTCTTATGTTAACAAGTTATTTTTATTCCCTACACAATGTTTCCAGAAATTCAAAAACAGAAGCGTTTCTAACATGTTCTTTCCTGATTAACAATTTTCTGAACACTGCTTACTAATCAGACGATATCTACCTCATATGGACCCCACATTGAGGGATTCCAGTGGTTAAAAATCTGTGAGACATATATATATATATCATTGTTATTTTAAGAAGTTATTTTAATTCCCGACAGAATGGTCCCAGAAATTCAAAAACAGAAGCTTTCCAAACAGATTCTTCCCAGATTAACCATGTTCTGACAACTGCTCACTCATCGGACCATATCAACCTCATATCGACTCCAAATTAAGTGATTCTAATGGCTAAAACTCTGTGACACATATATCTATAATTGTTAAATTAACAAGTTATTTTAATTCCCAACAAAATGTTTCCATAAATTCAACAACAAAAGATTTCCTAACATGTTCTTTCCCGATTAACCATTTTCTGAACACTGCTTACTAATCAGACCATATATACCTCATATGGACTCCACATTGAGTGATTCTAGTGGCTAAAAATCTGTAAGACATATATCTATAATTGTTATGTTAACAAGTTATTTTAATTACCTACAGAATGGTCCCAGAAATTTAAAAACATATGCTTTCCTAATAGATTCTTCCCTGATTAACCATTTTCTAACAACTGCTCATTCATTGGACCATATCTACCTCATATGGACTCCAAATTGAGTTATTCCAGTTGCTACAAATCCATGAAACATAGATATATAATTGTTATGTTATCAATTTATTTTAATTCCCTACATATTGGTTCGAGAAATTAAAACGAAGAAGATATACTAACATATTCTTTCCTGATTAACCATTTTTTGAACACTACTTACTAATCAGACCATATCTACCTGATATCGAGTCCACATTGAGTGATTCTAGGGGCTAAAAATCCGTGAGACATATATATATAATTGTTATTTTAACAAGTTATTTTAATTTCCTACAGAATCGTCCCAGAAATTCAAAAATAGAAGCTTTCCCAACAGATTTTTCCCGGATTAACCATCATCTGACAATTGCTTACTCATCGGACCATTTCTACCTAATATGGACTACAAATTGAGAGGTTCTAGTGGCTAAAATTCCGCAACACACATATCTATAATTGTTAAGTTAACAAGTTATTTTAATTCCCTACAGAATGTTTCCTGTAATTAAACAACAAAAGGTTTCCAAACATGTTCTTTCCTTATTAATCATTTTCTGAACACTGCTTACTAATTAGACCATATCTACCTCTTATAGACTCCACATTGAGTGATTCCAGCTGCTAAAAATCCATAAGACATATATCAATAATTGTTATGTTAACAAGTTATTTTAATTACCTACAGAATGGTACCAGAAAATTAAAAACAGATGCTTTCCTAACAGATTCTTCCCTAATTAACCAGTTTCTGACAATTGGTCACTCATTGGACCATATCAACCTCATATGGACTCCAAATTGAGTTATTCCAATTGTTAAAAATCCGTGAAACATATATATATAACTGTTATGTTATCAATTTATTTTAATTCCCTACATATTGTTCCCAGAAATTAAAACAAAGAAGCTATCCTAACATATTCTTTTCTGATTAACCATTTTCTGAACACTACTTACTAATCAGACCATATCTACCAGACATGGAGTCCACATTGAGTGATTCCAGTGGCTAAAATTTCATGAGACATATATATATAATTGTTATTTTAACAAGTTATTTTAATTCCCTACAGAATGGTTCCAGAAATTCAAAAAAATAAGCTTTCCTAACAGATTCTTGCCCGATTAACCATCTTCTAACAAATGTTCACTCATCGAACCATATCTACCTCATATAGACTCCAAATTGAGCGAATCTAATTGCTACAATTCTGCGACACATATATCTATAATTGTTAAGTTAAGAAGTTATTTTAATTCCCTATTGAACGTTTCCAAAAATTAAACAACAGAAGCTTTTCTAACATGTTCTTTCCTGACTAACCATTTTTCGAACACTGCTTACTAACTAGACAATATCTACCTCATATAGACTCCACACTGAGTGATTCCAATGGCTAAAAATCCGTAAGACATATATCTATAATTGTTATGTTAACAAGTTATTATAATGCCCTATAGAATGGTCCCAAAAATTCAAAAATATAAGCTTTCCTAACAGATTCTTCCCCGATTAACCATTTCCTGAGAACTGCTCACTCATCGGACCATATCTACCTCATATGGACTCCAAATTGAGTGATTCCAATGGCTAAAAATCTGCCACACATATATCTATAATTCTTATGTTAACAAGTTATTTTAATTCCCTACAAAATATTTTCAGAAATTCAAAAATAAAAGCATTCCTAACATGTTCTTTCCTGATTAAAAATTTTCTGAACACTGCTTACTAATCAGACGATATACCTCATATGGACCCCACATTGAGTGATTCCAATGGTTAAAAATCTATGAGAGAGAGAGAGAGAGATATATATATATATATATATATATATATATATATATATCATTGTTATTTTAAGAAGTTATTTTAATTCCCGATAGAATGGTCTGAGAAATTTAAAAACAGAAGCTTTCCAAACAGATTCTTCCCAGATTAACCATGTTCTGACAACTGCTCACTCATCGGACCATATCAACCTCATATCGACTCCAAATTAAGTGATTCTAATGGCTAAAACTCTGTGACACATATATCTATAATTGTTAAATTAACAAGTTATTTTAATTCCCAATAGAATGTTTCCAAAAATTCAACAACAAAAGCTTTCCTAACATGTTCTTTCCCGACTAACCATTTTCTGAACACTGCTTACTAATCAGACCATATATACCTCATATGGACTCCACATTGAGTGATTCTAGTGGCTAAAAATCTGTAAGACATATATCTATAATTGTTATGTTAACAAGTTATTTTAATTACCTACAGAATGGACCCAGAAATTTAAAAACATATGCTTTCCTAATAGATTCTTCCTTAATTAACCATTTTTTGACAACTGCTCATTCATCGGACCATATCTACCTCATATGGACTACAACTTGAGTTATTCCAGTTGCTACAAATCCATGAAACATAGATATATAATTGTTATGTTATCAATTTATTTTAATTCCCTACATATTGTTCCCAGAAATTAAAACAAAGAAGCTATCCTAACATATTCTTTTCTGATTAACCATTTTCTGAACACTACTTACTAATAAGACCATATCTACCAAATATGGAGTCCACATTGAGTGATTCCAGTGGCTAAAAATTCGTGAGACATATATATATAATTGTTATTTTAACAAGTTATTTTAATTCCCTACAGAAGCGTCCCAGAAATTCAAAAATAGAAGCTTTCCCTACAGATTCTTCCCGGATTAACCATCATCTGACAATTGCTTACTAATCGGACCATATCTACCTAATATGGACTACAAATTGAGTGATTCTAGTGGCTAAAATTCCCCAACACATATATCTATAATTGTTAAGTTAACAAGTTATTTTAATTCCCTACAGAATGTTTCCAATAATTAAACAACAAAAGCTTTCCAAACATGTTCTTTCCTTATTAACCATTTTCTGAACACTGCTTACTAATTAGACCATATCTACCTCTTATAGACTCCACATTGAGTGATTCCAGCTGCTCAAAATCCATAAGACATATATCTATAATTGTTATGTTAACAAGTTATTTTAATTACGTACAGAATGGTCCCAGAAATTTAAAAACAGATGCTTTCCTAACAGATTCTTTCCTGTTAACCATTTTCTGACAATTGGTCACTCATCGGACCATATCAACCTCATATGGACTCCAAATTGAGTTATTCCAGTTGTTAAAAATCCGTGAAACATATATATATAACTGTTATGTTATTAATTTATTTTAATTCCCTACATATTGTTCCCAGAAATTAAAACAAAGAAGCTATCCTAACATATTCTTTTCTGATTAACCATTTTCTGAACACTACTTACTAATCAAACCATATCTACCATATATGGAGTCCACATTGACTAATTCCAGTGGCTAAAAATTCGTGAGACATATATATATAATTGTTATTTTAACAAGTTATTTTCATTCCCTACAGAATGGTTCCAGAAATTCAAAAAAATAAGCTTTCCTAACAGATTCTTCCTTGATTAACTATCTTTTAACAACTGTTCACTCATCGGACCATATCTACCTCATATAGACTCCAAATTGAGTGAATCTAATGGCTACAATTCTGCGACACATATATCTATAATTGTTAAGTTAACAAGTTATTTTAATTCCCTATAGAACGTTTCCAAAAATTAAACAACAGAAGCTTTTCTAACATGTTCTTTCCTGACTAACCATGTTTTGAACACTGCTTACTAATTAGACAATATCTACCTCATATAGACTCCACACTGAGTGATTCCAGTGGCTAAAAATTTGTAAGACATATATCTACAATTGTTATGTTAACAAGTTATTATAATGCCCTACAGAATGGTCCCAAAAATTCAAAAATAGAAGCTTTCCTAACATATTCTTCCCCGATTAACCATTTCCTGACAACTGCTCACTCATCGAACCATATCTACCTCATATGGACTCCAAATTGAGTGATTCCAGTGGCTAAAAAGTAGCCACACATATATCTATAATTCTTATGTCAACAATGAATTTTAATTCCCTATAGAATGATTCCAAAAATTCAACAACAGAAGCGTTCCTAACTTGTTCTTTTGTTATTATCCATTTTCTGAACACTGCTTACAAATCAGACCATATCTACCTCATATGGATTCCAAATTGAGTGATTCTAGTGGCTAAAAATCTGTGACACATATATCTATAATTCTTATGTTCACAAGTTGTTTTAATTACCTATAGAATGTTCCAAAAATGCAACAACAGAAGCTTTCCTAACAGATTCGTCCCTAATTAACCATGTTCTGACAACTGCTCACTCATCGAACCATATCTACCTCATATGGACTCCAAATGGAGTGATTCTAGTGGCTAAAACTCCAAGAGACATATATCTATAATTGTTAAGTTAACAAGTTATTTTAATTCCCTATAAAATGTTTCCAGAAATTCAACAGCAAAAGCTAGCCAAACATGTTCTTTCCTGATTAACCATTTTTTGAACACTGCTTACTAATCAGACCATATCTACCTTATATGGACTCTACATTGAGTGATTCTAGTCGATAGAAATCTGTGAGACATACATATATAATTGTTGTTTTAACAAGTTATTTTTATTCCCTACAGAATTGTCCCAGAAATTCAAAAACAGAAGCTTTCCTAACAGATTCTTACCTGATTAACCATCTTCTGACAACTGCTCACTCATCGGACCATACCTACCTCATATGGACTCCATATTGAGTGATTCTAGTGGCTAAAATTCCGTGACACATATATCTATAATTGTTAAGTTAACAAGTTGTTTTAATTCCTTACAGAATGTTTCTAGAAATTCAACAACAGAAGCTTTCCTAACATGTTCTTTCCTGATTAACCATTTTCTGAACATTGCTTACTAATTAGACCATATCTATCTCATATGCACTCCACATTGAGTGATTCCAGTGCATACAAATTCGTGAGGCATATATATATAATTTTTATTTTAACAAGTTATTTTAATTCCTTACAGAATGGTCCCAAAAATTCAAAAACAAAAGCTTTCCTAACAGATTCTTCCCTGATTAACCATCTTCTGACAACTGCTCACTCATCGGAACATATCTACCTCATATGGACTCTAAATTGAGTGATTCTCATGGCTAAAATTCCGTGACACATATATCTATAATTGTTAAGTTAACAAGTTATTTTAATTCCCAACAGAATATTTCCAAAAATTCAACAACAAAAGCTTTCCTAACATGTTCTTTCCTAATTAACCATTTTTTGAACACTGCTTACTAATCAGACAATATCTACCTCATATGGACTCCACATTGAATTATTCCAGTGGCTAAAAATCCTTATGACATATATCTATAATTGTTATGTTAACAAGTTATTTTAATTCCCTACAGAATGGTCCTAGAAATTCAAAAACATATGCTTTCCTAACAGATTCTTCCCTGATTAACCATTTTCTGACAACTGCTCACTCATAGGACCATATCTACCTCATATGGACTCAAAATGGAGTTATTCCAGTTGCTAAAAATCAATGAAACATAGATATATAATTGTTATGTTATCAATTTATTTTAATTCCCTACATATGGTTCCCCGAAATTAAAACAAAGAAGCTATCCTAACATATTCTTTCCTGATTAACCATTTTCTGAACAATACTTACTAATCAGACCATATCTACCTCATATAGACTCCAAATTGAGTTATTCCAGTGGCTAAAATTCTGTGACACATATATCTATAATTCTTAAGTTAACAAGTTATTTTAATTCCCTACAGAATGTTTCTAGAAATTCAACAACTGAAGCTTTCCTAACATGTTCTTTCCTGATTAACCTTTTTCTGAACTTTGCTTTTTAATCAAACCATATCTACCTCATATGGACTCTACATTCAGTGATTCCACTGGCTAAAAATCCGTGAGACATATATCTATAAATGTTATGTTAACAAGTTATTTTAATTCCCTACTGAATGGTCCCAAAAATTCAAAAATACAATTTTTCCTAACAGATTCTTCCTTGATGAACCATTTTCTAACAACTACTCACTCATCGGACCATATCAATCTCATATGGACTCCAAATTGAGTTATTTCAGTTGCTAAAAATCCGTGAGTCATATATATATAATTGTTATGTTAACAAGTTATTTTTATTCTCTACAAAATGGTCCCAGAAATGAAAAAACAAAAGCCTTCCTAACATGTTCTATCCTGACTAACCATTTTCTGAACACTCCATACTAATCAGACTATATCTACCTCTTATGGACTCCAAATTGAGTGATTCCAGTGGCTTAAAATACGTGACACATATATCTATAATTCTTATGTTAACAAGTTATTTTAACTCCCTACAGAATGGTACCAGAAATACAAAAATAAAAGCTTTCCTAACTGATTCTTCCCTGATTAACCATTTTCTTACTACTGCTCACTCATCGGACCATATCTACCTAATGTGGACTCCAAATTGAGTGATTCCATTTGCTAAAAATCTGTGAGACATATATCTATAATTGTTATGTTATCAATTTATTTTAATGCCCTATAGAATGGTCCCAGAATTGCAAAAACATAAGCTTAAAATTTTGACACCCATAGCCATTCCTATGCAAAACTATCTACACCAGCCTAAGTATTCAAACATACATCACATTCAAGAATAATATGTAACATGATCAAGCAACATCCATGACCACTCATCAAAGTTCTTAAGATCAAAATCCCATATAAATGTTACAAATTTAAAAACTTTTCTTCAAAAAGAAATATTGTTAATCCTACCTAAGAATCTCCCTAGCTCACTTAGTGAATTTGTTTTCTTATTTCCCCTTGAAAGAAGTATAAAGATTCCTCCCTTCCTTTAGCTTTTCTATCAGCTTAAATAAGAGAAGGAGGGTGAGTTTTTGAACCTCAAGGATGAAGAAGAAAAATGGATTCAAGTGGAGATTAAGTTAACTTATCTTGAGTACTTCGCCCTCTAGACTTCTCCTTCTTCTTCCTTCCTTTCTTCTCCTCTCTTTCTCTCCTTTCCTCTCTCTACCTTGCTTTTATTTCTCTCTCTTCCTCACTTTGACAAAATTAAAATGTTATAGGGGTGGGTTTTTCTTAAATAGACCATCAAATAATTCATCTTTCATGATCATGGGTCTACCTTATCACAATTAGGATACACTTGGTTGAATTTTTGGAAATCAAACAACTTATGTTCTTGTCTTCCTCTTCCTTAGTCAAGATATGCATAGCGAAAGGAGATTTGTATTTTGAAAATTATAATGATATGTTCTTAAGATAAGGGACAAGGTCCCTTTGATTTAAGGATTCATTGCCATGTGTTATCATACCACTTGCTAAAATTATGAGTGTAGGATATAGATGTTTTATCCTAATGTCATGTATTATCATTCCACTTGCTAAAATTATGAGTGTAGGATATAGATATTTTGTCCTAATGCCTTGTCACCTAATCTTGATTACACCATTATTTCATCACTTTATTTTTATTTTTATTTTTATTCCTCTTGGGTTTGGGCTCATTCTTGCCCATTTTCTTTACTTTGGTTAAAAGTCTACCTTTCATAATGGGCTTGGTCACATTTTCATGATTTTTGGGCTACCGGTCCAATTTCTATATCCTAGTCCAAGTCTATGTTTTATTTCTTCCTTGGGCTATACTATTGACTTGCTAAAAATTCATGTGCGGTAGAAAGATTCTATATGAAGTGTCCATAGTTGAAAGCCCAATTTATGGGTGGAGATACTAAACTTAGTAACTTTAACTCTTAAATTACCCTAATCCAATCTTCTTGAAATTTTAATACCTTCACAAAAATTTATCTTCCTTACCTAAGAATTTAAACTTTCTTTAGTATATTTATTTCTAATATTTCCTCTTAGGTTTTCTCTCTTTACCTATTCCATTAATGTTAGAAAATTTCTATGCATACGTAAGGTGAAGAATTTCTAAGGATTATATTTCCTTATATATTTTAAAAAAATTTCTAATAAATTTTATTTCCTTAATTAAATATTTATGTACCTTTATTAATAAAAGAAAAGAAATTAGAGATGTTACTTTGAATACTTTTTTACTTTTATTAATACATGAAACGAAATTAGGGATGTTACAGACAGAAGGGTCATTTTGTGGGAAATTGCCCACATAATGTAGGAAAGCAACCAGAACAGAGGCCTCAGGTGAAAGGAAGGGTTTTCACCCTGAGCGGCCAAGAGGCAGCTTAATCTTCTGAAATGATTCAAGGTACATGCTATATCTATCGATTTGCTCTTATGGTTTTGTTTGACTCTGGTGCTAGTCATTCATTTATATCGGAAGAATG
Source organism: Gleditsia sinensis (assembly GCA_037074535.1). Classification (NCBI taxonomy): domain Eukaryota; kingdom Viridiplantae; phylum Streptophyta; class Magnoliopsida; order Fabales; family Fabaceae; genus Gleditsia; species Gleditsia sinensis. The sequence goes on from CM073463.1 coordinate 30,152,346, forward strand.
TATTAGGAAGTTTCAGTTTCCTATTTCTGAAACTCCCTATAAGCTATCTGTAGTAACCCCCACAGGGGAAAGGGTATTAACTTCTTCTATATGTAAGGACTATCAAGTCACCATCCAGGAGAAAACTTTTTTTGTAGACCTCCTCTGTTTACCTTTAAGAGGTATTGAGGTCATTCTAGGGTTAGACTGGATGTTTAGAAATCGAGTCTTGCTGAATTGTTGTAACAAGACCGTTGAATTTCTACCTCCTACTTTGAAAGAGAAGGTGCAGTTATTGATGCTTAATGCCAATCAAGTTAATAGGGAGTTGAAGAATGGAGTACTTGGGATACATTTTCTTGTATATATCAAACCTAGAAGTCGAATCAAAGCTTAATGAAATCCCAAAGCCAATGAGTTTCCTAAAGTATTTCCATCAGATATTCCAGGCTTACCTCCCAAGAGAGAGATAGAATTCTCTATTGATCTCTTACCTGGGACAGGGCCTATCTCTTTTGCACCTTATAGAATGGCCTCAAATGAATTACAAGAACTGAACAAATCGGGATGATACGAGACAAAATACTTACAGCTCAGAGTCGGCAAAAGAGTTACTACGATAAGAGACATAGACCTCTAGAGTTTGAGGAAGGAGACTATGTATTTCTGAAACTTTCCCCGACTACTGGAGTTGGTAGGTCTCTCAAAACAAGAAAGCTAAGTCCGCGATTTTTAAGACCCTACCAAATTCTGAAGAAAGTAGGGACATCAACATATCAAGTTGTTCTCCCACCTAATTTTTCCAACTTGCGTAATGTTTTTCATGTATCATAGCTCCAGAAGTATCTTCCAAACTCCTCACATGTGATACGAGATGAACCAAACTAAATAAAGGAGAACATGACATACCAGCTAGTACCAGCATCTATATTGGAAACTGACGTGAAGCAATTGTGGAACAAAACTGTTCCCCTAGTTAAGGTGTTATGGGAAAGTATGACTCCGGAAGAAGCAACTTGGGAGCTAGAAGAAGACATAAGGAAGAAATTTTCGAAATTGTTCTTATTAGGTAATTTCTGAAATTTTGAGGACAAAATTTCTTTTAGGGGGAGAAAAATGTAACATCCCTAATTTCATTTCATGTATTAATAAAAGTACAAAAGTATTCAAAGTAACATCCATAATTTCATTTCTTTTATTGATAAAGGTACATAAATATTTAATTAAGGAAATAAAATTTATTAGACAATTTTTAGATATCTAAGGAAATATAATCCTTATAAATTCTTCACCTTATGTGTATGTATAGAAATGTTCTAATATTAATGGAATAGGTAAGGAAAGAAAACCTAAGAGGAAATATTAGAAATAAACATGCTAAAGAAAGGTGAAATTCTTAGGTAAGGAAGATAAATGTTTTTGAAGTAAGTAAAGGTCTTAAAATTTCAAGAAAATTGGATTAGGGTAATTTTTACTAATTTAAGAGTAAAAGTTACTAAGTTTAGTATCTCCACCCATAAATTGGGCTTTCACCTATGGACACTTCATATAAAGTTTTTCTACTTCACATAAATTTTTCACAAGCCAATAGGATAGCCGAATGCAGAAATAAAACATAGACTTGGATTAGGATATAGAAATTAGACCGGTAGCCCAAAAATCATGAAAATGTGACCAAGCCCATTATGAAAGGTAGAATTTTAACCAAAGTGAAGAAAACGGGAAAGAATGAACCCAAACCAAAGAGGAAAAATAAACATAAAAATAAAATTAAAGTGATGAAATAATGGTGTAATCAAGATTAGGTGACATGGCATTAAGACAAAAATTTAGCAAGTGGTGAGATATCCGACATTCATAATTTTAGCAAGTAGTATGATAATACAAGCCTTTAGGACAAAACATCTATATCCTACACTCATAATTTTAGCAAGTGGTATGATAATACATGACATTAGGACAAAACATTCCTATCCCACCCAAATAATTTCAACCAAATAATGGAGATTCAAGGGCTAGAAATTTGCCACCTAAAAATGCAAACCTATCATACTTGATTACGACAAAAGAAAAAGGAAATGAATCCCTAAATCAAAGGGAACTTGTCCCTTATCTTAGAAACATATTATCATAATTTTCAAAATACAAATCTCCTTTTGCTATGCATATCTTGACTAAGGAAGAGGAAGACAAGAACATAAGTTGTTTGTTTTCCAAAAATTCAACCAAGTGTATCCTAATTGTGATAAGGTAGACCCATGATCATGAAAGTTGAATTATTTGATGGTCTATTTAAGCAAAACCCACCCTTACAACATTATAATTTTAGTCCAAGTGAGGGAGAGGAAAAATAGAAGCAAGGTAGAGTGAGGAAAGGAGAGGAATAAAGGAAGAAAGAGGAAGGAGAAGTCTAGAGGACTAAGTGCTCCAAATAAGTTTAATAATATTTCTTTTTGAAGAAAACTTTTGAAACTTATAATATTTATATGAGATTTGGATCTTAGAACTTTGATGATTGGTCATGGATGTTGCTATATCATGTTACATATTATGTATGTTTGAATACTTAGGCTGGTGTAGATAGTTCTGCATAGGTATGGCTATGGGTGGCAAAAATTGTAGCTTATGGTTTTAAATTTTTGGGAAGAATAAGTAAGGAATTAAAATAAATGGTTAACATAAGAATTATAGATATGTGTGTCATGGATTTTAAACCACTGAAATCACTTAATTTGGAGTCCATATGAGGTAGATATGGTCTAATTAGTAAGCAGTGGTCAGAAAATGGTTAATCAGGGAAGAATATGTTAGTATAGCTTCTGTTCTTTAATTTCGAGGGACATTCTGTAGGGAATTAAAATACATAGTTAACATACGAATTATGGATATATTTGTCATGGATATTTAGCCACTGGAATCACTTAATTTGGAATTTTTATCAGGGATATATGGACCGATTAGTAGGCAAAGGTCAAAACCTATCCGAGAAGAAATAACATGTACATTGAGGGAGTAATATCACGTTGAGTTCTTAATATTTCGCCAAACTGTTCAACATAATAGTTTTAGATAATTGTTTTATCTTGATATTTACACCAAGATCACCTACATCGGATTTAAATTGATTGAGTTATGCTCTGATTAGTAAGAGAATGTTAGATAGGATTAAAACCTGCATCAAGAAAATAAAGAAATAAAATTAATATTTAAAAAAGAAGAAGAATCTTATAAATGAAAATAATAAATGACTAGTATATGACATAGCCATTGCCATTGTATGAACTTCTTACCATCTTAAGTGTGAAATTTTGGCATGGAAATATCTATAAAGTGATATTTGAAATGGTTATGTTCATGGCATGATTACCAATGATTTTTGGTAATAGTTATATTTTGATGAACATACTTGTTATTGAAAGCATATTTTTGGCTATCATTGTGAAAAGAAAAGAAATGAGCACAGTCAGATGGAAATCCGTGTGGTATACCAGTAGGGGACGCCCTACCAACGGTTATGATCATGTTAATGAGAAAAGAAATAGAAAGTGGGCCATGTCAGACGGAGCGAGAAAAGCCCGTACCGGAGAGTAGATAATACTCACCCTGACCCAGGGTAGCTTGATATGAGAATAAATTTATAGTCATCATATGATATTCTGAAAATAGTTAATCCTATCAAACATGTCATTATTGTACGATTCTCATGTACATAGATATAGTGCATTCATGTGACCAAAGATATTTGCTGTAGTTTATACAGCTGAACATGACGTGATGAGCTATATTTATGATAATTTATTGTTGTACTTACTGGGATTTAATTCTCACTATATTTCAATATCATGTTCAGAAAATTAGTTATGCAGATTTTTCTATGGCTCTGGCTTTTAGTGCATGTTGGATCGAGTACTTTATGTTGGGCAGATCCCAGAAGCAAATAAAATGTTTGTGGTCGAGTTAGCTTAGATCCCGGTGAAGGTGCAACCACCCGCACCCTTCCCGTATTGGTCAACCAGAATAAATAAGATGTAAACTTTTATGTGTTTGATATGTTGTACGTATGTTTTGATTGATGACATGTATGTAAACTCTATATTGTATAATAATAATAATAATAATAATAAAATTTGTTACACACAACACTAGGCTTCTTTGTATGAAGTTCCATAGTAGTGAGTGTTTGACACTGCGGTGGTACAACTCTCGAGTTTTATACTACTGCAGCTGAACTTTTATTCCCATAGCGCTGGACTTCTAACATTGCAATGTTAACTTTCTAAGCACACTAGCACAACGGTAGTAGCCTTGTCCTTCAGAATTTTAGCATACAAGATGCTTTAAGGATTTAAATTCACTTTTAAAATCACCAAACATCAACAAAAATCAACACCAAAACAAGTCATGCATCACATTAAAAACAAGATACCAATAATTATACCTAGGGTTATTACACTGAGAGTGTTTAAACCTCTCTTTAGGTGCTTTAAGAATACAATTTATAATTGAGGACCAAAGATGTACCTTTTAAGTAAAAAATAGAAAACCCAATGTGAAGTCTTAACTCTAAGACATGGCTTCTAGCAAGTTGAAACTTTTGGGTACACAAAGTTGTGATTTAAAGTCGCCACTTCCAAAGAAGTATTGCAATCTAAAAATTTCTAACAAACTGACCCCTCACTTAGTACCTTGCAAAGCCTAGGCTTTTAGAGCCTTTTCCCTCCTTAGTGCTAATTCTCCTACTTCGCTTAATTTCCCCTATTTTAGCTATCTCTTGAGCATCAGTCTACATAAATAACACAATTATAGATCAAATGTCTGTCAAATATCAAATTCTAATAAAAATATTTAAAAGTAAGTGTAACATTCCCCAATTCTTATTTCCAATAAATAGAAAAATAATTTTTGATGGTGAAGGGAAGGAAACAGAATGTAATGGAACATTGAAGAAAACCTAGAAATTTATAAAGTAAATAAATGGAAAAAAGGAAATCTAGAAGGATAGAAATTTTAATTTCCCTAATTCCTTGGGGCTAGAACCAAACATCAACAAATGGGTTAGAGATATGTTTTTGATGTGACCTTAAACCCCATTGGCATCTTCTAAAAAGAGGAATTAAACCATTTGAGGAATTTAAGGAAGCCAAACAATGCCTTAGTTAAGGGGTTAGTCACAATCTAATGGAAGGATAAACTTGTAAATATTTTTTTATTTAGGGATATAGTTAGAAGAGGGTTTGGCCTTCTAGAAGATATAATATTTTATTAATATCTTTGGGATAAGACACAAGATGGTTGACAAAAGGAGGAGAGGGAGCAGAAACATGCGTAGCCAAGAAGAGATGAAGAAGAAGGAAGAAAGAGAGAGAAATGCAACAAGAAGAAAGATCCAAGGTGATTTTCTCTATAGATCAGCCCCAAAATCATCCCTCATATTTTTTCTAAGCTCCTAAAAGTTTTTTTTTATGTTGGTTATGCAGGTTTTGTGGTGGAAGAAGAAGATCTAAAATTTTAAAACAAATTGATTAAGGTAATTTTCCTAATTCAAGAGTAAGAAATTTCTAAGTTTAACATCTCCACCCATAAATTGGGCTTTCATCTATGGACACTTTATAGAGTTTTCCCACTTCACATAAGTTTCTAGCAAGCTCATTGGATAGCCCAAGCAAGAAATAAAACATATACTTGGATTAGGATATAGAAGTTGGACTGATAGCCCAAAAATTATGAAAATGTGACCAAAACCTCCAAGAAAGGTAGAATTTTATCCAAAGCAAAGGAAATGGGTAAGAATGAGCCCAAATCAAGGAGGAAAAATAAAATAAATCATATGATGAAATAATAGTGTAATAATAATAAAGATTAGGTCACATGGCATTAAGACAAAAATTTAGCAAGTGGTGTGATAATATCTATATCCTACACTCATAATTTTAGCAAGTGGTATAATAATACATGGCATAGGACAAAACATTCCTATCCTACACAAATAATTTTAGGCAAGCAAGGGAGATTCAAGGGCTAGAAACTTGCCAGTTAGAAAGGCAAACCTATCATATTTGTGTGAGACAAAGGAAAAAGAAAAAGAATCCCCAAATCAAAGGGACCTTGTCCCTTATCTTAGGAACATTTTATCATGACTTTCAAAATAAAAATCTTCTTTTGCTATGCATATCTTGTCTAAGGGAGAGGAAGACAAGAATATGAGTTGTCTTTCCTCAAAAAGCAACCAAGTACATCCTAATTGGGATAAGGTAGACCCATGATTATGAATGAAGGACCACTTGATAGTTTATTTAAGCAAGAACCACCCTTATAACATTAGAATTTTGTCCAAGTGAGGGAGAGAAAAAATAGAAGCAAGGTAGAGTGAGGAAAGGAGAGAAAGATAGGAGAAGAAAGGAAGGAAGAAGAAAAAGAAGCCTAGAAGACTAAGTATTCAAGGTAAGTTAGCTTAATCTCCAATTGAATCCATCTTTTATCTTCATCCTTGGGGTTCAAAAATTCATGCTCCTTCTCTGAATTAAACTATTAGAAAAGCTAAGGGAAGGGAGGAATCTTGCTACTTCCTTCAAGAGAAAACAGGAAAAGGAATTCACTAAGTGAGCTAGAGAGAGCTTTAGGTAGGTTTAATAATATCTCTTTTTGAAAAAAAGTTTTGAAATTTGTAATATTTATACGAGATTTTGATCTTAGAACTTTGATGAAATTTACAATATTTGCAACTTTGATAATTGGTCATGGATGTTGTTATATCATGTTACATGTTATTTTGCATATGATGAATGTTTTGAACATTTTGGTTGGTGTGGAAAGTTCTGCATAGGTATGGCTATGGGTGGTAAAATTTTATGATTTTTATGCTGCTATTTTGTATATTTGAATGTGGTGAAAAATTTGCTGGAATATGATTAGATGTAAAGAAAATGGAAGAGGATGTAATATAATGATGAACTAAAACCTAAGGAAAAGTTTGGTTAGGAAACTAGATTTCGGAGTAACTAGGGAAGCTTTTATTTTTCAAATTCTGGGAAGAATTGGTTAGGAATTAAAAACAATAGTTAACATGAATATATATATATATATATATATATATATATATATATATATATATATATATGTCTCACAGAGTTATAAACACTGGAATTACTCAATTTGGAGTCTATATGAGGTAGATATGGTCAGATTAGTGAGCAGTAGTCAAAAAATAGTTAACCAGGGAAGAATCTGTTAGGAAAGCTTATGTGTTTGAATTTTTAGAAAAATTATATAGGGAATTAAAATAACTGGTTAACATAAAAAATATAGATATATGCCTCATGGAAATTTAGTCACTGGAATCACTCAATTTAGAGTTCATATGAGGGAGATATGGTCATATTAGTAAGTAGAGGTCAGAACCTATCCGAGAAGAAATAATGTGTACCATGATGGATTAATATCACCAAGATTCCTAAAATGTTCAACATAATAGTTTTAGATAATAGTTTTATCTTTAAATGGACACTAAGATCACCTAATTTGGAGTTAAAATGAGGGAGTTATACTTTGATTAGTGATACAAGGTTAGGTAGGACAAAAAACTGAATCAGGGAATAACACAACAAAGAGCATGGCCGTGTTCCAAGGCACGCCCAAGCCGTGTTTGGTGTTGGAAATGGAATTTTGAAGACTAAAGCATGGATTTTTTACAAAAAATGGCCAAGTCGTGTTACAAGTTACGTTTAGGCCATGTTGGAAGTTGGTAAAGCTTATTTTCAACATTTTTCTACCCTAAATGAACCTTATTAACTATAGGATAGTAATAAAAATCAAATTGAAGAACATTGCTTTATTAAATTTGTGAGAACATGTGATGGAAATGATATAAGGAAAGTGACTAGAGGCCAAGCATAAAGAAAATGAAAAGATAAAAGAACTATTTAAAAAAAAAAAGAATCTTATAAATAAAAATAATAAATGACTAGTATATGCTATAGGCATTGCCATTGCATGAATTCCTTACCATCTTAAGTGTGTAATTTTGACATGTAAATATTTTAAAGTGATATTTGAAAATGATTATGTTCATGGCATGATTTCATTTTTTTCAATATTTTTTTATAATGATTATGCTTTGATGTTAAATTATGGCATGTAAATATTTTAAAGTGATATTTGAACATACTTGTTATTGAAATCATATTTTTTTTGGCTATTAATGTAAAAATTAAAGAAAGAAAAGAGACGAGCATGGCCACATGGCGGTCCGTGTAGTGCACTAGTAGGGGATGCCCTACCAATGGCTATAATTATGTTAATGAGAAAAGAAATTGTGCCATGTCGGACGGAGCGAGAAAAGATCGTATTGAAGAGTAGAAAGTAATCACCCTAACTGGGGTAGCTTAACATGAAAATTAGTTCATAGCCGTCATATGATATTTTAAAAATAGTTATTCATGCCATCCATGTCATTACTGTACGATTTTCATGTGCATAGATAAAGTGCAATCATCTGACCTAAGGTAATTGTTGTAGCCTATACAGATGAACATGACAAGATGAGCTATATTGATGATAATTATGATTTATTGTTGAACCTATTGGGATTTAATTCTCACTATATTTCCATATCATCTTCAGAAAAACTAGTTTTGCATATTTTTCTTTGGCTCTGGCTCTTAGTGTACATTGGATCGAGTTACTTTATGTTGGGCATATCTTAGAAATTAATAAGGTGTTCGTGGTCGAGTTGGCTAGGATCCTTGTAAAGGTGTAACCACCCGCACTTGTATCCCCAAAACTGGTCAATAGAGATGAATAAGATGTAGACATATATGTGTTTTATTTGCGTACGGATGTTGTTAATTAATGATATGTAAAGCTTAATTATGCTTGGATAAATTAATTGAATGTTATTATGAGTTAAATAAAGGTAACGACTTCATGCGACTTTAAAAAAAATTATATATATGTATATATGTAAAAATGGAGTTGTTACACATAGTGCATATTTGCGATTATCCATGTAAAGTGAAAGTTTGAATGCATGTGATATATGTTTTATGCTGAAATTTGGCTTTGAATGGATGGCTTTGAATTTCATGATTTGTGTCAAATTAGAAGATGTGTTCAACATAAACATTGTACCATTATGTATTATCATTAAAACCCCTCTGGAATGACTTCAATTGGAACTTATATAAGAGTGTTATGTTGTAATAAGTGAAGAGAGGTCCGCTCTAATGCATAAAATCACGATGTTGATTTTGGGACACATTTTATACTTCATTATGGTTGTAACTTGTTAAAGTGGAAAACATAAAAGTTATAGAAAATAGTCTTAGATTTCCATATATACTAAAATCACCTCAATTAGAGTTAAAATGAGGGAGTTATGGTCTGAATAGTGATTGAAGGCCAAGATGGTTGCAAACCTGTAGTGCGAAACATGGCTAGGCTATGTTTCGGGCTATTTGAGAGGTTAAAGCATGTATAAGACAATCTAAAGCATGCTCGTGTTTTAAGGAACGACCAGGCCATGCTTGGAGCTATTTTTTGCCTTGTTTTAGCTACAAATGACATTAAATGAATCCCATTAACTAGAAGTTAATTAGAGAAACTAAATTGAAGGAGAATATATTATAATATTTGTGATATAATACTAGTTTTCCCTACTTATTGTGATAACAAGTTTGATATACATTGGGAATTAATACATCTTTGTCAAATGATGAGATGTTGAAGTGATGCCTATACTAGTATATCAATGCATGATGATTAGAAGATATGATGTATGCACTGTCACGTAATGGTAAGTGTATTAATACATATTTGTTAAATGATGTGGTGATGATGACAAGCATGATGTTAGTAATGTACTTGTTGGATGCATAACCTTATTATGTAGGTGATGATGATGATTAGAAAGTATGATGCATACATTATGGTATCAATACATGATGATTAGATGTATGATGTATATATTGTTACAAGATTGTTAAATGATTTGATAAAGATGGTAAGCATGATGTTAGTCATGAATATGGTTGATGTAAAATCTCTATTGAGATGAAGATGGTAAGCATGGTACTAGTAATGTTGATATGTTGATGAGATGCATACTTAAGATGTTGATGAGATGTATGATTAATATGTTGATAAGATGCATACTTAAGATGTTGATGAGATGCATACTTAATATATTGATGAGATGCATGATTGAGATGTTGATGAGATGCAAGCTAGAGATGTTGATGAGACGCATACTTGGTATGTTGATGAGATGAAATTACATATTGTATTAATGATAAAGAGGATGATGTTATGTATGTGGCTAAATATTTGAAAAAGATGTATGAGATGTCAAAATGATCCTTCCCAACGCAAGGTGACCCAGCGATATGCAGCATCTTGCTGTATTATGGTGACTAACGGATAATTGAAAAGAGTGCGAAATAGACAGATACTTATGATACCCTATAAGGTGACCCAGCAAAAAAGTATCATGATGACCCTTACCTCAGTAAGGTGACCCGGTGACATGTGGTACCTTGTGGCAGTAAGGTGACCAGACGGGTCCTATGGCTTTGAGACGATACTAAATAAGGGACAACCTATTAGGCTAAGTGAGCCTATGGGAGTATGGCCACTCCGACCGATTGATAGTGGTATATGAGTAGTATAAGGGTGAATGGCTCATACTACCCTATTACTGAGACGTAGACGGATGATGGATGAACAACCACCATGCATGATGTTTTGTATACTAAAATTATGATTATTAAATGTGGGCATAATATGTTAACACGGTATGTATAGATGCTCAATTGTCACAATTATAGCATGCTAAAACATTATCAATATCCCATGATAAAAGAATAATGGGAAATTATGTTATCATGATAAAACATATAAATATATATATATATATATATATATACTTGTTATCAATGATAAATGTTTTCTGTAGCTTATACAACTGGACATAACACCGTGATATTTCTTATTGATTATATGATACATTTAATGTTAAACCTATTGGGAAATTATGTTCTCATTATTGTTGGTGTCATGTTCAGGTAAAAGCAGATGGTATGCTAGCTGGTTCCATGCACTTGATCATAGAGATTCAATGGATGACGATTCCTCGTGCAGATCCTAATGCAAACACCACCTCCTCCACCCTCTATACCCTAGGGGTGGTGCAATGGGTTTTTAATGTATACTAATGTAATTATGTGAATTTATGTTACCTTTTGTATAAATGTTAATCACTAACGTGGCTTTTGGTATAATGGAAATGAAAAATGCATTAAAAAAACGGATTGTTATAGTATGCATATTTTAGTCAAGGACAAATAAATTCAGCACTAAAATATAAACAAAATAATTCACTAATAGGGAGTTATCAAAATTGTTGGAACAAGACAAAGTTCATGATTTTAATAAACTCTCCCTTTGTAAATTTATTGAGTGTATTGATTATTTGGATGATAGCAACTCATATGTTGTTATTAAATGCAACTTAATTATATAAAGTAAAATTAGAATTGGAATTATAAATCATGCATTTATTTCATCATGTTTTAAGTAGACATGGTGACAATAATATACATCATCAACATGAAGGATGCCACATTTAGGGCCTTTACGTAAAAGAAAATATTGTTAGGCCATTTATTTATTTTGGAGATTCTTACTCTTATGTATTTTATGTGGCAACTTGATCTGATCTTAATTAAGCATGATATTAATACTTTTAAACTTACTTTTTGTTTGATTTAAGTAAAATATAATTAGGAATTAGCTTAATTTTGTGTTTTGTATTGTAGGAATAAAAGAAGAAGAAAAAGATACGAAATTCGTGGAAAAATGCTACATTGTAGCGATTCCAGACCTTTCAGCACTGTTTTGAGCATATCTCCCTCTTATGAACTCCAAGCAAAGTGATTCAAGTGACTGCCAATTATCTACAACTTTTATGTTGAACACTTGGTCAAATTCGGGAGATTTCATAGCGTTACAGAGCTCGTAAATTAGAATCACAGTGTAGCAGGATGAATTTTGACCTTTGGTCACTAACTCTGGCATATCTCCTTCAATTTAGTTCAGATTAACCAATGGCTATGGAAAGCACAGACATAAAGCTACAACTTATGTTCGGCACTTTGGCAAATGTTGGAATTTTTTAAGCGTCGTGGCGCTGCGTCATTGCAGATTTGGAGGGCCACGACGCTTCCTAGTGCACCGCGGTGCCCCAGCCCTATTGCTGGGGTGCCCAAGTGTTAGAACCAGAGTGTCCCAACACGGAATCAGGCACCACGGTGCCTCGTCAATGAGTTTTTGAAGCACTGCGGTGCTCGCCGCCACACCAGATTGCTGAATTAACGAAGGGCATGAGTTGACCTACAACTCTAACAGACTTAATACTATAGAAGAAGACCGTAATTATACTTTTTATCGTAGAATCCAAGATTTTGAAGTAGAGAAAGCTCTGAAGAGAATGGAAAATGGAAAAGCAGTAGGACCTGATAATATACCTATTGAGGTGTGGAAAAGTTTAGGAATGAAGGGTATAAGTTGGCTCACTAAGTTGTTTAATGTGATAATGAAATCTTAAAAAATGTCGAATGAATGGAGGAGAAGTACTTTAATTTCTATATATAAAAATAAAGGAGACATACAGAATTGTTCCAACTATCGGGGGATTAAACTCATGAGTCACACTATGAAGTTATGGGAAAAGATCATTGAGCAAAGATTAAGACAAGAGACTCAAGTTACAGAGAACCATTTTGGATTTATGCCAAGAAGGTAAACTATGGAAGCAATTTATTTACTACGGAGATTGATGGAAAGGTATCAAAGCAGACGGAAAGATTTGCACATGGTTTTTATTGATCTAGAAAAGGCATATGACAGAGTGTTAAGAGAGATCCTATGGAAGACTTTAGAAAAGAAAAGAGTACGTATTGCGTACATTCGAGCAATCAAAGACATGTACGACGGGATAATGACTTGCGTGAGAACACAAAATGGGGATACAAAGGATTTTCCCACAACTATTGGACTACATCAAGGGTCTTCTCTGAGTCCGTATCTTTTTAACTTGATTTTGGATGCAATTACTGAACATATACAAGAGTTAGGGCCTCAATGCATGATTTTTGCAGATGATATAGTCTTAGTTGGTGAATCGAAAGACGAAATAAATATGAAGTTAGAGTCATGGAGACTAGTTTTAGAAACACGATTTCCAGATAAGTAGAAATAAAACAGAATATATAGAATGTAGTTTTAGTAAGAGACGAACAAATACGAATGTTGACGTGAAACTTGGAGACTATATATTAAAACAAGTTACAAGTTTTAAATATCTTGGGTCCATTATACAAAATGACGGTGAAGTAAAGGAGGACGTAAACCATAGGATTCAAGCTGGATGGATGAAATGGAGGAAAGCTTCGAGTGTCATTTGTGATAAAAAAGTGCCGCTCAAAGTTAAAGGAAAATTCTACCGTACGGCTATAAGACCTGCTATATTGTATGGTACGGAATGTTGGGCGGTTAAAAGACAACATGAAAATAAACTCAACATTGCAGAGATGAGAATGTTGCGATGGATGTGTGGACACACCAGAAGAGATATGATTAGAAATGAGTGCATTAGAGAGAAAGTTGGGATAGCACCTATTGTGGAGAAGATGGTTGAAACTCGCTTAAGGTGGTTTGGCCATGTGTGGAGAAGACCTGTAGAAGCCCTAGTGAGAAGAGTTGATCGGATGGAGAATAGTCCAATAATTAGAGGTAGAGGGAGGCTAAAGAAAACAATAAGTGAAACTATTAAAAATGATTTAATAGTTAATAACTTATCTATTGATCTCATCCATGATAGGCCACTATGGCGCCGTTTGATCCATGTAGCCGACCCCACTTAGTGGGAAAAGGTTTAGTTGTTGTTGTAATCTATAAAAGGGAGGAAAGCAAGCAGAAAATTCATTCAACCATTCATCCAAGTTCTTAGTTACATTTTTCAATTCTTCTTTAGATTTTCTTACAGCCCTGCGTGGCTAGTTCTTTTTAGTTGGTTGAGATAGATTGAAACCTCAAGGGATCTTCATGCATTGTGAGATGTGGATTTGATTTTATTATTTCAATTTGAATTGAATAATGATTATTTATCTGTTCTTCTTCTCAATGATTATTCATATAATTGCTAGGAGGCCTACTAGTATATTATCTGTCTTAATCTACCGCTAAATTATGTTTTGAACAAAGTCTTCAATTCTGTGATTCATGAGGCAAATAGGTTTGAGGATTTTGGATTATAAATTATTGAACGTATGACGAATAATTAACTAAATTATATATAACTGATGTGTTTATATTTGTTTAGCTTTGTCAGTTTCTCTAGTTCTTCATGCGGTTAATAAGTTATACTTTACCGACGTGCTAAAGGATTGCTTGTTAATTAGGGTTTAATTGGTGCGATTGTCATTAATTTACTAGACTTAAGGAGGAACAAGATTAGAAACCCAATGATAGATATTCAATTACAGATTGATTATGTTGTCAATGATCAATGCAATCCCTTGACGGTGGATATCAACTGAAACCAACATCTTTATAATTAATCACTCTCTTAATTACTTTGGTTATTGTTTACTTGGTTTTATTTGAAATTATCAATCCCCCCTTTCTCAATCACATAAGGTAATTCCAGTCTCTGTGGGATTGACCCTTACTCCCACTACTACAGGTTAGTTTTTAGGTAAGGTATCAATTTGGGTGTACCTGCGACAATAGGCACCATAACTCATGATTAAGTTAAATCCCAATGGAAAAAATGCTAAAAAAAGCTTAAAGAAAATGATTCAATGATATCTTGGTGCCTAAAGTATAGCCCATCTACAAAGTCAGACCAGCTCAACTGAAAAGTTAAGCAGACTACTACTAAAAGAATAGCTAGTTGGCCATGCCAACTATCTGAGCTTATTTTTATGCTATATTATTTTTTGCTTAAAAGTAACACAATTCTAGAAGGAAAACATGAAACCAAAACCTATCAATTAAAGCTAAAATTTGAATTTCATAAAAGCTATAGAATTGAATGTTAAGGCTACATGAACTTTAAGTAGAGCATTCAAACTGTTATTTTCAATATGGATATAATAAAGGTTTCGATCTACCACATCAAGAACAACATTTAGGGAAAATAAGACATTAAGTTTGCACTTGAGAGTTCTCTAAAAACATAACCATTGTGCTCTACCTATGAATATCAAGTTCCATCAACTTTTTAGAAGTGTTGCTACTATTTTCATGATATATTTGCTTATCTAGAAGAGTGTTCTCTTCACTACCATCATCAATTGAGTTCTTGGATCTTTTCAAAACCTAGGGAACTTGAAGGTTACTTGAGTGGTGTAAAATCTTGAGAGCTGATCTTGTTTGTAAGGTTGCCTAGATATGTTGTATAGGCAGTTTTTCTTGCTTACTTTGTTAGAGTTTTAATGGGTTCTTGAGAGAAATATCTAGTGAGTTATATGCTCAGTGACTTGCCCAGATTGGGTTGTAAATGCTAAGAGCTGAACTTATGTATTTGGTGATGACCTATTATTAATATAAATGTTCTTATTGTGTGGTTGAGGAGTGGGTGTAAGATCTTTGAAAAGAGATCTGAACCACTATCATAGTGTTAAGCTTTCTCTCCTAGCTATTTACCTACCTTGTGTTTCTTAATAAGTTTAACTTTCATAAAAAAGGGTTATGTTAAAATACTCTTGCATAAACTTTCCTCCTTTTTAAAATTTGTTTTATACTAGTTATGATGAAGTTAAAATCCTTGAAACATATGATTTAAAAAGTTTGAAATCAAGTGATCATTTACTAAAGACCCTCTACCTCATTATTTACTAAATTTCCCTTACATTTCAAAGTCCACTTCATATTTTATGAAAAGAATTTTAAACTTGGTACATCCAGTTCAAACCCCATCCTTGGTTGTTTCCTTACTGAACTAACAAGAATGACAATGGATATTTTCATGTAGTTTCATTTAGATAACTTTTTCTTATTTATTTTTAATTCCTACAATTTATTTATTAAATTTGGTTCTTAATGCTTTAAGTTATCTTGCAAGTAACTAGATGATTAGGTAAGATTTATTGCCATTGATAAAGGTAGTTATTTGTTAAGGCATGAATTGAATAGCATATGAAAATATTATTAAAACTAGACCACACTGGCTAGTCAAAAAAAATAATAGGAACTAGTCCCTTTATCAGTCTAGTCAAGCCCATTAAATCGTTGTGGAAAAAAATCACTATTAATCATTGAACCAGTATTAAATCACTTGAACTAGACTGATTGTATAATATCTCATAGTTTTCAAACAATTAGGTTTTGTTATGAACATTGTTTCTTTTTTTTTAAATGATCATGTTTTGCTTAAAGTAATTATGTCTGGCTCTAAATAATGTTTATTTTACCTTGGTGAGTATTCATTATTTTTTTCATATGCATAAATATTTTATTTCATATGGTTGATTTTATTGAAGGTTTTACTGAGAAAATTTATGGTTTTAATGTAATACTTTTGAATTTAATCGCTTATGTTGTTTTCTAATGTAGATATAAGACATTATGGTTTCATGTTCTTAACATTTAGTTGTTTTCAAGTTACTTTTATGTCATAATACTCTTAGTGATCTTGTATTTTGATTAAGAATGGAGTTTGGAAGTTTTGGAGGCAAGATGGAAATAACTTGAAGTGATAAAGTTAAGAAAAAGGTGAAGTTTCAAGATGGTTTAGACCTTTGTTCATTCATTTATGCATAACACTCTCATATAGACTTCAATTGATGTGGTTCAAATTTTTATAGGAATTTGAGATATATGGCTACAAGTTTCATGTTGGGCATTTTTGCTAGTTTTGCGGAAATAATGGTTATAATGGGACAAAATTGAAAAATAGAGGTTTAGGGTGGTTAAGCATAACTCCCTCATCTGAGCTTCAATTGAGGTGATTCAAGTGGCTATTGAAATCCAAGACAAAGGGTTACAGCTTTTCTGTTAGACATTTTGACAAATTTGGCCAAAATCATAGTAGAAAAAGGTAAAAATATGAATATGTTGGCGTTGAAACGAGTGCTGCCAAGCTCGAGGGCAACATGCGCGTGATGCGTTATGCATGCAAATATATGGGCACGGACACAAGCAAGACACATGTAACATCCCCAATTTTAATAAATGGAAAATAATTCTCAATGATGAAGGGAACAAAATAGAATGAAATGGTTATATGGCAAAAAGGAAAACTAGAAGGGGAGAAAGTGTAATATTCTAATTCTTTGGGGTTATAACCGAACATTAAAAAGTGAACTAAAGATATGTTTTGGATGTGATTCTAAAGCCTATTAGTATCTTCCTAAAAGATAAATTAAAGCATTTGGAGAATTTGAGGAAGCCAAACAAGGCCTTGGTCAAGGATCTAGTCATAATGTAATGGAATGGAAAAAGTGTAATACTTAAAGAAATGGAGGGCATGTGTTAAGGAGAGGCAACCTTCTAGAAGCTTGGAATTAAAATAAGATTTTCCCTTGACTTAGAGAGGCATTCGACCAAGGGGGGAATATTAAGGGAGAAGGAGAGGTAGTGGCACAAGGGAGAAGAAAAAGAGAGAGAGATCGAGAGAAGAAGAGGAAGGAAAAGAAGAGAGAAAGGAAGCAAGGTGAAGATCTAAGGTGAGTTTTTCATCTCGAAGTTTAAATCCATTCTTATCTTCATCTTGGATGAGCTGATTTCCCATGGTGAAAGTGCATCATTTTGTAGGGAAAAGAAGAGAGATAAGTGATAAAAAAGAAGGAAATCCAAGGAGGGTTTGAGAATAGATTGGATCTCTAGTGTTTGGTAGGTTTAACATTAATCTTTCCATGAAATTTCATGTATTTTTGAATGATCTAAAACTGGTTAAACTATTCTATTTTGATGATGCATGATGCATATTTAAGCTTAGCCATGAAATGTGAGAGTTTGGATGTATAGATCATACATGTTTTGTGCTGAAACTGACTTGTAAAGGGTAAAAATCAATGCTCTGAATGGTTGGTTCTAGGGTTTATGATTTTTGTCGAATTCGGAAATCTATGCAACATGTGAGTTGTATCCTTATTTCTTATATTTTAATACCTATGGAATCACTTTAATCGGATTTGAAATGAAAGAGATATGCCCTAGTGAGTGAAGAGAGGTCAGATCTAATGCACACAGTCACGACACTATTTTCAAACACATTTTTGACCTATTTATGTTTTTAATTAGTTAAAGTGATAAACATAAAAGTTATAGATAATTGTCTTAGATTTCTATAGACATCAAAATCATCTTAATTAGAGTCAAAATGAGGCAGTTATGGTCTTTTTAGTGAGAGAGGACGAAAATCTGGAATGCAAGAAAAACCCGAAGCACGGCCATGCTTGGTGACATGGCCAGGCCGTGCTTCAAGATGTTTTTGAGGTTACAACATGTTTTGCACTTTCTGAAGTATAGCTGTGTTGGGGGGCATAGCCAAATCGTGCTGGGAGCTATGTTTGCCCTGTTTTAGCTACAAATGGCATAAAATGAACCCAATAAACTAGATGATAATTATAGAAACCAAAATGAAGAAGAATGCCTTATAATCTTGGTGATATAATGTTAGTTTTCACTACTTCTTGTGATAATAAACTTGATATATATTGTGTAATGATGCATATATGTTAAGTAATGAAGATGATGAGGTATTGCCATGCTATTGTATTAATGCATAATGATTAGATGATATAATGTATAGATTGTTAGATGATGGTAAGTGTAACAACCTTATTTTTTTATTATTATTATACAATATAGAGTTCACATACACGTCATTAGTCAAAACGTACGTACAACAAAATTAAATACATAAATAACTACATCTTATTTATTTTAGTTGACCAATTCCGGAGATATAGGTGCGGGTGGTTGCACCTTCACTGGGATCTGAACCAACTTGACCACAAACATATTATTTGATTCTGGGATCTACCCTACATAAAGTCTAACGTACACTAAAAGCCAGAGCCATAGAAAATATGCATAACTAATGTTTTGAACATGATATGGAAATATAATGAGAATTAAATCCCAGTAAGTTCAACAATAAATCATCATAAATATAGCTCATCACGTCATGTTCAGTTGTATAAACTACAGTAAATATCTTTGGTCACATGAATGCACTATATCTATGCTCATGAGAATTATACAGTAATGACATGTATGACAAGATTAATTATTTTCAGACTATCATATGATGACTATCAATTTATTCTCATATCAAGCTACCCCGGTCAGGGTGAGTATTATCTACTCTCTGGTACAGGCTTTTTTTGCTCCGTCCGACATGGCACACTTTCTCTTTCTTTTCTCATTAACATATTCATAATCGTTGGTAGGGCGTCCCCTACTGGTGCACCACACGGATTGCCATGTGACCGTACTCTTTTCTTTTCTTTTCACAATGATAACCAAAAATATGCTTTCAATAACAAGTATGTTCAATAAAATATAACTATTACCAAAAATCGTTGGTAATCATGCCATGAACATAACCATTTCAAATATCACTTTATAAAATATTTCCATGTCAAAATTTCACACTTCAGATGGTAAGAAGTTCATGCAATGGCAATGGCTATGGCATATACTAGTCATTTATTATTTTCATTTATAAGATTCTTTTTTTTTTAAATATTAATTTTATTTCTTTATTTTCTTGATGCAGGTTTTCATCCTATCTGACCTTCTCTTACTAATCAGAGAATAACTCCCTCAATGTAACTCCGATTTAGGTGATCTTTATATTAATTAAAAGAAAAAATAATTATCTAAAACTCTTATGTTGAACAGTTGAACGAAATATTAAGAAATCATGGTGATATTACTCCCTCAAAGAACATATTATTTCTTCTCGGGTAGGTTCTGACCTCTACCTACTAATATGTCCATATCTCCCTCATAATAATTCCAAATTAAGTGATTCCAGTGGGTAAAAATCCATGACACATATAACTATAATTATTATGTTAACCATTTATTTTAAATCCCTACATAATGTTTCCAAAAATTAAAACACAGAAGCTATCCTAACATATTCTTCCCTGATTAACCATTTTCTGACCTTTCTTACTAATAAGAGCATATCTACCTCATATGGACTCCAACTTGAGTGATTCTAGTGGTTAAACATCCGTGACACATATCGCTATAATTCTTATGTTAACCAATTATTTTAATTCCCTACAGAATATTCCTAGAAATTAAAACACAGAAGCTATCGTAACATATTCTTCCCTCATTAACCATTTTCTGACCATTGCTTACTAATCAGACCATATCTACCTCATATGGACTCCAAATTGAGTGATTCTAGTGGTTAAAAATCCGTGACACATATCGCTATAATTCTTATGTTGACCA
This sequence comes from Gleditsia sinensis, assembly GCA_037074535.1. Classification (NCBI taxonomy): domain Eukaryota; kingdom Viridiplantae; phylum Streptophyta; class Magnoliopsida; order Fabales; family Fabaceae; genus Gleditsia; species Gleditsia sinensis. The sequence continues at coordinate 30,172,803 of CM073463.1, forward strand.
TTTATTTTAATTCCCTATAGAATGTTCTCAGAAATTAAAACACAGAAGCTATCCTAACATATTCTTCCTTGATTAACCATTTTCTGACCTTTGCTTACTAATCGAACCATATCTACCTCATATGGACTCCAAATTGAGTGATTCCAGTGAGTAAAAATCCGTGATACATACATCTACATTTATCATGTTAACCATTTGTTTTAATTCCTTACCAATTCTTCCCAAAATTTTAAAAACAGAAGCATAAAAGTTTGCCACCTATAGCCATACCTATGCAAAACTATTTACACCAACCTAAGTATTCAAACATACAAATATGTAACATGATATAGCAACATCCATGACCAATCATTAAAGTTCTAAGATCAAAATCTAATATAAATATTACAAGTTTCAAAACTTTTCTTCAAAAAGAAATATTGTTAAACTTACCTTAAGTACTTAGTCTTCTAGACTTTTCCTTCCTCTTTCTTCCTCTCCTTTCCTCACTCTACCTTGCTTCTATTTTTCCTTTCCCTCACTTGGATGAAAAATTCTAATGTTATAGGGGTGGGTTTTGCTTAAATAGACCACCAAATAATTCATCTTTCATGATCATGGGTCTACCTTATCACAATTAGGATACACTTGGTTGAAATTTTGGAAAACAAATAACTTATGTTCTTGTCTTCCTCTTCCTTAGTCAAGAAACGCATAGCAAAAGGAGATTTGTATTTTGAAAATTATGATAATATGTTTCTAAGATAAGAGAAAAGGTCCCTTTAATTTAGGTTTTCATTTCTTTTTCTTTTGTCTTAATCAATTATGATAGGTTTGCCTTTTTAGGTGGCAAATTTCCAACCCTTAAATCTTCCTTGGTTAACTAAAATTATTTGTATAGCATAATGATGTTTTGTCATAATGCTATGTATTATTACCCACTTGCTAAAATTATGAGTGTAGGATATAGATGTTTTGTCCTAATGCCATGTATTATCATACAACTTGCTAAAATTATGAATGTAGGATATCACACCACTTGCTAAATTTTTGTTTTAATGTCATGTCACCTAATCTTGATTACACCATTGTTTCATCACTTTATTTTACTTTTGTTTTTTATTTTTCCTCTTGGGTTTGGGCTTATTCTTGCCCATTTTCTTTACTTTGGATAAAATTCCACCTTTCATAATGGGCTTAGTCACATTTTCATGATTTTTGGGCTACCGGTCTAATTTCTATATCCTAGTCCATGTCTATGTTTTATTTTCTCCTTTGGCTATCCTATTGGCTTGCTAAAAATTCATGTGAAGTAGAAAAACTCTATATGAAGTGTCCATAGGTGAAAGCCCAATTTATGAGTGGAGATACTAAACTTAGTAACTTTAACTCTTAAATTAGGAAAAATTACCCTAATCTAATCTTCTTGACATTTTAATACCTCTACTTAGTTCACAAAAATTTATCTTCCTTACCTAAGAATTTCACCTTTCTTTAGTATATTTATTTCTAATTTTTCCTCTTAGGTTTTCTCTCTTTACCTATTTCATTAATGTTAGAACATTTCTATGCATACACATAAGGTGAAGAATTTTTTAAGGATTATATTTCCTTAGATATCTAAAAATTATCTAATAAATTTTATTTTCTTACGGGATGTTACATTCTTCCCCTCTTAAGAAATTCGGTCCCCGAATTTCAACCCATCTTACCCCATGTAGGGAATGAAATTAAAGCACAATTCAGAGTTACCAACTTTATTACCCAAATAATTAGGGATATCTTTTCTGTATATCATCTTTACTTTCTAATATATATTCACTTGAGTGATTTTGCCATATAACTTAACCATAAGGATTTCTTTCATCCATAAGTTCTTCACTTTATATCCTCTAGCTCGTATGGATATATCTATGGGTCGATATTAGAAAACACACACATAAAGGAACATATTCACCTTCATATTGGGTAACTATCTTTTCTTATTCTAAACTTCTATCAAGTCATTTTTTTTTTGTTTTAATATATCAACATCATCCCATGAATATCATCATCTTATGTCTATCATCTATTTTTATCCTAAAATCATTTAATCAATATGTTAAACATACGTAGCAATAAATCCTCCAAACCTTTTATAACGTTTATGTACTATTGACACATGTATAATAATTCCAGCTTACCTCATCATAGTAATTTTATACCAGCTTATTAACACCATTAAACTCATTGTCAAAAATTTCAATTATTTCTTTTATCATATCCGAAATCACCTCATTCTAGCTTATGTCAATCCCATTTAATTCACCTAATCATTTCAAGAAGATTTTTCCTAACAATTACTCATACATGAATTCTCAATTCTAACATAATTCACATCCTAGATACTAGACTCAATTTAGCATGATATAAACCTTTAACACAAATATCTTGATCACTTACATTATTTTCGAACATGGTTCTTAAAATATTCTCCATATTTCCAAATTAAGAGTTCAAAGATTAATTTAAATCCTACTTCACATATTTTATTCCATAAGAACTTCAACACCACTAATTCACTTGATTACATTCGTCAAAACACCATAATAGTTGAGTTTCAAATATAATAATAAAAAATTAATTAATTAATTAACTTTTCTTGTAATATGGGAAAATAATCTTGCATTTAATGCCAAATATTAATGTAGGACAATGCAGTAGAACAGACGAAAAGCATAATAAAGAACGGTGCTAAAATAGAAAGTCAAAAGTTTGGACAAAATATTAGAGAGAGTTAAAATCGGTGGCCGTAATTTTTAAAAATCAGAAAACAAAAATTTAGCTGTTATATCGGCAAAAATCAGTGACCGCAAGGTTTGAATATATGTGACAAAATCTACTTTAAATCTGTTAGTATTTGGTGGAAAGATATCACATGGAAAAAGAAACATTTCTGAGCTTATAAAAATATGTGAAAATCAAAGAATACATAGTTAACTGGTAGAATGCAGTTGATTGCTTCAAAATAAATGTAATCAATCAACTGTAAAATAACCAGTCCAAATTAAAATTTCTCAAAATAGCTAGTTGACTTAATAATAACAATAGTCGACTGGCAAAAAAATATTGGGAAAACAAAATAAATCATTTTATTGTCCTTCTTCAACAAGTAACTTGTTTACATTTTCACTTTTTTTTTTCAATTACGCCTATCACCTACAACTTCTGTACAAGAATCAAGATATCAAGGTTTCATCAAAGACAACAAAGACAAATTTCTGATGATATCTTAACCTTATTCTCTTTATATGCCTAATATGAGTGACTATCACAACTACTATACATAAACATGCTTGCCGTCATTTTAGAAAATTTCACCTTCAATTTAACTTATATCCACCAATCACTCACATAACTGATTTAATTATTCCCGGCCTATTCGCATAGTTATCATAAATATGCTATTCTTTTAGTTCTATAAATGCACATGTTAATATCTTTACTTTCATACTCCAAGTTAAGGTGTGTGCAGCTATGGAAGGAGTTGCATTTCATCAATTTTGAAATATTTGTGTCTTTTGTGGTTCTGGTCCTGGAAAGGATGGAGAGTATGTGAAAGCTGCACAAAACCTGGGTATAGTACTGGCCAGAAGAAAAATTCATTTAGTCTATGGTGGAGGTAACTAAGGGTTAATGGGGTGTGTGTTTACAGCTGCCCATGTAGGAGGATGCCAAGTTTTAGGTATTATTCCTACAACTCTAGCTGCATCTAACATCGTAGGAAATAAAATTGGGGACGAGTTTAGGGTAGCTTCCATGCATGAACGCATGGCTAGAATGATGAGCAATGTTGATGCCTTCATTGCCTTAGCAGGTGGTTTTGGAACTTTAAAAGAGATTTTCCAAATAATTTCTTGGGCACAACTGAATATGCATCACAAACCGATAGGTTTGTTAAATGTTAATCACTTCTTTGATGGTCTGTTGCCTTTTCTTGATCATGCTATGGAACAAAGGTTCATCTCACAGTCAGCACGACGAATTCTCATCTCGGCTTCAAATGTTGAGGAGTTGATTGATGCTTTACAAGCATATGTTCATGTACCTGATCCAACTATGGCTCAAATAGAATGGATGGTAGACAAATGCAGGAAGCGCAAATTGGATTTGGATCTTCATCTTTAGATGTAGTAAAACGTAGCCATTGTTGTATCACTTTTACTTTCTTAGAGTCTACTTGGATACCATCATTACCAACCATACTCTCTTAGAGTTGGTAAAACTATCTTTGAATGTTGCTTATGATCCTCTGAGCTTTTGAAATATTCTAGTATATCATCAATATATATAATAACAAATTGATCCAGGGATGACCTAATTACTATTCATTAAATCTATGAATGCAGCTAAGATATTTGTCAATTTAAATGACATCACCAAGAACTCATAATGCCCATAATAAGTCTTAAAACAAAATTTGTGTACATCCTCTTCTCTTATCCTTAATTAATGTTACTCATATCCCAAATCAATTTTTGGAAAAAGATTGAACACATTATAACTGGTCAAATAGGTAATCTATACGAGGTAATGGGTCACCTTATCCAACTGTCTATAATCTATGCATAGTCATAGTGATCCATCTTTCTTTTTCGCAGATAGAACTGGAGAACTCCGAATAAAAGTACTAGGGCATTTAAATCCCTTGTCTAACAAGTCTTGTACCTAATTTTTTTTTAATTCAATTGATATCATTCTATATAGGGATATAGATACTAGTTGAGTTCTAAGGAGTAAATCAATATCAAATTCTCGAATTGCCTTGGCAAGGTTGTGCAGGGTTTCCTCCGCATTTTTTGCTGGATTCCTCCTTGGTGGTGCCATTTCCTACTGTGGCAAAAATAAAGTTATGCTGCTATTGAGTTGATCAAGCCTAATAGTTAGTTTCAAAAAATATTTAACAGTAGTCATAACACCACCTTGGCATATAGATAGGAAACACTAGTAATTTCTTACCTATATGAAATCACTGGTCCCCTACACAGCACTACCACAACATACCCAAGATACGATAAGATCGATTCAGATAACCAACCACCCACTGGACATCTAGGATCGACCTGCTCTGATACCAATTATGTAACAACCTTATTTTTTTTTGTTATACAATATAGAGTTCACATACACGTCATTAATCAAAATGTACGCACAACAAAATCAAACACATAAATAACTACATCTTATTTATTCTCGATGACCAATTCCGAAGATATAGGTGCGGGTGGTTGCACCTTCACCGGGATCTGAACCAACTTGACCACAAACATATTATTTGATTCTAGGATCTGCCCAACATAAAGTAACTCGATCCAACGTACACTAAAAGCCAAAGCCATAGAAAATCTGCATAACTAATTTTCAGAACATGATATGGAAATATAGTGAGAATTAAATCGCAGTAAGTTCAACAATAAATCATCATCAATATGCATAACTTATTTACTATATGATGCTTTTAATGTTAAACCTATTGGGAACTTCCGTATAAATATTAATCTCTGATGTAGTTTTGGATATCATGATGATGGAATATTAGCTACTTATATAATTGTGTATGGTTTGCTGCTTGGAATGTGTTATCGGTTGCTATATTAAAAAGAAATTGGGTCGTTACAACACACGCCACACCAACCCTTCCCCTAAACTATTATTTTCACCCCCTCTATTTTTTAACCACCATATCCTGAGCTATAGACTTCCAGTTGACAAACCATTTGGACCATTGGACTCGTGGTGGCGAGATCATCAAAACCTACTAATTGGTTTCACCAAAAAGTCATTGGAATCTCACGAAAAAGCTGTGAAAAGTATCTTTTCACCATTTTCTCTTTCAAACTTCAATCCGCCGTATCTTGAGCAATAGACCTCCGATTGACGAATCGTTTGAACTACTGGACTCATGGTAACGAGAACTTCAAAACCCACTAATTGGATTCACTAGAAAGTCACTACAATCTCACTAAAAGGGTGTTGAAGAATAGCTAAGTGGTGAGTTTTCATGGGTATGCTTAGAATGTCTTGTTTTGGAAAATTTTCACATAGATAGCCTTAGAAATGGATAGTAGGATAGAGATTGAAGTTTTATGACTATAGAATAGTTTTTTGCCATCATGAATAGTGTTTTAGCCTATTGTGAATAGTGTTTTAGCCTATTGTGAATAGTACTCACAACTTAGACTTGTTTCCTAAATGTTTAAGCACTCTAGCATCGTTTTCGAGGACTGTGTTGCCCATTTCAGCTCTGAAAATCCAAAAAGTTATGATTTTCATCATAAAATCCTAGGATACATAACAAGCATTATTTGAAATTTCTACTTAAATGGTTTAATTTTGAATTTCGAATTATGTTATATTGTTGAAGCGGTTTATAGCTAAATTGTATTATTTGCCATATTGTATGGACCCTAGAGTTAATTGTACCATTGAGGCATAGAATCTTCATAGGAAATAGATCATAGAAATTCCTGGGAGATGATTATGAATGGAATGAGCAATAATTTCTTATATTGGAAAGTTAAAGTATTCAAATTATTAATTTGAAAATAGAGTTCCATAAAATCATGTTTTGATTATATCGTAGTATGCTTTTGATAAACTTTGACATATGATTTTATTGATACTAACTTGGGCTTTCTGAAATAAGGCACAAGAAGTAGCCTATTGAAAACATTCAGCAAGTTATGTTCATATTTAATAGCTTGTTTATGGAAAAAATGGATTACAAGAAATGTCTTGAGTTTTATTTTGTTTATGGATTACTTTTCTAAATTGTTTTCTAGGGAGGAATCTATTCAGAAACAATGTTTGCTAGTAGCTATAGATGTTGGCCTTGGTGCACCTTGTAACCCTAGCTAGTAGAGGTGTCATTAGCCACAGGTGATAGTTAACACATGAGAATTGATTTGATATGGAAATGAGTGGTCAGAGTGCCTCCTATTAGAGATAAGGAATATGGGCATGATGCCTGAACAAATGATGATTTATCCACGAACTGTGTATCCATATGGCCTTGGTGATTCACCTCTACAGATTGTATGTCTAACTAAAATGGTAATTTATCCTCACGGACTATGTTTCTATATGGCCCTAGTGAATTCCCTTTATGGACTTTGCGACTTGTTGATTTAGTTCTAATTAGGAGTCCTCCCAAATGCTATGATTTTAAAAGTTAAATGCTTTATCTACCAGTTTACCATTTATGCTTTGATTATCCTACTTACCTTTGTATTATAGTTAAACCATGTTATTCAAATGTGAATTACTTTAATGTGTTTTCCAAAATTTCATGAATCTAAATCTTTTGTTAAAGCTTTGACTATTTGATTTGGTTAATAATGTTTTGGCATGATAGTAGTTCAAATATCTTGTTGATCAACTTGGGATACGAGATGCTTAGGGTTTTAGTTTTGATACCAGATAGATGCCTTATGTAAAATCCCTAATTTCATTTATTTTATTAATAAAAGTACATAAATATTTACTTAAGGAAATAAAAATTTTTAAACAATTTTTTGATATCTAAGAAAAAAATATAAGCCTTAGAAATTCTTTACCTTATGTGTATGCATAGAAAATGTTTCCAACATTAAGGGAATACGTAAAGAGAGAAAACCTAATAGGAAAAATTAGAAATGACATCTTAAAGAGGGGCAAAATTCTTAGGCAAAGAAGATAAATTTTTAGAAGTAAAGGTCTTAAAATTTTAAGAAAATTGGATTAGGGTAATTTTTCGTAATTCAAGAGATAAAGTTGCTAAGTTTAACATCTCCACCCATACATTGGGCCTTCACCTATGGACACTTCATATAGTTTGTTTTTCCACTTCAAATGAGTTTCTAACAAGCCAATTGGATAGTCCAAGAAAGAGATATAACATAGACTTGGACTAAGATATAGAAGTTGGATCGATAGCCCAAAAATCATGAAAATGTGACTAAGTCCTTCATGAGATGTAGAATTTCAGCCAAAGTAAAGGAAATAGGCAAGAATGAGCCTAAATCTAAGACGAAAAAATAAGAACCATGTGATGAAATAGTATTGTAATAATAATCAAGATTAAGTCACAACGTATTAAGAAAAAATATATATATCTTACACTAATAATTTCAGAAAGCCATGTGATGATATAGTAGGTAATAATACATGGCATTAGGACAAAACATCCTTATCCTACACAAATAATTTGAGTTAAGCAAGGGAGACTAAAGGGTTAGAAATTTTCCACCTAAAAAGGCAAACCTATTATACTTAAGTTAGACAAAAGAAAAAAGAAATGAATCCCTAAATCAAAGGGACCTTTTCCCTTGTCTTAAAAATATTTTATCATGATTTTCAAATGAAAATCTCCTTTTGCTATGTGTATCTTGGCTAAGGGAGACGAAGACAAGAACATGAGTTGTCTTCTCCCAAAAAATAATTAAGTGCATCCTAATTGTGATAAGGTAGACCCATGATTATGAGAGATGAACCACTTGATAGTTTATTTAAGTAAAATCCAACCTTATAACATTATAATTTCATCTAAGTGAGGGAGAGGAAAAATAGAAGTAAGGTAGAGTGAGGAAAGGAAAGAAAGAGAGGAAAGAAGAAGGAGAAATCTAGAGGACTAAGTACTCAACGTAAGTTAGCTTAATCTCCATTTGAATCCATCTTTTCTCTTCATCCTTGGGGTTCAAAAATCACCCTCCTTCTCTTATTTAAGCTGCTATAAAAGGTATGGGAAGGGAGTAATCTTGCCACTTTCTTCAAGAGGAAACAAGAAAAAGAATTTACTAAGTGAGCTAGGGAGATATTTAGGTAGGTTTAATAATATCTCTTTTTGAAAAAAATATTTTAAATTTGTAACATTTGTATGAGATTTTGATCCTAGAAGTTTGATGAAATTTGCTACTTTGATTATTGGCAATGGATGTTGCTATATCATGTTACATGTTGATCTTGCATGTGATGGATGTTTGAATACATATATTGGTATGGAAAATTTTTGCTTAGGCATGGCTATGGGTTGCAAAATTTTAGGGAATTTTGTACTGCTATGATGCATATTAGGATGTGGTAAAAATGGATGGAAGATGGTTAGGTTGGTAAATTAGTTATGTCCTTAAACACCTAAGGGAAGACCATGAGAAATGTCTGTTGAGAAACACCCTTAGTGATGCATGATTCAATTATATTTTTCTTTCAAAGTGGATGATGGAATATGTTAAATTAAGTAAGAAATATAATTAAATGTTTAGATGAGTATTCTATGGTTAGGTGGAAATTTGGAAGAAAAATGGAAGAGGACTTAATAAAATGATGAACTAGAACTTTAGGAAAGGCTAGGCTAAGAAAATTGGATTTCGGAGTAACTAGGGAAACTTTTATTTTTAAAATTATGGGAAGTATCCATTAGGAATTAAAAGAAATGGTTAACATAAAAAATGTAGATATATGTCTCACAGAATTTTAGCCACTGGAATCACCCAATTTGGAGTTCAAATGAGGGAAATATAGTCTGATTAGTAAGCAGTGGTCAAAAAATGGTTAACTAAAGAAGAATCTATTAGGTAAGCTTCTGTGTTTAAATTTCTAAGAAAAATATATAGGGAAATAAAAGAAATATTTAACATAAATATATATATATATATATATATATATATATATATATATATATATATGTATGTATGTGTCTCATGAATTTTTAGCCACTGGAATCATTTAATTTGGAATCCATATTAGGAAGATATGGTCATATTAGTAAGCAGTGGTCATAAACTAGTTAACCAGGGAAGAATGTGTTAGGTAAACTTCTGTGATTGAATTTCTAGGATAATTTTATAGGGAATTAAAAGAAATGGTTAATATATATATATATATATATATATATATATATATATATATATGACTCATGAATTTTTAGCCTCTAGAATCACTCAATTTAGAGTCCATAAAAAGGAGATATGATCATATTAGTAAGTAGAGGTTAGAACCTACTCGAGAAAAAATAACTTTGAAATTGAAGGAGTAATAACTCTAAGATTCCTTATGATTTCATTAAAATGTTCAACATAAGAGTTTTAGAAGTTTGTCTTATCTTTAAATGGACACTAAGATCACATCAATCAAAGTTAAAATGAGGGAGTTATGCTCTGATTAGTGAGAGATGAAAATATTATTTAAGAAATAAGAAGAATCTTATAAATGAAAATAATAAATGACTAGTGTATGCCCTAGCCATTGCCATTGCATGAACTCCTTACCATCTTAAGTGTATAATTTTGACATGGAAATATTTTATAAAATTATATTTGAAAATTATTATGTTCATGGCATGATTACTAATGATTTTTGGTAATGATTATACTTTGATGATAAATTATGATATCTGAGTATAATGAACATACTTGTTATTGAAACCATATTTTTAGCTATTAATATGAAAAGAAAAGAGACGAGCACGGTCACATGGAAGTTCGTGTGGTGTACCAGTAGGGGATGCCCTACTCATGACTATGACTATGAAATTGAGAAAAAAAGAGAGAAAGTGTGCAATGTCGAAAGAAACGAGAAAAGCTCGTACCAAAAAGTAGAAAGTACTCACCCTGACTAGGGTAGCTTGATATGAAAATAAGTTGATAGTCATCATATGATATTCTAAAAATAGTTATTCATGCCATGCATGTCATTATTGCATGATTTTTATATGAATAGATAAAGTGCATTCATGTGATCTAAGATATTTGCTGTAGCTTATACAGATGAACATGACGTGATGGGCAATATTGATGACGATAATGATTTATTGTTGAACTTACTGATATTTAATTCTCACTATATTTCTAAATCATGTTCAGAAAACTAGTTACATATCATGTGACCTAAGATATTTGTTGTAGCTTATACAGATGAACATGACGTAATGAGCAATATTGATGATGATTATGATTTATTATTGAACTTACTGAGATTTAATTCTTACTATATTTCCAAATCATGTTTCGAAAACTAGTTACACTAATTTTTCTATAGCTTTGGCTTTTAGTGCATGTTGGATCGAGTTATTCTATGTTGGGCAGATCCCAAAAATTAATAAGGTGTTTATGGTCGAGTTGGCTAAGATCCTAGTGAAGGTGTAACTATCTACACCCGTATCCCCGAAACTGGTCAATATGGATGAATAAAATGTAGACAGATATATGTATGACTTTTGTAACATCCCTAATTTATTGTTGAACTTACTGGGATTTAATTTTCACTATATTTCCAAATCATGTTCAGAAAACTAGTTACACATATTTTTCTATGGCTATGTCTTTTAGTGCACGTTGGATTGAGTTACTCTATGTTGGGCAGATCCTAAAATTTAATAAGGTGTTTATGGTCGAGTTGGCTAAGATCCTGGTGAAGGTGCAACTACCCGGAACCGTATCCCCGAAATTGGTCAACATGGATGAATAAAATGTAGACATATATGTGTATGACTTTTGTAACATCCCTAATTTCGTTTCTTTTATTAATAAAAGTACATAAATATTTATTTAAGGAAATAAAATTTATTAGACAATTTTTAGACATATAAGGAAATATAATCCTTAGAAATTCTTCACCTTATGTGTATGCATAGAAAATGTTTCTAACATTAAGGAAATAAGTAAAGAGAGAAAAACCCAATAGGAAAAAATTTTAAATAACATATTAAAGAAAGGCGAAATTCTTGAGTAAGGAAGATGAATTTTTGGGAAGTAAGTAAAGGTCTTAAAATTTAAAGAAGATTGAATTACAGTAATTTTTTCTAATTCAAGAACTAGAATTCGTAAGTTTAACATCTTCACCCAAACATTGGGCTTTCACCTATAGACACATCATATAGAGTTTTTCCACTTCACATGAGTTTCTAGCAAGCCAATAGGATAGCCCAAGCAAGAAATAAAACATATACTTGGACTAGGATATAGAAATTGGACTAATAACCCACAAACCATGAAAATGTGACCAAGCCCTCCATGAAAGGTAGAATTTCAACCAAAGCTAAGAAAATGGGTAAGAATGAGCCCAAATCCAAGATGGAAAAAAATAGGAATCATGTGAGGAAATAGTATTATAATAATAATCAAGATTAAGTCCATGGCATTAGGACAAAACATCTATATTGTACATTTATAATTTCAACAAGTAGGTAACAATACATGGCATTAGGACAAAACATCTATATCCTACATTCATAATTTCAAAAAGTAGGTAACAATACATGGCATTATGAAAAAACATCCTTATCCTACACAAATAATTTTAGCCAAGCAAGGGAGATTCAAGGGCTAAAAATTTGCCACCTAGAAAGGAAAACCTATCATACTTGAGTGAGACAAAAGAAAAAGAAAATGAATCCTTAAATCAAAGGGACATTGTCCCTTGTCTTAAGAACGTTTTATCACAAATTTCAAAATACAATTCTCCTTTTGCTATGAATATCTTGACTAAGGGAGAGGAAGACAAGAACATGAGTTGTCTTTTCCGAAAAAACAACCAAGTGCATCTTAATTGTGAAAAGGTAGACCCATGATTTTGAAAGTTGAACCACTTGATAGTTTGTTTAAACAAAACTCACCCTTATAAAATTATAATTTCGTCCAAGTGAGAGAGAGGAAAAACATAAGCAAGGTAGAGTGAGGAAAGGAAAGAAAGATTGGAGAAGAGAGGAAGGAAGAAGAAGGATAAGTCTAGAAGACTAAGTACTCAAGGTAAGTTAGCTTAATCTCTACTTGAATCCATCTTTTCTCTTCATCCTTAGGGTTCAAAACTCACCTTCCTTCTCTTATTTAAGCTGCTAGAAAAGCTAAGAGAAGGGAGGAATCCTTCTATTTCCTTTAAGAGGAAACAAGAAAAAGAATTCACTAAGTGAGCTAAGGAGATCTTTAGGTAGGTTTAACAATATCTCTTTTTGAAGAAAAGCTTTGAAATTTGTAACATTTATATGGGATTTTGATCTTAGAACTTTGATAAAATTTACAATATTAGCTACTTTGATGATTGGTCATGGATGTTGCTATATCATGTTAGATGTTATCTTGCATATGATGGATGTTTTGAACATTTTGGTTAAGATGAAAAGTTCTGCATAGGTATGGCTATGGGTGGTAAAATTTTAGGATTTTTATACTGCTATTTTATATATTTGAATGTGGTGAAAAATTGATGGAAGATGATTAGTAGTAAATTAGGAAGAAAATGGAAGCAGGCGTAATAAAATGATGAACTAAAAACTTAGGAAAGGTTTGGTTAGGAAACTGGATTTTGGAATAACCAGGAAAGCTTCTATTTTTAAAATTCTGGGACGAATCAGTTAGGAATTAAAAGACATGGTTGACCTAAAAAATATAGATATATGTCTCATAGACTTTTAACCACTGCAATCAATTAATTTGAAGTCTAGATGAGAGAGATATTGTCCGATTCGTAAGCAGTGGTCATAAACTGGTTAACTAAGGAAGAATCTTTTAGGTATGCTACCGTGTTTGAATTTTTTGGAAAATATGTAGGGAATTAAAAGAAATGATTTGCATGAAAAATATATATATATGACTCTTGAATGACTAGCCACTGGAATAAATCAAATTGGAATCCATATGAGGAAGATATAGTCAGATTAGTAAGTAGTTGTTAGAAACTAGCTAACCAGGGAAGAATATGTTAATTATGCTTCTATTTTTGAATTTCTGGGCCAAATCCATAGGAAATTAAAGGCACTTGTTAATGTAATAAATATAGATATATGTATCACGGATCTATAGTCTCTGAAATCACTTAATTTGGAGTTCATATGAAGGAGATATGGCTGATTAATTATTAGAGGTCAGAATCAATCTAGAATCTAGGGTGGTAAATGTAATCATTTTTGTTTTCAATTTTCTGGGAATATTTAGTAAGGAATATGAAGAAATGGTAAAGATGAAAGTTGTATATAAGTGTCTTAGATTTTTATAGGCTTTGGAATCACCTTAATTGGAGTTTGTATAAGGGAGATATGGTTAAATTAGTAAGTAAAGGTTTGAACTTACCTGAGAAGAAATAACATTGAATTTTAGTGAGTAGTAACACCATGATTACTTAAGATTTCACTAAAATTTTCAACATAAGGGTTTTAGAGGATTGTCTTATCTTTCAATTGACAATAAGATCATCTCAATCGGATTTAAAATAAGGTTGTTATTCTCTGTTTAATGAGAGAGGAAAATAATATTTAAAAAAGAAGAATTTTATAAATGAAAATAATAAATTATTAGTTTATGCCATAGCCATTGCCATTGCATGAACTCCTTACCATCTTAAGTGTGTAATTTTGACAGGAAAATATTTTATAAAGTGATATTTGAAAATGATTATGTTCATGGCAAGATTTTATTTTACCAATGATTTTTGGTAATGATTATGCTTTGATGATAAATTATGGCATGGGAGTATAATGAACATACTTGTTATTGAAATCATATTTTTGGCTATTAATGTGAAAATAAAATAAAAGAAAAGAGAAGAGTACGGTTACATGGTGGTCCATGTGGTGCACTAGTAGGGGACACCCTACTCACGACTATGATTATGTTAATGAGAAAAGAAAGAGAAAGTGTGCCAAGTTGGACAGAGCAAGAAAAGCCTATGCCGGAGAGTAGAAAGTGCTCACCCTGACTGGGGTAGCTTGTAAATAAGTTGATAGTCATCATATGACATTCCGAAAATAGTTATTCATGCCATACATGTCATTATTGTATGATTTTCATGTGCATAGATAAAGTGCATTCATGTGACCTAAGATATTTGCTGTAGTTTATACAAATGAACATGACATGATGATCTATATTAATGATAATTATGATTTATTGTTGAACTTATTGGGATTTAATTCTCACTATATTTTCATATCATGTTCAGAGGACTAGATATGCAAATATTCTCTATGACTAGCTTTTAGTGTACGTTGGGTCGAGTTGGCTAAGATCTCGGTGAAGATACAACCACCCACGCCCATACCCCCAGAACTAGTCAATATGGATTAGTAAGATGTAGACATATATGTATTTGATTTATGTGCGGATGTTGTTAATTAATTATGTGTAAACCTTAATTATGCTTGGTTAATTTAATTGAATGTTATTATGAGTTAAATAGTTAGAAGTAAATAAGTAATGACTTCATGGGAATTTAAAATATATATATATATATATATATATATATATATATATATATATTTATATATGGAAACAAATGGAGTTGTTATAACTTTTGTATGGAGTATTTAAATTAATGATATGTATGTGAATCCAGAATTGTATCAGTATTAATGGTAGACTTTAAATTTTAATTATGCTTGGTCAAATTAATTGAATGTTACTATGAGTTATGTAGTTAGAAGTAAAGAAGTAATGGCTTCATGGGACTTTACAAATATATACATCCGATAAAAATGGAGTTGTTACACCTTAAGGGTAGGGTTGAGGTATGTTATATATGATCGGGGGTCATAGGTTTTTTCTAAACTGATAAATATTGAATATGTGAGTTAGTGATAAGTTCTTTTGGCTTCTAAATTATCAAAGTGAGGATGTAGGTTATGATGAAAGTAATGTTTCGAGATGTGTGTCCTGGTCTAATAAGTTAGTGGTTTGGAATTTATCTATTTCCATAGAATTGTAATATGCTGGGCAAAGAGCTATTTAAGTTCTTATTTAAATGATCTAACCTTTCTAGTGAATTTTGTTTTAATTCAATTTTTGTTAAACTACCTTGATTGATTTTAATTGGACTTGTTTTACTATGAAATTATTGAAATGATTTATTATAGCTATCTTAATCTTATTCTTCCATGTTTTATCTTAATTAGTTTGTTTATTACTTTATTAATAAAGATTTGTTATGATTTTTCCATCATAGATTTCTGTTGGATTTCTTGAAAATTTATATGTTATCATAACTAAGATTTAGCTTTCGTTATAGTGGGAACTCTCCTTTAAATTTTTAGTTTTTTTTTTACCAGAGAAAAACTATGCTTTCTACTAAATTGATTTCTTTTAAACTTACATTTTTGGCAATAACTATTATTCCAAGTTTTTCTAAATATTCACAATTTCGTTTTGTCTAAATTATCTTTGAAGTTTATACCTTAAACACAATTTCTTCCTCAAATCATACTTTGAGCAAAATAAGACCATTTGAATTATGTTTTTTGTTACCCTTTTCCTTTTCACACAAAATAGTGTTTGAAGAAGACAATATTTTCTTTTTCTTTCATCCTGTCAATTAGATTCACAAGAAGTATTAAAATATGTATGCTTGAATTTTCTCTTTATTTTGGAATTTAATTTGTTAAAGACTTTTAATCATTCATATGTTGTTCTTTTATTTAGCCAAATTCAAATAATATTATCACATTGTTTTTTCAATACAAATTAACTCAAATTTTAGATACAAGTATAACACAAAGGATATGTGTTTTCAAGGATACCGACTATATAAGAAGTGTTTTCCAATAAACTATGGTTTTAAGAAAAATGTTTTTTCCTATAAGCATCATTTCCAATCGGTAACTATGTTTGATATTAACATGCATCTAAACATCTTTTCTTGCCAAAAGAAGTGATGGAATATGGTGTGGATATTGGACATGTATAATTTTATGCCTTCCAGCATCATTTGATTTTTGAAATCACGTATTTTGTAGACCTGGCAATCAGTTAGACATTCTTGTTTAGCGGCTTTTTGTTATAAGAACATTATGTATGTTTGAAGAATGTGCTTTTTTTAAAATTGTGTACTTTTATAGAAATTTATTTATACAACTTGTCCTAATCCTCTATAGTATATGCTATCTACTCCCTGAGTTGCTAGACTCAACCTTTCTTTTATGTGTTTTTGAATACAGATAAAATTAAGGTCGTGCGCCACAATAGTAGAATATCCTGGGTGAACCCAATTTGTCTTGATGAGCTTAGTTTCTTGTTATATTATGTACTTGTTGTCACGTGCTTAATTTAAGGGCATGTGAAACATATACTTTACGAACATATATTTGCCATAACATGCATAATCCACTCCTCTATCATTGAAAATACTTTCAAATAGGTATTCCCATGTATACATAATAGACAGACCAAGTCTATAAATATGAAAGTAATAGTAGAAGTAGGGATTCTGCCTGTGGCATACAGAGCATACTCAAGATTACAAGTACAATATAAACAAAAATCTACGAGCCTTAGAAACAAAATAGGCTCACCAGAGAATATGATGCCTAACTGATCACCTATCTAAAGAGAAATGACCAAACTCTATATTCTTATATGAAAAAATGTGGAAATATCGTGTAGTGAGTTTGACAATTTGGTGAGCAGATAATACCTCCTATGACCTCTTAGGTCAACATATGGATGTACTAATATTTTAAAATTTGTCAAATAGAAAATACAGTTTGGATGTACATCCATATGGGACTTTCATTTCAAATATTCTCAAAACAAAGGATATTCAGATATCCAAAACCATATATTGCATTGTATGATCATTAAACAAATGGTGTTATGCATCAAAATATTTCACATGAAAACATTTGGAGGATGCCATATAAGAACTATCATATCAAAGTTTAAGCCCTTTTGTACTTTGGTGGTGTAGGATTTGCCTAAACTCAGCATCTCAGCTAAGGTTTGTCTTACCACCATTCAAGAAGACATGTAAAGGGACTTTAATTTGGACATTTTCCAAGCACACAGCAAGGGAGGCCAAATCACATATCAAATAGTCGGCATCTCGCCTAGATAGGAGGCATCCTACTCTCCTTAACATATCATATCCCATGTGTTTGCCATCACACGAGGCTAGCACCACCCGCTAGTTAATGTATCAAGGTTCACCAAGGCTAACATAACATGTTGTTAGCAAACATTGTTTCCAATAGGATTCCTCCACAAAAATCATTATTTACATATATGAATATCATTCAAGACAAAGGTTTCAGTATAATTCAGAATGTTCAATCTTAGTACAACTCCTCTGTCAGAAATTTCCCAATCAAGAATATCACATATACATGCCATTTTTCAAGGCAATCTTATAGCTTTACATATCAATGCCACATGCACAATATATTTATTTTACCATATG
This sequence comes from Gleditsia sinensis, assembly GCA_037074535.1. NCBI lineage: Eukaryota > Viridiplantae > Streptophyta > Magnoliopsida > Fabales > Fabaceae > Gleditsia > Gleditsia sinensis. The sequence continues at coordinate 30,190,953 of CM073463.1, forward strand.
AAGAGAAATACATTTAGAATCACATATTCAATGAGTTTAGAAATCAATTTTCAAAACCATACTCTCCTTGAACTATATACCAGATAGTAAACAAATCAAGTAATTTAATCTATTTTAGAGACATATAAAAGTATAAATAACTTGTAAACAGAATCAATTATACATTTAAAGTTCAAGAATAGCATATAGTAAGTCATAGAAAGAATTATCTACTCATAGAGAAAAGTTCCAGGTTGGACAGCCCTAAAATACACTTTTTCAATGCAAATTTCACCAAATAGACCTCAAAATTGAGTTTGGAAGATTCAAAAACCTAGCAAATGACTTTAGGAGCTTGGTCAATGTTGGTCAACCGATGGTCACTATTTTATGGCTGGAAATACTATTCGCATCGATCGAAATCACTATTTATACCAATCAGAGTTACTATTCATGACACCAAAAGTTGTCAAATAGCTGAGAAATTTCATATCCTATAGTTTATCTATCTCTTGAATCTATCTATGATGTCAGATTTTCAATTTGAGGAATTCAAATGGGAGTTTCAAAACTTACCTTTTTCTAATATTTTTTACTATCGATCTGCAATGATTATATGGCTGATTTAAAAAATTATTCAGCCAATATTGTAGTACTCTTTACCTGAATCTAGTGGTACCCTTAGTTTTGAGATCGAAGGTTTGAAGGTACTCCAAATCTAGAGAGAGAAAATGAGGAGAGAAAAAGTTACTATTCATTTATCGTGAAAATCTTTCCGTATCTCTTTTTAAAAAATAATAATGGAGGGACCAATTAGTAATTTGCTAATTATTAAAGGAAGTCCTTGCAAATAATTATTTACATTTTGACCCCCAAACTTTTAGGAAATTACAATTTGACCACAAAAGTATTAATAAGTTTTCATTTTCGTCCTTAAAATCTTTCAATTACATCCCTCCTCCTTTATTTATTTTAAAAATCCATACATAATTGGAAATTTCTAAATCTTAGGGGTGTTACATTCTTCCTTCCTTAAGAAATTCAGTCCCTAAACTTCAAACCATCCTATTGCAAGTAAGGAATGAAGTCAAAGTATAAATTACGGTTATTAACATCACTACTCCAACAATTTGGGATATCTCTTTTGTATATCATCTTTATTTTCTAAGAAGTCTCTTCGCTTGAGTGATTTTGCCATATAACCTTAACCATAAGTTTTTCACTTGTTAATCAACAATAGACATCAATTTTTCCTCATAATTAAGCCAAATTTTTGTCCAATTAAATTTTTTGGAATTAGATAACATGAGAGGAATCTGATAAGTACTTACTTAGCATTGATGCAAGAAAGACTGTATCAACATCACTTAATCCTGATGGTAAGACTAGGCGATATACTATTATACCTACTTTGTTCAAGATTTTAAAAGAGCCTATATACTAAAGATTAACATTTTTCTTCTTTCCAAACCTCATTGCCTCTTTTATAGGTGAGTCTTTCAAGAATATTTGATCACCAACTGATAATTTCTAGTGCTCAACATTCATGGTCTTTATAGATTTTTGACTTGTATTTAGTTGCTTGTATTCTTTTCCTAATTAATTTCACTTTATCCACGACATCTTACAATAAGTTTGAACCCACTAAATCTTTTAACAAAAAGTTAGTAACATCTTTTACATAAGGCTTTAAGTCATTCGATATCACTTTATTATAGGTGAATTTTGCTAAGAAATCTCTAACCAAACTCAAAGACATATGCTTGAAGCATGCTCTCCAAACTAGCATCATCAATTTAGGTTAGTCATATTCTACCTATGATATGGTATTTCAAATTAGATTCCAAAAACTTAACTTTACCCAACTCATTCACTTATTAGGAAACCTATAATGTTTCATGTAAAACCTCTAACAATGCCATTTGTATATTGTTATAAGCAAATTCGACTAGGGGTAAGAATCTTTCCCAACTACCTTAAAAATAAAGTGCACATGCCCGAAGCATGTCTTTTAATATTTCAATGGTTCACTCAGATTGTCCATTTATTTGAGGATGGAAAGTAGTACTGAGATTTAGCTTCGTGCCTAAAGATTCTTAGAAGGCTCTCAAAAAATGAGTTGTGAACTGTGGTCCTTGATAAGAAATAATCGATATCGGTACCTCATTAAGTCTCATTATCTCATTCCAATACAGATTTACATATTAAGCTATGTTATATGTGATTTTCACTGGTAGAAAATGTGCTGATTTAGTCAACCTATTAATGATCGCCCATAATGAATCAAACCTTTTTGGTGTCCGTGGTAGCCTTGTAATAAAATCTATAGTTATTCTCTCTCATTTCCATTCATGTATTTCTATTTATTGATGTAACCCCGTAGGCTTTTGATGTTTTGCCTTTACTTGTTGACATGTTAAACACCGAGAAACATAATCAGTTATCTATATCTTTCTTCATACCATCCCACCAATAAATTTCTTTTAAATCTTAATACATTTTAGTTGATCCAGGATGAATGGTATACATAGATTGATGGACTTCTCTTAAAATCTCTTTCTTGAGTTCTTCTTTATTAGGTACACATAACTGCTTGCCCAATCTCAAAATTCCTTCAAAGTCTATAATAAATTCAACATAATTGCCATTCTTCACCTCTTCAATTTTCTTATATAAATAGGCATCCTCTTTCTGTGACTTTTTAACCTACTTAACCAAAGATGATTGAAACTGTATATAGGCTAATAGTATCCCAGGCTCCTTTACTTCCAATACTACCCCATAACTTTCCAACTTATGCATTTATTTAATCAACGGCCTGCTTATCATTGTGATATAAGCCAAACTAGTCATTGACTTCCTGCTTAATGCATCAACCACTACATTGGCCTTACTTGGATGATATAATATTGTACAGTCATAATCTTTAAGTAATTCCATCCATCATCTTTGTCTCAAGTTAAGATATTTTTGTTGAAAATTGTATTTGAGACTTTTATGATCTGTATAGATTTTACATGTCTCACCATACAATTAATGCCTCCAAATTTTGAGAGCAAAAACAACTGCTACCATTTCCAAATCATGAGTCGGATAATTTTGCTCATATGGTTTAAGTTGTCTAGATGCATATGCAATGACTCGACCATGTTGCATTAACACACACTTTAATCTAATTTTCGATGCATCACATTATACTATGTATCATTCGGTACTTGAGGGAATAGACAGTACTGGCGCCGTAGTCAAACATTCTTTAAGTTTCTAAAAACTTTCTTACATTCATCTAACCAGACAAAATTTATTTCCTTCCTTATCAATCTCGTCAAAGGAGCAACAATTTTTGAAAAATCTTTAACGAATCTATGGTAATAACCTGTTAAACCAAGAAAACTACAGATCTCTGTAATTATGTTAGGGCGTAGCCATTGCTGCACTACTTCTACCTTTTTAAGATCAACTTGAATGCCATCCTTGGTAACCACATGCCCTAAGAAAGTAACACTACTAAGTCAAAATTCACATTTTGAAAACTTAGCATATAGCTGGTGTTCTCTTAGGATTTGCAAAACTATCCTTAAATGTTGCTCATGCTCCTTAGAACTCCTTAAATATACTAGGATATAATCTATGAATACAACAAAAAATTGATTCAAGAAATGTTTAAATACTCTATTCATCAAGTCCATGAATGCAATTGGGCATTTGTCAAATCAAATGGCATTACTAATAACTCATAATGTCTATACTGAATCCTGGAAGCAGTTTTCAAAATATCCTCTTTCCTTATGTTCAATTAATGATACCTAGATCTTAAATCATTTAAAAAAAAACATTGAGCACACTATAGTTGGTCAAACAAATCATCTATACGAGATAATGGGTATTTATTACTCATTGTCACTTTATTCAATTATCTATAATCTATACATAACTGCAGTGATCCATCTTCTTCTTTTTCACAAATAGGACTAAAGCACCCCAAGGAGAGTACTAGGGCATATAAATCCCTTGTTTAACAAGTCTTGTAACTAATTTTTTAACTTTTTTTTAGTTCCTTAAGTTCAGTCGATATCATTCTATGTAGGGATATAGATACTAGTTAGGTTCTAAGAAGTAAATCAATATCAAATACTAACTTGTCACACCCCTAATTTAAGGGCACATGAAACACATACTTTAACAATATATATTTGCCATAACATGCATAATACACTCCTCTATTATTGGAAACAGTTTCAAATAAGTCTTCCCGTGTATACATAATATATAGACTAAGTCTCTAAATATCAAAGTAACAGCAGAAGCAAGGATTCTGCCTGTGGCATACAGAGCATACTCTAGATTACAAGTATAATATAACCAAAAATTTATGAGCCCTGGAAACAAAATAGGCTCACCAAAGAATATGTCACCTAGCTGATCACCTATATAAAGGGAAAAAACCAAACTCTGTATTCTTATCTAAAAAAATGTGGAAACATCGTGTAGTTAGTTTGACAACTTAGTGAGTAGATAATACCTCCTATGACCTCTTAAGTCAACATATGGATGTACTCATATTTTAAAATTTATCATGTAAAAAATTACAATTCGAAAGTACGTCCATATGGGACCTGTATTACAAATATTCTCAAATCAAAGGATATTAAGATATCCAAAACCATATACCATATTGTATGATCATTAAACAAATGTTGTTATGCATCAAAATATTTCACATGAAAACATTAGGAGGATCTTATATCAGAACCACCATATCAGAGTTCAAGCCCTTTCGTACTTTGGTGGTGTAGGATTTTCTTAAACTCAGTATCCCAGATAAGGTTTGTCCTACCACCATTCAAAAAGACACATAAAGGGACTCTAATATGGCCATTTTTCAAGAACACAGCAAGGGAGGGCAAATCACATATCATATAGTTAGCATCTTGCCTAGATAGGAGGCATCCTGCTCTCCTTTACATATCACATATCGTGTGTTGGCCATTACACGAGACTAACACCACCCCTACTAGCTGAGGCATCAAGGTGTACCAGGGCTAACATCATTTGCTATTAACAAATAGTGTTTTCAATAGGATTCCTCTACAAAAATCATTATTTACATATATGCATATCGTTCAAAATAGATATTTCAGTATAATTTAGAATTTTTAATCTTAGTATAATTCTTCTTTCAATAATTTTTCAATCAAGGTTATCACATATACATGCCCTTTTCCAAGGCAATCTTATAGCTTTACAAATAAATGTTATGTGCACAATATATTTTTCATACCATATGATGAGAAATACATTTAGAATCACATATTCAATGAGTTCAAAAATCAATTTTCAAAACATACTCTTCTTGAACTATATGCCAGATAGTAAACAAATCAAGTAATTTAATCCATTTTAGAGACGTATAAAAGTATAAATAATTTGTAAACATAATCAATTATACATTTAAAGTTCAAGAAGAGAATATGATAAGTCATAGAAAGAATTATCTACTCACAAGGTAAGGCTCCAGGTTGGACAATCCTAAAATACACTTTTTCAATCCAAATTTAACTAAACAGATCTCAAAATCGAGTCCGAAGAGTTCAAAATCCTAAGAAATGACTTTGGGAACTTAGTCAACGTTGGTCAACCAATGGTCACTATTCAAGGCTAGAAATATTGTTCACATCTGCCAGAATCACTATTTATGCTGGTCAAAGTTACTGTTTATGACACTAAAAATTGTCAAATAGTTAAGAAATTTCATAACCAATAGTTTATCTATCTCCTGAATCCATCTACAATGTCAGATTTTCAATTTAAGAACTCTAAATAAGAGTTTCAAAACTTACCTTTTTCTATGATTTTCTACTACTGAACTGCGGCTGATTTAAAAAATTATTCAGCCAATATCATAGTATTGTTCATCCTGAATCTAGTGGTACCCTTAGTTTTGGATCAGAGGCTTGAAGGTACCCCAGATCTAGAGAGAGAAAATTACTATTTATACTATTCATTCATCCCGAAAATCTTTCCATCTCTCTTTTTTTAAAATAATAATGGATGGACCAATTAGCAATTTGCTAATTATTAGAGGAAGTCCTTGCAAATTTCATTATTTACATTTTGACCCCTAAACTTTTAGGAAATTACAATTTGACCCCAAAAATATTGATAAGTTTTCATTTTAATCCTTAAACCCTTTCAATTACATCCTTATTCCTTTATTTCTTTTAATAATCCATACATAAATAAAAATTACTAAGTGTTAGGGGTGTTACACTTATGCTCTAGAGTTAGCTCCATATTACCACAAGCAGGATCCCCGCTTTCTATGCGTAATAGTTTTGTTGTTTTCTAACAAACAGTTTTGTATATAGATGAGAATAATGTTTTCAATTAAGTTGAATACAAGTTTTGCTAGCACTTTTGTTTCAATTATTGGATTCTATTGAATGAAGAAAAGAACGGCCATATTTTCAAAATATGATGTTTGTTTTTATAATATGATATTTATTGTTGAAGCTTTTAAAGGAAAAGTTTTCTAAAAAGTTTTGATAAATTTTAATGTTTTGAATTGCATAAATTTTGAGTTTGATGATGCGTTATATAGGTTAGGCTTATGAGGTGAGCTAATCTTCACTCTCATGTCAATTATGTGCTTAAGAATATGGGATGTGATAGATTGAACAATTTGACAAGTTTAAGAGATCTTTATGTGAAGTTGAAAGAATTTTGATCTGGATTGGGATTTAAGAGTGGGATATAACTGTAGTCTTCCTTCTCCCTTTTTGTTCTCTTTTAGATTTATTTATTTTTTCTCAAAAGAAAAATTAAAAAACTATAACTATAACCCAAATATTTAAATTCAATTACTTATTTAGAATACAATTCATTTGAATTCATTTTACCACTAGTTGGAAAATAGTCAATCAATTAAACCTGAATCGTTCCCTTCACTAGGTCAATGATCAATTTGGTTTTAGAAACATTGGCAAATGATTGATCCTAATAGCCTAGTGATGCATAGTTTTGATTTGCATGTATGGATAACGACATACATGCATGCCATGTGTAATCGTTAGGAGCTTGCATTTGATTAATTTAATTCTTACTAATCAATTCATTATAGTAATATAGAGAGTTGGTTAGGGTTAAATCATATTTATATGTTATTGAATAAACTTATAAATAATTGAGTGATTTGTTTAATAATTTGGGTTATAAAAATAAATAATGAGGAAGAGGTAAGAGTTAAGTAAAGTGATAAGTGAAATTGATGCTCCTCATTCATTCTTCATTAGTTTTAAATTTTAGTTTTGTATAACAGAGTAATTAGTTTTAACTTTGCATATTAACTTATTAATCGATTGTTTAATCAAAATAAGAGGTTGAAAATTGATAGTTAATTAGGATTTTATTTTATTTCTTGCGGAATAAAATCATCTACTCAAGCCTTTGTATTGTGGTTGTAATACATATAATTACATAGTTGTTTTAACTGACAATTAGTTAGCAATCCAAAATTATATTTATCATCTTGAATTAAATTAGTTATTATGAAATAACAAAAATTTGAATGATTCAATAATTAAAATTGGAGTTATTTATTAAAAATTAAAGTTCAAAAAGGAAACCTGTAATTTAATTTTAATAAAATAGTAGAACTTGAGGGAGTATCATTTGATAGAGATAGGTTCATATCGACGACTTGAATTGGTAAGAGAGGGTGCCCGAAAAGTGAGGAAAGATTGCCGAACTCAATGAAAGTGGCTTCAATTAGGGAAGAATAGTTTTTTGGTTGGTTTTGGCTATTTGAATATTTTATGCTTTATGGTAATCTCCGACAGGTATATTCGAGAGTTAAAAAAAGGTAAATAATAATTTAATTTTTCTTTTTTAAATATTTAAAATTGAAAAGAGAATAAATAATACATAGCAAATAATACATAATAAATTGTAATATAATTTATTATATTTGTTGTCATTAAAATGATTAATTATAATAATTTAACTTATAAGAAGTGTAATTTAAAAAAAATACTATTAAATATTTAATTTATTTTTCTTTTCAAAAACCTCCCAAAATTAGAAAAATTGGGTGCATTGGGTCTGTGAAAATGTTTCATGTTTTGATTTATTGAAAACAGTTTTTATTTTCTATTTTTACATTTTTCAAAATATATTTGGTTTATGTTTTCATTTTCACTATTTTTTAATTATATAATTGCATTTTCACTTTGTTTTCATTTTTACCACTTTATAATCATATAAACAATAAAATATTGTTCATATAGTTTGAAATAATTGTAAAGATATTGTTACAGTTTGTTATAATACTGAAAATGCCTTTTTTAATATTTTTAGAAACTCAAAAAATATTTTCTGAAAATGAAAATAAAAAAAAAGTATACATACATATTTTTATATTCGTTTTCAGTTTTCAGTGAAAATGAAAACTGAAAACGCTGAAACCAAACAGGTCCTAAAATATGAACAACAAAAAATTCAGAAAAATTAGCAAAAAATCATTTCCTCTTTATGAAGAAATGGAAGTTCTATCTAACTTTTCATTTTTCTTCTTGTCAGTTTATTCAATACAAACATACACTAATACTCTTCGTCTTTCTCTTCAATATACACATTTATCAACATATTTTTGTTCATTTCCAACAGAAATTAAGATGCATAGGTCAGCAAGCTAGAGCAGTTCCCCCGATGACTACATCAAGCATTTGCCAACTTCATGGACGCTCAATGGCAATGATCTGCCAACATATGATCCCATTGCAAAGTTGGCTAAGAAGGAGAGAGCATGAGCTAGATTCGCTGAGAATGTAGTGCATGTCATTCCTATTGTGTTATTTTTTTGTGCCATCATTGTTTGGTTCTTTTGAAATCTAGGTGAACAAAATTGACTAGATTCAGTCACGTAATTTGATTTCTTTATATATATAGTCTTTAAAGTAAATTTGACTTGAATTAAGTTTGAATTATTAAGTTGTCCAAGTTTTAATTAAGTGAAAATATACTTTTAATAATAAAATTAAAATATATTTACAAAATTATATTTATTAAAATAAAAATTATGAAATATTACATGATGATTAAATATTAACTGAATAAACCAAAAAGAAATTAAAGGACATATATTATTGTTTGCTTTAAGATAATCTAAACTCGTACATAAAAGAGGGTTCTTTTGTGATTACCAAAAAGACTAAAACCATGCCCTTATTTAACTTTCTAGCATAGTTTATATTTACTTATATTTTTAGAAAATTGAATGTCTACCATTTTTTTGCCTTTGCAATCTATAGCTTAAATGTTTTAGTATTTTTTTCCTTCATTGGGAAGACATAGGAATTTGGGTAAATCCAATACGAGTGAGAATTGAAGGATTAAGTATTGAGGGAGAAATTGATAATGATAGCGATGGTACTCAGGTAAACATATTATTCGTCATAAACCCCAAATATGTTTCTTGTAACAACTCCATTTTTTTACATATATACATATATATATATTTGTAAAATTCCACAAAGTTATTACCTCTTTACTTCAAACTATTTAACTCATAATAATATTCAATTAAATTAACCAAGTATAATTAAGGTTTATGGTATACCATTAAAATTGATACAATTCTGGGTTCACATACACATCATTAATTCAAAATATCCGTACAAAAATCAAACACATATATGTCTACATCTTATTCATCCATATTGACCAGTTCTGGGGATACAGGTGCGGGTGGTAACAACTTCACCGGGATCGTAGCCAATTTGACCAGAAACACCTTATTAATTTCTGGGATCTACCCAACATAAAGTAACTCGATCCAACGTACACTAAAAGCCTAAGCCATAGAAAAATCTGCATAACTAGTTTTCTGAACATGATATGGAAATATAGTGAGAATTAAATTCCAATAGGTTCAAAAATAAATCATAATCATCATCAATAATGCTTGTCACATCATGTTCATCTTTATAAACTACAACAAATATCTTAGGTCGCATGAATGCACTTTATCTATGCACATGAAAATCGTGTAGCAATTATATGTGTGACATGAATAACAAATTTCAAAATATCATATGATGGCTATCAACTTATTTTCATAACAAGCTACCTCAATCAGGGGGAGAACTTTATATTCTCCGGTATGGGCTTTCCTCACTCCGTCCAACATGGTACACATTCTCTTTCTTTTCTCATTAGCATAATCATGGCCGTTAGTAGAGCATCTTATACTGGTGCACCACACGATCCACCATGTGACCGTGCTCGTCTTCTTTTCTTTTATTTTCTTTTCGTGTTAATAGCCAAAAATATGATTTCAATAACAAGTATGTTAATTATACTCACATGCCATAATTTATCATCAAAGCATAATCACTACAAAAGATCATTGGTAAAATGAAATCATGTCATGATCATAACTCTTTTTGAATATCACTTTATAAAATATTTTTATGTCAAAATTACACACTTAAGATGGTAAGGAATTCATGCACTGGCAATGGCTAGGGCATACACTAGTATTTACTATTTCTATTTATAAGATTCTTCTTCTTCTTCTTTTTAAATATTATTTTCATCTTTTCATTTTCTTTATGCTTGGTCTCTAGTTACTTTCCTCCTACTTATATCATTTCAAACACATGTTCGCACAAATTTTATAGGGAATTCTTCTCCAATTTAGTTTCTATTATTACCCTATAGTTAATGAGGTTCATTTAAAGTAGAAAAATATTAAACATAAGCTTTACCAACTCCCAACACTGCTTGTTCATGTTCCAGGATACGACCTCTCTTGACAAATACTTCAAACGTACTCAAACATAGCCCTGAACACGGCCTACCCGTGCTGAAGCAACTCAAAACACAGCATGGCTGTGTTCTATGACCTTTCCTCACTTATTCAACCATATCTCCCTTATACGAACTCTAATTGAGGTGATTTCAAAGACTATAAATTATCTACAACTTCCATGTTTATCATTTCTTCATATTACTTACGAATTATTCTTAAAAAATCAAAAACAAAAATGCTTCAATTTACCACCCTAGATTCTATATTAATTCTGACCTATACTCATTAATCAGCCATATTTCCCTCGTATGGACTCTAAATTAAGTGGTTTCAGAGCCTATTGATCTGTGAGACATATATCTATATTTATTATGTTAAAAATTTCCTTTAATTCCCTATATATGTTTCCTAGAAATTCAAACACAAAATCATACTTAACAGATTCTTCCCTAGTTAGCTAGTTTCTGACCACTGCTTATTAATCTGACCATGTCTTCCTAATATGGATTCCAAATTGAATGATTCTAGGGGCTAAAAATTCTTGAGATATATATATATATATATTCATGCTAACTATTTATTTTACTTCTCTATAGATTTTTTTCTAGAAATTCAAACACAAAAATTTACCTATCAGATTCTTCCATAATTAACCATTTTCTGACATCTATTTACTAATCAGACCATATCTCCCTCATTTGAACTTCAAATTGGGTGATTCTAGTAGATAAAAATTTCTGAGACATATATCTACATTTTTCATGTTAACTATTTTTTTTAATTCATAACCAATTCTTCCTAGAATTTCAAAAACAGAAGCTTCCCTGGTTACTCCAAAAACTAATTTTTCTTAGCCTAGCCTTTCCTAAAGTTCTACTTCATCCTTTTATTAATTCATATTCCATTTTTCTTCCAAATTTCCACGTAATGATAGAATTACTCATCTCAACATTTAATTATATTTCTTACTTAATTTAACATATTCCACCATCCACTTTAAAAGAAAAACAGAATCAAATCATGCATCATTAAGGGTGTTTCTCAACAGAAATTTCTCATGATTTTTCCCTAGGTGTTTCAGGCCATATTTAATTTACCAACCTAACCATCTTCCGTCCATTTTTACCATATTCAAATATATATAGCAGTAGCATTAAAGCCCTAAATTTTTGCCACCCATGGCCATATCTATGTAGAACTTTCCATACCAACCGAAGTATTCAAAACATCCATCACATGCAAGATCAACATGTAACATGATATAGCAACATTCATGACCAATCATCAAAGTAGAAAAAATTGTAAATTCCATCAAAGTTCTAAGATCAATATCTCATATAAATATTACAAATTTCAAAGCTGTTCTTAAAAAAAAAGATATTGTTAAACCTACCTAAAGATCTCCCTAGCTCACTTAGTGAATTCTTTTTCTTGTTTCCTGTTAAAGGAAATCTTGTAGTTTTGAACCCTAAGGATGAAGAGAAAAGATGGATTCAAGTGAAGATTAAGTTAACTTACCTTGAGTACCTAGTCGTATGACTTCTTCTACTTCTTCCGTCCTCTCTTCTCTTCTCTTTCTCTCGTTTCCTCACTCTACCTTACTTCTATTTTTCCTATACCTCACTTGGATGAAATTATAATGTTATAAAGGTGGTTTTTGCTTAAATAAACTATGAAGTTGTTCACCTCTCATAATCATGGGTTTACCTTATCACAATTAGGATGCACTTGGTTTTTTTTTGGAAAAGACAACTCATGTTCTTGTCTTCCTCTTCCTTAGTCAAGGTATACTTAGCAAAAGGAGATTTGTATTTTGAAAATCATGATAAAATGTTCTTAAGAGAAGGGACAAGGTCCCTTTGGTTTATGGATTTATTTCCTTTTTCTCTTGCCTCCATTAAGTATGATAGGTTTGCCTTTCTAGGTGGCAAATTTCTAGTCCTTGAGTCTCCCTTGCTTAGGTATAGGTAAAATTATTTGTGTAGGATAAGGATGTTTTGTCATAATGCCATGTATTATTACCTACTTGTTGAAATTATGAATGTACGATATAGATGTTTTATCCTAATGCCATGTATTATTACCTACTTGTTGAAATTATGAATGTAGGATATAGATGTTTTGTCCTAATGCCATGTGACCTAATCTTGATTATTATTACACTACTTTTTCCTCACACGGTTCTTATTTTTTCCTCTTCGATTTGGGCTCATTCTTACCCATTTCCTTAGTTTTGGCTGAAATTCTACCTTTCATGGAGGGCTTGGTCACATTTTCATAATTTTTGGGCTATCAATCCAACTTTTATATCCTAGTCCAAGTCTATGTTTTATTTCGTGCTTGGGTTATCCAATTGGCTTAATAGAAATTCATGTGAAGAGGAAAAACTCTATATGAAGTGTCCATAGGTGAAAGCCCAATGTATGGGTGATGTTTAACTTAGGAACTCTAATTCTTGAATTAGGAAAAATTACCGTAATCCAATTTTCTTGAAATTTTAAGAGCTTTACTTACTTCCCAAAAATTTATCTTCCTTACCCAAGAACTTTGCCTCTCTTTAGTATGTTATTTCTAATTTTTCCTATTAGGTTTTCTTTCTTTATTTATTCCTTTATTGTTAGAAACATTTTCTATCCATACACATTAGGTGAAGAATTTCTTAAGATTATATTTCCTTAGATATCTAAAAATTGTCTAATAAATTTTATTTCTTTAATTAAATATTTATGTACCTTTATTAATAAAAGAAATAAAATTAGGGATGTTACATTTCTCTCTCCCTAAAAGAAATTTTGTCCTCAAAATTTTAGAAATTACCTAATAAGAACAAATGTGGATATTTCTTCCTCATGACTTCTTCAAACTCCCAAGTTGATTCTTCCAGATTCAAACCTTCCCATAGCTTCTTAACCAGTGGAATGATTTTATTTCTCAATTGCTTCACGTCGGTGTCCAATATGGAAGCTGATCCTAGCTGGTATGTCATGTTCTACTTTATTTGGATTGGTTCATCACGTATTACATGCTAGGAATCTGGAAGATACTTTCGAAGCTATGATGCATGGAAAACATCATATAGGTTGGACAAACTAGGTTGGAGGGCAATTTGATATGTTGACGTCCCCACTTTCTTCAGAATTTGGTAGGGTTCCAAAAATTGCAGACATAGCTTTCTGGCCTTAAGAGACCTACCAATTCTAATAGTTGGAAAAATCTTCAGAAATACATGGTCTCCTTCTTCAAACTCCAGAGGTCTATGTCTCCTATCATAGTAACTCTTTTGCCAACTCTGAGCTATAAGTATTTTGTTTCGTATAATCCTGATTTTCTTAGTAGTTTGTTGAACTAGATTAGGACTAAGCATGTTCTTTTCTCCTATCTCAAACCAACAAAGTGGAGATCGGCACATCCTACCGTATAAAGATTCGTAGAGGGACATCTTAATACTAGAGTGATAACTATTATTATAAGAAAACTCCACTAAGATACTTATCCCATCTTTTACCTTATTCTATCACACAGGCCCTCAACATATCTTTTAGGGTTTGAATTGTCCATTATGTCCGCCCGTTAGTTTGAGGATGGTAAGTAGTACTGAACTGCAATTGGGTTCCAAAAGCTTCTTGCAACGCCTTCCGAAACCTCGATGGAAACCTTGGATCTCTATCAGAAAAATATTTTAGGGAATTCCATGCAGTCTGACTATTTCCTAAGCATACAACTGGGCCAATTTGTCCATGAATAGTTAATCTTTATAGGCAGAAAGTAAGCAGATTTGGTTAATCTGACCACTATTACCCAAATATAGTCATGTCTAACTAAAGTCTTAGGTAAGCCCACCATAAAGTCCATCAAAATATTGTCCCATTTCCATTTAGGGATCTCAAGAGGTTGCAGAAGTCCTGTTAGCTTCTGATGTTCTACCTTCACATTTTGGCAAATTAGGCATTTAGCCACAACTCAACAATGTCCTTTTTCATCCCTGGCCACCAATACAGCCTCCTTAAGTCATGATACATTTTATTGGATCTAATATGGATAGTGTACCTGCTCTAATGTTCCTCCTCCAAGATCTTAGTCCTCAATTTTTATTCTTGGGGAACATAAACCCTTCCTTGATACAAGATTACCCTGTCTTTTGAGACAAAAAAATTATCTTAATCTTTATGATCCTATTGATATTGGTCATAGATTTGAACTTCCTTGATCTATGCTCTAAGGTCACATTCTATTCTCAACCCATTGATAATTAATTTGTTTGGAGTAAGAATAGGAGTTAGCTTCAAATTATGAAACTCTTCTAGCATCTTCATCTCATACACCATCATTTGACCCATGTGTAGAGATTTCCAACTCAGGGCATCAGCTACAACATTCGCCTTCTCTGGATGATAATTTATCTCAAATTTATAGTCATTGAGAAATTCCACCCATCTTTGTTTCCTCATATTTAACTCCTTTCGGTCAAAGAGGTATCTAAGACTCTTGTGATCGCAATATACTTCAAAGGTTGCTCCGTATAAGTAGTGTCACCAAATCTTTAAAGAAAACACTACCGCCACCAATTCAAGATCATGGATCAGGTAGTTTCCCTTCTGCAGCCTCAGTTGCCAAGAGGCATAAGCAACTATCTCTTGTCTTGCATCAGCACACATCCCAACCCTTTCTTTGAAGCATCACTATATACTTTAAAATGTCCTGTGGGGTCTGGAATAATTAAAACAAGAGGAGTGATCAATCTTGTCTTACACTCCTGGAAACTAGCTTTATATTGATTAGTCCATTTGAAATGACTTCCCTTTGTAGTCAATTTAGTCAATGGCAAGGCTATACGAGAGAAATTTTATATAAACTTCCTGTAGTATCCTGCTAAATCAAAAAAACTTCTGACTTCTATAACCGTCTTTGGTCTTTTCCATTGAATCATTGCTTTCGTCTTGCTAGGGTCTACGGCTACCCCTCTATTGGAGATGACAAGTCCGAGAAACTTCACTTCTGCTAACAAAAATCCATACTTCTCTAATTTGACATACAACTTTTTCTCTTTCAACACTTGTACCACAATTCAGAGATTTTGTTCATGTTCTTTCTCACTCTTAGAGTATATTAAGATGTCATCAATGAACACTACCACAAATTGATCTAGGTAGGGTCAAAAAATGTGATAAATGTAATCCATGAAAATTACAGGTGCAACTGACAACCCGAAGGGCATTATGAGAAACTCTTAGTGCCCATACCTAGTCTTGAAGGTTATTTTTGGTACTTTCTCCTCCTTGATCCTAATCTGATGGTATCCCGATCCCAAGTCAATTTTAGAAAAAATAGAGGCTCCCTTAAGTTGATCCAATAAGTCATCTATCCTAAGGAGAGGATACTTATTTTTGACAGTCGCCTTATTTAGCTGTCTATAGTCTATGCATAGTCTAAGGCTCCTGTCTTTCTTCTTAACAAACAATATATGAGCTCCCCAAGGTGATACACTAAGTCTAATGAATTGCTTGTTTAACAATTCCTCTAACTATTTCTTAAGTTCCTGTAGTTCCTTCGAGGCCATTCTATAAGGTGCAATAGAGATAGGCCCTATCCCAAGTAGGAGATTAATATAGAACTCTATCTCTTTCTTGGGAGGTAAGTCTAGAATATCTGGTGGAAACACTTCAGGAAACTCATTAGGTATTAGAATTACATTAAGCTTCGATTCTACTTCTAGGTTTGATAAACATAGGAGAATATAACCAAGTACTCCACTCTTTTACTCCCAATTGACTTGATTGGCATTTAGCATCAATAATTGCATCTCCTCTTATGAAGTAAAAGGTAGAAATTCAACGGTCTTGGTGCAACAATTTAGCAAGACCCGATTTCTAGACATCCAGTCTAACCCTAGAATGACATCAATACATGTTAAAGGTAGACAAACGAGATCTATAGAAAAAGTTTTCTCTTGGATGGTAACTCAATAGTCTTTACATATAAAAGAAATTAAGACCCTTTCTCTTGTGGAGGTTACTATAGATAGTTCATAGGGGGTTTCAGAAATAGGATATTGAAGCTCCGTAATACATTCTTTCGATATAAATGAATGACTAGCACCAGAGTCAAACAACACCATAAGAGCAAATCCATAAATGTATCATATACCTTGAATCATTTTGGAAGATTGAGTTGCCTTTTGGCTGTTCAGGGTGAAAACCCTTCCTTTCACCTGAGGCCTCTGTTCTGATTGCTTCTCCACATTTTGTGGGCAGTTTTTTGCAAAATAACCCTTATGTCTTCATTTGACGCAAACATCTAGTCCCATGTAGCATGGCCTATTACCATGCATACGTTCACACTTAGTACACTTGATTATGGAAAAGTTCTATTGGAAGGGTCGGGAATTTAAGTCATTGGCCTCTTGCCAATACCTTGTCTTTTTCCTTTGACATTTATGCCAGAGTTTGTAGTCCGTTCTTCCTTTTCCAAAAGTTTCATCTTTGTTTCTCATCTTTCACTGCCCTCAAGCTTTTCTCTAGGAGTCTACATTTTTTTTAACAAGGTACAAACTCCCTGATCTCCACAGTTACAACAACATTCCTTATCTTCGGGTTCAATCCTGCTTCAAACTTAACAGTCTGTCATACTTCATCGGGGTTAAATCGCAGGTAAAAGGAGAACTTAGACAACTCCTCGAACCTCACGATGTACTGGTCAATAGTCATGTTACCCTGCATGAGTTGGAGAAATTCGACCTCCTTCTCTGCCAGCACAGTACTTAGGAAGTACTTTTGTAACATCCTTAATTTTGTTTCATTTATTAATAAAGGTACATAAATATTTAATGTAACATCCATAATTTCATTTCTTTTATTAATAAAGGTACATAAATAATTAATTAAGGAAATAAAATTTATTAGACAATTTTTAGATATATAAGAAATATAATCCTTAGAAATTCTTCAACTTTTATGTATGCATAGAAAATGATTCTAACATTAAGGGAATAGGTAAAGAGAGAAAATCTAATAGGAAAAATTAGAAATAACATATTAAAGAGATGCGAAATTCTTGGGTAAGGAAGATAAATTTTTGTGAAGTAAGTAAAGGTCTTAAAATTTTAAGAAGATTGGATTAGGGTAATTTTTCCCAAATTCAAGAGCTAGAGTTACTAAGTTTAACATCTCCACCCATAAATTGGGCTTTCACCTATGGACACTTCATATAGAATTTTTCCACTTCACATGAATTTCTAGCAAGCCAATAGGATAGCCCAAGGAAGAAATAAAACATAGACTTGGACTGGGATATAGAAGTTAGACCGATAGCCTAAAAATCATGAAAATGTGACCAAGCCCTTCATGAATGGTAGAATTTCAGCCAAAGCAAAGGAAATGGGTAAGAATGAGTCCAAATCCACGAAGGAAAAATAAGAATCATGTCAGAAAATAGTAGTGTAATACTAATCAAGATTAGGTCACATGGCATTAAGACAAAACATCTATATCCTACATTCATAATTTCAACCAATATGTAATAATACATGGCTTTAGGACAAAACATCTATATCCTATATTCATAATTTCAACAAGTGGGTAATAATACACAGCATTATGACAAAACATCCTTATCCTACACAAATAATTTCAGCCAAGTAAGGGGGATTCAACGGCTAAAATTTTGCCACCTAAAAAGGCAAACCTATCATACTTGATTAAGACAAAAGAAAAAGGAAATGAATCCCTAAATCAAATGGACCTTGTCCTTTGTCTTAAGAACATTTTAACATGATTTTCAAAATACAAATATCCTTTTGCTATGCATATCTTGACTAAGGGAGAGAAAGACAAGAACATAAGTTGTTTTTTCCCAAGAAACAACTAAGTGCATCCTAATTGTGATAAGGTAGACCCATGGTTATGAAAGTTGAACCACATGATAGTTCATTTACGAAAAAACCACCCATATAACATTATAATTTCATCCAAGTGAGGGAGAGGAAAAACATAAGCAAGCTAGAGTGAGGAAAGGAGAGAAAGAGAGGAGAAGAGAGGAAGAAAGAGGAAAGAGAAGTCTAGAGGACTAAATACTCAAGGTAAGTTAGCTTAATCTCCACTTGATTCTATCTTTCTTCTTCATTCTTGGGGTTCAAAAACTTACCCTCCTTCTCTTATTTAAGTTTCTAGAAAGCTAAGGGAAGGTGCTACTTCCTTCAAGAGGAAACAAGAAAACGAACTCACTAAGTGACCTAGGGTGATCTTTAGGTAGGTTTAACAATATTATTTTTAAAGAAAAGCTTTGAAATTAGAAACATTTATATAGGATTTTGATCCTAGAACTTTGATGAAATTTACAATATTTGTTACTTTAATAATTGGCCATGGATGTTGCTATATCATGTTACATGTTGATGTTGCATGTGATGTATGATTGGTGTGTACTGTCGCAGGTACACCCAAATTGATACCTTACCTCAAAACTAATCTGTAGTAGTGGGAGTAAGGGTCGATCCCACAGAGACTGGTATTACCTTATGTGATTAGAAAAAGGGGGGATTGATAGATGCAAATAAAATCAAGTAAACAATAACAAAAGTAATTAAGAGAGAGTGATTAATGATAAAGACGTTGGTTTCAGTTTATATCCACTGTTAAGGGATTGCATTGATCATTGACAACATAATCAATCTGTAATTGAATATCTATCATTGGGTTTCTAATCCTGTTCCTCCTTAAGTCTAGTAAATTAATGACAATCGCACTAATTAAACCCTAATTAACAAGAAATCCTTTAGCACATCGGTAAAACATAACTTGTTAACCGCATGAAGAACTAGAGAAACTGACAGAGCTAAACAAATATAAACACATCGGCTATATCTAATTTAGTTAATCATTCATCATAGGTTCAATGATTTATAATCCAAAATCCTCAAACCTATTTGCCTCATGAATCGTAGAATTGAAGACTTTGTTCAAAACACAATTCAAAGGTAGATTAAGACATACAATATACTAGTAGGCCTCCTTAGCAATCATATGAATAATCATTGAGAAGAAGAGCAGATGAATAATCAATACTCAATTCAAATTGAAACAATAAAAACAAATCCAAATCTCACAATGTACGAAAATCCCTTGAGGTTTCAACCTACCTCAACCAACTAAAAAGAACTAGCCACGCAGGGCCATAAGAAAATCTAAAGAAGAATTGAAGAACTTGGATGAAAGATTAGATGCCTTCTCTTCTTGCTTTCCTCCCTTTTTATAGATTAACTCCTCCGAATCGAAGTAAGAATGTATTTAGGCCAAATCCCAGTCTAAATTGAAGGAGATATGCTAAAATTAGTGACCATAGGTCAGCATTCATCTTGCTGCACTGTGATGCTGATTTGCATGCTCTGTAACGCCATGAAATATCCTAAATTTGACCAAGTTTTCAACATAAAAGTTGTAGATGATTGTGTTATCTTTTCATAGCCACTTGAATAACTTTGATTGGACTTCATAAGAGGGAGATATTCTCAAAACAGTGCTGAAAGGTTTGGAATCCCTGCAATGTAGCATTTTTCCATGAATTTCTTGTCTGTTTTCTTCTCTTTTCTTCTTTCTTTGTTCCTACAACACAAAACATAAAATTAAGCGAATTCATAATTATATTTTATTTAAATCAAACAAAAAGTAAGTTTAAAGGTATTAATATCATGCTTAATTAAGATCACATCAAATACCCCACACTCAACCTTTTGCTTGTCCTCAAGCAAAATAATCCCTAAAGACAAAAACAAAAATCAATATATGTAGTGAGTGTGAGGCTTACCAAATGTTTTCCTCATAACTTTAAAATATATTCAAGAATTTTTTTGAAAGATCATAGTCATTCACAAGATTAACCTGAACGCAATCCATTATTTATTCTCTTGAATCCCGAGTGTGTGTGTGTTTTGGGCTATTAAATTTTCTTTTACCCGTATGAGTTTATATGTCCCAAAATTTTTGTTGTAGATCTCTAAATAGTTTAGGATTTCCATATGCTTATTCTTCATGCCACTCTCCACTAATGTAGGCCAAAACTACCTCTAGGATCAGTAGGACTTTATTTGGCTTGTAATATGGCCAGGGTATAAGGTGGGATAAATGATACAAATTTAGGCTCAATCACCCAACACCACATGACTAAATATGATCTATTGAGCTTTTTCAAGTTTGGAGGACTTTCCCCCACATTTATTTTCTTACTTTAGTTGAGTTTGATCCATCCTTTTCCTTGATTCTCAAATTTTTTTTCCCACAACATATGCTTTTATTCTCTTTGGAATTTTCTTTTCTTCCTTCTTCATAATTCTCTCTTTTTTTCTTTGCATAATTTTTTTCTTTTCCTTGCTCCACCCTTCCAACCTTTTGTCAATTTAAGCTCTACAAAACAAGTATTCAGCAAAATAATCATGGAGTGAGTGAATAGGATAAAAAATAAGGATATTCATACAAAATTTGGCTTTCGGCTTGTTTGTGGTTTTTAGAAGGAAATGTTCATTAAGCTCAAGATAGAGGAACTAAGGATATTTCATTGCTTAGGGTAGGCTAGAAAGGCTCAATCTATCAAATAATGCCTAAATCATCTCCTAAGTAATAGTATTAACCTAGGATTTCGCCTCAAGTAGCATTCGAATAAGTTCTAGAATCCTGTGGAGATCATGAAATATGTTTGAATTATATAAACCTTCTCTAAGTACAAGATAAATTTAATGCCCAAAGTTATTGTGCAAACATATTTCAGGATTCTAAATTCAAAAGTAATAAATTGGAAAAGGGATAAAATTTCACACAATCATACATTTTTTTATATTTTTCAAGAGCTAAAAAAAATTTGGATAGTCATATCATTGGCTGTTGGTTGTGCCTAACATCCCAAAACATAAATTGAAACACTCACACAATCACTCAACTTGCTAAACGCAATAAAAATGCATTAATAGGGAAAATCAAAAAATTGATGCTCATAATAGGGTCACAATGATTCAGACAAATAAACTTCCACCCCCACACTCAAACTTTACATTGTCCTCAATGTAAAAGAAAGATAAGAATTATGGAAAGATATAGGAAAACATATGAGTTAAGTGAACTTCCCTGAATTTGTTTGGAGTGGAATGCGCATGTTGCATTACTGGACCATGAACATTTCTTATTCCTACTTTTCTTTTTCTTTTTCTTTTTATGTTGGGTTGTCTCCCAATAAGCGCCTTTGTTTAATGTTGTTGGCTCAACTTAAGGCTCCTTATGTCATTCAAGGAGGATCCTTGATGTCAACTTTGAATTGGCTTGCCATTGAATGTGCAGAATTCTGAGGTTCAGCTGCATTATGAAGAGGGAAGTTAGCATTAGTCAAAGATTTAATTAAATGAGAACTCAACTTACTTGGAAATAACCGATGTCTTGAGTAGCTTTTGGCATCCAATTTAATTTCATCCTTTTGAGATTCTACCAAAGCATGCGGTAACTTTCCTCTATCTTTGAGTAGGGCATATTTATTTGAGGTTATAACTGCGGGTGGTTCTCCACTATATATGCCCTTTAAATGGCTAGGGAGGCTCTTTAATCCTAGGTCAGAATACTGCACAATAGAAGGTACAAGCATCTTATTAGAAATTGGTAACAACATAGAAAGATCCTTACCTGTTTGCTGCACTTCTGGTGCTTCCTCTCTTGCTGAAATATTCTCTTCAAATTTGGCGTTTAGGGTACATTCCATAACCTCTTTCTTAGTAGGCTTACTAGTGTCAACATCCAAGTCATCTTTTCCATTCAGTGCAGAATTTTCTTCCTTTTGCATTAACGATGCTGGGGCTAGACTTTCAATTTCTGAATTTTGAGCCTCTAGTCTGCTGACTGTTGTTGTTAATTGCCTAATTTGATTTGTTAAGCTTTGAATGCTGGCCCTTACCTCTTGTTGAAATTGATGAGTATTTTGTGTAAGAGATTTAACAATATCTTCTAAAGGAGCACTTACCTAGAAATTTCGAAATGTATTCTGTCTAGGATAATAGGCCTGTTGGGTATGGTGAAAATTTGCAAAATTTTGTTCTGCAAGACTATTTTGTGCATTCTCATACCTGAAGCTGAGATGATCCTTACATCCAAGATTGTACATGTTTGAATAGGAATCATACCTCACTTGTTGTGGTTCATGGGAACCATTAACCATATTTACCTGCTCAAATGACTCATCATAGAAAGTTGGGTACCCAATAGACGAATGCTCCATGATAGAATGATTTCCATAGAAATTTTCTCTTTGCATATCTTTTACACGTTGACGAACAAGAGAGGTTAAATTTGCAAGTTGCTGTTCAAGGGAAGAACTACATACCTCACCAGCATGTCTTAATGGAGACCCTAGCCTAGTGCCAAATTGTTAAAAATTTGCTGCCATATTCAAAGTTATGAAAAAAAAAAGGAAAAAAAATCACAAAAGGTAAATACACACAGTCCCCGGCAACGGCGCCAAAATTTGGTGCGTACTGTCGCAGGTACACCCAAATTGATACCTTACCTCAAAACTAACCTGTAGTAGTGAGAGTAAGGGTCGATCCCACAAAGACTGGTATTACCTTATGTGATTAGAAAAAGGGGGGATTGATAGTTACAAATAAAATCAAGTAAATAATAACGAAAGTAATTAAGAGAGAGTGATTAACGATAAAGACGTTGGTTTTGGTTGATATCCACCGTCAAGGGATTGTATTGATCATTGACAACATAATCAATCTGTAATTGAATATCTATCAGTAGGTTTCTAATCCTGTTCCTCCTTAAGTCTAGTAAATTAATGACAATTGCACTAATTAAACCCTAATTAACAAGCAATCCTTTAGCACATCGGTAAAACATAACTTGTTAATCGCATGAAGAACTAGAGAAACTGACAGAGCTAAACAAATATAAACACATCGGCTATATCTAATTTAGTTAATCATTCATCATAGGTTCAATGATTTATAATCCAAAATCCTCAAACCTATTTGCCTCATGAATCACAGAATTGAAGAATTTGTTCAAAACACAATTCAGCGATAGATTAAGACCCACAATATACTAGTAGGCCTCCCTAGTAATCATATGAATAATCATTGAGAAGAAGAGCAGATGAATAATCAATACTCAATTCAAATTGATACAATAAAAACTAATCCAAATCTCACAATGTATGAAAATCCCTTAAGGTTTCAACCTACCTCAACCAACTAAAAAGAACTAGCCACGCAGGGCCATAAGAAAATCTAAAGAAGAATTAAAGAACTTGGATGAAGGATTGGATGACTTCTCTGCTTGCTTTCCTCCCTTTTTATAGATTAACTCCTCCTAATCGAAGTAAGAATGTATTTAGGTCAAATCTCAGTCCATCAAGCTTCAATTGGAGTGAAAAAAACCTCAAATCACGAAAATCATCGTTCTGGTGCGACGGCGGGCACCGTGGCACTACGAAGACAAGGCCACGGGGCGCCGCGGCGCTCACTTGCTGCGAAGCTTGCTGGGTTGTTCAGTGCCGTGGCGCCCAGACAACCCCCGAATTTGCAAAAGTTCCGAACATGAAAGTTGTATATCTATGTCTCTTCTTTCCATAGCCACTGGAACCACCTTAATCCAATCTAAATTGAAGGAGATATGCTAAACTTAGTGACCATAAATCAGAATTCATCTTGCTGCACTGTGATGCTGATTTGTAAGCTCTGTAACGCCATGAAATATCCTGAATTTACCAAGTGTTCATCATAAAAGTTGTAGATTATTGTGTTATCATTTCACAGCCACTTGAATAACTTTGATTGGACTTCATAAGAGGGAGATATGCGTAAAACGGTGCTAAAAGGTCTAGAATCCCTGCAATGTAGCATTTTTCCATGAATTTCTTATCTTTTTTCTTCTCTTTTCTTCTTTCTTTGTTCCTACAACACAAAACATAAAATTAAGCTAATTCATAATTATATTTTATTTAAATCAAACAAAAAGTAATTTTAAAGGTATTAATATCATGCTTAATTAAGATCACATCAATGATTGAATACTTAGGTTAGTGTGGAAAGTTTTGCATAGGTATGTCTATGGGTGGCAAAATTTTAAGATTTTTATGCTGTTATTTTGTATATTTAAATGTGGTGAAAAATTGATGGAATATGATTAGATGTAAATTAGACAGAAAGTGGAAGAGGACATAATAAAATGATGAACTAAAACCTTAGAAAAGGTTTGGTTTGGAAACTGGATTTCGGAGTAAGCAGGGAAGCTTCTATTTTTCAAATTCTGGGAAGAATTGGTTAGGAATTAAAGGAAATAGTTAACATGAAAAATATAGATATATTTCTTATGGATTTTTATCCACTGGAATGAATCAATTTTGAGTCCATATGAGGTTGATATGGTCAGATTAGTAAACAGGGGTCAGAAAATGGTTAACCAGAGAAGAATCTGTTAGGAAATCTTGTGTTTGAATTTCTGGGAATATTATGTAGGGAATTAAAATAACTAATTAACATAAAAAAAATATAGATATATGTCTCACAGAAATTTAGCCACTGGAATCACTCAATTTGGAGTTTATATGAGGGAGATATGTTTAGGTTAGTAAGTAAAGGTGAAAACCTACCCGAGAAGAAATAACGTTTAATTTGAGGGAGTAATAATATCAAGATTCCTTAAGATTTAAGTAAAATGTTCAACATAATAGTTTTTGATAATTTTTTTATCTTTAAATAGACACTAAGATCACCTAAGTTAGAGTTAAAATGAGGGATTTATTCTCTAATAAGTGAGAGAAGGTCAGGCTAAACGAAAACCTGCATTAGGGAATAACACAATATAGAACATGGTCGTGTTCTATGCTAGAAAGGGAATTTTGATGCCTAAAGTATGGTTGCTTTACAGAAAATGATCAAGCCGTGTTATAGGATACGTTTAGGCTGTGTTGGATGTAACATCCCGTAATTTTTAGATATTTTCCTTAGAAATTCTTCACCTTACATATATGCATAGAAATGTTCTAATATTAATGGAATACGTAAAGAAAGAAAACCTAAGAGGAAATATTAGAAATAAACATGTTAAAGAAAGGTGAAATTCTTAGGTAAAGAAAGATAAATTTTTGTGAAGTAAGTAAAGGTCTTAAAATTTCAAGAAGATCGGATTAGGGTAATTTTTCTTAATTTAAGAGCAAAAGTTACTGAGTTTAGTATCTCCACCCGTAATTGGGCTTTAACCTATAGACATTTCATATAGAGTTTTTCTACTTCACATGAATTTTTAGCAAGCCAATAGGATAGGCCAAGGAAGAAATAAAACATAGACTTGGACTAGGATATAGAAATTGGACCGATAGCCCAAAAATCATGAAAATGTGACCAAGCCCATTATGAAAGGAAGAATTTTAACCAAAGTAAGGAAAATGGGCAAGAATGAGCCCAAACCCAAGAGGAAAAATAAAAATAAAAATAAAATTAAAGTGATGAAATATTAGTGTAATCAAGATTAAGTGACATGGCATTAAGACAAAAATTTGACAAGTGGTGTGATTCTACATTCATCATTTTGGCAAGTGGCATAATAATACAAGGCTTTAGGACAAAAACATCTATATCCTACATTCATAACTTTAGCAAGTGGGTAATAATACATAGCATTATGACAAAACATCATTTTTCCTACACAAATAATTTTAGTTAAGTTCCTAAATTCAAGGGCTAGAAATTTGCCACTTAAAAAGGCAAATCTATCATACTTGATTAAGACAAAAGAAAAAGGAAATGAATCCCTAAATCAAAGGGATCTTGCCCCATATCTTAAGAACATATCATCATAATTTTCAAACTACAAATCTCCTTTTTCTATGCATATCTTGACTAAGGAAGAGGAAGACAAGAACATAAGTTGTTTGTTTTCCAAAAATTCAACAAAGTGTATCCTAATTGTGATAAGGTAGACCCATGATCATGAAAGGTGAATTATTTGGTGGTCTATATAAGAAAACCCACCCTTACAACATTAGAATTTCGTCCAAGTGAGGGAGAGAAAAAATAGAAGCAAGGTAGTGTGAGGAAAGGAGAGGAAGAAAGGAAGAAAGAGGAAGGAGAAGTCTAGGAGACTAAGTGCTCCAGGTAAGTTTAACAATATTTCTTTTTGAAGAAAACCTTTGAAACTCATAATATTTATATGAGATTTTGGTCTTAGAACTTTGATGATTGGTCATGGAAGTTGCTATATCATGTTGCATATTGATCTTGCATGTGATGTATGTTTGAATACTTAGGTTGGTGTAGATAGTTCTGCATGGATATGGCTATGGTTGACAGAATTTTAAGCTTCGGTATTTTAATTTCTGGGAACAATCTATAAGGAATTAAAATAAATGGTTAACATAAGAAGTAAAGATATATGTGGCACGGATTTTCACCCACTGGAATCATTCCATTTGGAGTCCATATGAGGTAGATATGGTCTGATTAGTAGTCAAAGGTCAGAAAATGAATCATCAGGGAAGAATATGTTAGGATAGCTTCGGTAATTTAATTTCTGGGAATTATTGGTAGGGAATTAAAATAAATGGTTAACATAAGAATTAAAGATATGTGTGTCAGAAATTTTTAGCCACTGGAATAATTCAATTTGGAGTTCACATGTGGTAGATATGGTCCGATTAGTAAGCCAAGGGCAGAAAATGGTTCATCAGGGAAGATTATGTTAGGACAGCTTTTGTATTTTAATTTCTGGGAATTATCTGTATGGAATTAAAATAAATGGTTAACATTAAAGTTATATATCTATGTCTCATGGAAATATACCCACTGGAATGATGCAATTTGGAGTTCATATGAGGTAGATATGATCCGATTAGTAAGCAGAGATCAGAAAATGTTTATTCAGGGAAGAGTATGTTATTAATGCTTTAGTTTTTGAATTTTTGGGAATGTTCTGTAGGGAATTAAAATAGAGCGCCAACATAACAATTATAGATATATGGCTCATGGACTTTTACCAACTGGAATCACTCAATTTGGAGTTCCAATTTGGGAGATATGGTCTAATTAGTTAGTAAAGGTCAGAACCTATCCGAGAGGAACTATCCTGTACTTTGAGGGAGTAATATCACCTTTGTTTCTTAATTTTTCGTTACAATGTTCAACATAATAGTTTTAGATAATTGTTTTATCTTGAAATAGACACCAATATCACCTACATCAGAGTTAAATTGTGGGAGTTATGCTCTGATTAGTAAGAGAAGGTTAGATAGGATGAAAACCTGCATTAAGAAAATAAAGAAATAAAATTAGTATTTAAAAAAGAAGCTGAATCTTAATAAATGACTTGTATAGCCATAGCCATTGCCATTGTATGAACTTCTTACCATCTTAAGTGTGAAATTTTGACATGGAAATATTTTATAAAGTGATATTTGAAATGGTTATGTTCATGGCATGATTACCAATGATTTATGGTAATAGTTATATTTTGATGAACATACTTGTTATTGAAAGCATATTTTTGGCTAACATTGTGAAAAGAAAAGAAATGAGCACGGTCACATGGCAATCCGTGTGGTGCACCAGTAGGGGACGCCCTACCAACGGTTATGATCATGATAATGAGAAAAGAAAGAGAAAGTGGGCCATGTCGGACGGAGCGAGAAAAGCCCGTACCGGAGAGTAGAGGATACTCACCCTGACCGGGGTAGCTTGAAATGAGAATAAGTTGATGGCCATCATATGATATTTTGAAAATAGTTAATCATATCATACATATCATTATAGTATGATTCTTATGTACATAGATATAATGCATTCATGTGACCAAAGATATTTTCTGTAGTTTATACAGCTGAACATGACGTGATGAGCTTTACTGATGATAATTTATTGTTGAACTTACTGGGATTTAATTCTCACTATATTTCCATATCATGTTCAGAAAATTATTTATGCAGCTTTTGTTTCTAAGGCTCTGGCTTTTAGTGCACATTGGATCGAGTTACTTTATGTTGGGCAGATTTCATAATCAAATAAGATGTTTGTGGTCGAGTTGACTCAGATCCCGGTGAAGGTGCAACCACCCGCACCTGTATCTCCGGAATTGGTCAACCAAAATAAACAAGATGTAAATATCTATGTGTTTGATATGTTATACGTCTGTTTTGATTAATGACATGTATGTGAACTCAATATTGTATAATAATAAAGGAAAAAAAAAGGTTGTTACATAATTGGTATCAGAGCATGTGAACTCAATATTGTATAATAATAAAGGAAAAAAAAAGGTTGTTACATAATTGGTATCAGAGCAGGTCGATCCTAGATGGCCAGTGGGTGGATGGTTATCTGAATCGATCTTATAGTGTCTTGAGTATGTTGTGGTTGTGCTGTGTAGGGGATCATTGACTTATATAGGTAAGAAATTACTAGTGTTTCTTATCTATATGCCGAGGTGGTGTTATGACTGCTGTTAAATATTGTTTTGAAACTAACTATTGGGCTTGATCACCTCAATAGTAGCATAAATTTATTTTTCCCACAGTAGGAAATGGCACCACCAAGGCGGAATCCGGCAAACAATGCGGAGAAAAACTTGCACAACCTTGCCACAGCAATTCGAGAATTTGGTATTGATTTACTCCTTAGAACCCAACTAGTATCTATATCCCTATATAGAATGATATCGATTGAATTTAAAAAAAAAATTGTGATTTGTGAAAAGTGCATGTCTAAGGAAAGCTCTGGCAAGGACAGACTTGGTACTTAAGCGTGTCCATTAGTGACCCACCTCTCTTTCCTGGGAACTTTTCTGGTGCGCTGTTTACAGACTACAATTACTATCTAGTTACCGAGATATTAGTGTGGAATTTTAACATGGAATTTACCCTAGTACTCATATAAAATTTCCAAGAAGTTTTGAAAGTGCCGGTTTTATTTGAAAAATCTTAGTATGCTCCGTGGTTGCAGTATTTCCACATCAGAAAAGAATTATTCTAGTTACTGAAAAAAAAAAATTTACAAGACTTGTTAGACAAGGGATTTAAATGCCCTAGTACTTTTATTTGGAGTGCTCTAGTTCTATTTGTGAAAAAGAAAGATGGATTACTATGACTATGCATAGATTGTAGACAGTTGAATAAAGTAACAATGTAGAATAGAAACTCATTAGCTCGTATAGATTACCTGTTTGACCAGTTATAAGGTGTTTAATATTTTTCCACAAATAGATTTGGGATATGAATAACATTAATTAAGGATAAGAGAAGAGGATGTAGGACTTATTATGGGCATTATGAGTTCTTGGTGATGCATTTAAATTGACAAACCTTTAGCTGCATTCATAAATTTAATGAATAGTAATTAGGTCATCCTTGGAACAATTTGTTATTATATATATGGATGATATACTAGAATATTTCAAAAGTTCAGAGGATCATAAGCAACATTCAAAGATAGTTTTACCAACTCTAAAGGAGTATGGTTGGTAAATATGGTATACAAGTAGAGTCTAAGAAAGTAAAAGTAGTACAATAATAGCTACGTTTTACTACATTTAAAGATGAAGATCCAAATCCAATTTACGCTTCCTGCGATTATCTGTCGTCCATTCTACTGGAGTAATAGTTAGATCAGGTACATGAACATAGGCTTGTAAAGCATCAATCAACTCCTCAACATTTGAAGCTGAGATGAGAATTTGTCGTGCTGAGTGTGAGATAAACCTCTGTTCCACAGCTTGATCTAGAAAAGATAACAAACCATCAAAGAAGTGATTAACATTTAACAAACCTATCGGTTTGTGATGCATATTTAGTTGTGCCCAAGAGACTATTTGGAAAATCTCCTCTAAAGTACCAAAACCACCTGGTAAGGCAATGAAGGCTTCAGCATTGCTCATCATTCTAGCCATGCGTTCATGCATGGAAACTACCCTATATTCTTCCCCAATTGTCTTCCCTATATTGCTGGATGTAGCTAGAGCTGTAGGAATAATACCTAGAACTTGGCATCCCCGTGCATGTGCAGCTGTAGCCACACACTCCATTAACCCACAGTTACCTCCACCATACACTAAATGAATTTTTCTCCTAGCCAGCACCATACCCAGATTTTGTGCTGCTTTAACATACTCCTCATCTTTTCCAGGACTAGAACCACAAAAGACACAGATATTTCGAAACTGACGGAATGTTGTTCCCTCCATAATTTCTATCACCTTAACTTTGAGAATAGATAAAGATACTAATGTAAGTATTTATAGAAATCAGAGAAAGGCATATTTATAATAGCTATGTGAATAGGCCGGGTATTATTAGAACAACTATGAATATCAACTAAATTAAAGGTAAAAAAAAAAATTCAAAAATGACGGTAAGCATTTATATGTACAGTAGTATGACTGTGACCCATATTAAGCACATAAAGAGTATAAGATAAGATATCACCAGAAATCTGTCTTTATCTTGTTGTCTTTGATGAAGCATTGATGTTTTGATTCTTGTAGAAAAGTTCTAGGTGATAGCCGTCATTGAAAAAAAAAAAGTAAAAAAAAAAAATGCAATCAAATGATTTATTTTGTATTCTCAATGTTTTCGCCAGTCGACTATCAGTATTATTAAGTCGACTAGCTATTTTGAGAAATTTTAATTTGGACTGGTTAATTTACAGTTGATTAATTACATCTATTTTGAAGCAATCAACTGCATCCTACCAGTTAACTACATATTTTTTGATTTTCACAGACTTTTATAAGCTCAGAAATGTTTCTTTTTCCATGTGATATCTTTCCACCGAATACCAATGGATTTAAAGTTGATTCTGACACATATATTCAAAATTTGCGGCCACCGATTTTTGTTAAAATCATAGATAGATTTTGTTTACAGATTTTCAAGAATTGCGGCCACCGATTTTAATATTTTTCAATGCTTTGCCAAAACTTTTGACTTTCGCTTTTGGAACCATTCTCAATTATGCTTTTCGTCTGTTTCACTCATTAACGGTTGGCATTAAATGCAAGGTTATTTTCCCTCATTACAATTAAAGATAATTTCTTCCTTTGAAACTTGGTTGTTATGGTGTCTAAGTTGTTAATAGGTTAAAATAATGAAAGGTTTGAAAAGAATGGACGGATGATGGTCTTATGGTGTTTTGACGAATGTAATCAAGAGAATTAGTGGTGTTGAAGTTCTCGAGGAATAAAATATAGGAAGTAGGATTTAAGTTAGTCTTTGAACTCTTAATTTGGAAATATAGAGAATATTCTGAGAACCATGTCCGGAAATAATGTAGGTTATCAAGATATTTGTGTTAAAGGATTATATCATGCTAAATTGAGTCTAGTATCTAGGATGTGAATTATGTTGGAATTGAGAATTCATGTATGAGTAATTGTTAGGAAAAAAAAACACAAATCTTCTTCAAATGATTGGGTGAATTAAATGGGATTGGCATAAGCTAGAATGAGGTGCTTTTGGATATGATAGAAGAAATAATTGAAATTTTTGACAATGAGTTTAATGGTGTTAATAAGCTTGTATAGAATTACTGTGATGAGGTAAGTTGGAATTATTAGACATGTGTCAATGGTACATAAACGTTATTAAAGGTTTGAAGGATTTATTGCTACGTATGTTTAACATGTTGATTAAAGGATTTGAGGATAAAAATAGATGATAGATTAAGATGATGATATTCAGGGGATGATGTTGATATATGAAAAAAAAAAAATTTGACTTGATAGAAGTTTGGAATAAGAAAAGATAGTTACACAATATGAAGGTGTATATGTTCCTTTATATGTGTGTTTTCTAATATCGACCGATAGATATATCCATACGGGCTAGAGGATATCAATTGAAGAACTTATGATTGAAAGAAATCCTTATGGTTAAGTTATATGGCAAAATTACTCAAGTGAATAGACATATTAAAAAGTAAAGATGTCATACAGAAAATATATCTCTAATTATTTAGGTAATAAGCTTGGTAACTCTGAATAATGCCTTAATTTCATTCCCTACATGTGGTAGGATGGATTGAAAATTCGGGGACCGAATTTCTTAAGGGGGGAAGAATGTAACATCCCGTAATTTTTAGATATTTTCCTTAGAAATTCTTCACCTTACATATATGCATAGAAATGTTCTAATATTAATGGAATACGTAAAGAAAGAAAACCTAAGAGGAAATATTAGAAATAAACATGTTAAAGAAAGGTGAAATTCTTAGGTAAAGAAAGATAAATTTTTGTGAAGTAAGTAAAGGTCTTAAAATTTCAAGAAGATCGGATTAGGGTAATTTTTCTTAATTTAAGAGCAAAAGTTACTGAGTTTAGTATCTCCACCCGTAATTGGGCTTTAACCTATAGACATTTCATATAGAGTTTTTCTACTTCACATGAATTTTTAGCAAGCCAATAGGATAGGCCAAGGAAGAAATAAAACATAGACTTGGACTAGGATATAGAAATTGGACCGATAGCCCAAAAATCATGAAAATGTGACCAAGCCCATTATGAAAGGAAGAATTTTAACCAAAGTAAGGAAAATGGGCAAGAATGAGCCCAAACCCAAGAGGAAAAATAAAAATAAAAATAAAATTAAAGTGATGAAATATTAGTGTAATCAAGATTAAGTGACATGGCATTAAGACAAAAATTTGACAAGTGGTGTGATTCTACATTCATCATTTTGGCAAGTGGCATAATAATACAAGGCTTTAGGACAAAAACATCTATATCCTACATTCATAACTTTAGCAAGTGGGTAATAATACATAGCATTATGACAAAACATCATTTTTCCTACACAAATAATTTTAGTTAAGTTCCTAAATTCAAGGGCTAGAAATTTGCCACTTAAAAAGGCAAATCTATCATACTTGATTAAGACAAAAGAAAAAGGAAATGAATCCCTAAATCAAAGGGATCTTGCCCCATATCTTAAGAACATATCATCATAATTTTCAAACTACAAATCTCCTTTTTCTATGCATATCTTGACTAAGGAAGAGGAAGACAAGAACATAAGTTGTTTGTTTTCCAAAAATTCAACAAAGTGTATCCTAATTGTGATAAGGTAGACCCATGATCATGAAAGGTGAATTATTTGGTGGTCTATATAAGAAAACCCACCCTTACAACATTAGAATTTCGTCCAAGTGAGGGAGAGAAAAAATAGAAGCAAGGTAGTGTGAGGAAAGGAGAGGAAGAAAGGAAGAAAGAGGAAGGAGAAGTCTAGGAGACTAAGTGCTCCAGGTAAGTTTAACAATATTTCTTTTTGAAGAAAACCTTTGAAACTCATAATATTTATATGAGATTTTGGTCTTAGAACTTTGATGATTGGTCATGGAAGTTGCTATATCATGTTGCATATTGATCTTGCATGTGATGTATGTTTGAATACTTAGGTTGGTGTAGATAGTTCTGCATGGATATGGCTATGGTTGACAGAATTTTAAGCTTCGGTATTTTAATTTCTGGGAACAATCTATAAGGAATTAAAATAAATGGTTAACATAAGAAGTAAAGATATATGTGGCACGGATTTTCACCCACTGGAATCATTCCATTTGGAGTCCATATGAGGTAGATATGGTCTGATTAGTAGTCAAAGGTCAGAAAATGAATCATCAGGGAAGAATATGTTAGGATAGCTTCGGTAATTTAATTTCTGGGAATTATTGGTAGGGAATTAAAATAAATGGTTAACATAAGAATTAAAGATATGTGTGTCAGAAATTTTTAGCCACTGGAATAATTCAATTTGGAGTTCACATGTGGTAGATATGGTCCGATTAGTAAGCCAAGGGCAGAAAATGGTTCATCAGGGAAGATTATGTTAGGACAGCTTTTGTATTTTAATTTCTGGGAATTATCTGTATGGAATTAAAATAAATGGTTAACATTAAAGTTATATATCTATGTCTCATGGAAATATACCCACTGGAATGATGCAATTTGGAGTTCATATGAGGTAGATATGATCCGATTAGTAAGCAGAGATCAGAAAATGTTTATTCAGGGAAGAGTATGTTATTAATGCTTTAGTTTTTGAATTTTTGGGAATGTTCTGTAGGGAATTAAAATAGAGCGCCAACATAACAATTATAGATATATGGCTCATGGACTTTTACCAACTGGAATCACTCAATTTGGAGTTCCAATTTGGGAGATATGGTCTAATTAGTTAGTAAAGGTCAGAACCTATCCGAGAGGAACTATCCTGTACTTTGAGGGAGTAATATCACCTTTGTTTCTTAATTTTTCGTTACAATGTTCAACATAATAGTTTTAGATAATTGTTTTATCTTGAAATAGACACCAATATCACCTACATCAGAGTTAAATTGTGGGAGTTATGCTCTGATTAGTAAGAGAAGGTTAGATAGGATGAAAACCTGCATTAAGAAAATAAAGAAATAAAATTAGTATTTAAAAAAGAAGCTGAATCTTAATAAATGACTTGTATAGCCATAGCCATTGCCATTGTATGAACTTCTTACCATCTTAAGTGTGAAATTTTGACATGGAAATATTTTATAAAGTGATATTTGAAATGGTTATGTTCATGGCATGATTACCAATGATTTATGGTAATAGTTATATTTTGATGAACATACTTGTTATTGAAAGCATATTTTTGGCTAACATTGTGAAAAGAAAAGAAATGAGCACGGTCACATGGCAATCCGTGTGGTGCACCAGTAGGGGACGCCCTACCAACGGTTATGATCATGATAATGAGAAAAGAAAGAGAAAGTGGGCCATGTCGGACGGAGCGAGAAAAGCCCGTACCGGAGAGTAGAGGATACTCACCCTGACCGGGGTAGCTTGAAATGAGAATAAGTTGATGGCCATCATATGATATTTTGAAAATAGTTAATCATATCATACATATCATTATAGTATGATTCTTATGTACATAGATATAATGCATTCATGTGACCAAAGATATTTTCTGTAGTTTATACAGCTGAACATGACGTGATGAGCTTTACTGATGATAATTTATTGTTGAACTTACTGGGATTTAATTCTCACTATATTTCCATATCATGTTCAGAAAATTATTTATGCAGCTTTTGTTTCTAAGGCTCTGGCTTTTAGTGCACATTGGATCGAGTTACTTTATGTTGGGCAGATTTCATAATCAAATAAGATGTTTGTGGTCGAGTTGACTCAGATCCCGGTGAAGGTGCAACCACCCGCACCTGTATCTCCGGAATTGGTCAACCAAAATAAACAAGATGTAAATATCTATGTGTTTGATATGTTATACGTCTGTTTTGATTAATGACATGTATGTGAACTCAATATTGTATAATAATAAAGGAAAAAAAAAGGTTGTTACATAATTGGTATCAGAGCATGTGAACTCAATATTGTATAATAATAAAGGAAAAAAAAAGGTTGTTACATTGGAAGCTAATAAAGCTTATTTTTGACATTTTTATTCACTAAATGAACCTCATTAACTATAAGATATTAATAGAAACCAAATTGAAGAAGAATGTTGTATTAAATTTGTGAGAACATGTGTTAGAAATTATATAAGTAGGAGGAAAGTGACTAGAGGCCAAGCATAAATAATATGAAGAGATAAAAATAATATTTAAAAAAGAAGAAGAATCTTATAAATGAAAATAATAAATAGCTAGTGTATGCCATAGCCATTGCCATTGCATGAACTCCTTACCATCTTAAGTGTGTAATTTTGACATGGAAGTATTTTATAAAGTGATATTTGAAACGATTATGGTCATGTCATGATTACCAATATTTTTTGGTAATGATTATGTTTTGATAAAAAAATTATGGCTTGTGAGTATAATGAACATACTTGTTATTAAAATCATATTTTTTGCTATTAATGAGAATAGAAAAGAAAAGAAATAAGGATGGTCACATGGTGATCTGTGTGGTGCACCAATAAGGGACGCCCTACCAATAGTTATGGTTATGTTAATGGGAAAGAAAGAGAAAGTGTGCCATGTCAGACAGAGCAAGAAAAGGCTGTATTGGAGACTAGAAAGTACTCACCATGACTAGGGTAGCTTGATATGAAAATAAGTTGATATCCATCATATGGTAATCTAGAAATAGTTATTCATGCCATAAATGTCATTACTGTATGATTTTCATGTGCATAGATAAAGTGCATTCATGTGACCTAAGATATTTGTTGTAGCTTATACAGATGAACATAACTAGATGATCTATATTGATGATAATTGTGATTTATTGTTGAACCTACTGGGATTTAATTGTCACTATATTTCTGTATCATGTTCAAAAAACTAGTTTTGTAGATTTTTCTTTGGCTATGGCTCTTAGTGTACATTGAATCAAGTTACTCTATGTTAGGCAAATCCCAGAAATTAATAAGGTGTTTGTGGTTGAGTTGGCTAAGATCTCAGTGAAGGTGCAACCACCTGCACCCGTATCCCCAAAATTGGTCAATATGGATGAATAAAATGTAGACATATATGTGTTTGATTTGTGTACGGATGTTGTTAATTAATGATGTGTAAACCTTAATTATGCTTGGTTAAATTAATTGAATATTATTATCAGTTAAATAAAGGTAATGACTTCATGGGACTTTAAAAAATGTATATATATATATATATATATATATATATATATATATGTAAAAAGAATGGAGTTGTTACAACTTTTCCAAAAAGTTGTCTTTAAACACGTACTAGGTGATCTACCTTCCCTGGTGAGCTAAAAGTTCTCTAGCTCTATGCCACCAACATTCTACTTCATCTTTTAGT
Organism: Gleditsia sinensis; assembly: GCA_037074535.1. NCBI lineage: Eukaryota > Viridiplantae > Streptophyta > Magnoliopsida > Fabales > Fabaceae > Gleditsia > Gleditsia sinensis. The sequence continues at coordinate 30,228,518 of CM073463.1, forward strand.
ATATATGTAGCGAAGATAACTTGCTGCTCCTCAGTACAGCCCATCACTTCAAAGATTTTCTCCAGTTGTCTTATCCACCTTCCAGCTGCAATCGCATCAAAGTTGCCTTGAAAAGAATGTGGTCTAGTCCTTAGGAACTCGGATATGCTGTTATCATTTCCTGCCATTCAGTTATTAGCACCATTCTCACCATTCGGGTTATTAGCATTTTGGAGGTATTGTAGAATTACGTTGGTGGTCATGACTTGGTCTCGAATTGTCGTGGCAAGGTTGTGCAGGGTTTCCTCTACATTATTTACCAGATTCCTCCTTGGTGGTGCCATTTTCTACTATAGTAAAAACAAAGTTATCCTACTATTGAGGTGATCAAGCCCAATAGTTAGTATCAAAAATATTTAACAGTAGTCATAACACCACCTCGGCATGTAGATAGGAAGTACTAGTAATTTCTTACCTATATGAAATCATTGATCCCTTGCACAACACAATCACAACATACTCAAGACACTTATATAACAACTCCAATTTTTACACACACACACACACACACAGATATATATATATATATATATATATATATATATATATATATATATATATATTTGTAAAATTCTACAAAGTCATTACCTCTTTATTTCTAACTATTTAACTCATAATAACATTCAATTAAATTAACCAAGCATAATTAAGGTTTATGGTATACCATTAACACTAATACAATTTTGAGTTCACATACACAACATTAATTAAAAACATACATACAGAAATCAAACACATATAAGTCTACATCTTATTCATCCATATTGACTAGTTTTTGGGATACTGGTGCGGGTGGTTGCACCTTCACTAGAATCATAACCAATTCGACCACAAACACCTTATTAATTTTTGGGATCTACCCAACAAAGAGTAACTCAATCCAACGTACACTAAAAGCCAGAGCCATAAAAAAATATGCATAACTAGTTTTCTGAACATGATATGAAAATATAGTGAGAATTAAATCTCATAGGTTCAACAATAAATAATCATCATCATCAATAATGCTTGTCACGTCATGTTCATCTGTATAAGTTACAGTAAATATCTTAGGTCACATGAATGCACTTTATCTATGCAAATGAAAATCATGTAGTAATGACATATATGACATAAATAACTATTTTCAGAATATCATATGTTGACTATCAACTTATTTTCATAACAAGCTACCTTGGTCAGGGTGAGAACATTATACTCTCCAGTACAAGCTTTTCTCGCTCCGTCCGACATGGCACACATTCTCTTTCTTTTATCATTAGCATAGTCATAGCCGTTAGTAGGGTGTTCCCTACTGGTGCACCACACAGATTGCCATGTGACCGTGCTCATCTTTTTTTCTTTTCTTTTCGTTTCACGTTAATAGCCAAAATTATGATTTCAATAATAAGTATGTTCATTATACTCACATGCCATAATTTATCATCAAACCATTACACTACCAAAAATCATTGGTAAAATGAAATTATATCATGATTATAACCATTTTTGAATATCACTTTATAAAATATTTCCATGTCAAAATTACAGACTTAAGATGGTAAGGAGTTCATATAATAGTAATGGCTAGGGCATACACTAGTATTTATTATTACTATTTATAAGATTCGTTTTTTAAAATATTGTTTTCATCTTTTCATTGTCTTCATGCTTGGTATCTAGTTACTTTCCTTCTACTTATATCATTTTCAACATATGTTCTCACAAATTTTATAGGGCATTCTTCTCCAATTTGATTCCTATTAATACCCTATAGTTAATGAGGTTCATTTAAGGTAGAAAAATGTTAAACATAAGCGTTACCAACTCCTGACATGGATTGGTCATGTTCTAGGATATGGACATGCTTGAAAAATACTTCAAACATATTCAAAAACAACCTTGAACACGGCCTACCTGTGCTGAAGCAACCCAGAACATGGCTTAGCCATGTTCTGTGACATTTCATCACTTATTCAACCATATCTCCCATACAGGAACTCTAATTGTGGTGATTCCAATTCCTATAAAAATCTAAGACACTTATCTACAACTTATATGTTTATTATTTCTTTAGATTCCTTACGAATTATTCTCCAAAATTCGAAAACAAAAATACTTACATTTACCACCCTAGATTCTAGACTTATTCTGACCTCTACTCATTAATAAGCCATATCTCCCTTATATGGACTCCAAATTAAGTGATTTTAGAGCATATAGATCCGTCAGACATTAAAACACATAAGGATACTTCAAACATAGAAATATACAGACTTTAAACACAGAAATATATGCTCTAAAATTAAGTGATTTTAGACCATATAAATCCTTTTGACCTCTACTTATATAGACTCCAAATTAATCATCCATATATATTTATTATATTAAAAATTTCCTTTAATTCTCTACAGATGTAGCCCAAAAATTCAAACACAGAAGGATACTTAACAGATTATTCCCTGGTTAGCTAGTTTCTGACCACTGTTTACTAGTTTGACCATATCTTCCTAATATGGATTTCAAATTGAATGATTCTAGTGGCTTAAAATTCTTGAGACAGAAATATATTTTTTTCATGTTAAGTATTTATTTTAGTTCCCTATAGATTTTTCCCAAAAATTCAAACACAGAAACTTACTTATCAGATTCTTCCCTGGTTAACCATTTCTCCCTCATTTGAACTTCAAATTGGGTGCTTCCAGTGGATAAAATTTTTTGAGACATATATCTACATTTTTCATGTCAACCATTTCTTTTAATTCCTAACCAATTCTTTCCAGAATTTCAAAAACAGAAGCTTCCCTGGTTACTCCAAAATCTAGTTTTTCTTAGCCTAGCCTTTCCTAAAGTTCTAGTTAATCATTTTATTAATTCATCTTCCATTTTTCTTCTAAATTTCCACCTAATCATAGAATTACTCATCTCAACATTTAATTATATTTCTTACTTAATTTAACATATTCCATCTTCCACTTCAAAAGAAAAATAGAATCAAATTATGAATCACTAAGGGTGTTTCACAATAGAAATTTCTCCTAGTTTTCCCCTAGGTGTTTAAGGACATATTTAATTTACCAACCTAACCATCTTCTGTCCATTTTTATCATATTCAAATATACATAATAGAAGCATTAAAGGCCTAAATGTTTGCCACAGACCCATAACCATATTGATGTGATCTTAATTAAGCATGATATTAATACCTTTAAACTTACTTTTTGTTTGATTTTAGTAAAATATAATTAGGAATTAGCTTAGTTTGGTGTTTTGTGTTGTAGGAACAAAGGAATAAGAAAAGAGAAGAAAAAGATAAGAAATTCATGGAAAAATGCTACATTGCAGCGATTTCAGACCTTTCATCACTATTTTGTGCATATCTCCCTCTTATGAAATCCAATAAAAGTGATTCAAGTAGATGTGAAAAGATATCACAATCTTCAAAAACTTTTATGTTGAACACTTGGTGAAATTCGGGAGAATTCATAGCGTTACAGAGCTCACAAATTAGAATCACAGTGCAACAGGATGAATTCTGACCTTTGGTCATTAATTTTGACATATCTCCTTCAATTTAGATCAGATTAAGGTGATTCCAGTGGCTATGAAAATAAGAGAAATAGAGATACAACATTTATGTTTGAAACTTTGGCAAATTCTGGATATTTCTGGGTGACGTGGCGCTCATAAGAGAGCTCCGCGTTGCTGCGTCAGCCCAATAATGAGCTCCACGGCCCCCCATCTTTGGATTTTTGGAGTGCCGCAGTGCCATTGTAGCGCACCGCGGCACCCACTGCTGTACTAGGTCACTGAATTCGCAATTTTTAGGGTTTTTCAACTCCAATTGTAGCCCGATAGGCCGAAATTTGACCAACAAACACTCTTACTTCGATTAGGAGAAGTTAATCTATAAAAAGGGAGGAAAGCAAGCAGAAAATTGATTCAATCATTCAATTCTTCAAGTTCTTAGTTACATTCTTCAATTCTTCTTTAGATTTTCTTATGGTCCTTCGTGGCTAGTTCTTTTTAGTTGGTTGAGGTAGATTGAAACCTCAAGGGATCTTCATGCATTGTGAGATGCAGATTTGATTTTATTATTTCAATTTGAATTGAAAATTGATTATTCATATGATTGCTAGGGAGGCCTACTAGTATTTTCTCTGTCTTAATCTACCGTTGAATTATATTTTGAACAAAGTCTTCAATTCTGTGATTCATGAGGCAAATAGGTTTTAGGATTTTGGATTATAAATCATTGAACCTATGATGAATAATTAACTAAATTAGATATAACCGATGTGTTTATATTTGTTTAGCTCTGTCAATTTCGCTAGTTCTTCATACGGTTAATAAGTTATGCTTTACCGATGTGCTAAAGGATTGCTTGTTGATTAGGGTTTAATTTATGCGATTGTCATTAATTTACTAAACTTAAGGAGGAACAGGGTTAGAAACCCAATGATAGATATTCAATTATAGATTGATTATGTTGTCAATGATCAATGCAATCCCTTGACGGTGGATGTCAACCAAAACTAACGTCTTTATCATTAATCACTCTCTCTTAATTACTTTCATTATTGTTTACTTGGTTTTGTTTACAATTATCAATCCCCATTTCTCAATCACATAAGGTAAATCTAGTCTCTGTGGGATCGACCCTTACTCCCATTACTACAGGTTAGTTTTGAGGTACACACCAAATTTTGGCCCTATTGCAGGGGACTCCGTCTATTACTTTTTGTGATTTTATTTTGATTTATGCCTGTGACTCGTTCTTCTAATTCTCAAAATTTAGAGTTCAATCCAGATATTGGAAAATCTGTATATAGGCACAGAAGAGAACTTCAAGAAGACATTGATCAAGAGAAGGAGGAAGTAACCATTGCAAGGCACCCCACTCTGAAGGAGCTTGCAGCTTCAAATTTGTATCAGCAACCCTTATGCATTACTTTTCCTAATCTTGATGACAATGTTAATTTTAAGTTGAAATCTGGATTAATTCATCTCTTACCTAATTTTCATGGACTTACAGGTGAAGACCCGCATAAACACTTGAAGGAATTTCATGTGGTATGTACCAGCATGAATCCCCCTGGAGTAACTGAGGAACAAATAAAACTCAGGGGTTTTCCTTTTTCATTAAGAGATTCAACCAAAGATTAGTTGTATTATTTGCCCTCTTGTATTATCACTACTTGGAATGAGATGAAGATAATTTTTTTAGAACGTTATTTTCCTGCATCTAGAGCCGCTACTATCAGGAAAGAAATATATGGCATTAGGCAATTGCATGGAGAAACACTTTATGAATATTGGGAGAGGTTTAAAAAGCTTTGTACAAGCTGCCCACATCATCAGATTAGTGAGCAGCTACTAATCCAATATTTCTATTAAGGTCTTTTACATGGAGACAGGATCATGATAGATGCAGCTAGTGGAGGAGCACTAGTAGACAAGACCCATGAAGCAGCCAGAGTCCTGATATCAAATATGGCTGCCAATTCCCAACAGTTTGGCATTAGGCATGATCCTCCTATTAGGCATGCCCATGAGGTAAGTACTACTTCTTTTCAGAATCAAATATCTGAACTTACTTCTCTTGTGCATCAAATGGCTACAAGTACACTGCATCAAGTTAAAGTATGTGGAATATGTTCAGCCACAGGGCACCCAACTAACATGTGTCCTACACTTCAAGAGGAATCTACAGAACAAGCAAATGTTGTAGGAGGTTTTCCTGACCAACCAAAGAGGTATGATCCATATGCTAATACATATAATCTTGGATGGAAGGATCATCCAAATTTCAGGTATGGGAATGCACAAAATAGGCCTGCAGGAAAAAATTTTCAGCATAACCAACAGGTCTATTATCCTAGACAGAATGCATCCTAGGATCACCAGGTAAGTAATCCATTGGAAGATATTGTGAAAACTCTTGTACATAATTCTCATCTATTTCAGCAAAAGACAAGAGCCAGCATTCAGAACCTGACAACCCAAGTAGGTCAGTTAGCAACCACAGTGAGTCAATTGGATGCTCAAAACTCAGGTAAGTTACCTTCTTAAACTGTGGTAAATCCTAGAGAAAATGTCAGTGCAATTATTTCAATAAATGGTAAGGAAACTGAAGGTTTACCATCCCTTTCTTCTCCTAAAAAGCATGAGAAATTAAATAAGAAGAACAAAGAATCTACAGGTAAGTCTCTATCTACTCCAAATTATGAAGTAATGCCTCCTTTTCCAGAAGCTTTTAAAGAGAATAGGCTAAATGAGAAAAATTCTGAATTGTATGGCATCTTTAGCAAATGTGAAGTTAATCTCCCCCTTCTAGATACCATTAAACAGGTGCCAAGATATGCAAAGTTCTTGAAAGAACTATGTACTCAAAAAGAAGGGAAAATATTAAAGGATTTTGAAAAGGTTCATATGAGTCAGAATGTATCTGCTATGATACAAACAAAACTCCCTACTAAATGCAAGGATCCAGGTATGTTTATTATTCCATGCAAAGTTGGGGGAACTCGCATTGAAAATGCTATGTTAGATTTAGGAGCTTCCATCAATGTTATGCCATATTCTGTATATACATCTTTGAATTTGGGATCATTGAACTCTACAAATTTGATAATTCAACTAGCAAATAGGTCCACTACATACCCTAAGGGAATAATTGAGGATGTCTTGGTGCAGGTAGATGATTTGGTGTTCCCTACACATTTTTATGTGCTTGACATGGAAAATGGGGATCTTACCTCTCCAATATTATTAGGGAGACCATTCTTGAAAACCTCTAAAACCAAGATAAATGTTCACAATGGTACACTCACTATGGAATTTGATGGTGAAGTAATAAAATTCAATATGTATGAAGCCATAAAAAACCCAGGTAATGATACTCCTGTTTATTCTATTGATGTACTTGATTCTTTGGCACATGATGTGTTTGAATTAGATAAGAAGGATAAACTGGAGGAAAGTGTGAACAAATCTATAGCAGAAGATGATGGTGAGATTGAGTTAGATGAAGAAACAAAGGAGAAACTGGTTGCACTCAATGATTTTTCAGAAGGGCCACCAAAAGGTAAGGTTGCTTATAAGGAATTATCAAATTCTGATACTACTCTTGCACCTTCTATTTTGCAGGACCATGGATCAATTTTGTCACCTCTTCCTAATCACTTGAAATACTTAGGAGTAGAAGATGCATCACTTATTATAGTTGCAAAAAATTTAGGTGTTAAAAAAGAAGAGGAATTGATGCATATTCTTCAGGAAAAAAGAAATACCATTACAAAAAAAATTACAAACCTTAAAGGCATAGACCCGACTATAGAGTTGCATCAAGTTCTAGAAATCAAAGGAGTTAGACCCTTTGAAGATAAGAAATCTCTCCCTTGGTTAGGACCACTTGTTATTACTAATGTGGCTTCTGGTTATGCAGTTGAATTTCAAGGATTGAATCAGTCTCAGAAATTTAAAGTGAACATCAAAGAGCCTCCATGAACAAAGATAGGGAGCTGGATCAAGCCAACGACATTAAACAAAGGCGCTTATTGGGACGCAACCCAACATAGTAAAAAAAAAAGGTCTAAAGCAGAAAATTCAAGATCTAGCAATGCAACACACTTATTCTAACTCAAACAAATTCAGGGAAGATCACTTTACGCATATGTTTTTCTATATCATTCCCTAATTCTTATCTTTCTTTTACATTGAGGACAATATAAATTTTGAGTGTGGGGGTGGGCTTATATTTGTCTGAATCATTGTGACCCTATATTGAGCATCAATTTTCTAATTTTCACTATTAATGCACTTTTATTGCATTTAGCAAGTTGAGTGATTGTGTGAGTGTTCAATTTATGTTTTGGGATGTTAGGCACAACCAACAGCCAATGATATGACTATCCAAAATTTTTTTTAGCTCTTCAAAAATATAGAAAATTCATGGTTGTGTGCAATTTTATCCCTTTTGCAATTTATTACTTTTGAATTTAGAATCCTAAAATATTTTTTCATAATAACTTTGGGCATTAAATTTATCTTTTACTTAGAGAAGGTTTATATAATTCAAATATATTTCATGATCTCCACAGGATTCTAGAACTTATTCGAATGTTACTTGAGGCGAAATCTTAAGCTAATACTATTATTTAGGAGATGATTTAGGCATTATTTGATAGATTGAGCTTTGCAATCCTAACCTAAACAATGAAATATCCTTAGTTCCTTTATTTTGAGCTTAATGAACTTTTCCTTCTAAAAACCACAAATGAGTTGAAAGCCAAATTTTGTATGAATATCTTTATTTTTGATCCTATTCACTCACTCCATGATTATTTTTCTTAATACTTGTTTTGTAGAGCTTTATTTAAAAAAGGATGGAAGGGTGGAGCAAGGAAAAGAAAAGAATTATGAAAAAAAAAGAATTATGCAAAGGAAATAGAAGAAAAATATGAATGCTATGAAAAACAAATTAGAGAATTGAGAAAAAAAGATAGATTAAATTCAATTGAAACAAAAAAATGAGTGTGAGGGGAGAAATCACCCTAAATTTAGGAAAGCTCAAGAGATCAGATTTAATCGTGTGGTGCTGGGTGATTGAGCCTAAATTTGTACCCTTTATCTTACCTTATACCTTGACCACATTACAAGCTAAATAAAGTCCTATTGATCCTAGAGGTAGTTTTAGCTTACATTAGTGGAGAATAGCATGAAGAATAAACATATGGAAATCCTAAACTAATTAGAGATCTACAATCAAAATTTTGGGATATATAAACTCATCTGGGTAAAAGAAAATTTATTGACCCAAAAACACACACACACTAGGAAATCAAAATGATAAAATAATAGATTGCATTTGTGTTAATCTTGTGCATAATTACGACCTTCCAAAATTTTTCTAGAGTATATTTTTATATTATGAGGTAAACGTTTGGTAAACCTAACACACTTCATTATTGATTGCTATTTTTTTTAGGGATTATTTTGCTTGAGGACAAGCAAAAGGTTGAGTGTGGGGGTATTTGATGTGATCTTAATTAAGCAAGATATTAATACCTTTAAACTTACTTTTTGTTTGATTTAAGTAAAATATAATTAGGAATTAGCTTAGTTTTGTGTTTTGTGTTGTAAGAACAAAGGAAGAAGAAAAGAGAAGAAAAAGATAAGAAATTCGTGGAAAAATGCTACATTGCAGCGATTCCAGACCTTTCAGCAATGTTTTGCGCATATCTCCATCTTATGAATTACAATCAAAGTGATTCAAGTGGCTGTGAAACGATAACACAATCATCTACAACGTTCATGTTGAACACTTGGTCAAATTCGGGATATTTCATAGCGTTACAGAGCTCACAAATCAGAATCACAGTGCAGTAGGATGAATTCTGACCTTTCATCACTAATTTTCTCATATCTCCTTCAACTTAGATCAGATTAAGGTGATTCCAACAGCTATGGAAATAAAAGACATAGAGATACAACTTTCCTGTTTAGAACTTTAGCAAAATCTGGAGTTTTCCAGGCGTTGTGGCACTCACAAGAGAGCACTACAGCGCTGCATCAACCCATCAATGAGTGCCACGGTGCTGGCCCAAGAGCGCTGCGACATCATTGTAGCGCACTGCGGCACCCACTTCCGCACTAAGTCATTGAATTTGCGATTTTTAGGGTTTTTCAACTCCAATTGAAGCCCGATAGGCTGAAATTTGACCTAGAACCACTCCTACTTCAATTAGGAGGAGTTAATCTATAAAAAGGGAGGAAATCAAGCAGAAACTTCATTCAATCATTCAATACTTCAAGTTCTTAGTTACGTTCTTCAATTCTTCTTTAGATTTTCTTATGGCCCTGCGTGGCTAGTTCTTTTTAGTTGGTTGAAGCATATTAAAACCTCAAGGGATCTTCATGCATTGTGAGATGCGGATTTGATTTTATTATTTCAATTTGAATTGAGTATTGATTATTCATCTACTCTTCTTCTCAATGATTATTCATATGATTGCTAGGGAGGCCTACTAGTATATTGTCTGTCTTAATCTACCACTGAATTATGTTTTGAACAAAGTCTTTAATTCTGTGATTCATGAGGCAAATAGGTTTGAGGATTTTCGATTATAAATCGTTGAACCTATGATGAATAATTAACTAAATTAGATATAACCAATGTGTTTATATTTGTTTAGCTCTATCAGTTTCTCTAGTTTTTCATGCGGTTAGTAAGTTATGCTTTACCGATGTGCTAAAGGAATGCTTGTTAATTAGGGTTTAATTGATGCAATTGTCATTAATTTACTAGACTTAAGGAGGAACAGGATTAGAAACCCAATGATAGATATTCAATTACAGATTGATTATGTTGTCAATGATCAATGTAATCCATTGATGGTGGATATCAACTGAAACCAATGTCTTTATCATTAATCACTCTCTCTTAATTACTTTCATTATTATTTACTTGGTTTTGTTTACAATTACCAATCCCCCCTTTCTCAATCACATAAGGTAATTCCAGTCTCTGTGGGATCGATCCTTACTCCCACTACTATAGGTTAGTTTTGAGGTAAGGTATCAATTTGGGTGTACCTGCGACAGTACGCACCACATATCTATATAAAACTTTCCATACCAATCGAAGTATTCAAAACATCCATCATATGCAAGATCAACATGTAACATGATATAGCAACGTCCATGGCAAATCATCAAAGTAGAAAATATTGTAAATTTCATCAAAGTTCTAAGATCAAAATCTCATATAAATATTACAAGTTTTAAAGCTTTTCTTCAAAAAAAAATATTGTTAAATCTACCTAAAGATCTCCCTAAACCACTTAGTGAATTCTTTTTCTTGTTTCCTCTTGAAGGAAGTAGCAAGATTCTTTCATTTCCTTATCTTTTCTAGCAGTTTAAATAAGAGAAGGAGGGTGAGTTTTGAACCCCAAGGATGAAGAGAAAAGATGGATTGAAGTGGAGATTAAGCTAACTTACCTTAAGTACTTAGTCCTATAGACTTCTCCTACTTCTTCCTTCCTCTCTTCTCTTCTCTTTCTCTTTCTCTACTTTCCTTACTCTGCCTTGTTTCTATTTTTTTTCTCCCTTACTTGGACAAAATTATAATGTTATAAGAGTGGGTTTTGTTTAAATAAACAATCAAGTTGTTTGCCTCTCATAATCATGGGTCTACCTTATCAGAATTAGGATGCACTTAGTTGCTTTTTGGGGAAAGACAACTCATGTTCTTGTCTTCCTCTACCTTAGTTAAGATATGCATAGAAAAAGAAGATTTGTATTTGAAAAATCATTATAAGCTGTTCTAAAGATAAGGGACAAAGTCCCTTTGATTTAAGGATTCTTTTTCTTTTTCTTTTGTCTCAATCAAGTGTGATAGGTTTGCTTTTCTAGGTGGCAAATTTTCAGTCCTTAAGTCTCCTTTGCTTGGCTAAAATTATTTGTGTAGGATAAAGATGTTTTGTCATAATTCCATGTATTATTACATACTTGTTGAAATTATGAATGTAGAATATAGATGTTTTGTCCTAATTCCATGTGACCTAATCTTGATTATTTTCACACTACTATTTCCTCACATGGTTCTTATTTTTCCCACTTGAATTTGGGCTTATTCTGACCCATTTCCTTGGTTTTGCCTAAAATTTTACCTTTTCATGGAGGGCTTAGTCACATTTCCATAATTTTTGGGCTATTGGTCCAACTTCTATATCCTAGTCTAAGTCTATGTTTTATTTCTTGCTTGGGCTATCCAATTGGCCTACTAGAAACTCATGTGAAGTGGAAAAACTCTATATGAAGTGTTCATAGGTGAAAGCCTAATGTATAGGTGAAGATGTTAAACTTAGGAACTCTAGATCTTGAATTAAGAAAAATTACTGTAATCCAATCTTCTTAAAATTTTAAGACTCTTACTTACTTTCTAAAAATTTATTTTCCTTATCCAAGAATATTGCCTCTCTTTAGTATGTTATTTCTAATTTTTTCTATAAGTTTTTCTTTCTTTACTTATTCCCTTAATGTTTGAAACATTTTCTATGCATAGACATAATGTGGAAAATTTCTAAGGATTATATTTTCTTTGATATCTAAAAATTGTCTAATAAATTTTATTTCTTTAATTAAATATTTATGTACCTTTATTAATAAAAGAAATTAAATTAAGGATGTTACATTAAATATTTATGTACCTTTATTCATAAAGGAAACGAAATTAGGGATGTTACATTTCCACAAAAGAACTTGGAGTTGAAAACGTTTCAAAAAACTAGATATTTTCATCAATTCAGTTCGGTTACTTTTGGAGGCTAAACTAAATCAACTCATCATGTATCTTTTAGAAAAAATTGGACCTGTTCAGTTCGATTAAGTTGTGTGGAACCAATGTATCAACTCCATTTTTTTTACATATATTCTTATAAGTATATTTCTAAAATTTCATAAAGTCTTTACCTTCTTACTTCTAACTATTTAACTCATAATAACATTCAATTAAATTGACCAAACATAAATAAGGTTTAAGAAATACCATTAACACTTACACAATTTTGGGTTCATGTAAACATTATTAATCAAAACATATGTACAAAAATCAAACACATATAAGTCTACATTTTTTTCATCTATATTGACCAGTTCCGGAGATACGGGTGTGTGTGGTTGCACCTACACTGGGATCTTAGCCAACTCAATCAAACGTACGATAAAAGCCGGTTATAGAGAATATCTACATAACTTAGTTTTCTGAACATGATATAAAAATATAGTGAGAAATAAATCCTAGTAGGTTCAACAATAAATCATTATCAATAATGCTTGTCACGTCATGTTCATCTGTATAAACTACAACAATTATCTTTAGGTCACATGAATGCACTTTATCTATGCACACGAAAATCTTACAGTTATGACATGTATGGCATGAATAACTATTTTTAGAATATCATATGATGGCTATCAATGTATTTTCATATCAAGCTACCTTGGTCAGGGTGAGTACTTTTTACTCTCTGGAACGGGTTTTTCTCGCTCCGTTCGACATGGCATCCTTTCTCTTTCTTTTCTCATTAACATAATCATAACAGTTGGCAGGGAATCCCCTACTGGTGCACCACACGGACCACCATGTAACCATGCTCATTTCTTTTCTTTTCACATTAATAGCCATAAATATGATTTCAATAACAAGTATGCTCATTATACTCACACGCCATAATTTTCATCAAAATATAATCATTACCAAAAATCATTGGGTAATCATGCCATAAACATAATCATTTCAAATATCACTTTATAAAATATTTCTATGTCAAAATTACACACTTAATATGGTAAGGGGTTCAAGCAATGGCAATGGCTATGGCATACACTAGCCATTTATTATTTTCATTTACAAAATTCTTCTTCTTTTTTTAATTATTATTATCCTCTCTTCATTAAATAGAGCATAACACCGTCATTTTAAATCTAATTAAGGTGATCTTGGTGTCAATTGAAAGATAAGACAATCCTATAAAACCCTTATGTTGAACATTTTAGTGTAATCTTAAGTAACCATGGTGTTAGTACTCCCTCAAATTCGATATTATTTCTTCTCGAGTAGGTTCAGACGTCTACTCACTAATCAGAACATATCTCCCTCACAAAAACTCCAATTGAGGAGATTCCAAAGCCTATAAAATTCTAAGACATTTATATGCAACTTTCATGTTTATAGTTTCTTCAGATTCCTTGTTAATTATTCCCAAAAAATGGAACACAAAAGCACACCTGATAGATTCTTCCCTGGTTAACCATTTTCTGACCACTGCTTACATATCAAGCAATATCTCCCTTTCTAAACTCCACACTAAGTGATTCCAGTGGCTAAAAATCCTTGAGACATAGATCTAAATTTTTCATGTTAACCATTGCTATTAATTCTGTAACATCCCTAATTTTGTTTCATGTATTAATAAAAGTACAAGAGTATTCAAAACATCCCTAATTTTATTTCTTTTATTGATAAAGGTACATAAATATTTAATTAAGGAAATAAAATTTATTAGACAATTTTTAGATATCTAAGGAAATATAATCCTTAGAAATTCTTCACCTTACGTGTATGCATAGAAATGTTCTAATATTAATGGAATAGGTAAAGAAAGAAAACCGAAGACGAAATATTAGAAAGAAGCATGCCAAAGAAAGGTGAAATTCTTTGTCAAGGACGATAATTTTTTGTGAAGTAAGTAAAGGTCTTAAAATTTCAAGAAGATTGGATTAGCGTAATTTTTCTTAATTTAAGAGCAAAAGTTACTAAGTTTACTATCTCCACCCTTAAATTGGGTTTTCACCTATGGACACTTCATATAGAGTTTTTCTACTTCACATGAATTTTTAACAAGCCAATAGGATAGCCCAATGAAGAAATAAAACATAAACTTGGACTAGGATATAGGAATTGGACCGATAGCTCAAAAATCATGAAAATGTGACCAAGCCCATTATGAAAGGTAGAATTTTAACCAAAGTAAAGAAAATGGTTAAGAATGAGCCCAAACCCAAGAGGAAAAATAAAAATAAAAATAAAAATAAAAGTAAACTGATGAAATAATGGTGTAATCAAGATTAGGTGACATGGCATTAAGTCAAAAATTTAGCAAGTGGTGTGATATCCTTCATTCATAATTTTAGCAAGTGGTATGATCATACATGGCATTAGGACAAAACATCTATATCCTACACTCATAATTTTTGCAAGTGGGTAATAATACATAGCATTATGACAAAACATCTATATCCTACACTCATAATTTTAGCAAGTGGTATGATAATACATGGCATTAGGACAAAACATTCCTATCCCACACAAATAATATCAACCAAATAATGGAGATTCAAGGGCTAGAAATTTGCCACCTAAAAAGGCAAACCTATCATACTTGATTAAGACAAAAGAAAAAGGAAATGAATCCTTAAATCAAAGGAACCTTGTTCCTTATCTTAGAAACATATTATCATCATTTTCAAAATTCAAATCTCCTTTTGCTATGCAAATCTTGACTAAGGAAGAGGAAGACAAGAACATAAGTTGTTTGTTTTCCAAAAATTCAACAAAGTGTATTCTAATTGTGATAAGATAGACCCATGATTATGAAAGGTGAATTATTTGATGGTCAATTTAAGCAAAACCCACCCTTACAACATTAGAATTTTCGTCCAAGTGAGGGAGAGAAAAAATAGAAGTAAGGTAGAGTGAGGAAAGGAGAGAAAGAAAGGAAGAAAGAGGAAGGAGAAGTCTAGATGACTAAGTGCTCCAGGTAAGTTTAACAATATTTCTTTTTTAAGAAAAGTTTTGAAACTTGTAATATTTATATTAGATTTTGATCTTAGAACTTTAATGATTGGTCATGGATGTTGCTATATCATGTTACATATTATGTATGTTTGAATACTTAGGTTGGTGTAGATAGTTCTGCATAGGTATGGCTATGGGTGGCAAACTTTTATGCTTTTGTTTGTAAAATTCTGGGAAGAATTGGTAAGGAATTAAAACAAATGCTTCACATAATAAATGTAGATGTATGTCTCACAGATTTTTACCCATTGGAATCACTCAATTTGGAGTCCATATGTGGTAGATATGGTCCGATTAGTAAGCAATGGTCAGAAAATGGTTAAGCAGGGAAGAATATGTTAGGATAGCTTCTATGTTTTAATTTCTGGGAACATTCTGTAGGGAATTAAAATAAATGGTCAACATAATAATTATATCTATATGTGTCACAGATTTTGAGCCACTGGAATCACTCAATTTGGAGTCCATATGAGGTATATATGGTTCGATTAGTAAGCAATTGTCAGAAAATGGTTAATCAGGGAAGAATATGTTAGGATAGCATATGTGTTTTAATTTCTGGGAACATTCTGTAGGGAATTAAAATAAATGTTTAACATAAGAATTATAGCTATATGTGTCACAGATTTTTAGTCACTAGAATCACTCAATTGGGAGTCCATATGAGGTCAATATGGTCCGATTAGTAAGCAATGGTCCGAAAATGGTTAATCAGGGAAGAATATGTTAGGATAGTTTCTCTGTTTTAATTTCTGGGAATATTCTATAGGGAATTAAAATAAATGGTTAACATACGAATTATAGCTATATGTGTAACGGATGTTTAGCCACTGTAATAACTTAATTTGGAATTATTTTGAGGGAGATATGGACAAATTAGTAGGTAGAGCTCAGAACCTACCAGAGTAGAAATAACATGTTCTTTGAGAGAGTAATATCACCATGATTTCTTAATATTTCATTCAACTATTAAATAGAAGAGTTTTAGATAATTGTTTTGTCTTTAAATTGATATCAAGATCACCTAAATTGGAGTTAAATTGTGGGAGTTATGCTCTGATTTGTAAGAGAAGGTTAGATAGGATGAAAACCTGCATCAAGAAAATAAAGAAATAAAATTAATATTTAAAAAGAAGAAGACTCTTATAAATGAAAATAATAAATGACTAGTATATGACATAGCCATTGCCATTGTATGAACTTCTTATCATCTTAAGCATGAAATTTTGACATGGAGATATTTCATAAAGTGATATTTGAAATGGTTATGTTTATGGCATGATTACCAATGATTTTTGGTAATAGTTATATTTTGTTGAACATACTTGTTATTGAAAGCATATTTTTGGCTATCATTGTGAAAAGAAAAGAAATGAGCACGGTCACATGGCAATTCATGTGGTGCACTAGTAGGGGACGCTCTACCAACGGTTATGATCATGTTAATGAGAAAAGAAATAGAAAGTGGGCAATGTCAATGGAGCGAGAAAAACCCGTACCGGAGAGTGGATAATAATCACCCTGACCGGGGTAGTTTGATATGAGAATAAATTGATAGTCATCATATGATATTATGAAAATAATTAATCTTGTTATACATGTCATTATTGTACGATTCTCATGTGCATAGATATAGTGTATTCATGTGACCAAAGATATTTTCTGTAGTTTATACAGTTGAACATGACGTGATGAGCTATATTGATGATGATTTATTGTTGAACTTACTGGGATTTAATTCTCACTATATTTCCATATCTTGTTCAGAAAATTAGTTATGCAGATTTTTTTATGGCTCTGGATTTTAGTGCACGTTGGATTGAGTACTTTATGTTGCGCAGATCCCAGAAGCAAATAAAATGTTTGTGGTCGAGTTGGCTTAGATCATGGTGAAGGTGCAACCACCAGCACCTGTATCTCCAGAATTGGTCAACCAGAATAAATAAGATGTAGATTTTTATGTGTTTGATATGTTGTATGTATGTTTTGATTAATGACATGTATGTAAACTCTATATTGTATAATAATAATAAAATAAAAAGTTGTTACAAATTCCCTAGAGATTTATCCCAGAAATTCAAACACAGAAGCCTCCCTAGTTACCCTAAAATCCAGTTTCCTAACCAATCCTTTCCTAAGGTTTTAGTTCATCATTAGATTACATCCTCTTCCATTTTCTTTACATATAATCATATTTCATCAAATTTTCACCACATTCAAATATAAAAAATAGTAGCATAAAATCATAAAAATTTTACTACCAATGGCCATACTTATATAGAACTTTCCACACCAACCGTAATGTCCAAAATATCCATCATATGCAAAATAACATGTAACATGATATAGCAACATCCATGACCAATCATCAAAGTAGCAAATATTGTAAATTTTATCAAAGCTCTAAGATCAAAATCCCACATAAATGTTACAAATTTCAAAGCTTTTCTTCAAAGAGAGATATTGTTAAACCTACCTAAAGATCTCCCTAGCTCATTTAGTGAATTTCAAAACCCCTTTATCATGATATAATCATGTACACATCATATTCTTTAATCATCATGACTATCACAATGGGATTATGCATTAACCAAGCACATCAATAATGTCATGCATAATATCATCACCACATCATTTAACAAATATGTATTAATACACTTACCAACATTGCATACCTTATATCATGTAATCCTCATGCATTGATATACTAGCATAGGCATCACATCAACATGCATTCCATCCATACATTGCAGATCTAGCTCATATGCAATTCACTTACATATATCTCATCAATACATAACAAATTCCCTTGCATAAGTCTTATTAATATGTGTTTGTATCAATACATTAAACATACATCTCATCAATATGCAACATGTGATTTAATTTCTCATAATAAAAGGATAGAATTCACACGACAATGCATCATTAAAAAGGTATTTATTTGTACTTTAGTTCTCCTTAACATCATCCATTCATTGGAGATCATTTAGAGCCTTCAAAATGAAAAATAGAACAAAAACAGGCTCAATCACGGCCTAGCAAACCATGCTGAAAAACCACAAAATAGCCCGAAGCACGGCCGTGCTTCGGGTTTTCCCTGCAGTCCAGATTTCTATCTAACCAGACCTTCCTTTAATAGAAAGACCATAACTCTCTCCATTTAACTCCGATTAAGGTGATTTTCGTGTCTACAGAAAGCTAAGAGAGTTATCTAAAACTTTAGTGTTTGTTTACTACATTAACATAATAGAAACAGAAATAGGTGAAACATGTGTCCCAAAATAGAATCTCGATACTGTGCGTTAAATCTGACCTTTCTTCACACATCAAAGGATATCTCTCTTATTTCAAATCCGATCAAGGTGATTCTAGAGGCATTAGAAAACTACGAAACAAGGATACAACTCATATGTTGGACATATTTCTAGATTCCATACAAATCATATCTAACAGAACCAACTATTCAGACCATCGATGTCTACCATTTTCAAGCCAAAAATCAGCAAACACAGTATGATCTATGCATCCCACTCTCACTTTTCATGGCCAACCATAAATACACATCATGAATCATCAAAAGAGGATATATGAAACACTTATAAATCATTAAAAATACATTAAATTCCATGAGAACATGAATAATGTTAAACCTACCAAACCAGAGATTCTTTCTCTTCTCAAGCTTTCCTTGGATTTCCTCCTCTTGATCACTCTCCTTCTTCCTTTCTCTTGGATTTCACTTTGTGCCTTTCTCTCTCCTCTCTCTTTCTCTCTCCTCTTTTTCTTTCTCTCTTTCTCTCGGTCTCTCTCCCTTCTCATTCTTTTCCTTGGCCACCCCTTTCTTCCCCTTGATGTTTTGGCCAACTTCTCCTCCAAGTCACTTCTCCAAGTCAAGTCAACTACTTCTTCTCCAAGCCACTTGCTCAAGTCAACTTCTTCTCCTCCAAGCCACTCCTCTCTCCTTCTCTCCCTTGGGTTAGTCGACTCATCCTTGAGTCAAGAAAGATAAATTATTTTATTTAGCCTTCCTCAACAAGCCATCATCCTCCTATCTTAAGACCTTGCTTTATCCAACTATTACACTCTTGCCATCCCATCATAATTGAACTATGCCATTAGATAAGGATTTGTTTGGTTGTAGGAAAATTCCATCAAATGCTTTAATTCCACTTTATCCTTTTTCTAAGATTTTATCGATCTTCCTTCACCAAGAGAATTATTTTCCACTTTATTAAAATTTGGGATGTTATATTTCTCCCCCCCCCCGCCCCTTAAAAGGAATTTTGTCCACAAAATTCAGAGCTTACCCGCTTCTCGAAAACGTGAGCATACTCTCTTTTCCTAATATCTTCTCTGCCTTAAAACAAGATAATGTGAGTTATTCCCCCTCCGCTACTCACATAGCACAACATCAAAGGATCATGTGAGGCATTCCCCCCCCCCCCCGCTGCTCACACATCCCCACAACACAGCAATATGAGCCTTTCCCCCTCCCCACGGCTCATATCGCCCAACAACATCACAGGATAAAGTGAGCCATTCCCCCCCGCTGCTCACACATCCCCACAACACAACAATATGAGCCATTCCTCCCTGCTGCTCATATCGCCCAACAACATCACAAGATCATGTGAGCATTCCCCCCTGCTGCTCACATCGCCCAACAACATCACAGGATCATGTGATCCATTCCCCCCCGCTGCTCACACATCCCTACAAATATGAGTCATTCCCCCCTGCTGCTCATATCGCCCAACAACATCACAGGATCATGTGAGCCATTCCTTCCCGCTGCTCACACATCCCCACAACACAACAATGTGAGTCATTCCCCCTTGCTGCTCATATCGCCCAAGAACATCACAAGATCATGTGAGCCATTCCCCCTGCTGCTCATATCGCCCAACAACATCACAGGATCATTTGAGCCATTCCCCCCCACCCCCCACTGCTCACATATCTCCACAACACAACAATATGAGCCATCCCCCACCACCCCCCCGCACTGCTCATATCGCCCAACAACATCACAGGATCATGTGAGCCATTCCCCCCGCTGCTTACATATCTGCACAACACAGCAATAAGAGCCATTCCTCCCCGCTGCTCATATCTCCCAAGAACATCACAGAATCATGTGAGCCATTCCCCCCACCCCCGCTGCTCACACATCCCCACAACACAGCAATATGAGCCATTTTCCCCCGCTGCTCATATCGACCAACAACATCACAGGATTATGTGAGCCATTCCCCCCTGCTACTCACACATCCTCACAACATAGCAATATGAGCCATTCCTCCCCTGTTGCTTATATTCGTCCAATAACATCACAGGATCATGTGAGCCATTCCCCCCTAGTGCTCACATATCCTCACAACACAGTAATATGAGCCATTCCCCCCCGCTGCTTATATTGCCCAACAACATCACAGTATCATGTGAGCCATTCCCCCCTGCTGCTCACATAGGCAAACAACAAAGAATCAGGTAATGTGAGCCATCCCACCCCCTACACTGCTCACATACCTACAAACATATAGTCATGTAAGCCATTTCCCCCCGCTACTCACATAGCCAAACAACAAACAATCAGGTAATGTGAGCCATTCCCCCTACTACTCACATACCTACAAACACATAGCCATGTGATCCATTCCCCCCCCGTTACTCACATAGCCATGAATCTGTCTGTCTTGATGAATCAATAACTCCCTAGCTCCCCTCCACCAATATTCAACTTCCTCTTTCAACATGTACACAGCAAAGTTAACCTTCTGCTCATTAGAGCAATTCAAAACTTCAAAAATCTTTTCTAACTCGGTCAGCCACCTTTCAGCTACTATCGGCTCATACTTGCCCGCAAAAGAAGGAGACTGTGTCCTCATAAATTCTGCCCATCCATTTCCATTCCCTTCGTTTATCTGATTTCCTTTAGCGTCACCGTTATTGTTATTATTTTGCATATGTCGCAAGATTTGATTTGTGGCAGACACTTGGTCTCGAATCGTTGTGGCTAAATCATGCAGGGTAGCTTCCATACTTTTCATCGAATCTCTCCTTGGTGGTGCCATCAATTACTGTATCAATTAAAAGAAATCGGTCACTATTGAGGTGATAAGGATCAACAACGAATTAAATATTTTTACAGTAGCCATCACACCACTCAAGTATGCAGATAGGAAACACTATTGATTTCCTTACTGACACTATATGCTACCTTACACTACTTAGCCATATGCTGACTCAAGACATTCTTAGATCGATATAGGTAACCGTCCACCCCCATGGTCACCTAGGATTGACCTGCTCTGATACCAACCTGTAACGACCGATTTTATATAAATATATATATATATATATATAGCGACTGATAACAGATTCTAAGTAGCGAACCATACACATTTATATAAACAACTAATATTCCATTATCATAATATTCAAACTACATCAGAAATTAATATTTATACATAAGCGACATTGAGACACATAACTACATCAACTTAACATGAACCCTATATCGCACATCTCCCCTGGGTGTAAAGGGTGGAGGAGGTAGTGCTAGCATCGGGATCTGTACAAAAGCATCTCCATCCACTGGATCTTCCATGATCAAGTGCATGGAAGCAACTAGCATATTGTTTGCACTTATCTGAACATAACACCAACAATAATGAGAACGAAGGTTCCCAATAGGTTTAACATTAAAAGCATCATATGGTAATTAAGGAAAATACAGTGTTATGTCCAGCTGTATAAACTACAGAAAATATTTTCTCTTTGTATATGAAAAAATAACAAGAATGTATAGCATGCTTTCATATTCAACAGACAGGTTATGCATCAATATCAGGCATGTATAATAACCAGGTTACACTTCAATAATATGCTTGTGTATCTATCTTTGCAGCACTTTCATGCAAGGTGACTGATCATCTGTAACCACATCACAACACTTAGTGACTAATCGTCTGTAGCCACATCTCCACACTCAGTGACTAACCATCTGTAGTCACATCTCAACCATATACGTCAACATCATATAATCATGTATACATCAAATAACTCAACTTTATCATCATGCTTGCCATCCACAATCAACTTCGCCTCTTCATACAATCACTATGAAATAATCCCTTTATCATCATATAATCATATACACATCATATTCTTTAATCATCATGACTATCACAATGGGATTATGCATTAACCAAGCACATCAATAATGTCATGCATAATATCATCACCACATCATTTAACAAATATGTCTTAATACATTTACCAACAATGCATACCTTATATCATGTAATCCTCATACATTGATATACTAGCATAGGCATCACATCAACATGCATTTCATACATACATTGCAAATCTAGCTCATATGCAATTCACTTACATATATCTCATCAATACATAACAAATTCACTTGCATAGGTCTCATTAATATGTGTTTGTATCAATACATTAAACATACATCTCATCAATATGCAACATGTGATTTAATTTCTCATAAAAAACGTTAGAATTCACACGACAATGCATCATTAAAAAGGTATTTATTTATACTTTAGTTCCCCTTAACATCATCCATTCATTGGAGTTTATTTAGAGCCTTCAAAATGCAAAACAGAACAAAAATAGCCTCAAGCACGACCATGCTTCAAACTATGGTAACCGTGCTGAAAAACCACAAAACAATTCGAAGCACAGCCTGGCCGTGTCACCAAGCACGGTCGTGCTTCGGGTTTTCCCTGCAATCCAGATTTTCGTCTAGCCAAAGTTTCCTTTACTAAAAAGACCATAACTCTCTCAATTTAACTCTGATTAAGGTGATTTTGGTGTCTACAGAAAGCTACGACAATTATCTCCAATGTAGATGTTTACTACTTTAACAGATTAGAAACAGAAACAGGTGAAACATGTGTCAAAAAACAGCATCGTGATTCTGTGCGTTAAATCTGACCTTTCTTCACTCATCGGAAGATATCTCTCACATTTCAAATTTGATCAAGGTGATTCCAGAGGAATTAGAAGGCTAAGAAATAGGGATACAACTCAGATGTTAGAAATATTTCCAGATTCGATACAAATCATATCCAACAGAACCAACCATTCAGACCATCGATTTTTAACATTTTGAAGCAAAAAATCAGCAAACACATGTATGATCTATGCATCCTACTCTCACTTTTCATGGCCAACCATAAATACACATCATGAATCATCAGAAGAGGATATATGAAACACTTATAAATCATTAAAATTACATTAAATTCCATGAAAACATGAATAATGTTAAACCTACCAAACCAGAAATTCTTTCTCTTCTCATGCTTTCCTTGGATTTCTCCTCTTGATCACTCTCCTTCTTCCTTTCTCTTGGATTTCACTTTGTGCCTTTCTCTCTCCTCTCTCTCTCTCTCCTCTTTTTCTTTCTATCCTTCTCTCAGTCTCTCTCCCTTCTCATCCTTTTCCTTGGCCACCCCTTTCCTCCCCTTGATGTTTTGGCCAACTTCTCCTCCAAGTCACTTCTCCAAGTCAAGTCAACTACTTCTTCTCCAAGCCACTTGCTCAAGTCAACTTCTTCTCCTCCAAGCCACTCCTCTCTCCTTCTCTCCCTTGGGTTAGTCGACTCATCCTTGAGTCAAGAAAGATAAAATATTTTATTTAGCCTTCCTCAACAAGCCATCATCCTCCTATCTCAAGACCTTGCTTTATCCATCTATTTCACTCTTGCCATCCCATCATAATTGAACTATGCCATTAGATAAGGCTTTGTTTGGTTGTAAGAAAATTCCATCAAATGCTTTAATTCCTTTATCCTTTTTCTAAGATTTTATCGATGTTCCTTCATCATGAGAATTATTTTCCACTTTATTAAAATCTGGGATGTTGTAATGGATACTTCATATAGAGTTTCCCTACTTCACATAGCCCAAGAAAGAAATAAAATATAGACTTGGACTAGGATATAGAAGTTGGACCAATAGCCCAAAATTTATGAAAATGTGATCAAGCCCTCCAAGAAAGGTAGAATTTTATCCAAAGAAAAGGAAATGGGCAAGAATGAGTCCAAATCCAAGAGGAAAAATAAAATAAAATAAATCATGTGGTAGAATTATAGTGTAATAATAATAATAATACATGGCATTAGGACAAAACATTCCTATCCTACACAAATAATTTTAGTCATGCAAGGGAGATTCAAGGGCTAGAAACTTGCCACTTAGAAAAGCAAACCTATCATACTTGTGTAAGACAAAAGAAAAAGAAAAAGAATCCTTAAATCAAAGGGACCTTGCCCCTTATCTTAAGAATATTTTATCATGATTTTCAAAATAAAAATCTTCTTTTGCTATGCATATCTTGACTAAGGGAGAGGAAGACAAAAACATGAGTTGTCTTTCCTCAAAAAGCAACCAAGTGCATCCTAATTGTGATAAGGTTGACCCATGATTATGAAAGAATGACCATTTGACAGTTTATTTAAGCAAGAACCACCCCTATAACATTAGAATTTTGTTCAAGTGAGGGAGAGGAAAAATAGAAGCAAGGTAGAGTGACGAAAGGAGAGAAAGAAAGGAGAAGAAAGAGAAGCCTAGAAGACTAAGTATTCAAGGTAAGTTAGCTTAATCTCCACTTGAATCCTTTTTTTTTATCTTCATCCTTGGAGTTCAAAAACTCACCCTCCTTCTCTTATTTAAGCTGTTAGAAAAGTTAAGGGAAGGGAGGAATCTTGCTACTTCCCTCAAGAGGAAACAAGAAAAAGAATTCACAAAGTGAGTTAGGGAGATCTTTAGGTAGGTTTAACATTATTTTTTTTAGAAAATCTTTGAAATTAGAAACATTTATATGGGATTTTGATCCTAGAACTTTGATGAAATTTACTATATTTGTTACCTTGATGATTGGCCATGGATGTTGCTTTATCATGTTACATGTTGATCCTGCATGTGATGTATGTTTGAATACTTAGGTTGGTATGGAAAGTTCTGCATATGTATGGCTATGGTTGAAAAAATTTTAAGATTTTGATGCTTCTATTTTGAATATTTAAATGTGGTGAAAAATTGATGGAATATGATTAAATGTAAATTAGGAAGAAAATGGAAGAGTACATAATAAAATGATGAACTAAAACCTTAGAAAAATTTGTTTAGGAAACTGGATTTTAGAGTAACTAGGGAAGCTTCTATTTTTCAAATTCTAGGATGAATTGGTTTGGAATTAAAATAAATGATTAACAAGAAAAATATTTATAATTGTCTTATGGAGTTTTAGCCACTGGAATCACTCATTTTGGAGTCCCTATGAGGTAGATATGGTCATATTAGGGAGCCATGGTCAGAAAATGATTAACCAGGGAAGAATCTATTAGGAAAGCTTCGGTGTTTCAATTTTTGGGATAATTATGTAGGGAATTAAAATAACTAATTAACATAAACAATATAGATATATGTCTCACGAAAATTTGGCCACTGGAATCACGCAATGTGGAATTTATATGAGGGAGATATGGTTATATTAGTAAGTAAAGGTAAGAACCTACCCGAGACGAAATAAGGTTTAACTTGATGGAGTAATATCACCGCGATTCCTTAAGATTTCACTAAAGTGTTCAACATATTAATTCTAGATAATTGGGTTATCTTTAAATGGACACCAAGATCACCTAATTTAGAGTTAAAATGAGGGAGTTATGCTCTAATTAGTGATAAAGGTCAAGGAGAACTAAAACCTGCATCAGGGAATAACACAACATAGAGCATGGCCGTGTTCCAAGGCACAACCAGGCCATGTTCAGTGCTGGAAATGGCATTTTGAAGCCTAAACTATGGCTTTTTTTATAGGAAATGGCCAAGCTGTGTTACATGATACATTTAGGCCGTGTTGGAAGCCGATAAAGCTTATTTTCAACATTTTTCTACCCTATATGAACCTCATTAAATATAGGATAATAATAGAAATCAAATTGAAGAAGAGTGCCATATTAAATTTGTAAGAACATGTGATGGAAATGATATAAAGAAAATGGCTAGAGGCCAAGCTTAAAGAAAATGAAAAGATAAAAGTAATATTTAAAAAAGAAGAAGAATCTTATAAATAAAAATAATAAATGACTAGTGTATGTCATAGCCATTGCCATTGCGTGAACTCCTTACCATCTTAAGTGTGTAATTTTGACATAGAAAAATTTTATAAAGTGCTATTTGAAACGATTATGTTTATGGCATGATTAACAATGATTTTTGGTAATGATTATATTTTGATGAAAATTATGGCATGTGGGTATAATGAACATACTTGTTATTGAAATCATATTTTTGGCTATTAATGTGAAAAGAAAAGAACACAGTCAAATGGTGGTCCGTGTGGTGCACCAGCTAGGGACGCCTTACCAACGATTATGATTACGTTAATGAGAAAAGAAAGAGAGAGTGTGCCATGACGGACGGAGCGAGAAAAGCCCGATCCGGAGAGTAGAAAGTACTCACCCAGATCGAGGTAGCTTGATATGAAAATAAGTTGATAGCCATCATATGATATGTTGAAAATAGTTATTCATGCCATCCATGTCATTACTATATGATTTTTTTGTGCATAGTTACAGTGCATTCTTGTGACCTAAGGTAATTGCTATAACTTATACAGATGAACATAATATGATGAGCTATATTGATGATAATTATGAATAATTGTTGAACCAACTGGGATTTAATTCTCATTATATTTCCATATCATTTTCAGAAGACTAAATATGCAAATATTTTTTGTAAAAACTTTTTTTTTATTATTATTATACAATATAAAGTTCACATACACATCATTAATCAAAATGTACGTACAACATTTCAAACACATAAATATCTACATCTTATTTATTCTGGTTGACCAATTACCGAGATTCGGGTTTGGGTGGTTGCACCTTCATCGGGATTTGTGCCAACTCGCCGACAAACATTTTATTTAGGATCAGCCCACCATAGAATAACTCAATCCAACGTGCACTAAAAGCTAGAGCTATAAAAAAATCTGCAAAACTAATTTTCTAAACATGACATGGAAATATAGTGAGAATTAAATCCCAGTAAGTTCAACAATAAATCATTATCAATATAGCTCATCATGTCATGTTCAGCTGTATAAACTACAGTAAATAACTTTGGTCACATGAATGCACTATATCTATGCACATGAGAATCGTAGAGTAATGACATGTATGACAGAATTAATTATTTTTAGAATATCATATGATGACTATCAATTTATTCTCATTTCAAGCTACCCCGGTCAGGGTGAGTATTTTCTACTCTCTGGTACTGGCTTTTCTCGCTCCGCCCGACATGGCCCACTTTCTCTTTCTTTTCTCATTAATATGATCATAACCATTGGTAGGGCGTCCCCTACTGGTGCACCACACGGATTGCCATGTGACCGTGCTCATTTTTTTTCTTTTCACAATGATAGCCAAAAATATGCTTTCAATAACAAGTATGTTCATCAAAATATAACTATCACCAAAAATCATTGGTAATCATGCCATGAACATAACCATTTCAAATATCACTTTATAAAATATTTCCATGTCAAAATTTCACACTTAAGATGGTAAGAAGTTCATACAATGGCAATGGCTATGGCCATACTAGTCATTTATTATTTTCATTTATAAGATTCATCTTCTTTTTTAAATATTAATTTTATTTCTTTATTTTCTTGATGCAGGTTTTCATCCTATCTAACCTTCTCTTACTAATCAGAGCATAACTCCCTCAATTTAACTTCGATGTAGGCAATCTTGTTGTCAATTTCAAGACAAAACAATTATCTAAAACTATTAGGTTGAACATTGTAGCGAAATAGTAAGAAATAAAGGTGATATTACTCACTCATTGTACAGGTTATTTCTTCTCGGATAGGTTCTGACCTCTACCTACTAATCTATCCATATCTTCCTCTTAAGAATTCCAAATTAAGTGATTCTAGTGGCTACAAATCTATCACACATATATCTATAATTCATATGTTAACAATTTATTTTAATACCTTATAGAATGTTCCCAGAAATTAAAAAACCGAAGCTATCCTAACATATTCTTCCTTGATTAATCATTTTCAGACCTTTGTTTAATAATCGAAACATATCTACCTTGTATGAACTCTAAATGGAATGATTCTAGTGGCTAAAAATCCGTGAGACATAAATCTACATTTGTTATGTTAACCATTTGTTTAGATTCCTAATAGAATGTTCCCAGAAATTAAAACACAAAAGCTTAAAATTATGCCACCCATAGCCATACCCATGCAGAACTATCTACACCAACCTAAGTATTCAAACATACATAATATGTAACATGATATAGCAACATCCATGACCAATCGTCAAAGTTCTAAGATCAAAATCCCATATTAATATTACAAGTTTTAAAACTTTTCTTCAAAAAAAAATATTGTTAAATTTATCTGGAGCACTTAGTCCCCTAGACTTCTCCTTCCTCTTTCTTCATTTCTTCCTTTCTTCCTCTCCTTTCCTCACTCTACCTTGCTTCTATTTTTTCTCTCCCACACTTGGACGAAATTCTAATGTTGTAAGGGTGGGTTTTCTTATATAGACCACCAAATAATTCACCTTTCATGATCATGGGTCTACCTTATCACAATTAGGTTATACTTGGTTGAATTTTTGGAAAACAAACAACTTATGTTCTGGTCCTCCTCCACCTTAGTCAAGATATGCATAGGAAAAGGAGATTTGTATTTTGAAAATTATGATAATATGTTCTTAAGATATGGGACAAGGTCTCTTTGATTTAGGGGTTCAATTAATTTTTCTTTTGTCTTAATCAATTATGATAGGTTTTCCTTTTTAAGTGGCAAATTTCTAGCCCTTCAATCTCCATTATTTGGTTGAAATTATTTGTGTGGGATAGAAATGTTTTGTCCTAATGCTATGTATTATCATACCACATGCTAAAATTATGAGTGTAGGATATAGATGTTTTATCCTAAAGCCTTGTATTATCATACCACTTGCTAAATTTTTGTCTTAATGCCATGTCACCTAATCTTGATTACACCATTATTTCATCACTTTAATTTTATTTTTATTTTTATTTTTCCTCTTGGGTTTGGGCTCATTCTTGCCCATTTTCTTTACTTTGGTTAAAATTCTATCTTTCATAATGAGTTTGGTCACATTTTCATGATTTTTGGGCTACCGGTCCAATTTCTATATCCTAGTTCAAGTCTATGTTTTATTTCTTCATTGGGCTATCCTATTGGCTTGCTAAAATTTTATGTGAAGTAGAAAAACTCTATATGAAGTGTCCATAGGTGAAAGCCCAATTTATGGGTGGAAATACTAAACTTAGTAACTTTTTCTCTTAAATTAAGAAAAATTACCCTAATCTGATCTTCTTGAAATTTTAAGACCTCTACTTACTTCACAAAAATTTATCTTCCTTACCTAAGAATTTCACCTTTCTTTAGCATGTTTATTTCTAATATTTCCTCTTAGGTTTTCTTTCTTTACCTATTCCATTAATATTAGAACATTTCTATACAAACACGTAAGGTGAAGAATTTCTAAGGATTATATTTCCTTAAATATCTAAAAAATTGTCTAATAAATTTTATTTCTTTAATTAAATATTTATGTACCTTTATCAATAAAAGAAATGAAATTATGGATGTTACTTTGAATACTTTTGTACTTTTATTAATACATGAAATGAAATTAGGGATGTTACATTTCTCTCCCCCTAAAAGAAATTTTATCCTCAAAATTTCAGAAATTACCTAATAAGAACAATTTCGGATATTTCTTCCTCATGACTTCTTCTAGCTCCCAAGTTGCTTCTTCTAGAGTCAAAAATTTCCATAACACTTTAACTAGGGGAATAGTTTTGTTCCACAGTTGCTTCACGTCAGTGTCCAATATAGATACTGGTACTAATTAGTATGTCATGTTATCCTTTATTTGGATTGGTTGATCTCGTATCACATGTGAGGAGTCTGGAAGATACTTTCGGAGCTGTGATACATGGAAAACATTATGCAAGTTGGACAAATTAGGTGGGAGAGCAACTTTATATGCTGACGTCCCTACTTTCTTCAGAATTTGGTAGGGTCCTAAAAATCACAGATTTAGCTTTTTGGTCTTGCGAGACCTACCAACTCCAGTGGTCGGAGAAAGTTTTAGAAATACATGGTCCCCCTCCTCAAACTCCAGAGGTCTATGTCTCTTATCATAGTAACTCTTTTGCTGACTTTGAGCTGTGAGTATTTTATCTCGTATCATCCTGATTTGTTCAGTAGTTTGTTGAACTAGATCAGGACCCAACAAGTTCTTTTCTCCTACCTCAAACCAACATAGTGGAGATCGGCACTTCCTATCGTATAAAGCTTCGTAGGGGGCCATCTTAATACTGGAGTGATAACTATTATTATAAGCAAACTCTACTAAAGGTAGGTACTTATCCCATCCTTTACCTTGCTCTATCACACAGGCTCTTAACATGTCTTCTAGAGTTTGAATGGTTCGTTCTATCTGCCTGTCAGTCTGAGGATGTTAGACAGTACTAAACCGCAACTGAGTACCAAAAGCTTCCTGCAACGCCTTCCAAAACCTCGACGTGAACCTCGGATCTCTATCAGAAACAATATTTAAGGGAATCCCATGCAGCCTAACTATTTCTTGGACATATAATTGGGCCAATTTATCCAGTGAAAAGTTAATTTTTATGGGCAGAAAGTGAGCAGATTTGGTTAATCTGTCAACTATTACCCAGATAGAGTCATGTCCCACTGAAGTCTTAGGTAAACCCATAACAAAGTCCATCGAGATACTGTCCCATTTCCATTTAGGGATCTCAAGAGGTTGTAAAAATCCTGTTAGCTTTTGATGCTCCACCTTCAACTTTTGACAAATGAGACATTTCGCCACAAACTCAGCAATGTCCTTTTTCATTCCTGGCCACCAATATGTCCTCTTTAAATCCTGGTACATTTTAGTACATCCAGGATGGACTGTATATTTACTCTGATGCGCTTCCTGCAGGATCTTAGTCCTCAACTCTCATTTTTTAGGGACACAAATCCTTTCCAGATACATGATTGCTCCATCTTCCATGATAGAAAAATTACCTTGGTCTTTATGATCCTGTAAGTATTGGCCGTGAGCTTGAGCCTCTTTGATCTGAGCTCTAAGGTCACACCCTATACTTAAACCATTAATGACTAGCTTCTTTGGAGTAAGAGTTGTGGCTAGCTTCAAATTTCGAAACTCCTCTAGCATCTGCATCTCATACACCATCATCTGACCCATGTGCAGAGATTTTCAACTCAAGGCATCTGCTACAGCATTCGCCTTTCCAGGATGATACTTTATCTCAAACTTGTAGTCATTGAGGAATTCTACCCATCTCCGTTGCCTCATATTTAACTCCTTCTTATCAAAGAGGTATTTAAGACTCTTATGATCACAATATACTTCAAAAGTTGCCCCGTACAAATAGTGTCACCAAATCTTTAAGGCAAACCCCACTGCCACCAATTCAAGATCATGGGTTGGATAGTTTCCTTCGTGGGGTCTCAGTTGCCTAGAGGCGTAAGCAACTACTCTCTTATCTTGCATCAGCACACATCCTAGCCCTTTCTTTGAAGCGTCACTATACACTTCAAAATGTCCTGTGGGGTCTGAAATAATTAAAACAGGAGGAGTGGTCAGTCTTGTCTTAAGCTCCTGAAAACTAGCTTCACATTGATCAGTCCATTTGAAAGGACTTCCTTTCCTGGTCAATTTAGTCAATGGCAAGGCTATACGAGAGAAGTTTTGTATAAACCTCCTGTAGTATCCTGCCAAACCTAGGAAACTTCTGACTTTCGTAACCGTCTTTGGTCTCTCCCATTGAATTACTGCTTCCGTCTTGCTAGGATCTATGGCTACCCCTCTATTTGAGATGACATGTCCGAGAAACTTTACTTCTGACAGCCAAAATTCACACTTCTCCAATTTGGAATACAACTTTTTCTCTTTTAGTACTTGCAGCACAATTCGGAGATGTTGTCGTGTTCTTTCTCAATCTTAGAATATATCAAGATGTCATCAATGAACACTACCATAAATTGATCTAGGTAGGGTCAAAAAATGCGATTCATGTAATCCATGAAAATTGCAGGTGCATTTGTCAACCCGAAAGGCATTACGAGAAACTCATAGTGCCCATACCTAGTCCTGAAGGCAGTTTTTAGTACATCCTCCTCCTTGATCCTAATCTGATGATATCCCGACCTCAAGTCAATCTTAGAAAAGATAGAGGCTCCCTTCAATTGATCCAATAAGTCATCTATCCTAGGGAGAGGATACTT
Source organism: Gleditsia sinensis (assembly GCA_037074535.1). NCBI lineage: Eukaryota > Viridiplantae > Streptophyta > Magnoliopsida > Fabales > Fabaceae > Gleditsia > Gleditsia sinensis. The sequence continues at coordinate 30,261,276 of CM073463.1, forward strand.
ATTTTTGATAGTCACCTTATTTAGCTATCTATAGTCTATGCATAGTCTAAGGCTTCCGTCTTTCTTCTTAACAAACAATATAGGAGCTCCCCAAGGTGATACACTTGGTCTAACAAATTGCTTGTCTAACAGTTCCTCCAACTGTTTCTTGAGTTCCTGTAGTTCTTTCGAGGCCATTCTATATGGTGCAATAGAGATAGACCCTATTCCAGATAAGAGATCAATAGAGAACTCTATCTCTCTCTTAGGAGGTAAACCTGGAATATCTGATGGAAATACTTCAGGAAACTCGTTGGCTATTAGGATTTCATCAAGCTTTGATTCGACTTCTAAGTTTGATAAATACAAGAGAATGTATCCAAGTACTCCATTCTTCAACTCCCTATTAACTTGATTGGCATTAAGCATCAATAACTGGACCTCCTCTTTCGGAGTAGGAGGTAGAAATTCAACGGTCTTGTTACAACAATACAGTAAGACTCGATTTTTAGACATCTAGTCTAACCCTAGAATGACCTCAATACCTCTTAAAGGTAAACAGACGAGGTCTACAGAAAAAGTTTTCTCTTGGATGGTGACTTGACACTCCTTACATACAGAGGAAGTTAATACCCTTTCCCCTGTAGAGGTTACTACAGATAGCTCATAGGGAGTTTTAGAAATAGGAAACTGAAACTTTCTAATACATTTTTCTGATATAAATGAATGACTAGCACCAGAGTCAAATAACACCATAAGAGCAAATCCATAGATATAGCATCTACCTTGAATTATTTCAGAAGATTGAGCTGCCTCTTGGCCGCTCAGGGTGAAAACCCTTCCTTTTACTTGAGGCCTCTGTTCTGGCTACTTCCCCACATTCTGTGGGCAGTTTCTCACAAAATGACCCTTCTGTCCGCAGTTGAAGTAAACATCTTGTCCCATGTAGCATGACCGATTACCATGCATACGTCCGCACTTAGCGCACTTGACTAGGGCGAGGTCTTGTTGGAAAGTTCTGGGACCTGTAGTCAATGGCCTCTTACCAGCTCCATATCCACTTCTTCTCACGTTCTTGCTAGGGTTGGAAAAAATTTTCTTCCTTTTCCATAGGTTTTGCCTTTGCTTTTTTTCCTCCACTGCCTTTAAACTTTTCTCCAAAAGTCTACATTTATTGATCAGAGGCACAAACTCCCTAATCTCCATAGCTACAACAACATTCTTTATGTTCGGGTTCAGTCCCGCATCGAACTTAACAGCCTTCCATGCTTCATTAGGGTTAAATCGCAGATAAGAGGAGAATTTAGACAATTCCTCGAATCTCACGATGTATTGGTCTATAGTCATGCTACCCTGTCGGAGTTGGAGAAATTCGATCTCTTTTTCCGCCCTCATAGTACTTGGAAAGTACTTTTCCAAAAAGGTGTCTTTGAACACCTTCCAAGTGATCTGCCTTCCCTGGTGAGCTAAAAGTTCTCTAGCTCCACGCCACCAGTATTCTGCTTCATCTTTTAGCATATATGCAGCAAAGATTACTTGCTGCTCCTCAGTACACCCCATCACTTCAAAGATTTTCTCTAACTCCCTTATCCATCTTTCAGCTACAATCGGGTCAAAGCCACCTTGAAAACAAGGTGGCCTAGTCCTCAAGAACTCAGATATGCTGTTATCATTTTCAGCCATCCGATTGTTAACACCATTCACACCATTCGAGTTATTAGCATTCTGGAGGTATTGTAGAATTTGATTAGTGGTCATGACTTGGTCTCGAATTGTCGTGGCTAGGTTGTGCAGGGTTTCCTCCGCATTATTTACTAGATTCCTCCTTGGTGGTGCCATTTCCTACTGTGGCAAAAACAAAGTTATGCTGCTATTGAGGTGATCAATCCCAATAGTTAGTTCAAAAAAATTTAATAGCAGTCATAACACCACCTCGACATGTAGGTAGGAAACACTAGTAATTTCTTACCTATATGAATTCACCAATCCCTATACAGCACAACCACAAACATACTCAAGACACTATAAGATTGATTCAGATAACCATCCACCCACTGGCTATCTAGGATCGACCTGCTCTTATACCAATTATGTAACAACTTTTTTATTTTATTATTATACAATATAAAGTTCACATACACATCATTAATCAAAACGTACGTACAACATTTAAAACACATAAATATCTACATCTTATTTATTCTGGTTGACCAATTCTGGAGATTCGGGTGCGGGAGGTTGTACCTTCACCGGGATTTGTGCCAACTCGCCCACAAACATTTTATTTAGGATCAGTCCACTATAGAATAACTCAATCCAACGTGAACTAAAAGCCAGAGCTATAGAAAAATCTGCATAACTAATTTTCTGAACATGACATGGAAATATAGTGAGAATTAAATCTCAGTAAGTTCAACAATAAACCATTATCAATATAGCTCATCACGTCATGTTCAGCTGTATAAACTATAGTAAATAACTTTGGTCACATGAATGAACTATATATATCCACATGAGAATCGTACAGTAATGACATGTATGACAGGATTAATTATTTTTAGAATATCATATGATGACTATCAATTTATTCTCATTTCAAGCTACCCCGGTCAGGGTGAGTATTTTCTACTCTCTGGTACTGGCTTTTCTCGCTCCGCCCGACATGGCCCACTTTCTCTTTCTTTTCTCATTAATATGATCATAACCATTGGTAGGGCGTCCCCTACTGGTGCACCACACGGATTGCCATGTGACCGTGCTCATTTTTTTTCTTTTCACAATGATAGCCAAAAATATGCTTTCAATAACAAGTATGTTCATCAAAATATAACTATCACCAAAAATCATTGGTAATCATGCCATGAACATAACCATTTCAAATATCACTTTATAAAATATTTCCATGTCAAAATTTCACACTTAAGATGGTAAGAAGTTCATACAATGGCAATGGCTATGGCCATACTAGTCATTTATTATTTTCATTTATAAGATTCATCTTCTTTTTTAAATATTAATTTTATTTCTTTATTTTCTTGATGCAGGTTTTCATCCTATCTACCCTTCTCTTACTAATCAGAGCATAACTCCCTCAATTTAACTTCGATGTAGGCAATCTTGTTGTCAATTTCAAGACAAAACAATTATCTAAAACTATTAGGTTGAACATTGTAGCGAAATAGTAAGAAATAAAGGTGATATTACTCACTCATTGTACAGGTTATTTCTTCTCGGATAGGTTCTGACCTCTACCTACTAATCTATCCATATCTTCCTCTTAAGAATTCCAAATTAAGTGATTCTAGTGGCTACAAATCTATCACACATATATCTATAATTCATATGTTAACAATTTATTTTAATACCTTATAGAATGTTCCCAGAAATTAAAAAACCGAAGCTATCCTAACATATTCTTCCTTGATTAATCATTTTCAGACCTTTGTTTAATAATCGAAACATATCTACCTTGTATGAACTCTAAATGGAATGATTCCAGTGGCTAAAAATCTATGACACATATCTCTATAATTCATATGTTAACCATTTATTTTAATTCCTTATAGAATGTTCCCATAAATTAAAACACCGAAGCTATCCTAACATATTCTTCCCTAATTAACCATTTTCTGACCTTTGTTTACTAATCGGACCATATCTACCTCATATGAACTCTAAATGGAATGATTCCAGTGAATAAAAATCTGTGAAACATAAATCTACATTTGTTATGTTAACCATTTGTTTAGATTCCTTATAAAATTCTGCCACCCATAGCCATACCTATACAGAACTATCTACACCAACCTAAGTATTCAAACATACATAAAATGTAACATGATATAGCAACATCCATGACCAATCATCAAAGTTCTAAGGTCAAAATCACATATAAATATTACAAGTTTTAAAAATTTTCTTCCAAAAAAAAATATTGTTAAACTTACCTGGAGCACTTAGTCCCCTAGACTTCTCCTTCATCTTTCTTCCTTTCTTCCTCTCCTTTCCTCACTCTACCTTGCTTCTATTTTTCCTCTCCCTCACTTGGACAAAATTATAACCTTGTAAGGGTGAGTTTTCTTATATAGACCATCAAATAATTCACCTTTCATGATCATGGGTCTACCTTATCACAATTAGGTTACACTTGGTTGAATTTTTGGAAAACAAACAACTTATGTTCTTGTCTTCCTCTTCCTTAGTCAAGATATGCATAGGAAATGGAAATTTGTATTTTGAAAATTATGATAATATGTTCTTAAGATATCGGACAAGGTCTCTTTGATTTAGGGATTCATTTACTTTTTCTTTTGTCTTAATCAATTATAATAGGTTTGCCTTTTTAAGTGGCAAATTTCTAGCCCTTCAATCTCTATTATTTGGTTGAAATTATTTGTGTGGGATAGAAATGTTTTGTCCTAATGCTATGCATTATCATACCACTTGCTAAAATTACGAGTTTAAGATATAGATGTTTTTGCCTAAAGCCTTGTATTATCATACCACTTGCTAAATTTTTGTCTTAATGCCATGTCACCTAATCTTGATTACACCATTATTTCATCACTTTAATTTTATTTTTATTTTTATTTTTCCTCTTGGGTTTGGGCTCATTCTTGTCCATTTTCTTTACTTTGGTTAAAATTCTACCTTTCATAATGGGTTTGGTCACATTTTCACGATTTTTGGGCTACCGGTCCAATTTCTATATCCTAGTCCAAGTCTATGTTTTATTTCTTCATTGGGCTATCCTATTGGCTTGCTAAAAATTTATGTGAAGTAGAAAAACTCTATATGAAGTGTCCATAGGTGAAAGCCCAATTTATGGGTGGAGATACTAAACTTAGTAACTTTTGCTCTTAAATTAAGAAAAATTACCCTAATCCGATCTTCTTGAAATTTTAAGACCTTTACTTACTTCACAAAAATTTATCTTCCTTACCTAAGAATTTCACCTTTCTTTAGCATGTTTATTTCTAATATTTCCTCTTAGGTTTTCTTTCTTTACCTATTCCATTAATATTAGAACATTTTTATACAAACACGTAAGGTGAAGAATTTCTAAGGATTATATTTCCTTAGATATCTAAAAAATTGTCCAATAAATTTTATTTCCTTAATTAAATATTTATCTACCTTTATCAATAAAAGAAATGAAATTATGGATGTTACTTTGAATACTTTTCTACTTTTATTAATACATGAAACGAAATTAGGGATGTTACATTTTCTATGGCAAGCTTTTCACATACGTTGGGTCGAGTTGACTAAGATCCCGGTGTCGGTGCAACCACCCGCACCCGTATCCCCGGAACTGGTCAATAGAGATGAATAAGATGTGTATATATATGTGTTTTATTTTAGTACAAATGTTTTTAATTAATGATGTGTATATGAACCCAGATTTGTATCAGTATTATTGCTATACTATAAACCTTAATTATGCTTGGTTAATTTAATTATATGTTATTATGAGTTAAATAGTTAGAAATAAAGAAGTAATGACTTCATGGGCTTTAAAAAAAAGTATATAGCTGTTTGTATGTAAAAAAAATGGAGTTGTTACATATCACCTTCGATAGCTCCTGTGTTGTTTGTTAAGCAGAAAGATGGGAGCTTAAAACTATGCATAAATTACAGACAGCTGAATAAGGTGACTATCAAAAATAAGTATCCTCTCGCTAGGATAGATGATTTATTAGATCATTTGAAGAGAGCCTCTGTCTTTTCTAAAATTGTTTTGAGATTAGGATACCATCAGATTAGGATTAGAGAGGAGGATTGGTGCATACTGTCGCAAGTACACCCAAATTGATACCTTACCTCAAAACTAACCTATAGTAGTGGGAGTAAGGGTCGATCCCACAGAGACTGGTATTACCTTAAGTGATAGAGAAATGGGGGATTGATAATTGCAAATAAAACAAAAGTAAACAATAACGAAAATAATTAAAAGAGAGTGATTAATAATAAAGACATTGGTTTCGGTTCATATCCACGGTCAAGGGATTGCATTGATCATTGACAACATAATCAATCTGTAATTGAATATCTATCATTGGGTTTCTAACCCTGTTTCTCCTTAAGTCTAGTAAATTAATGACAATCGCATCAATTAAACCCTAATTAACAAGCAATCCTTTAGCAGATCGGTAAAGCATAACTTATTAATCGCCTGAAGAACTAGAGAAACTGACAGAGCTAAAAAAATATAAACATATCGGTTATATCTAATTTAGTTAATTATTCGACATAGGTTCAATGATTTATAATCCAAAATCCTTAAACCTATTTGCCTCATGAATCACAGAATTGAAGACTTTGTTCAAAACATAATTCAATGATAGATTAAGACAGACAAAATACTAGTTGGCCTCCCTAGCAATCATATGAATAATCATTGAGAAGAAGAGCAAATGAATAATCAATACTCAATTCAAATTGAAATAATAAAATCAAATCCATATCTCACAATGCATAAAGATCCCGTGAGGTTTCAATCTACCTCAACCAACTAAAAAGAACTAGCCACACAGGGCCATAAGAAAATTTAAAGCAGAAATGAAGAATGTAATTAAGTACTTGGGTGAATGATTGAATGCCTTCTCTACTTGTTTTCCTCCTTTTTTATAGATTCCCCCTCCTAATCGAAGTAGGAGTGTTTCTAGGTCAAATCTCGGCCCATCACGCTTTAATTAGAGTCAAGAAGACCTAAAAATTGTGAATTCAGCAATCTGGTGTGGCAGCGAACGCCGTAGTGCACTACATAGGCACTGTGGCGCTATAGAATCCTTCTGACGGGGCACTATGGCGCTTGAGCTAGCTCTGAGGCACTCTGGTTCTGATGCTCGAGTGCCTTGGCGTTGGGGCTCAGGCGTCGCGGTGCCAGTGCCGCGGCGCGTTAGGGAGAGCTGCATCCCTCCAAATCTGTGATGATGCAGCGCCGCAGCGCCCAAAAAACTCCAGAATTTACCAAAGTGCCGAACATGAAATTATATTTCTCTTATTTCCATAGCCGCTAGAATCACCTTAATCTGATCTAAATTAAAGGAGATGTGACAAAATTAGTGACCAAAGATCAAAATTCATCCTGCTGCATTTTTATTCTGATTTACGAGCTCTGTAACGCTATGACTTCTCCCGAATTTGACCAAGTGTTCAACATAAAAGTTGTAGATGATTGTGTTATCTTTTCAAAGCCACTTGAATCACTTTAATTGGAGTTCATAAGAGGGTGATATGCTCAAAACAATACTGAAAGGTCTAGAATCGCTGCAATGTAGTATTTTTCCATGAATTTCTTATATTTTTCTTCTCTCTTCTTCTTCTTTTGTTCCTACAACACAAAACACAAAACTAAGCTAATTCCTAATTATATTTTACTTAAATAAAAAAAAGTAAGTTTAAAGGTATTAATATCATGCTTAATTAATATCACATTAAATACCCCCACACTTAACCTTTTGCTTGTCCTCAAGCAAAATAATCCCTAAAGACAAAAAACAACAATCGATAATGTAGTGAGTGTTAGGCTTACCAAAAGTTTTCCTCATAACATAAAAATATACTCTAGAAAAATTTTGGAAGGTCATAATCATGCACAAGATTAACACAAATGCAATCTATTATTTTATCCTTTTGAATCCCTAGTGTGTGTGTGTTTTTGGGTCAATAAATTTCTTTTTCCCGGATGAGTTTATGTATCCCAAAATTTTGATTGTAGATCTTTAATTAGTTTAGGATTTCCATATGCTTATTCTTCATGCCATTCTCCACTAATGTAGGCCAAAACTACCTCTAGGATCAATATGACTTTATTTAGCTTGTAATGTGGTCAGGGTATCAGGTAAGATAAGGAATACAAATTTAGTTTCAATCACCTAGCACCACATGATTAAATCTGATATCTTGAGCTTTTCTAAATTTGGGGTGATTTCTCCCCCCACACTCATTTTCTTGTTTCAATTGAATTTAATCTATCCTTTTCCTTGGTTCTCAAATTTTTTTTTCTTTCACCCACAAAATTTGCTTTTATCCTTTTTAAATTTTTCTTCTCTCTTCTTTACGTAATTCTCTTTTTTTTTCTTTGCATAATTCTTTTCTTTTCCTTGCTCCACCTTTCCACCATTTTTTAAATAAAGCTCTATAAGACAAGTATTCAGAAAAATAATTATGGAGTGCGTGAATAGGATAAAAAATAAGGATATTCATACAAAATTTGGCTTTCGGCTTGTTTGTGGTTTTTTGAAGGAAAAGTTCATTAAGCTCAAAATAGACGAACTAAAGATATTTTATTGTTTAGGTTAGGCTTGCAAGGCTCAATCTATTAAATAATGCGTAAATCATCTCCTAAATAATAGTATTGCCCTAAGATTTTGCCTCAAGTAACATTCGAGTAAGTTCTAGAATCCTATGGAGATCATGAAATATATTTGAATTATATAAACCTTCTCTAAGTAAAAGATAAATTTAATGCCCAAATTTATTGTGTAAAAATATATCAGGATTCTAAAGTCAAAAGTAATAAATTGCAAAAGGGATAAAATTGCACACAACCATGAATTTTCTATATTTTTGAAGAGCTAAAAAAATTTTGGATAGTTATATCATTGGCTGTTGGTTGTGCCTAACATCCCAAAACATAAATTGAAACACTCACACAATCACTCAACTTGCTAAACGTAATAAAAATGCATTAATAGTGAAAATCAGAAAATTGATGCTTAAAATGAGGTCACAATTATTCAGACAAATATAATTCCACCCCCACACTTAAAATTTACATTGTCCTCAATGTAAAAGAAAGATAAGAGTAGGAAAGGATATATGAAAAAATACGAGTTAAGTGGACTTCCCTGAATTTGTTTGGGATGGAATGAGCATGTTGCATTATTGGACCCTGAATTTTTTTGATATCCAACTTTTCTTTTCTTTTCTTTTTCTTTTTATGTTAGGTTACCTCCCAATAAGCGCCTTTGTTTAATGTCGTTGGCTTGACTCAAAGTTTCACATGTCATTCAACGAGGATCCTTGATGTCAACTTTGAATTGGCTTGCCTTTGAATGTGCAGAATTTTAAGGTTCAGCTGCATTATGAAGAGGGAAGTCAGCATTAGTCAAAGATTTAATTAAATGAGAACTCAACTTACCTGGAAATAACCAATGTCTTGAGTAGCTTTTGGCATCCAATTTAATTTCATCCTTTTGAGATTCTACCAAAGCATGGGGTAACTTTCCTCTATCTTTGAGTAGGGCATATTTATTTGAGGTTATAACTGCAGGTGGTTCTCCACTGTATATGTCCTTTAAATGGCTAGGGAGGCTCTTTAAGCCTAAGTCAGAATACTGCAAAATAGAAGGTACATGCATCTTATTAGAAATTAGTAACAACATAGAAAAAACCTTACTTGTTTGCTACACTTCTGGTGCTTCCTCTCCTGCTATAATTTTCTTTTCGAATTTGGCATTTAGGGTAGATTCCATAGCCTCTTTCTTAGTAGGCTGACTAGTGTCAACTTCCAAGTCATCTTTTCATTCAGTGCAGAATTTTCTTCCTTTTTCATTAACGATGCTGGGGCTAGACTTTTAATTTGTGAATTTTGAGCCTCTAGCCTGCTGACTGTTGTTGCTAATTGCCTAATTTGATTTGTTAAGCTTTGAATGCTGGCCCTTATCTCTTGTTGAAATTGATAAGTATTTTGTGTAAGATTTAACAATATCTTCTAAAGGAGTACTTACCTAGAAATCCTGAGATGTATTCTATCTAGGATAATAGACCTGTTGATTATGGTGAAAATTTGTAAAGTTTTGTTCTGTAGGCCTATTTTGTGCATTCTCATACCTAAAGTTGGGATGATTCTTCCATCCAGAATTATACATATTTGAATAGGAATCATACATCCCTTGTGGTAGTTCAGGGAAACCACTAACCATATTTACCTGCTCAAATGACTCGTCATAGAAAGTTAGGTACCCAATAGAAGGATACCCCATGGCTGAATGATTTACATAGCACTTTTCACTTTGCATATTTTCTACACGTTGACGAATAAGAGAAGTTAAATTTGCAAGTTGCTATTCAAGGGAAGAACTACATACCTCACCAGTGCCAAATTGTTGAAAATTAGGTGCCATATTCAAAGTTATGAACAAAAAGAAAAGAAAAAAAAATCACAAAAGGTAAATAGATACAGTCCCCAGCAACGGCGCCAAAATTTGGTGCATACTATCATAAGTACACCCAAATTGATACCTTACCTCAAAACTAACCTATAGTAGTGGGAGTAAGGGTCGATCCCACAGAGACTGGTATTACCTTAAGTGATTGAGAAAGGGGGTGATTGATAATTGCAAATAAAACCAATTAAACAATAATGAAAGTAATTAAGAGAGAGTGATTAATAATAAAGACGTTGGTTTTGGTTGATATCCACCGACAAGGGATTGCATTGATCATTGACAACATAATCAATCTGTAATTAAATTTCTATCATTGGGTTTCTAACCCTGTTCCTCCTTAAGTCTAGTAAATTAACGACAATCGCATCAAATAAACTCTAATTAACAAGAAATCCTTTAGCACATTAGTAAAGCATAACTTATTAACCGCCTGAAGAACTAGAGAAACTGACAGAGCTAAACAAATATAAACACATCAGCTATATCTAATTTAATTAATTATTCGTCATAGGTTCAATGATTTATAATCCAAAATGTCCAAACCTATTTGTGTAACATCCCTAATTTTATTTCTTTTATTGATAAAAGTACATAAATATTTAATTAAGGAAATAAAATTTATTAGACAATATTTTAGGTATCTAAGGAAATATAATGCTTAGAAATTCTTCACCTTATGTATATGCATAGAAAATGTTTCTAACATTAAGAGAACAAATAAAGAGGGAAAACATAATAGGAAAAAAAAATAGAAATAACATACTAAAGAGATGCAAAATTCTTGGATAAGGAAGATAAATTTTTAGAAACAAGTAAAGGTCTTAAAATTTCAAGAACATTGGATTAGGGTAATTTTTCCTAATTCAAGAGCTAGAGTTACTAAGTTTGAAATCTTTACCCATACAATGGGCTTTTAACTATGGACACTTCATATAGAGTTTTTCCACTTCACATAAGTTTCTAGCAAGCCTATTGGATAACCTAAGCAAGAAATAAAGCATAGACTTGGACTATGATATAGTAATTGGACCGATAGCCCAAAAATTATGAAAATGTGACCAAGCCCTCCAAAAAAGGTAAAATTTTATCCAAAGCAAAGAAAATGGGTAGGAATAAGCCCAAATCCAAGAGGAAAAATAAAATAAAATAAATTAGGTGATGATATAATAATGTAATAATAATACAGATTAGGTTACATGGCATTAAGACAAAAATTTAGCAAGTGGTGTGATTTTACATTCATAATTGTGGCAAGTGGCATGATAATAGAAGGCTTTAGGACAAAAACATCTATATCCTACACTCATAATTTTAGAAAGTGGTATGATAATACATGGCATTAGGAAAAAACATTCCTATCCCACACAAATAATATCAACCAAATAATGGAGATTCAAGGGCTAGAAATTTGCCACCTAAAAAGGCAAACCTATCATACTTGTTTAAGACAAAAGAAAATGGAAATGAATCCCTAAATCAAATGGACCTTGTCCCATATCTTAAGAACATATTATCATAATTTTCAAAATACAAATCTCCTTTTCCTATGCATATCTTGACTAAGGAAGAGGAAGACAAGAACATAAGTTGTTTGTTTTCCAAAAATTCAACCAAGTGTAATCTAATTGTGATAAGGTAGACCCATGATCATGAAAGGTGAATTATTTGGTGGTCTATATAAGAAAACCCACCCATACAACATTAGAATTTTGTCCAAGTGAGGTAGAGAAAAAATAGAAGCAAGGTAGAGTGAGGAAAGGAGAGGAAGAAAGGAAGAAAGAGGAAGGAGAAGTCTAGGGGACTAAGTGCTCCAGGTAAGTTTAACAATATTTCTTTTTGAAGAAAACTTTTGAAACTTATAATATTTATATGAGATTTTGATCTTAGAACTTTGGTGATTGATCATGATGTTGCTATATCATGTTACATATTGATCTTGCATGTGATGTATGTTTGAATACTTAGACTGGTATAGAAAGTTCTACATAGGTATGGCTATGGGTGGCAAACATTTTAGCTTCTGTGTTTTAATTTTTGGAAATTATCTATAGGGAATTAAAATAAATGGTTAACATAAGAATTAAAGATATATGTGTCACGGATTTGCATCCACTGGAATTATTCAATTTGGAGTCCATATGACGTAGATATGGTCCGATTAGTAAGCAAATGTCAGAAAATGGTTCATCAGGGAAGAATATGTTAGGATAGCTTCTGTGTTTTAATTTTTAGGAATTATCTGTAAGGAATTAAAATAAATGGTTAACATAAGAATTAAAGATATATGTGTGACGGATTTTAGCCACTGGAATCATTCAATTTGGAGTCTATATGAGGAAGATATGAGCTGATTAGTAGTCACAGGTCAAAAAATGGTTCATCAGGGAAGAATATGTTAGGATAACTTCTGTATTTTAATTTCTAGGAATGATCTGTATGGAATTAAAATACATGGTCAACATAAGAATTAAAGATATATGTGTCATGGATTTTTGGCCACTGGAATCATTCAATTTTGAGTCCATATGAGGTAGATATGGTCCAATTAGTAGTCAAAGGTCAGAAAATGGTTCATCAGGGAAGAATATGTTAGGATAGCTTCTGTATTTTAATTTTTAGGAATTATCTATATGGAATTAAAATAAATAGTAATATAAGAATTATAGCTATGTGTGTCCTGGATTTTTAGCCACCGGAATCATTCCATTTGGAGTCCATATGAGCAAGATATGAGCTAATTAGTAGTCAAATGTCAGAAAGTGGTTCATCAGGGAAGAATATGTTAGGATAGCTTCTGTATTTTAATTTCTAGAAATTATCTATATGGAATTAAAATAAATGGTTAACATATGATTTATAGATATGTGTCTCACAGATTTTTTAGCCACTTGAATCACTCAAGTTGGAGTCAATATGAGGTAGATATGGTCCAATTAGTAGGTAGAGGTTAGAACCTATCTGAGAAGAAATAACCTGTACATTTAGGGAGTAATATCAAATTGAATTCTTAATATTTCGCTACAATGTTCAACATAATAGTTTTAGATAATTGTTTTATCTTGAAATTGACACCAAGATCACCAACATCGGAGTTCAATTGAGGGAGTTATGCTCTTATTAGTTAGAGATGGTTAGATATAATGAAAACCTGAATCAAGAAAATAAAGAAATAAAATTAATATTTAAAAAAGAAGACGAATCTTATAAATGACTAGTATATGCCATAGCCATTGCCATTGTATGAACTTCTTACCATCTGACATGGAAATATTTTATAAAGTGATATTTGAAATGGTTATGTTCATGGCATGATTACCAATTATTTATGGTAATAGTTATATTTTGATGAACATATTTGTTATTGAAAGAATAGTTTTGGCTATCATTGTGAAAAGAAAAGAAATGAGCACGGTCACATGGTAATCCGTGTGGTACACCAGTAGGGGATGCCCTACCAACGATTATGATTATGATTATGAGAAAAGAAATAGAAAGTGTGCCATGTCAGACGGAGCGAGAAAAGCCTGTACCGGAGAGTAGAGGATACTCACCCTGACCGGGGTAGCTTGAAATGAGAATAAGTTGATGGCCATCATATGATATTCTGAAAATATTAAACCCTGTCATACATGTTATTATTGCACGATTCTCATGTGCATATATATAGTGTATTCATATGACCAAAGTTATTTTTTGTAGTTTATACAGCTGAACATGACATGATGAGCTATATTGATGATGATTTATTGTTGAACTTACTAGGATTTAATTCTCACTATATTTCCATATCATGTTCAGAAAATTAGTTATGCAGATTTTTCTATAGCTCTGGTTTTTAGTGCACGTTGGATCGAGTACTTTATGTTGGGCAGATCCCATAAGCAAAAAAATGTTTGTGGTCGAGTTGGCTTAGATCCCAGTGAAGGTGCAACCACCCGCAACTGTATCTTCAGAATTGGTCAACCAGAATAAATAATATATATATTTTTATGTGTTTGATATGTTGTATGTATGTTTTGATTAATGACATGTATGTAAACTCTGTATTGTATAAATTAAATAAATGTTATATTGAGTTAAGTTGTAACGAGGTATAACTTCATGGTATTTTTTTTTTAAAAAAATTGATACTTAAATGGAGTTGTTACAATTTGCCTCAAGAATCATAGAATTGAAGACTTTGTTCAAAACATAATTCAACGGTAGATTAAGACAGACAATATACTAGTTGGCCTCCCTAGCAATCATATGAATAATCATTGAGAAGAAGAGTAGATGAATAATCAATACTCAATTCAAATTGAAATAATAAAATCAAATCCACATCTCACAATGCATGAAGATCCCTTGAGGTTTCAATCTATCTCAACCAACTAAAAAGAACTAGCCAAACAAGGCCATAAGAAAATCTAAAGAAGAATTGAAGAATGTAATGAAGGACTTGGTTGAATGATTGAATGCCTTCTCTGCTTGCTTTCCTCCTTTTTTTTATAGATTCCCCCTCCTAATTGAAGTAGGAGTGTTTTTAGGTCAAATCTCGACCCATCGGGCTTTAATTGGAGTCAAGAAGACATAAAAATCGCGAATTCAGCAATCTGGTGCGACGACAAGTGCCACAGCAGGCTACACGGGCGCCCCAATGCTACGGAATCCTTCTGACAGGGCACCACGATGCCTGAGTGAGCTCTAGGGCACTCTAGTTCTGATGCTCAGACACTGTGACGTTGAGGCACGGGCGCTGCGGTGCTCGGTGCTTTTGGGCAACAAATGCTGCGGCGTGACCCTCCGAATCTGTGATGACGCAGGGCTGCACCACCCAAAAAACTCCAGAATTTGCCAAAGTGCCAAACACAAACGTTATAGCTCTATGTTTTTTCTTTCCATAGGTGCTGGAATCACCTTAATCGGATCTAAATTGAAGGAGATATAACAAAATTAGTGACCAAAGGTCAGAATTCACCCTGCTGCACTGTGATTCTGAATTGCGAGCTCTGTAACGCTATGAAATCTCTCGAATGTGACCAAGTGTTCAACATAAAAGTTGTAGATGATTGTATTATCGTTTCATAGCCACTTGAATCACTTTGATTGGTGTAACAACCTTTTATTATTATTTATTATACAATATAGAGTTCACATACATGTCATTAATCAAAACGTACGTACAACAAAATCAAACACATAAATAACTACATCTTATTTATTCTGGTTGACCAATTCTGGAGATATAGGTGCAGGTGGTTGCACCTTCAACGAGATCTAAACCAACTCGACCACAAACATATTATTTGATTCTGAGATCTGACCAACATAAGTAACTCGATCCAACGTACCTTAAAAGCCAGAGCCATAGAAAAATCCACATAACTAATTTTCTGAACATGATATGGAAATATAGTGAGAATTAAATCCTAGTAAGTTCAACAATAAATCATCATCAATATAGCTCATCATGTCATGTTCAGCTGTATAAACTACAGTAAATATCTTTGGTCACATGAATGCATTATATCTATGCACATGAGAATCGTACAGTAATGACATGTATGACAGGATTAATTATTTTTAGAATATCATATCATGACTATCAATTTATTCTCATATCAAGTTACCCCGGTCAGGGTGAGTATTTTCTACTCTCTGGTATGGGATTTTCTCGCTCAGTCCGACATGGCCCACTTTCTCTTTCTTTTCTCATTAACATAATCATAACCGTTGGTAGGGCGTCCCCTACTAGTGCACCACACGGATTGCCATGTGACCGTGCTCATTTCTTTTCTTTTCACAATGATAGCCAAAAATATGCTTTCAATAACAAGTATGTTCATCAAAATATAACTATTACCAAAAATCTTTGGTAATCATGCCATAAACATAACCATTTCAAATATCACTTTATAAAATATTTTCATCTCAAAATTTCACCCTTAAGATGGTAAGAAGTTCATACAATGGCAATGGCTATGGCTATACTAGTCATTTATTATTTTCATTTATAAGATTCATCTTCTTTTTTAAATATTAATTTATTTCTTTATTTTCTTGAATTGAATGATTCCAATGGCTAAAAATTTGTTAGACATAGATATACATTTGTTATGTTAACCATTTGTTTAGATTCCCTATATAATGTTCCCAAAAATTAAAACACAGAAGCTATCCTAATATATTTTTCCCTCATTAACCAGTTTCTGACCTTTTCTTATAAATCAGACCATATCTATCTCATATAGACTCCAAATTGAGTGATTTCAGTGGCTGAAAATCCGTGACACATATAGCTATAATTCTTATGTTAACCATTCATTTTAATTCCCTACAGAATGTTCCCAGAAATTAAAATACATAAGCTATCCTAACATATTCCTCCCTGATTAACTAGTTTCTGACCTTTTCTTATTAATCAGACCATATCTATTTCATATAGACTCCAAATTGAGTGATTTTAGTGGCAAAAAATCCGTGAGACATAGATATACATTTTTTATGTTAACCATTTCTTTCAATTCGTTACTGATTCTTCCCAGAATTTTAAAAAAATAGAAACTTAAAATTTTGCCATCCATAGCCATACCTCTGCAGAACTATCTACACCAGCCTAAGTATTCAAACATACATAATATGTAACATGATATAGCAACATCTATGACCAATCATCAAAGTTCTAAGATCAAAATCTCATATAAATATTATAAGTTTCAAAAGTTTTCTTTAAAAAGAAATATTGTTAAACTTACCTTAAGCACTTAGTCCTCTAGATTTCTCCTTCTCCTTTCTTCCTTTCTTCCTCTCCTTTCCTTACTCTACCTTGCTTCTATTTTTCCTCTCCCTCACTTGGATGCAATTCCAATGTTATAAGGGTGGGTTTTGCTTATATAGACTATCAAAAAATTTACCTTTTATAATCATGGGTCTACCTTATCACAATTAGGATGCACTTGGTTGAATTTTTGGAAAACAAACAAATTATGTTCTTGTCTTCCTCTTCCTTAGTCAAGATATGCATAGAAAAAGGAGATTTGTATTTTGAAAATTATGATAATATGTTTCTAAGATAAGGGACAAGGTCCCTTTGATTTAGGGATTCATTTCTTTTTCTTTTGTCTTAATCAATTATGATAGGTTTGCCTTTTTAGGTAGAAAATTTCCAACCCTTGAATCATCCTTGCTTAACTAAAATTATTTGTGTAGGATAATGATGTTTTGTCATAATGCTATGTATTACTACCCACTTACTAAAATGATGAGTGTAGGATATAGATGTTTTGTCCTAATGCCATGTATTATCATACCACTTGCTAAAATTATGAATGTAGCATATCACACCACTTGCTAAATTTTTTTCTTAATGCCATGTCACCTAATCTTGATTACACCATTATTTCATCACTTTATTTTATTTTTGTTTTTATTTTTCCTCTTGGGTTTGGGCTCATTCTTGCCCATTTTCTTTACTTTGGATAAAATTCTACCTTTCATAATGGGCTTAGTCACATTTTCCTGATTTTTGGGCTACCGATCCAATTTCTATATCCTAGTCCAAGTGTACGTTTTATTTCTTCCTTGGGCTATCCTATTGGCTTGCTAAAAATTCATGTGAAGTAGAAAAAACTCTATATGAAGTGTCCATAGGTGAAAGCCCAATTTATGGTTGGAGGTACTAAACTTAGTAACTTTAACTCTTAAATTAGGAAAAATTACCCTAATCCGATCTTCTTGAAATTTTAATACCTCTATTTACTTCACAAAAAATTATCTTCCTTACCCAAGAATTTCAACTTTCTTTAGTATATTTATTTCTACTTTTTCCTCTTAGGTTTTCTCTCTTTACCTATTTCATTAATGTTAGAACATTTCTATGCATACACGTAAGGTGAAGAATTTTTAAGAATTATATTTCCTTAGATATCTAAAAATTGTCTAATAAATTTTATTTTCTTAAGAGATGTTACAATTGGAGTTCATAAGAGGGTGATATGCTCAAAACAGTACTGAAAGGTCTGGAATCGCTGCAATGTAGCATTTTTCCATGAATTTCTTATCTTTTTCTTCTCTTTTCTTCTTCTTTTGTTCCTACAACACAAAACACAAAAATAAGCTAATTCCTAATTATATTTTACTTAAATCAAATAAAAAGTAAGTTTAAAGGTATTACTATCATGCTTAATTAAGATCACATCAAGGATGTACCAAAAACAGCTTTCAGGACTAGGTATGGGCATTGTGAGTTTCTCGTAATGCCCTTCGAGTTGACAAATGCACCTAAAATTTTCATGGACTACATGAATCGCATTTTTTGACCCTACCTAGATTAATTTGTTGTAGTGTTCATTGATGACATCTTGATATACTCTAAGATCAACATAAGACCATGTTCATATGCCCATATGGGACTTTTGTATTTTGGAGAATACCATTTAGGCTACGCAATGCTCCAGCCACCTTTCAAAGATGTATGATGGCAATTTTCACCGAAATGGTATAACAGTTTGTGGAGATTTTCTTGGATGACTTTTCTATTTTTGGAAGCTCTTTTGACTTGTGCTTAGGAAATCTAGCTAAAGTTCTCCAAAGGTGTGAGGGGAGAAACCTTGTATTAAATCGGGAGAAGTGTTAATTCATGGTGAAAGAAGGAATTGTGCTGGGATACAAAGTTTCTTAGAATAGGCTAGAAGTTGATAAGGCCAAGGTGGAAATCATTAAGAAGCTGCCTCCTCTAACTTCGATGAAAGGTATTAGAAGCTTTCTTGGGCATGCAAGATTTTACAGGCAGTTCATTAAGTATTTTTCCAAGATTGCTAAGCCCCTGTGCAATCTACTAGAGAAAGATAGAATATTTTGGTTCGATAGGGATTGCATGAAGTCATTCCGTGAACTTAAGGAAAAGTTGAGTACAATGCTTGTTATTGTAGCACCGGATTGGACATCACCATTTGAGCTTATGTGTGACACAAGTGATGTAGCTCTGGGAGCTGTTCTCGGCCGACGTAGGAACAAGGTGTTTCACTCCATATACTATGCTAGTACGACACTACAAGGGGCTAAACTCAATTACACCGTGACAGAGAAGGAGCTGCTCGCAGTTATGTTTGCTTTTGAAAATTTTAGATCTTACCTAGTGGGCACAAAGGTGATTGTGTATATTGACCACTTTGGCATCAAACATCTAGTTAAGAAGAAGTATTCAAAACCAAGAATCATCTGATGGGTTCTTCTTTTACAAGAATTCGATTCAAAAATAAAGGATAGAAAAGGAACTGAAAATCAAGTTGCTGACCATCTTTCTAGACTTGAACAAGACAGAGAAAATACAAAGGAAATCAATGAGAAGTTCCTAGATGAGCAACTTTTCTTGATATCCCAAACTCATACGCCATAGTATGCCAATTACGTAAATTACTTCGTGAGTGGACAGCTTCCACCAGATTTGACATCACAGTAGAAAAAGAAATTTTTGCATGACATAAATTCTTACCACTGGGATGAACCATATCTCTTCAAGCAATGTGCTGACCAGACGATCAGGAGATGCATTCCAAAGGAATAAATGGAGCTTATCCTATAGCAATGCCATGCCTCACCCTCCTGTTGGCCCAACTAGCAAAGACTAGTCTTCAAGGTTGGATGATGCATTGTGGGCTTATCAAATAGCCTATAAAACACCTTTAGGGATGTCTCCATACAAGTTAGTGTTTGGCAAGGCTTGTCATTTGCTAGTGGAATTAGAGCATTGGGCATACTAGGTAATTAAGAATTTCAACTTGAATTTAGAGGTTGTTGGTGAAAAAAGAATGCTACAGCTAAATGAATTGGATGAATTCCGTAGGCAGTCCTATGAGAATGATAAGCTCTACAAAGAACGGACAAAGTAATGGCATGACAAGAAAATACAGCCACAGGACTTTGAAGTAGGACAGCAAGTCCTGTTATTCAATTCCAGATTAACTCTATTCCCTAAAAAGCTCAAATCTCATTGGTCTGGTCCTTTTCGCATTAACTAAGTTTTCCCATTTGGAGCTATTGAATTGGAAGAAGAAAAATTTGGGTGACAATTCAAGGTTAATGGATAGAGAATCAAACACTACCTTAGAGGTGAAGTGGAATGCCAGCACACCTCAATTCAATTGTAAGAAGGATGAAAAGGGAAGTAGCCGAGCTGTCGACTATAAAACAAGCACTAATGGAAGGCAACCCACACTTTTACAAATTTTCATTTCATTTTATAGTTGATAGGATGCTTGAATTTTGTTTTTAATTTTAGCTATGTTTAAATTTTTAGGCCAAGAGGAGCATCAGACTAGAAGATGTAGTTGTAAGACTTTGCCACAAAATTGTCACAGCAAAGACAGCTCTGTAGCAACCCATAAAGAAAAATAATTGCCATGAAATTGCAGCAGCATGAAGTAAGGAGTAGTTCTCTGGCATGCTGATAAATGGAATTGGGGCACGAAGACCACTCTAGATGAAGCTGGGATGGGAAGAAACTAAATGAGCAGTCCTAGTAAAAAAAAAGAGAGAAGAGAGTGGGAAAAAAATAAAAGGTACCCAATACGTCACGAAGCCCCATTTTCCCTCTGCAAACTTCAAAGTGTAACATCCTTAATGTCATTTCTTTTATTCATAAAGGTATATAAATATTTAATGTAAAATCCCTAATTTTGTTTCTTTAAAGATACATAAATATTTAATTAAGGAAATAAAATTTATTAGACAATTTTTAGATATCTAACGAAATATAATCCTTAGAAATTCTTCACCTTATGTGTATGCATAGAAAATGTTTCTAATATTAAGGGAACAATTAAAGAGAGAAAACCTAATAGGAAAAATTAGAAATAACATACTAAAGATAGGCGAAATTCTTTGGTAAGGAAGATAATTTTTTGTGAAATAAGTAAATGTCTTAAAATTTTAAGAAGATTGAATTAGGATAATTTTTCCTAATTCAAGAGTTAGAAATTTCTAAGTTTAACATCTCCACCCATAAATTGGTCTTTCACCTATGGACACCTCATATAAAGTTTTTCCACTTCAAATAAGTTTCTAGCAAGCCCATTGGATAACCTAAGCAAGAAATAAAACATAGACTTGGACTAGGATATAGAAGTTAGACCAATAGCTCAAAAATTATGAAAATGTGACTAAGCCCTCCAAGAAAGGTAGAATTTTATCCAAAGCAAAGGAAATGGGTAGGAATGAGCCCAAATCCAAAAGGAAAAATAAAATAAAATAAATCATGTGAGGAAATAATAGTGTAATAATAATAAAGATTAGCTTACATGGAATTAAGACAAAAATTTAGCAAGTGGTATGATAATACAAGGTATTAGGACAAAACATCTACATCATACACTCATAATTTTAGCAAGTGGTATTATAATACATGGCATTAGGACAAAACATTCCTATCCCACACAAATAATTTCAGCCAAGTAAGGGATATTCAAGGGCTAGAAACTTGCCACTTAGAAAGGCAAACCTATCATACTTGATTAAGCTGAAAGAAAAAGGAAATGAATCCCTAAATCAAATGGACCTTGTCCCTTGTCTTAAGAACATATTATCATAATTTTCAAAATACAAATCTCCTTTTTCTATGCATATCTTGACTAAGGAAGAGGAAGATAAGAACATGAGTTGTTTGTTTTCCAAAAATCAACTAAGTGCATCCTAATTGTGATAAGGTAGACCCATGATCATGAAAGGTGAATTATTTGATAGTCTATTTAAGCAAAACCCACCCTTATAACATTATAATTTCATCCAAGTGAGGGAGAGGAAAAATAGAAGCAAGGTAGAGTGAGGAAAGGAGAGAAAGAGGGGAGAAGAAATGAAGGAATAAAAAAGAGAAGTCTAGAGGACTAAGTACTCAAGGTAAGTTAGCTTAATCAACACTTGAATCCATCTTTCTTCTTCATCCTTGGGGTTCAAAAACTCACCCTCCTTCTCTTATTGAAGTTTCTAGAAGATCTAATGGAAGGGAGGAATCTTGCTACTTCCTTTAAGAGAAAACAAGAAAACGAATTCACTAAGTGAGCTAGAGAGATCCTTAGGTAGGTTTAACAATATTTCTTTTTGAAAAGTTTTGAAATTTGTAACATTTATATGGGATTTTGATCTTAGAACTTTGATGATTGTTCATGGATGTTGCTATATCATGTTACATATTAATCTTGCATGTGATGTATGTTTGAATAGTTAGGTTGGTGTAGATAGTTTTTCATAGGTATGGCTGTGGGTGGCAAAGTTTTGTGCTTCTATTCTTAAAATTCTGGGAAGTATTGGTAAGGAATTAAAATAAATGGTTAACAAAAAAAATGTAGATCTATATATTACGGATTTTTAGACACTTGAATCACTCAATTTGGGGTCCATATGATGTAGATTTGGTCCAATTAGTAAGCAGAGGTCAGAAAATGATTGATCGGGGAAGAATCTGTTAGGAAAGCTTCTGTGTTTGAATTTCTGGGAACATTCTGTAGGGAATTAAAATTACTGGTTAACATAAAAATCATAGATATATGTGTCACAAAATTTTAGCCACTAGAATCACTCAATTTTTAATCCTTATGAGAGCGATATGGACAGATTAGTAAGTAGAGGTCAGAACTTACCCGAGAAAGAATAACCTATCACTTGAGGGAGTAATGTCACCAAGAATCTTTAATATTTTGGCTAAAATATTCAACATAATAGTTTTAAATAATTGTTTATCTTTAAATTGACACCAAGATTACCTAAATTAGAGTTAAACTAAGGGAGTTATGCTCTGATTAGTAAAAGAAGGTCAGATAGGATGAAAACCTACATCAAGAAAATAAAGAAATAAAAGTAATATTTAGAAAAGAAGAAGAATCTTATAAATGAAAATAATAAATGACTAGTATATGCCATAGTCATTGCCATTGCATGAACTTCTTACCATCTTAAGTGTGTAATTTTGACATGAAAATATTTTATAAAGTGATATTTGAAACGATTATGTTCATGGCATGATTACCAATGGTTTTTGATAATAATTAAATTTTGATGTCAGTTTAATGAATATACTTGTTATTGAAATCATATTTTTGGCTATTATTATGAAAAGAAAAGAATTGAGCACAGTCACATGGCAATCCGTGTGGTGCACCAGTAGGGGATGCCCTACCAACAGTTATAATTATGTTATTGAGAAAAGAAAAAGAAAGTGTGTCATATCGGACGGAGCGAGAAAAGTCCGTACCAGAGAGTATAAAATACTCACCTTAACGGAGGTAGCTTGATATGAGAATAAATTGATAGTCATCATATGATATTTTGAAAATAGTTAATCATGCCATACATATCATTACTATACAATTTTCATGTTTATAGATAAAGTGGATTCATGTGACCTAAAGTATTTGATGTAGCTTATACAGATGAACATGACCTGATGAACTATATTATGATTTATTGTTAAACTTACTGGGATTTAATTCTCACTTTTTTTCATATCATGTTCAGAAGATTAACTATGCAGCTATTCTTTATGACACTTATTATTGTTGTACGTTGGATCGAACTCCCCTACCTTGAGCAACTACCGATTATATCGGATATATCTGTAATAGACGTGACTGAGATTCCGGTGGAGGTGCCGCCAACCGCACCAGTATCCCTGGAAGTAGTCTACATGGATGATTAGGGCTAATATGTATATATTAGATTTTTGTATAGATGTTTGTAAATTAATGATGTGTATTTAAACTCAGTATTGTATAAATTAAATAAATGTTATTTTGAGTTAAGTTGTAATGAGGTAATAACTTCATGGAATTTTACAAATATAGAAAAAAATTTGTTACATAAATGGAGTTGTTACACAAAATGCTCATTCACTTCCTCCAAACTATGCAACCTTGTCCCATCGCATTCACCTTCTGATACTCTCTCTTGCAGAAGGTTCATTCTTTACTTCTGCACATTCTTCATCTGCACACCATGCTGAGAGTGAAGACTGTCGCTAAGAAGGCTAGCTAGGCAAAGAGATTTACATTAAAGGAGGCCCAGAAGAGACATGACGAGGAGACGGTTCAGCAGACATTTTGTAGAGAGAAAGGTTTCAACTTTACAAATGCTGATAACGTATGTAATATCCCTAATTTTGTTTCCTTTATTAATAAAGGTACAAAATAAGGAAATAAATAATACATGGCATTAGGACAAAACACCTATATCCTACATTCATAATTTCAACAAGTAGGTAATAATACATAGCATTATGACAAAACATCCTTATCCTACACAAATAATTTCAACCAAGCAAGGGAGACTGGAGGCCTGAAAATTTGTCACCTAGAAAAACAAACCTATCATACTTGAGTGAGACAAAAGATAAAGGAAACGAATCCCTAAATCAAAGGGAACTTGTCCCTTGTCTTAAGAACATTTTATCATGATTTTCAAAATACAAATCTCCTTTTGATATGCATATCTTGACTAAGGGAGAGGAAGACAAGAACATGAGTTGTCTTTCCCCAAAAAATAACCAAGTGCATCATAATTGTGATAAGGTAGACCAATGATTATGAAAGGTGAACCACTTGATAGTTTATTAAAGCAAAACCAACCCTTATAACATTATAATTTTGTCCAAGTGAGGGAGAGGAAAAACATAAGAAAGGTAGAGTGAGGAAAGGAGAGAAAGAGAGGAGAAGAGAGGAAGGAAGGGGGAGGAGAAGTCTAGAGGACTAAGTACTCAAGGTAGGTTAGCTTAATCTCCACTTAAATACATCTTTCCTCTTCATCCATGGGGTTCAAAACTCATGTTCATTCTCTTATTTAAGCTGCCAGAAAAGCTAAGGGAAGGGAGGAATCTTGCTACTTCCTTCAAGAGGAAACAAGAAAAAGAATTCACTAAGTGAGCTAGGGAGATATTTAGGAAGGTTTAACAATATTGCTCTTTGAAAAAAAACTTTGAAATTTGTAACATTTATATAGGATTTTGATCTTAGAACTTTGATGAAATTTACAATATTAGCTACTTTGATGATTGGTCATGGATGTTTCTATATCATGTTACATGTTATCTTACATATGATGGATGTTTTGAACATTTCAGTTGGTGTAGAAAGTTTTGCATAAGTATGGCTATGGGTGGCAAAATTTTAGGATTTTTATGCTGCTATTTTGTATATTTGAATGTGGTGAAAAATTGTTGAAAGATGATTAGATGTAAATTAAGAAGAAAATAGAAGAGGAAGTAATAAAATGATGAACTAAAACCTTATGAAATATTTTGTTAGGAAACTGGATTTCGAACGAACTAGGGAAACTTCTGTTTTTGAAATTTTGGGAAGAAACGATTTAGGATTAAAATAAATGATTAACATGAAACATGTAGATATATTTCTCACGGATTTTCAGCCACTGGAATCACTTAATGTGGAGTCCAGATGAGGGATATTTTGTTAGATTAGTAAGCAGTAGTCAGAAACTAGTTAATCAGGGAAGAATCTATTAGGTAAGCTTTTGTGTTTGAATTGTTGGGCAAGATTTGAGGATAATTAGAGGAAATTGTTAACATAATAAATATAGATATATGTCTCACGAATTTATAGGCTTTGAAATCACTTTATTTGGAGTTTATATGATAGAGATATGACTGATTAAATAGTAAAGGGCAGAATCGGTCTAGAATTCATGTTGGTCAATGTAAGCATTTCTGTTTTCGATTTTTTGAGAATAATTAGTAAGAAATTTGAAGACTTGATAAACATTAAAGTTGTAGATAAGTGTCTTATCTGTATATAGGCTTTGAAATCACCTCAATTAGAGTTTGTATGAGGGAGATATGATTGATTAAGTAAGGAAAGTTCACAGAACACAGCCAGGCCGTGTTCTAGGTTGCTTCAGCAGAGGTAGGCTGTGTTTAGGGCTGTTTTTGAGTTTGTTTGAAGTATTTTCAAACATGGTCGTATCCTAGAACATGACCAGACCATGTTGGGAGTTGGTAAAGTGTATTTTTAACAATTTTCTACCTTAAATGAACTTTATTAACCATAGGGAAATAATAGAAATCAAATTGGAAAAGAATGCCCTATAAAATTTTTAAGAACATGTGTTGAAAATGATATAAGTACGAGGGAAGTAACTAGAGGCCAAGCATAAAGAAAATGAAAAGATTAAAGTAATAATTTAAAAAGAAGAAGAATCTTATAAATGAAAATAATAAATACTAGTATATGCCCTAGCCATTGCCATTGCATGAACTCCTTACCATCTTAAGTGTGTAATTTTGACATGAAAATATTTTATAAAGTGATATTCAAAAATGGTTTTGATCATGACATTATTTTATTTTACCAATGATTTTTGGTAGTGATTATGCTTTGATGATAAATTATGGCATGTGAGTATAATGAACATACTTATTATTGAAATCATATTTTTGGCTATTAATGTGAAAAGAAAAGAGACAAGCACGATCACATGGCAGTCCGTGTGGTGCACCAATAGGGGACTGGTGCGTACTGTCACAGGTACACCCAAATTGATACCTTACCTCAAAACTAACCTATAGTAGTGGGAGTAAGGGACGATCCCACAGAGACTAGTATTACCTTATGTGATTAGAAAAAAGAGGGGATTGATAATTGGAAATTAAGTAAAGTAAACAATAATGAAAATAATTAAGAGAGTAATTAATGAGAAAGGCATTGGTTTTGGTTGATATCCACCGTCAAGGGATTGCATTAATCATTGACAACATAATCAATTTGTAATTGAATATCTATCATTGGGTTTCTGACCCTATTCCTCCTTAAGTGTAGTAAATTAATGAAAATCGCACCAATTAAACCCTAATTAACAAGCAATCCTTTAGCACATCGGTAAAGCATAACTTATTAATCGCATGAAGAATTAGAGAAATTGACAGAGCTAAAAAAATATAAACACATAGGTTATATCTCATTTAGTTAATTATTTATCATAGGTTCAATGATTTATAATAAAAAATCCTCAAACTTATTTGCCTCATGAATCACAGAATTGAAGACTTTGTTCAAAACATAATTCAGCGGTAGATTAAGACAGATAATATACTAGTAGGCCTTCCTAGCAATCATATGAATAATCATTGAGAAGAAGAGCAGATGAATAATCAATACTCAATTCAAATTGAAATAATAAAATCAAATCTATATCTCACAATGTATGAAGATCCCTTGAGGTTTCAATCTACCTCAACCAACTAAAAAGAACTAACCACGCAGGGCATAAGAAAATCTAAAGAAGAATTGAAAAATGTAACTAAGAACTTGGATGAATGATTGAATGAATTCTCTGCTTGCTTTCCTCCCTTTTTATAGATTTACTCCTCCTAATCGAAGTAGGAGTGTTTCTAGGTCAAATCCCAGTCCATCGGGCTTCAATTGGAGTGAAAAAAACCTAAAATTTGCGAATTCAGCAAACAGATGCGGAGGTGAGCGCTGCGGCGCTACGAAAAGCTTCTAACGGGGTCTCATGGTGCTTGAGCTACCTCTGGTGCACTCTAGTTCTAATGTTTGGGTGCTACAGCACTAGGGCTCGGGCACCACGGTGCTCGATGCTTCTGGGCAACAAACGCCGCGGCGCGCTAGGGAGCGTCGCGGCCCTCCAAACCTGCAATGACGCAGCACTGCAGTGCCCAGTCAACTCCAAAATTTGCCAATGTTATAAACACCAAAGTTGTATCTCTATGTCTCTTCTTTCCATAGCCGCTAGAATCACCTTAAGCTGATCAATATTGAAAGCGATATGACAAACTTAGTGACCAAAGGTCAGAATTTATCCTGCTGCACTGTGATTCTGATTTGCAAGCTCTGTAACGCTATGGAATCTCCCAAAGTTGACCTAGTGTTCAACATAAAAGTTGTCGATGATTGTGTTATCTTTTCATAGCCACTTGATTCACTTTTATTGGAGTTCATAAGAGGGAGATATGCTTAAAACAGTATTGAAAGGTCTAGCATCCCTGCAATGTAGCATTTTTCCATGAATTTCTTATCTTTTTCTTCTCTTTTCTTCTTTCTTTGTTCCTACAACACAAAACACAAAACTAAGATAATTCCTAATTATATTTTTCTTAAATCAAACAAAAAGTAAGTTTAAAGGTATTAATATAATGCTTAATTAATATCACATGAAATACCCCCACACTCAACCTTTTGCTTGTTCTCAAGCAAAATAATCCCTAAAGACAAAACAAAAACAACAATCAATAATGTAGTGAGTGTTAGGCTTACCAAAAGTTTTCCTCATAACATAAAAATATACTCTAGAAAAATTTTGGAAGGTCATAATCATGCACAAGATTAACACAAATGCAATCTATTATTTTATCCTTCTGAATCCCTAGTGTGTGTGTGTTTTTGGGTCAATAAATTTTCTTTTACCCGTATGAGTTTATAAATCCCAAAATTTTGATTGTAGATCTCTAAGTAGTTTAGGATTTCCATGAATTTCTTATCTTTTTCTTCTCTTTTCTTCTTTCTTTGTTCCTACAACACAAAACACAAAACTAAGCTAATTCCTAATTATATTTTACTTAAATCAAACAAAAAGTAAGTTTAAAGGTATTAATATCATGCTTAATTAAGATCACATCTGGGACGCCCTACTCGCGGCTATGATTATGCTAATGAGAAAAGAAAGAAAAAGTGTGCCTTGTTGGACGGAGTGAGAAAAGTCTATACCGGAGAGCAGAAAGTACTCACCTTGACCAGAGTAGCTTGATATGAAAATTAGTTAATAGCCATCATATGATATTTTGAAAATAGTTATTCATGCCATACATGTCATTACTATGCAATTTTCAAATGCAAAGATAAAGTGCATTCATGTGACCTAAGATATTTTATATAACTTATACAGATAAACATAACGTGACGAGCATTATTAATGATTATTATGATTTATTGTTAAACCTACTGGATTTAATTCTCACAATATTTTCATATCATATTCAGAAAACCAGTTATGCAGATTTTTCTATGGCTCTAGCTTTTAGTGTACGTTGGATCGAGTTACTGTATGTTGGGTAGATCCTAGAAATTAATAAGGTGTTTGTCATCGAGTTGGCTAAGATTACAGTGAAGGTGCAACTATCCACACCCATATCTCCAGAATTGGTCAACATGGATGAATAAGATGTAGATATTTATATGTTTGATTTTTGTACAGACGTTTTCATTAATAATATGTATGTGAACTCAGAATTGTATCAATTTTAATGGTAGACCTTAAACCTTGAATTATGCTTGGTTAAATTAATCGAATTTTATTATGAGTTAAGTAATTAGAAGTAAATAAGTAATGACTTCATGGGATTTTAAATATATATATATATATGTATATATGTAAAAAAATGGAGTCGTTACATAATTGGTATCGGAGCAGGTCGATCCTAGATTGCTAGTGGGTGGATGATTATTTGAATCAATCTTATAGTGTCTTGAGTATGTTGTGGTTGTGATATATAAGGGATTTGTGATTTCATATAGTAAGAAATTATTAGTGTTTCCTATCTATATGTCGAGATGGTGTTATGACTGTTGTTAAATATTTTTGAAACTAACTATTGGCCTTGATCACCTCAATAACAACATAAATTTGTTTTTGCCACAGTAAGAAATGGCACCACCAAAGAGGAATTTGCCAAACAATATGGAGGAAACCCTGCACAACCTTACCATGGCAATTCGAGACCAAGTCACAACCATCAACTAAATTCTACAAAACCTCCAGAATGCTAATAACCCGAATGGTGAGAATGGTATTAATAACTAGATGGCAGGGAATGATAACGGCATATCCGAGTTCTTAAGGACTAGACCACCTTCTTTTCAAGGCAGCTTTGACCCGATTATAGCTGAAAGTTGGATACAGGAACTAGAGAAAATCTTTGAAGTAATGGGTTGTACTAAGGAGCAGTAAGTTATCTTCGCTGTATATATGTTGAAAGATGAAGCAGAATACTAGTGGGGTGGAGCTAGATAACTTTTAGCACACCAGGGAAGGCATATCACCTGGCAGGTGTTCAAAGATAACTTTTTGGAAAAGTACTTCCCAAGTACTGTACAGGCGGAGAAGGAGATCGAATTTCTCCTACTTAGGTAGGGTAACATGACCGTAGACTAATACATTGCGAGGTTCAAGGAGTTCTCTAAGTTCTCCTCTTACCTATGATTTAACCCTGATGAAGCATGGAAGGTTGTTAAATTCGAAGCGGGATTAAACCTGAAGATAAGGAATGCTGTTGTAGCTATAGAGATTAGGAAATTTGTACCTCTGATAAATAAATGCAAACTCCTGGTAAAAAGCTTGAAGGCAGTGGAGGATGAAAAATAAAGACAAAACTTCTAGAAAAGGAAGAACAAGCCACAAAACTCTGCCAGAAATGTCAGAGGAAAAGGACAAGGTAGTGACAAAAGGCCAATGACTGTAAGTTCCCGATCTTTCCAAAAGAAATTTTCCACAGTCAAGTGTTCTAAGTGCGAATGTATGCAAGATAACCGGCCAAGCTACATGGAATCAGATGTTTGCTTCAATTACGGACAGAAAGGACATTTTGCAAAGAACTGCCCTTAGAATTTGAGGAAGCAATTAGAACAAAGGACTCAAATGAAAGGAAGGATTTTCAACCTGAGTGACCAAGAGGCAACTCAATCCCTTGAAATGATTCAAGGTACATGCTATATCTATGGATTTGCTCTTATGGTGTTGTTTGACTTTAGTGCTAGTCATTCATTTATATCGAAAAAATGTATTAGGGAGCTTCAGTATCCTATTTCTAAAACCCTTTATGAGTTATCTGTAGTAACTCCGACGGGGGAAATGGTCTTAACTTCCTCTGTATGTAAAGACTGTTAGGTCACTATTCAAGAGAAAACTTTTTCTGTAGACCTCGTCTGTCTACCTTTAAAAGGTATTGATATCATTCTTGGGTTAGACTGGATGTCTAAAAATTGGGTCCTACTGAATTGTTGCAACAAAACCATTGAATTTCTACCTCTTACTTCAAAAGAGGAGATGCAGTTATTGATGCTTAATTCCAATCAACTCAATAGGGAGTTAAAGAATGGAGTACTTGGATACATTCTCTTGTATTTATCAAACCTAGAAGTTGAACCGAAGCTTGATGAAATCCTAATAGCCAATGAGTTTCCTAAAATATTTGTATAAGATATTCCAGGCTTACCTCCCAAGAGAGAGATAGAGTTCTCTATTGATCTCCTACCTGGGACAGGACCTATCTATATTGTACCTTATAGAATGGCCTCGAAGGAACTACAGGAACTCAAGAAATAGTTGGAGGAACTGTTAGACAAGCAATTTATTAGAAACAGAAAAACAGGAGGTTGAGACTGTGCATAGATTACAGACAGCTGAATAAGGTGTCTGTCAAAAATAAGTATCCTCTCCCTAGGATAAATGATTTATTAGATCAACTGATGGGAGCCTCCATCTTTTCTAAAATTGACTTGAGATGAGGATACCATCAGATTATGATTAAAGAGGAGGATGTACCAAAAATAGCTTTCAAGACTAGGTATGGGCACTATGAGTTTCTCATAATCCCCTTCGGGTTGACAAATGCACCTACAATTTTCATGGACTACATGAATCGCATTTTTTGACCTTACCTAGATCAATTTGTGGTAGTGTTCATTGATGACATCTTGATATACTCTAAGAGTGAGAAAGAACATGAACAACATCTCCGAATCGTGTTGCAAGTGCTGAAAGAGAAAATGTTGTATGACAAATTGGAGAAGTGTGGATTTTGGTTGACAGAGGTGAAGTTTATCAGACATGTCATCTCTAATAGAAGGGTAGCTGTAGACCCTAGCAAGACGGAAGCAGTGATTCAGTGGGAAAGACTAAAGATGGTTATATAAGTCAAAATTTTCTTGGGTTTGGCAAGATACTACAGAAAGTTTATACAAAAGTTCTCTTGTATAGCCTTGCCATTGACTAAATTGACTAGGAAGGGAAGTCCTTTCAAAAGGACTGATCAATGTGAAGCTAGTTTCTAAGACCTTAAGACAATATTCAATATTCCTTTAGTTTTAATTATTCTAGACCCCACAAGATATTTTGAAGTATATAGTGATGCTTTAAAGAAAAGGTTGAGGTGTGTGCTAATGCAAGATAAGAGAGTAGTTTCCTACGCCTCTCGGCAATTAAGGCCAAATGAGAGAAACTACCCAACCCATGATCTTGAATTAGTGGTGGTAGTGTTTTCCTTAAAGATTTAGCGACACTACTTATACGGAGCAACCTTTGAAGTATATTGTGATCATAAGAGTCTTAAGTACCTTTTTTATCAGAAGGAGTTAAATATGAGGCAACAAAGATGGGTTAAATTCCTCAATGACCATAAGTTTAAGATAAAGTATCATCCAGGAAAGGAAAATGTTGTAGCTGATGTCTTAAGTCGAAAATCTCCACACATAGGTCAGATAATGGTGTATAAGATGCAGATGCTAGAGGAGTTTCAAAATTTAAAGTTGGACACTACTCTTACTCCAAAGAAGCTAATCATTAATGGGTTGAGTATAGAGTGTGACCTTAGAGCCTAGATTAAGAAGCTCAAGATCATGGCCAATACTTAAAGGATCACAAAAGTCAAGGTAATTTTTCTATTTTGGAAGATGGAGTAATCATGTATTAGGGAAGGATTTGTGTCTTTCAAGAACGAGAGTTGAGGACTAAGATCCTGCAAGAAGCACCTTAGAGTAAGTACATAGTCCATCTGTAATAGCCGTAAAATTAATTAAATTTAGATTAAAGGAAATTTGGAATTAAAGAGAAAATTTTGAAAATGGAGATAAGAACCGGTGAAAATAAGTTTATTATTTACATGGATTAAAGAATTACAAAAGAAATATGAGAATTTACGTTTCGTGGCCAAAATGCAATTTCTTAAAAGTTTCGGAGTTAAAATGTAAATAAGAAAAATTTGCAAGGACCTCCCTCTAAAAGTGAAATTTTGCAGAAAGGTTTCTCGGGATATTTTAAGGGCCTCAGCCACTCCGCAAGTTGGTCATTTGCAGACTTTTTCATCTCTCTTCAGAAAAATCTCCACAAAAATCCTCTAACTTCTCTCTAAGATTTCTCCGCCTACGGACCTCACATTTTGACACCACCACCACCAACAGACTCAAGACGAAGAGTTCTTCAAATCTATCCTATTGGTTTATAGAGAATTGGCTAAAAATTGGCCGAAAAATTAAAGGAAATATCAGCCAAAATGGTAACCCCTGAAACTCCTATTTTTAGTTCTCAAACGTAAAAACTAATACCGTAGATCGATCCAGAAGGTACCAAAACCTTTGAATCTCAAATTTCAGGTCAAGATTCCTTTACACGTGCCCCCACACACAGAATCTTCCCCGGAGAGTGAAGCCCACGTGCAGCCTTCCCTGGTGGCGCGTGTACCCGGACCCTGTTGCATTGACTTGCGTTGACCGAGCTCCCGGAGGCCAAATTTCACAAATTCGGAGTTGTTTTTAAGGTTGTTGGGCGTTCTATACACGATTTTGGGGTTTATTTTGCTAAATTCGAATTAGAAACTAGGATTTTATGGGTGTCCAACTTTGTACTTCAAATTGGTGAGTAGATAATTCTTCCTCTGGCTCAGTTTTACTCTTCTTTAACTTTACATTGGTAAATGAGTATGATTACAGGTTATTGATACTTTCATATGTTCTTTCAATGATTTAGAATCTTTGAAACGGTTGAAACATGATATCTAGTTCAAGAAGAGTATGATTTCTGAAATAGATTTTTAAATGCTTTGGATACGTGATTTCTAAATGCCTTTCTCATTATATAGCAAACAAAACATGGTGTGCATATGATATTGATTTATATAATGAAATGTTTGCCTCAGATATAGGCATGTGTTTATAAATTCCCTGATTGGGAAGTTTTCACAGAGGAAATATTCTGAGATTGAAAATGTTATATTATGATAGAACCTCTGATTGATAAATATAGGATAGATGAGAATATGATTTTGTGGAGGAGTCCTATTGGAAACACTATCTGCTAACAGTAGGTTATGTTAGCGCTGGTGCGCACCTTGATTGGCTCAGCTAGCAGGGGAGGTGGTGCTAGCCTCGTGTGAGGGCCAACACACGGGAGATTATATGTGAAGGAGAGTGGAATGCCTCCTATATATGGGCGAGATGCCAGTTATATGAGATGTTATTTGCCTTCCCTTGCTGTGTGCTTGGGAAAAGACCCACATAGAGTCCCTTCGTGTGTCCTCTTGAATGGTAGTTGGGCAAACCTCAGCAAGAGGCTGAGTTTAGGCAAATCCTATACCATCAAAGTACGAAAGGGAATTAGACTCTGATGTGGTGGTTCTGATATGGGATCCTCCAAACATTTTATGAGACATGTTTTGATGCATAACATATTTTGATTAATGATTTTACATTATTGAATACGATTATGAACTTGATATGAGCATTGTTTATATAGTACTGCATATAATTTGAAAGACCTGATTATGATTTTTGAATAGAGAATATTTGAAAATGCGGGTCTCATGTGGATGTACTTCTGAAATGTAATTTTTGAATACTTAATTTTTTATTAGATGAGTACATCCATATGTTGATCTGAGAGGTCTTAGGAAGTATTATCTGCTCACTAAGTTGTAAAACTCACTACACGTGGTTGACATATTTTTTTGATAAAGACCCAGAGTTTGGTCCTACGGCATCTTGATCGACTGGGTGTCGTATTTCAATGGTGAGCCTAAATTGTTTCTGTGCTCTCAGTATGTAAACTTGTAATATATTTATACTCTAGAGTTGCTCTGAACGTCACAAGCAGGATCCTTGTTTCTGCTGTAAACTTGTTATATATATAGACTTGGCATGTATAATTATTAGTTTTGTAAATTTGTAAACGTTTGATAATACTCGGATATGTGATATTGTGAGACTATTTGCAAATGCATAATAATAAAGTTTATCGGATATTAAAGGTATTCGTGTTCCTAAAGTAGGGATGTGACAAGTTAGTATCAGAGCATTAGGTTTCCCTGTGACAATCAGAGCAAAGGATTCTTTAGTAGGACCTTTAATATCGATATGAGCCAGACATATCTATACATCAGGTGCTGCTGAAGGATTCTGTAGGATATCATCTTCAATTCTATTCTAAGTCTATAAAACTCATAGTATAAGGTTGATCGAATTTGATGGTATCTTAAAAAGTGTTTTATTCTGTATAGTAAATGATGCCGCCAAGAACTAGAGCAGTCGCTAGAGAAGAAGCTGTAGATCTTGCACCCGCTACTGAAGAGATTGCACAATCTACAATTCCAGTACAAAGAGGTCGTGGAAGAGGCCGACCTAAAGGAAGAGGTAGAGGTAGAGGTAAAGGACGTGCACGGGGTATAAGAACTCCAAGAAAAGATGAACAAATCCCTGTGTCTGATAGAGTCTCTGAGGAAAGAGTAGAACCTCCTCAGGAGCCATATGATAGGATAACAGATATGATTGCTGGTATACATAGAAGCTTAGAGACATTGGATGGATTTATAGTGGATCAAGGTAGAAGGGATGGCCAGCCACCAGAAAATGCTCCTGAAGTACAAGAACTGAGAAGAATAGCTGAGCAAGAAGACAAGACTACAGGGATTGAGGTGTCATTACCGTAGTTCCTTAAGCTAAAAACTTCGACTTTTTCTGGGTCAGATGTTCGAGAAGACCCACAGATATTCGTTGATGCTATGGAACGAGTCCTTAGAGCTTTAGGGTGTGCCTCTAGAAGATCTGTTAAACTAGTGGCCTTTCAATTATCAGATGTGACCCAAGTTTGGTTTGAAACTCTAGTACTAGGAAGATCTGATAATTTACCCCCAATGGAGTGGGATGAATTTAATGAAGCATTTATGAATCGCTTCTTGCCAATGAGTGAAAGAGACAAGAGGGCTAGAGAATTTGAAGAATTAAGACAGACATCGAATATGACAGTTTTTGAATATGACATCCGTTTTACCCGGTTGTCCAGCTATGCACTATATCTGGTCCTTACTGAAAAAGATAGAATTAAAAGGTTTGTTTTGGGATTGATACATCCATTGTTTAAATCGGTGGGCCCTCAGATGCATCATTTTTCAACTTATTCAGCAGCGGTGGACTGTGCTAGAATGATGGAAACACGAGAACAAGCAGATATTGAAGGTTTAAAAAGAAGAAAAAGAGAGCAAGACAGTAATGTACAGACTAGATATAATCTTACAATCAGTGTATCAAGATTTCAAAATTCACAGCTCTTTACTCAAACAGGAGTTGGTAGTTCTAACCAGCCATCAGTTAACATCAGTAAGCAGAGAATGTTCTAAAGAGATATGAGGCCCCCGAGTCAACAAGACTCAAGATCAATTCCACCATGTCCAAATTGTGGCAGGCCCCATACTAGACAATGTCACAGAGAAACAGGTGCATGTTTTAAGTGTGGACAAATGGGTCATTTGATGAGAAATTGTCCACAATTGTGAAGTTTTAGCCAAGCATCAGTACAACCAGTTTCACCTCCTAAATCTGCTCTAGCGCGACCCTGTAGAGTAGCTTCAGTCTAAGCAAGTAGTGGTGGTACTGGTAGAGGATCAAGAAGTCGAGGCTGAGAACTAGCTCGAGTTTTTGCTTTGACACGACAAGATGCTCTGGCCTCCAATGCAGTTATGACAGGTACATTGTCAGTATGTTCTCATAAAGCATATGTCCTGTTCGATCCTGGTTCTACTCATTCTTATATATCACCATGCTTTGCTAAGAAATTGGATAGAGAACCTACTAGTTTACATTGTTCTTTTATGGTAGCTACTCCAATGGGAGAATTCTTGCTGGTAAATGATGTGTATAGATAGTGTGAGATTTCGATATAAGGCAAGGAAACTATTATAGATTTGATAGTTCTAGATATGATAGACTTTAATGTGATTTTGTGAATGGATTGGTTGGCATCATGCCATGCCATTCTAGACTGTCATCATAAGGTGATTGAGTTTAATGTCCCTGGAGAATCTTCCTTTATGATACAAGGAGATCGTAGTAAGGAGTCTAGTAATTTGATTTCAGCTTTAACAGCTCATAAACTGTTACAAAAAGGATGCCAAGGGTATTTAGCAGTAGTCAAAGATTTTCATATGAAGTATACAAGTTTAGAGTAGGTTCCAGTAGTTAAAGAATTCCACGATGTATTTCCTGAAGAGTTGCCAGGATTACCACCAAACTGAGAGATTGAGTTTGGTATTGATCCTCTCCTCGAAACACAACCAGTATCCATACTTCCTTATAGGATGACACCTGTAGAACTTAAGGAATTGAAGGAGCAACTGCAAGATTTATTGGATAAAGGTTTTATTTGACCTAGCACATCTCCTTGGGGTGCCCATGTCCTCTTTGTGAAGAAAAAGGATGGATCCTTACGTTTATGCAATGATTATAGGCAGTTGAATAAAGTGACGATACGGAACAAATATCCTTTACCCAGAATAGATGATTTGTTTGACCAGTTACAAGGTGCTGAATGTTTTTCAAAAATTGATCTGAGATCTGGTTATCATCAATTAAGGATAAAGAAGGAGGATATCCCGAAAACTGCTTTTAGGACTCGGTATGGACATTACGAGTTCTTAGTAATGCCATTTGGTTTAACAAATGCCCCAGCTGCATTTATGGATTTAATGAATAGGTATTTAAACCTTTCCTGGATCAGTTTATTATTGTATTTATAGATGATATCCTGGTTTATTCAAAGAGTTTAGAGGAGCATGAACGTCATTTAAGAATAGCTTTACAAACCCTAACAGAACACCAGTTATATGCTAAGTTCTCAAAATGTGAATTTTGGCTTAGTAGTGTTACATTCTTAGGGCATATGGTTACCAAAGATGGTATTCAGGTTGATCCCAAAAAAATAAAAACAGTGCAGCAATAGCCACGCCCTACGATAATTATAGAGATTCGTAGTTTTCTTGGGTTAGCAGGCTATTATCGTAGATTTCTTAAAGATTTTTCAAAGATAGCTGCTCCTTTGACAAGGTTGACAAAAAAGGGAATAAAGTTTGACTGGTCAGATGAATGTGAAAGAAGTTTTCAAAAACTCAAAGAATATTTGACTACGGCACTAGTGTTGTCTATTCCTTCAGGTACTGCAGGATATATGATATACTGTGATGCATCGAGAATTGGATTAGGATGTGTGTTGATGCAAAATGGTCGAGTCATTGCATATGCATCTAGACAGCTTAAACTACATGAGCAAAATTATCCGACTCATGACTTGGAAATGGCAACAGTAGTTTTCACTCTTAAGATTTGGAGGCATTATTTGTATGGTGAGACATGCGAGATTTATACAGATCACAAAAGTCTTAAGTATATTATTCAACAAAAGGATCTTAATTTGAGGCAAAGGAGGTAGATGGAACTACTAAAGGACTATGTCTGTACGATTTTGTATCATCCAGGCAAAGCAAATGTAGTCGCTGATTCTCTAAGCAGAAAATCTTTGGGAAGCTTGGCCCATATAGCAGAGGTGTAACGACCATTGTTGGAAGAAATCCATAAGTTAGAAAGTAAGGGGATAAAATTTGAATTAAAGGAAACGGGGATATTTTTGGCTCATGTGTAGCTTCAATCGTAGAGTTTGTTTCACATTGTCTAACATGCCAATAGGTGAAAGCTGAACATCAATGACCTGCAGGGTTACATCAGCAAATAGAAATACCAAAATGAAAGTGGAGAGAATTACTATGGATTTCATTACGGGATTATTAAGGACTCCCAAAGGATATGATTCTATCTAGGTCATTATAGACCACATGATGAAGTCAGCACACTTTCTACCTGTGAAACTACCTATAACGTAGCTCAGTATGCAAGGCTCTACTTAAATGAAATAGTTAGTTTTCATAGAGTTCCTATATCTATTATATCTGATCGAGGGCCGCAATTCACGGCACGATTTTGGAAAGTTTTTCAAAAGGCATTAGGAACAAAGTTGGATTTGAGCACAGCTTTTCATCCCCAAACCAATGGACAGTCTCAGCGTACGATTCGGATTTTAGAAGACATGCTCCGAGCCTGCCTTTTTTATTTTGGTGGAAGTTGGGATATGTACTTGTCTTTGGCTGAATTTGTGTATAATAATAGTTACCAGACTAGTATACAGATGGCTCCATTTAAAGATTTGTATGGTAGACGGTGTAGATCCCCTATTGGATGGTTTGAAGTGGGTGAGGCTAAACTTATAGGGCAAGGTCTTGTACAAGAAGCTTTGAACAAGGTAAAGCTGATTAGAGAAAAGCTGCAGGTTGCTCAAAGTAGACAAAAGGCATATGCTGATAAGAGGCGAAGGGAGTTAAAATTTTCAGAGGGTGAAAAAATGTTCTTGAACGTATTACCCATGAAAGGATTGATGAGATTTGGAAAGAAAGGAAAATTAATCCCTCGGTTTATAGGCCCTTTTGAAATATTGGATAGAATAGGTGCAGTGGCATATCGCATAGCTCTTCCACCAGAACTGAGTGATGTTCATCCAGTATTTCATGTATCTATGTTATGGAAATACTTACCGGATCCTACTCATGTCATTCAACCCCAAGAAATTCAATTGGATACAAATTTAACCTATGAGGAAAATCCAATGTCCGTTGCTGATCGACAAGTGAAAAAGTTGCGGTCAAGAGACATTCCTATGGTTAAGGTGATATGGCAAAACCACTCATCTGAGGAATCTACGTGGAAAAGAGAAGATGACATCCGCGCCAGATATCCGTATTTTTTTGAAGAATGAGGTTAGTATTTATTTGCACCTAAGGTGATGATATTCGGGGACTGAATTTCTTTAAGAGGGGAAGAATGTAATAGCTGTAAAATTAATTAAATTTAGATTAAAGGAAATTTGGAATTAAAGAGAGAATTTTGAAAATGGAGATAAGAACCGGTGAAAATAAGTTTATTATTTACATGGATTAAAGAATTACAAAAGAAATATGAGAATTTACGTTTCGGGGCCAAAATGCAATTTCTTAAAAGTTTCGGGGTTAAAATGTAAATAAGAAAAATTTGCAAAGACCTCCCTCTAAAAGTGAAATTTTGCATAAAGGATCCCCGGGATATTTTAAGGGCCTCAGTCACTCCGCAAGTTGGTCATTTACAAATTTTTTCATCTCTCTTCAGAAAATTCTCCCCAAAAATCCTCTAACTTCTCTCTAAGATTTCTCCGCCTACAGACCTCGGAATTCGACACCACCACCACCAATGGACTCAGGACGAATAGTTCTTCAAATCTATCTAATTCGTTTCTGGAGAATTGGCCAGACAATTAAAGGGAAAATTGGCCAAAACGGTAACCCTCGAAACTCTTATTTTTAGTTCTAAAACGCAAAAATTGACACCATAGATCGATCCAAACGGTACCGAAACCTTTGGATCTCAAATTTCAGGTCCAGATTCCCTTGCACGTGCCCCCACGCACAGAATCTTACCCGGAGAGTGAAGCCCACGCGCAGCCTTCCTTGGTGGCGCCCGTAGCATGTGTACCCGAACCCTATTGCGTTGACCGAGCTCCCGAAGGCTAAATTTCGCAAATCCGGAGTCATTTTCAAGGTTTTCAGACGTTCCAGACTCAATATTGGGGTTTATTTTACTGAATTCAGATAAGAAACTAGGATTTTAAGGGTGTCCAAATTTGTACTTCAAATTGGTGAGTAGATAATTCTTCCTTTGGCTTGTTTTTACTCTTCTTCAACTTTACATTGGTAAATGAGTATGATTACAGGTTATTGGTACTTTCATATGTTCTTTAAATGATTTATAATCTTTGAAACGTTTGAAACATGATATCTAGTTCAAGAAGAGTATGATTTCTGAAATAGATTTTTAAATGCTTTGAATACGTGATTTCTAAATGTATTTCTCATTATATAGCAAAGAAAACATGGTGTGCATATGATATTGATTTATATAATGAAATGTTTGCCTCAGATATAGGCATGTGTTTATAAATTCCCTGATTGGGAAGTTTTCACAGAGGAAATATTCTGAGATTGAAAATTTTATATTATGATAGAACCTCTGATTGATAAATATGAGATAGATGAGAATATGATTTTATGGAGAAGTCCTATTGGAAACACTGTCTGCTAACAGTAAGTTATGTTAGCCCTGGTGCGCACCTTGATTGCCTCAGCTAGCAGGGGAGGTGGTGCTAACCTCGTGTGAGGGGCAACACATAGGAGATTATATGTGAAGGAGAGTGGAATGCCTCCTATATATGGGCGAGATGCCAGTTATATGATGGCGAGATGCCAGTTATATGAGATGTTATTTGCCTTACCTTACTGTGTGCTTGGGAAAAGACCCACATAGAGTCCCTTCGCGTGTTCTCTTGAATGGTAGTAGGGCAAACCTCAGCAAGAGGCTTAGTTTAGGCAAATACTATATCACCAAAGTACGGAAGGGGATTAGACTCTGATGTGGTGGTTCTGATATGGGATCCTCCGAACATTTTGTGAGACATGTTTTGATGCATAATGATGCGTATTTTTGCAAGTGCACGAATCATTTAGGTAATAAAGTGTACAAAAGTACGAATACCAAAGTACGGAAGGGGATTAGACTCTGATGTGGTGGTTCTGATATGGGATCCTCCGAACATTTTATGAGACATGTTTTGATGCATAATGATGCGTATTTTCGCAAGTGCACGAATCATTCAGGTAATAAAGTGTACAAAAGTACGAATATCAAACCCACAAGGAATGGCGTTACTAAGTACCGAAATTGACTAATCCTAATTTTATTTGAAAACCAAATTGTTGAAATTGTTTAAGAGGCAAATTAACTTATAAATAAATGCAAAGAACACAATTGAATGTTGTTCACAAATGATTAAAAATTCTAAGGCATTTGATTTCGCTGAATCAATTCAATCCGATTTCAAGTCATGTTATATGAGAATCAAAGCTAAAAGTGATGGCTGAAAAACCCAAACTTATCTAATACTCTCTCTCGAGTTATATTAGAATTACTTATCTATGATAACCAACTATATTTCTATGAAGATTTAATCACAAACAAGCACATTATGATTTATGGAATTTCTAGAATAACCACATACATCATGCATTAGGTCTCACACTCGCATTT
The DNA here is from genome assembly GCA_037074535.1 of Gleditsia sinensis. Taxonomy (NCBI): domain Eukaryota; kingdom Viridiplantae; phylum Streptophyta; class Magnoliopsida; order Fabales; family Fabaceae; genus Gleditsia; species Gleditsia sinensis. Next base: position 30,303,622 of record CM073463.1, read on the forward strand.
AACATATGGTATTGATTACAAAAAGCATTCATTACACATCTTGTCTCGCTCTCAATATAATGCAACAAATCATCTAAATCTTGGCTAGAAATTTAGAAGCATTAAGCATGGAAATAAATACTCAACTTGAAGACAATGAACTCATATAACCATAACAAAAGAAATTAGATTTTCTTGATTCAACTACATCATAGCCTTAGCAAAAATGAATTAGTTCATAATGGAAATAAGAACAACTATTATCTCAACTGAATATATGAATACAAAATCGGAATAAACTGCAGAAAATGAAAGCTAAGGAGAAGAGATGAAGAACTCTTGGAGATGAACACTTGGCAGAAATAATGGTGATAATCCTTCAAGTTTCTCCAAACTTTCTCTCCAAAATGGCTTCCTCTCCTCCAAAAACGCCTCTACCCTGTCTTCTCCGCCGTCCCCTCTTTCTCTAACTTATGGTATATATAGATCTAGGGTTTTGGGGGCAATTTTGGAACAAAACGACCAAAAAAATGTGTTTTCGGACAAAACTCGCCGACGGCTCAATTATTCTCGCCGTGGCAAGATTTCTGAAAAGTTGGATATCAGGTTCTTGCCAGTAGCTAAATAATCTCGCCGACGGCTAGTTTTGAATCTGTCAAAACTCGCGCTCTCGGGAAAATTTCGCTGCAGCATTCTCGCCGGCGGCGGGAATTCTAAATTTTGAAACTCTCTTTTCCTGATTCTCACTCAATCCCAGTCATTGAAATTTGTCCCAAACTTCTCCAAAATTATGATTTTTACTTGAAATTGCACTTTAAACACGAAATACCCGTGAAATGACATTTGTGGATTAAATAATCTAATAAATGAAATTTTCACACAAATATCAGCATTTAAATCATAAAAAAAATGCAATAATTTGACTCTTATCAACACCCCCCAACCAGCTTCTTGCTAGTCTCTAGCAAGAAAAGCGATCTATGAATAAATTCAAAGGAGACATTAAAAGAACAATTCAGAGAAAATTTATTCTATTTACAAAATTACATTAAGCCTATGCAATAAGCCTTTAAACCCCTAGGCGGCCCTAGTAGGACGAGTTGTAGTCTCGTGAGGGCTTCCAGTGATGATACTCATAAATATCTTACCTAAAACTATCCTAACTCAAATCAATAAAATCACACAACAATTATTTTGCACAAATGTCTCAAAAATTATAAATAACACACAACACATAGAATAATTAAATGTCACCTAAGCTTTAAGAAATCTCAAATGCCAATTTCACTTTTGTTTTTGACTCTAAAACATCCATCAAACCACAAACCAATAGCCATAATGCCTGGATAATATTATGCACAACATCCACAAACAAAAAGGAGAAATCTCAAACTCCATAGGCTCACTTTTTAAATCTCTCCACTAATGAAAGAAAAATACACCACTTTGGATCAATAGGACTTTATGAGGCTTGTAATGTTAGGCTTAGGTATTTGGTTAAGAAAGAACGAGAAGTGTCAAAATACAAATAAGAGAACTTATTAGATCCAAATTGTTTCTTCCGATCATATCCCATTTTTCCAAAGATCAACAAAATTCTTCCTCAATCTTTCTCCTCAGTACATCCATCACTAACACTCTTTTATTTACTAGAATGTGAAGGCTCTCTTTTTTTTTTGTTTTTTTTTAAGAGAGATAACCCCCAACCAATTTCTTCCAATATATGTGGAAGATATATATATATATATATATATATATATATATATATATATATATATATATATATATATATTCCATCCGTACTCCAATTGCTCTTGAAAAGTTTGTGTTCAAAATTAAGTGCTCTTAACAAATAAGGTAGGAATTATATATATATATATATATATATATATATATATATATATATATATTGGCTAAATAAAAGGTGGGATATAGAAGGGAAAAAGAAAGAAAAATAAAGCTAACAATATATTTAAATAGGCTCAAAGAGATAATTAGTGATATAAGGATAACAAGGTAGGCTAAAAATAGCACAATCGATCCAAAAATGGCCTACATCATATCTTAAACAGTGCAATTCCAAATTATTTTGCCTCAAGAGGTTTTCAAATGAGTTCTAGAGTTTGTTGAGATCACAAAAATGTCCATGGAAAATTCGCACATAAGACTTCTCTAAGCATTTAGACTAATCAACCAAGTCATACCACATACCAAAAGAGTCGTCAACTAAGTAAAATCAACATTTAAAATTATCTTTAAACCGAAGCAAAATTTAATGTCTTCTAAAAGCTACGTGTTATCACAATCACACTATTATCATCAACGTGAAAATTAAAACAAGTAAAATGCAAATGAGACAAAAAATAAAAAATAAAAATAAGACAATAAAAGAAATTAAATCGGAATGCAGAAAAATAAATGGAAAATCAAAATTAAACACTCAAACAAAACTACTAAAAATGAAACTAAGAAAAATTTACCATTTATCGCACCCCCAACAAAAACCTTACATTGTCCTCAATGTAAGAAAGAAAAACTGCAAATGGCCATCGACATCACAAAGAGAAAGAGAGCTAGTTGCACCATCACAGTCATAGTAATTCGTTAAATCATGGGGTTAATAATAAAAGAAAGTCAATCATAAAGCAACAAAACGAAAAAGGTGACAAAAAGTAAAACACTCAACAAAAGTCCACAAGATGAATATAAAAAACTAAACAGAAAATATGAAAATCAATACAAACCTTTGTCTTGTGCTTATCATGCCAAACCTTTGTCTTGTCCTTGTATATTCGGGCATTCTCATAAGCATCATTCCTCATTTCATCCATCTCATTCAATTGCAACATCCTCTTTTCACCTGCTGCCTTAAGATCAAAATTCAAAATTTTAATTGCCCAATATGCCCGATGTTCCAATTCAACTGGAAGGTGACAAGCTTTTCCATACACCAATCGGTATGGAGACATGCCAATAGGTGTCTTGAAAGCTGTCCTATAGGCCTAAAGTGCATCATCTAATTTCCTTGACCAATCCTTGCGTGAGTTATTTACGATCTTTTCAAGGATCCGCTTCAACTCTCGGTTTGACACTTCAACTTGTCCACTAGTTTGAGGATGGTAAGGTGTTGCTATCTGGTGTGTTACTCCATACTTTTGTAGCAAAGTTTCAAATTGGTTATTGCAAAAATGCTTACCTCCATAACTTATAATTGCTTTAGGTGTGCCAAATCTGGAAAATATGTTCTTCTTAAGGAAATTGATCACAACCCTAGTATCATTGGTAGGCAAGGCAACTGCTTCCACCCATTTAGAGACATAATCTACACCAACAAGAATGTATTTATTAGAATGAGATGAAGGAAAAGGCCCCATAAAATTAATACCCCAAACATCAAATAAATCAATTATCAAAATATTATTTAAGGGCATTTCATGTCTCCATGAAATATTGCCGCTCCTTTGGAAATCATCACACATTGAAACAAACTTGAAAGAATCTTTAAACAATGAAGGCCAATAGAATCTAGATTGCAAAAATTTTGCTGTAGTTTTTGTTCCACCAAAATGTCCTCCAACTTCCTTCAAATGGCAATGACGAAGAATGCTTTCCATTTCTTCATCCGGCACACATCTTTTAATGATTTGATCTGCACAATGTTTATACAAGTAAGGTTCATCCCAAAAATAATGTTTCAAATCAAAAAAGAATTTCTTCCTTTGTTGATAAGACATGTCAGGAGGTAAAATTTTCTTGATCAAATAGTTTACATAATCAGCAAACCATGGAGCCGTTTGAATAACTAGCAATTGCTCATCAGGAAATGTTTCATTAATTTGTTCTTCAACCTTAAGGTAATCTTCCTCCAACCTGGACAAATGGTTAGCAACCAAATTTTCGGTCCCCTTTTTGTCTCGGATTTCTAAGTCAAATTCTTGCAAGAGAAGAATCCATCTTAGTAATCGCAGTTTGGCATCTTTCTTGGCTAGTAAATACTTAAGAGCAGAATGATCAGTATAAACAATGATTTTAGAACCAATTAAATATGATCTAAACTTATCAAATGCAAACACTACTGCCAAAAGCTTTTTCTCAGTTGTTGCATAATTAAGTTGTGCATCTGTCAATGTCTTGCTTGCATAATAAATCACATGCAATAACTTATTCTTCCTTTGACCCAAAACAACACCTATAGCATAATCACTAGCATCACACATTACCTCAAATGGAAGACTCCAATCCAGTGCACAAATAATAGGGGCAGACGTGATCTTTTCCTTTAAAAGGTTAAAAGCCTTTGCACAGTCCACTTTTATTCCCTTTGCTGAAATCCGATGGCCAAGAACAATTCCTTCTTGAACCATGAAGTGACATTTCTCCCAATTTAGCACTAAATTTGTGTCTTTACAACGCTGCAAGACTAAAGAGAGATTATGCAAGCAATTATCAAAAGAATGGCCAAAAATAGAAAAATCATCCATAAAAACCTCAATAAACTTTTCGACCATATCAGAGAAAATCGCTATCATGCATCTTTGGAAAGATGCAAGTGCATTACATAAACCGAATGGCATCCTTCTGTATGCAAAAATACCATAAGGGCATGTAAATGTTGTCTTATCTTGATCCTCTGGTGCAATTGCAATTTGGTTGTAGCCCGAATATCCATCTAGAAAACAATAATAAGCATGTCCAGCCAATCTTTCCAACATCTGATCAATAAATGGAAAAGGAAAATTATCTTTTCGGGTGGTGTCGTTCAACTTTCGGTAATCAATACACACTCTCCACCCAGTCACTGTCCTTATTGGAATGAGCTCATTGTTTTCATTTTCTACAACTGTGATTCCTCCTTTCTTTGGTACACAATGAATTGGGCTTACCCAAGCACTATCTGAAATCAGATAAATTACCCTAGCATCCAAAAGCTTAATCACCTCAGCCTTGACCACTTCTTGCATTGTTGGGTTTAAGCGCCTTTGTGGCTGAATTGTGGGCTTATAATCGTCATTCATCAAGATTTTATGCATGCAAACAGAGTTGTTAATCCCTTTGATGTCTGCCATTGTCCATCCAATTGCTGCTTTGTGAGTCCGAAGAACTCCTAATAGCTTGTTTTCCTCTTCATCATTCAAAGAATTGTTAATAATAACAGGAAAAGATTTAGAGTCTTTAAGATATGCATACCTTAGATGGGATGGCAGTGGCTTTAGCTCAATCTTGTTGTCTTCCTTCTTTACCACTAGGTTGGAGTTTCATTTGTTCCCAACTCCTTGAATGTTTCATCACTGAACAAATATTCATTAAGTGCTGCCAGTAATTTTGAACATTGTCTCACTCCTTCATCTTCCTCCACAATTGTTGCAGATTTCACAAGGCAAGCTTCTAGTGGTAGTAATGGAGTTCTCTCCTCAAAAGTTTTCGAGATTAACCTGTCAAGAGTGTTAATTTGAAAACAAGAATGTACCTCACTCAGAAATTTCATTGCTTCAAAAACATCAAAAGTCACTTGTTCATCTTGCAACCTTAGAATAAGTTTTCCTTACTGAACATCAATCAATGTTCTTCCAGTTGCAAGGAATGGTCTCCCCAATATCAACGGTATCTCTCTATCTTCCTCCATGTCAAGCACCACAAAATCTGCAGCAAAAATAAATTTGTCAACCTTAATTAAAACATCCTCCATTACCCCTCGAGGATATTTCACCGATCGATCCGCTAATTGTAGAGAAATTGAAGTAGGCTTCACTTCTCCCAAGCCTAGTTTCCTGAAAACAGAAAGTGGCATCAAATTAATGCTTGCTCCTAAAGCACATAGGAATTTATCAAAATTGAAACTTCCTATAGTACAAGGTATAGTAAAACTCCCTGGGTCTTTCAATTTCTGAGGTAGTTTTCTTTGAAGAACTGCACTGCACTCCTCATTTAGCATGACAGTTTCATAATCTCCCATCTTCCTCTTTTTTTAATAGAATTTCCTTCATGAATTTTGCATACTTGGACATTTGTTCCAACATCTCTACAAAAGGAATATTAATATGAAATTTCTTAAAAATTTCCAGAAATTTACCAAATTGATTATCAAGCTTTTTCTTATTCAATCTTTGAGGATATGGGATGGGAGGCTCATATTTTTCATTTGGGGAAGGTTGAACATCCTGGGATGTTGATGGCTTTTCTTTAGATTCTTCCATCTTTTTCTCCGATTTCCTCTGCCATTCAAGTTCTTTACCACTTCTTAATGTGATATCCTTTGCATGCTCTTTGGGATTTATTGTGTCACTTGGCAACGATCCTTGAGACCTTTTTGTAATCTGCTTTGAAAGCTGCCCCAGTTAGTTTTGGATGTCCCTGTTGATTGCCTCTTGATTTCTGAAATTTGTTCTTGACTCCTCAATGAACTTCCCTAAAATTCCTTCCAAATCTGTTTGTTTCTTCTCTTGGGGTTGGTAGGAAGATCATGACGGTTTGAATCCCCCATGGTTATTTCCCCATGACAAATTTGGATGATTCCTTCGACCTGGATTGTAGGTGTTCGAATAAGGGTTATGTTAAGGTCTTTGGAAATTTGAAACATAATTGGCTTGCTCAGCATTTGGTGAAGCAAATGGATTTCCAACTTGGCACTTGATACTAGCATGATTTCCACCACATAAATCACATTCTGCAGTTGGTTTGGATTCGAACTTGGATGACAAAGAATCCATCTTTCTTGAAAGAGCAGCAACTTGAGCCGACAAAGCATTCACTGAATCAATTTCATGCACTCCTGCTGGTCTTTTTGCAGTTATCCGCTCTGAATGCCACTGATTGTTATTTTCTGCCATAATCTCTAACAACTCATGAGCATCCTCCAGTGTTTTTCCCATTAAAGACCCTCCAGTTGTAGCATCAATCATTGCCCGATAGTTTGAAACCAACCCATTATAAAATGTAGAGACTTGCAGCCAAATCGGTATACCATGATGTGGGCACTTCCTCAACATTTCTTTGAATCTCTCCCAAGCTTCATACAATGATTCTTGGTCATACTGTGTAAAAGATGTGATTTCATTCCGCAATTTTGCTGTCTTAGCAGGAGGAAAGAACTTGGACAAGAACTTCTGAACCAACTCATTCCATGTTGTAATTGATCCCGGTGGTAATGAGTTTAGCCACTCCTTGGCTTTATCCCGAAGTGAAAAAGGAAAAACCCTTAATCTTACGGCATCTTCAGACACACCATTTATCTTGTAAAGATCACACACCTCTAGAAAGTAAGCAATATGTGCATTTGGATCATCCTTTGACATTCCCCCAAACTGATTTGATTGAACCATTTGGATAAAGGATGGTTTTATCTCAAAGTTATTGGCTTGAACAGTTGGCCTCCGTATACCCGAAGTGGTCCCAGCAACATTAGGCGCAGCATAATCCCTCAAAGCTCTACGATTTCCACCTCCCTCGACAAATTGTGGATCCATGGCTGGTTGTCTATTAGGAGCTGAGGTTGAACGCATTCTCTCTCAGTTTAGACGCCTATATGTTCGATCAATCTCCGAATCAAATGGAAGAAGGTTAAGGCTTCTTGCACGTCGCATACAAAAATCCTACAACCTGAAAATCAACAAGCACTCAAACAACACAAAGTTACCCTTCTTTTATGATAAATAAAATAAAAGAGCAAAATAAACAAACTGAAAAATTTGCAAGAAATAACTAAAATAAATAATGCAAACAAGCAGCAACAACTCTAAATAAACAAATGTTTAACACAACTCAACAAACTCAATTTAAAAAAAAAATGAAACAATGATAAAGCAAATTAACTTCAAATTAAAACTAAGATTAGGTAGTATCGATATTAATAAAATCCAACCATTCCCCAGCAACGGCATCAAAAACTTAATGCGTATTTTCGCAAGTGCACGAATCATTCAAGTAATAAAGTGTACAAAAGTACGGATATCGAACCCACAAGGAATGGCGTTACTAAGTACTGAAATTGACTAATCCTAATTTTATTTGAAAACCAAATTGTTGAAATTGTTTAAGAGGCAAATTAACTTATAAATAAATGCAAAGAACATAATTGAATGTTGTTCACAAATGATTAAAAATGCTAAGGCATTTGATTTCGCTAAATCAATTCAATCTGATTTCAAGTCATGTTATATGAGAATCAAAGCTAAAAGTGATGGTTGAAAAACCCAAACTTATCTAATACTCTCTCTCAAGTTATATTAGAATTACTTATCTATGATAACCAACTATATTTCTATGAAGATTTAATCACAAACAAGTACATTATGATTTATGGAATTTCTAGAATAACCACATACATCATGCATTAGGTCTCACACTCGCATTCAACATATGCTATTTATCACAAGAAGCATTTATTACACATCTCCTCTCAGTTTCAATATAATGCAACAAATCATCTAAATCTTGGCCAGAAATTTAGAAGCATTAAGCATGGAAATAAATACTCAACTTGAAGACAATGAACTCATATAACCATAACAAAAGAAATCAGATTTTCTTGATTCAACTACATCATAGCCTTAGCAAAAATGAATTAGTTCATAATGGAAAAAAGAACAATTATTATCTCAACTGAATACATGAATACAAAATCAGAATAAACTACAGAAAATGAAACCTAAGGAGAAGAGATGAAGAACTCTTGGAGATGAACACTTGGCAACAACAATGGTGATAATCCTTCAAGTTTCTCCAAGCTTTCTCTCCAAAATGGATTCCTCTCCTCCAAAAACGCCTCTGCCCAGTCTTCTCTGCCGTCCCCTCTTTCTCTAACTTATGGTATATACAGATCTAGGGTTTTGGGGGCAATTTTGGAACAAAACGACCAAAAAAATGTGTTTTCAGACGAAACTCGCCGGCGGCGCAATTATTCTCGCCGCGGTGAGATTTTTGGGAAAAAAAAATGTTGGATATCAGGTTCTCGTCGGTGGCGAGATGCATTTGGCCAGCGGCTAAATAATCTCGTCGGCGGTGAGTTTTCAATCTGTCAAAACTCGCGCTCCCGGAAAAATTTTGCTGCAGCATTCTCGCCGGCGGCGAGAATTCTAAATCTTGAAACTCTCTTTTCTTGATTCTCACTCAATCCCGGTCATTGAAATTTGTCCCAAACTTCTCCAAAATTATGATTTTTACCTGAAATTGCATTTTAAACATGAAATACCCGTGAAATGACATTTGTGGATTAAATAATCAAATAAATGAAATTTTCACACAAATATCAACATTTAAATCATAACAAAAATGCAATAATTTGACTCTTATAACATAACATATTTTGATTAATGATTTTACAGTATTGAATACGATTATGAACTTGATATGAGCATTGTTTATATAGTACCGCATATAATTTGAAAGACCTGATTATGATTTTTGAACAGAGAATATTTGAAAATACGAGTCTCATGTCGATGTACTTCTGAAATGTAATTTTTGAATACTTAATTTTTTATTAGATGAGTACATCCATATGTTGATCTGAGAGGTCTTAGGAGGTATCATCTGCTCATTGAGTTGTAAAATTTACTACACGTGGTTGACATATTTTTTAGATAAAGACCCAGAGTCTGGTCCTGCGGCATCTTGATCGATTGGGTGTCGTATTTCAGTGGTGAGCCTAAATTGTTTCTGTGCTCTCAGTATGTAAACTTGTAATATATTTGTACTCTAGAGTTGCTCTGAACATCACAGGTAGGATCCTTGTTTCTACTATAAACTTGTTATATATATAGACTTGGCATGTATAATTATTAGTTTTGTAAATTTGTAAACATTTGATAATACTCGGATATGTGATATTGTGAGACTATTTGCAAATGCATAATAATAATTTTTATCAGATATTAGAGGTATTCACGTTCCTAAAGTAGGGATGTGACACCATCTTGGATCCACAAAAATGTATCAAGAATTAGAAAAGATGTACTAGTGGCCAAGGATGAAAAAATACATTGTTGAGTTTGTGGCAAAATGTTTAATTTGTCAGAAGTTGAAAGTGGAGCATCAAAAGCCAGCAGCATTTTTACACCCTCTTGAGATCCCTAAATGGAAATGGGACAATATTTCGATGGACTTTGTTGTGGGCTTACCTAAGACTTTAGTTGGACATGACTCTATTTGGTTAATAGTAGACAGATTAACCAAATATGCTCACTTTCTGCACATAAAGATTAACTATTCACTAGAAAAATTGATCTAGTTATACGTCTAGAAAATAGTTAGACTACATGGAATTCCCTTAAATATTCTTTCTGATAGAGATCCAAGGTTCACATCGAGATTTTGAAAGGCATTACAGGAAGCTTTTGGAACCCAGTTGTAGCTCAGTACTGCCTACCATCTTGAGACTGACGGGCAGATAGTACGGACCATTCAAATCCTAGAAGATATGTTGAGGGCCTGTGTGATAGAGCAAGGTAAAAGATGTGATAAGTACATACCTTTAGTGGAGTTTGCTTATAATAATAGCTATCACTCTAGTATTAAGATGGGCCCCTACAAAGCTTTATATGGTAGGAAGTGCTGATCTCCACTTTATTGGTTTGAGGTAGGAGAAAAGAACTTACTTGGTCCTAATCTAGTTCAACAAACCACTAAGCAAATCAGCATTATACGAGACAAAATACTTACAGCTCAGAGTCGGTAAAATAGTTACTATGATAAGAGACATAGACCTCTGTAGTTTGAGGAAGGAGACCATGTAATTCTGAAACTTTCACTACTAGAAAAAGGAGATTTAGAGACGGAAATTAGAGACGTAATAATTTCCGTCTCTAACAGAGACGGAAATAGAGACAAATTTGGGAAGTTAGAGACGGATGGCAAGTTTTGTAATTTAGAGACAAAAAATTTCCGTCTCTAAAATTCCGTCTCCAATTCCATCTCTAAACTCAGTGAGAGAGAGAATTTGAGACATAAATTATTCTGTCTCTGAATTTATAGATCAAATATTCTGTCTCTGACTTCAGAGAGGAATAGAGACGGAATATTCTGTCTCTAAATTCGTAAACAGTGGAAAAAAATTTGAGACGGATTTAGAGATGGAATTTCAGAGACGGAATATTTTTCGTCTCCAATTTCGTCTCTAATCTATAAATTGTGTATATAAATTTTTTATTTCTCATTTTATATCTAATTTTCGAAATAATATTTAAATTATTAGTAAAATTAGCTAGAATTTAGATAATTTTTGAAAAAATTAAAGTCCTGTTTAATTTGTAGAAATAAATTGATGAAATGGAAATCAAAATTCTCTTACATTAATTTATTTTGTTTGTTTTATATAGTTGATTATAATTTTTATTTCCACGATATACATATTCTCTTCTATGAAGATGATTTTATCTTAAAAAACTTCTAAAAAAAGAACAAGTGAAATGAAATATAAAAAGAGGTTAAAAGATATAAATGATGAATAGATATATTTTATTTTACAAATTTTTCATATTTACTTTCATTTTACATTTTTCAAAATTGATGAGTAGATATATTTTATTAATATTATAAAAAATGATTGAATAATTTTAAAAAGAAATAAACATTTATGAAGAATAAAGACATGTCTTCGAAATAAATATATGTACGCTTAATTTTGAATATAATATAATTTTGGTCACTGATTATGTAGTATATAGTATGTTTGTATATGTGTATATATGTATGTATCTATACATACATACATACATACAGATATATATAAATTGTGTATATAAATTTTTTATCTCTCATTTTATATCTAATTTTTGAAATTATATTTAAATTATTAATAAAATTAGCTAGAATTTAGATAATTTTTGAAAAAATTTAAATCCCGTTTAATTTGTAGAAATAAGTTGATGGAATGGAAATAAATATTTCCTTACATTAATTTATTATTTTTGGTTGATATAATTGACTATCATTTTTATTCCCACGATGTACAGATTTTTTTCTATATAGAAGATGATTTTATCGTAAAAAACTTATAAAAAAGAAAAAAGTGAAATGAAATAAAAAAAAAGTTAAAAGAGATAACTGATGAGTAGATATATTTTATTGTAGGAATTTTTCATAATTACTTTCATTTAACAGTTTTAAGAATTGATGAATATATATATTTTATTCATATTATGAGAAATAATTTAATAATTTCAAAAAGAAATAAGCATTTATGAAAAATAAAGATATGTCTTCCCAATAAATATATGTAGGCTTAATTTTGTATGTAATATAATTTTGATATATATATATATATATTTGTGTGTGTGTATAGGTGTTTATTATTAGAAAATAAAAAATATGAAGTTAAAAGAGGTAAATGAAATTTTCTATGAAATATAAGTGTGTTTTAAATCATATTTTTTATATTTTATGTCATAGAATACTATTAAGAAATTATAGAAATATTATTTTCTCTGTAATTACCATAGGAGAAGAAATTTTTATTTAAGAAAAAAAAAGCTCACGCTAGAATTTTTTTTAGTCTTATTTTTAAATAGAAAATAAATTTATAAATAAACAATTTTTTTAAAAAAATTTGGATTATTTTCTTTTTGAATTTATTGTAATATATTCTTAAATTTTAATATTTTGAACAAATTATTTAAGAAATTATATTCTTTAAAAATTAAAAAGAAAATAAACTTAAGAAATATAAAGATTTGTTAAAAATATGAATTTTTCATTTAAATGTATAAAAGGTCATTTAAAATATTTATTTTATAAAATTAAATTAAAAAATTTATTAAAAATAAAGTTAAAAATAAATAAGTGAAAATACTTCAAAATACAGCAAAAAAGACATATTTTCCTGATAAATATATGTACGCTTAATTTTCACTACTAGAAGAAGTTTATTTAAAGACAGAAATTAGAGACGGAAAATTTCCATCTTTAAAACTTCTGTCTCTAATTCCATCTCTATATGTTAGAGATGGAAGTCATTTGTCTCTAATTCTCAAATTAAGATGATTAAATATTTATCATAATTAAAATTTTTAAATTCAATAAGTAGTTCAATAATTTTTTAACTTAAATGATTTATAAAAATTAAAACTAATTTTAACAATAAAATGATATTCAAATTAAGATAATTAAATAATATTAAAAAATATATTAAAAATAAATTTTTTAAAATATCAAAATGTTTAAAAATATAGCCAAAGGTTGCATTTTGAAGCTCATGCCCGTATCCTTGCAAGGAACGCAGTATGTGAACCATAAAAAAAATATCTTCAGGCAGATATATCAATCTATCTTTAAAAATATTGAAAATACCTTTTAAAAAATTTTTTTTGCCTTGTTCTAAAAAATATTTTCAAGAAACATATTTTTCTTAAACTTTATTAAATGCATTTTTAATCATAGTATTTTATTTTTATAAAAGTAGAATTAAAAAATAAAAAATACCTTTTATATTTAATTATTTTTATAAATATTATTTAACTCATTAAGTTTCATCCGGCCCAAGTCCACGCAGTATGTGAAACCCAATTTGTTTCCTTGCCCGTGAAACCCAAAAAAGCTTCCTTACCCGGTTACCCTGATTTGCTTTCCTCATTCATTTCACACACCCACATTCATTTATTCGGTCTTCGCCTCCTTCGTCATGTGCCCTAGCTAGTTGTGCCCTAGCCAGTTGCTGTGCTCTTCGCCGTTACTGCCTGTTGCTGCTGCAAATCTCACTGAAAAAATTGGATCAAAAGGCAGAAGTTGGCATTTTTGTGGGGTATAGTAGAAACTCCAAAGGTTAGAAAATACATAATTTGAAGACAAAGAAGATTCTTGTTAGTAGAAATCTAAAGTTTGATGAGTTCTATATTTGAACCATTGGGCCAGGCACAGATTAAGTTAAGCCCGAGTAAACTTAGGTACCTTAGATGTAGGCCTTTCGGTGAGTCAATCAACCTAAAAATCTAATGGACTAGGTCTTGGTCTAGATTGTGTATCACCATCAAGTCCCCCTTATGTACTTAAGGACTAGGCTACTGTTCAAGGTTGCCCTTTACTTATAGAGAATATCATTCTTATTCTATTGCATGTAAACCATGTATTTTGTGTTGAAAAATATGCTTTGAATGGGTATTAATTTTGGATATAATGGTTGGAATATTACTATTCTGGCCAAGATTTAAATGATGTATGCTTGTATGAGGATGAAGAATTAAGAAATGGAGGTTTGTTAACCAAAAAATTGATTTCTATTCACATTATGCCTTCGATGTTGGTATTGGTTCAATATGTTATTATAATCTGTGCTATATTGAATTAAGATGTTTGTTTTGATTCATGTATGCCTAAAAACAGGATGGAAGTTCCTGAACATCGTAAGTGGATGGATAATAGGGTGGGTCCTGATAAGAGAACAGTTACAGATGAGTTTATGGCAGGAGTTGTTGAGTTTATAGAGTTTGCTTGTAGTCAGGATCATTTTAAAAGTGTAGGAAAGTTAAGGTGTCCTTATAAAAAATGCAAATGTTAGAAGTATTGTTCAGTTGATGAAGTGAAAACCCACCTTTGTATGAAGGGATTTATGAGTAACTATTATTATTGGACCAACCATGATGAACCAAGACCTCTTTTTCCACCAATGGTTTCAAGAAACTCATATTATGGAAGTAGTGACTTTCAGGCATGTTTTAATGATAAGGAACAGATGGTAATGGATGCTGCTGGACCATCTATTGGTAATTATACAGAGCAACAAGGTTTTGCTCATTGTGAACAGAGGGATGAAGATCCTAACTCGGAAGCCAAAATTTTTTTTAATATGTTAGAAGCTGTGCATGCTCCTTTGTATGACGGTTGTCAAAATTATTCTGAATTGTCAACTGCAGTGGAAGCTTTGGGTATTAAGTCGGACTTCAATATTTCTGAGAATTGTTTCAATCAGTGGGTACAATTTATGGGAAATGCATTGCCAAATGAAAATCGTATGCGTAAAAACCTCTACCGTGCAAAGAAATCAGTGGAGCAATTAGGATTAGGTTGTATAAAAATTCACTGTTGTCGAAATGGATGCATGATTTATTATAGTCCTCTTGATTTAGAGCTTCGTCATTGTAAATTTTGTGGTGAAAAGCGTTACAAAAGGGTCATCAGAAATGGCAAAGTAAGAGAGCTTCCAGTGAAAAAAATGTGGTATTTTCCACTTATTCCAAGGCTGTAAAGACTTTATTCGTCAATGCAAACTACAAGTCAAATAAGATGGCATCGGGAAACTGTGAGGGTAACAGGCTCTTTGTCTCATCCATCTGATGGCGAAGCCTGGAAAAAATTCGATGAAAAATATCCTGAATTTGTATTGGACCCTCAAAATGTGAGGTTAGGTTTGTGTGCTGATGGATTTGCTCCATTTGATAAAATAGGTCAGACTTATTCATGTTGGCCAGTTATTGTTACCCCTTACAATCTTTCCTCTTGGATGTGTATGAGAAAAGAGTTCTTGTTCTTGACCATTATAATCCCTGGTCCTTCCAATCCAAAGAATAGAATTGATGTGTATTTGCAACCAATTATAGATGACCTCAAACTTTTATGTAATACTGGTGTCACGACTTATGATGTCTCACTAAAATAGAACTTCAACATGAAAGCTAGTTTGTTGTGGACCATTAATGACTTTCCTGCATATGAGATGCTTTCAGGTTGGATGACAATGTGAAAACTTGCTTGTCCAATATGTATGGAGTGTTCAAAGGCATTTACCCTTCGAAATAGTCGAAAGATGTCTTTCTTTGATTGTCATCGACAATTCTTGCCACTTGATCATAGTTATAGAAGGAATAAGAATGCTTTTCAAAAGAGACATACTGAAACATCTTTACCTCCGCCTCGGTTAACAGGTGAAGAAGTGTTGGAAAGGGTTAGACATATGCCTAGCATAACTAAAGAGACATATGATAATATCCCAGGGTATGGAGTTATTCATAACTGGACGAAGCAATCTATATTTTGGGAGTTACCATATTGAAAAAAAAATCTTCTTCCACACAATCTAGATGTTATGCATATTGAGAGAAATATCTTTCTGAATATTTTATACACAGTGATGGACACTAAAGGTAAGATAAAAGACAATTTTAATGCAAGGCTCGACTTGGTGGAAATTTGTAGACGGAATGAATTAGAGCTACAGGATGGAAGAGATGGCAAGCTAATTAAACCCAAAGCAAAATACACATTAACTAAGCAACAAAGATTAGTTGTGTGTGAATGGGTCAAAAAATTGAAACTGTCAGACGGATATGCCTCTACATTATCAAGGTGTGTTGACATGAAAAAAGCAAAGTTGTTTGGCCTGAAAAGTCATGATTGTCATGTGTTTATGCAACGCTTGCTCCCAATTGCATTCAAAGTATTACCAAAGCCTATTTGGAACACACTCACAGAATTTAGTCAGTTCTTTCGAGAATTGACTTCCCCATTGTTGCTAGAGGATACTTTACATGTGATGGAGCAAAACATTCCAGTCATTCTTTGTAAATTAGAACAAATTTTTCCTCCAAGTTTTTTTGACTCAATGGAACACCTTCCAATTCATTTGCCATACGAAGCAAGGGTTGGAGGTCTAGTGCAATATCGATGGATGTATCCATTTGAAAGGTAGAGTTACGTCTCATTTTTCTTTTTCTTTTTTAAATTATGGAATCGTATTCATAGTACTAAATGTATCAATTAAGTGTATTAGGTTTATTCGCACACTAAAAGACAAGGTGAAGAACACAGCTGCAGTTGAAGGATCAATTTGTGAAGCTTATTTGGTAGAAGAGACCTCTACATTTGCATCCTACTATTATCTACCTGATGTTCCATGTAGAAGGACTCAAGTACCACGAAATAATGATGGAGGTCAAGGTTGTTCAAATAGACCACCGCTTTCTATCTTTAATTATCCTAGTTGTCCAACTAGAAGATGCATATCCTTCATGTTAGAAGAAAGGGACTTGCAAACCGCACATTTATATGTTCTTCTAAATTGTCCTGAAGTGGAGCCATTTTTAATGTAAGTGTATAAAATGCTCAGTTAAGTGTTATATATATATATATATATATATATATATATCACTATAAATTGTTCTAACATGTTTTCTAAATGTAGCACATATACTAATATGTTACAAGAATATGGGATGAGTGACTCGAAAGTGGACAGATAAATCTCCACAATGTTTCCTATTTGGTTTAAAGAATACGTATGTTGCATGAATTCTCCTTAATTCCTTATTTTCTAACATTTTGCTTCTTATGTGAGACTGACTTAAATATTTGATGACTAGGTGTTAAATAATAATGTTGAAGATGCCTTTCTAAAGAGTTTGGCATGGGGTCCTCAAAGAAAAGCCAACAAATGGCCATCATATTATGTAAATGGTTATAAATTTAATACAAAAGATCATGGCCAAGGTATGGGTACTACAAATTTTGGTTTATGTTGTCCAGGTGGTACAGATGAAACAATAGAAAATAATTATTATGGGGTTTTAATAGACATTATTGAAGTACACTATACAGGATGGCCTAAAAAGGTGTTAGTTCTATTCAAATGTGATTGGTTTGATCCCACCATAAATTATAGAACAAAGGTAGATAACTATGAGATTGTTGAGGTTAGAACATCCAGGAGATATAAAAATTATGACCCTTTTATATTTGCACAACAAGCAATGCAAGTATATTATACACAATATCCTGAAGGGCAATGTGATTGGTTAGTAGTGATCAAAACTAAGGCATGAACCACAATACAAATTGCAATAGAAACTAAAATGCCTGAAAGTGATGCTTCATAGCAAGAAGAGTCATGAATGCAATCGCGTGTAATAGTTGCAAATGAAATCTCGAGCAGAGTCTTGTTGATATTAAAGGCCCTGTGGATGAAGTATATGGTTCTTCTTTGAACATACATGAAGTAGATGTAGATATAGATATTGAAATAGAAGATGTGGATGAAGAAGATACTGAGGAAGAAGGAGAATGGGAAGATGAAGAAGAAGAGGAAGAAAATGATAATTATGAAGATGTTTAGGTATTGTTAGGTTTCATTTTACTAAGTGTATTTTGTAGATCATATATTATGTAGTTTTGAAGTAGATTATAAATCTATGGTAGTATGGTTATGAGTTTCGTTATCATTGTCTTTTGTAATTATTTTTATTTTTTATTATTAAATTGTCATTAAATTTCATTGAAATAGATGATTATGATTATCTTTTTGTCTATAAATGATAGGTAGAGGAAGGGGTAGAGGTAGAGGGCGGGGATGGGTTATCTCTCAGCCATATACACAGCCAGACACATCACCTGTTGCTGACATAGCTCACCTTGACCAGATCCACACTGGACATACACCTACTTTATCTCCCTTTTCCTAGACTTGTCATACTTCTACTCCATCTTCCCATTCACAAGCATCTCATTCCAGTGCCTCATCTCCTCATCTCCTCATCTTTCTAGTACAGTTGCCCCTATCCCACCTTCACATACTATATGTGCTCCATCTCTTAATCAATCCATATGTCCAAATGTTGAGCCAGTTCCTTTCACACATACTTTCAGTGGGGAACAAGGGACATAGATGGTCAAATTTGGATTAGATCTGCATCTGGGAACACGTAAGTAATATGTGTGTGTGTGTGTGTGTGTTTTTTTTTGTAAGTATATTTATTTAAATTGATATCTATACTTTCAGGTTTTATCCTGACATCTTAACAAGAGTTGTCATCACAACAATTTTCAAGAAAAAATTTGAGGGTGCTTGGTCCAGTTGGGGAAAAGTTGACAAAAATACCATTCAAATGTGGTTCGAGGAGTTCAAGGTAATATGTAACATTTCCTATCATATTTATTGATATCTTTTTTAAAAATGTGTGAATGTTATGTTAATTTGTTTACTTTCTTTGTTTAGGAAAATTTTAAGTGGTTGGACAATGATGAGCACAATATTAAAAGGTCATTTGACAGCAAGGGATCAACAGCCCTGAAAAATGCATTGTTTAAGGTGCATAGCGGTGAGGACAAGGGTGCTTGGATTCCACCAGAGAAGCTACAACAATTAAGGGTTGAATGGGATAGTGAAGACTGGCAAGATAAAGCCAGAAAAAATAAACAAAATAGACTTTCCAAAGAAGGATTTAATGTACATAGTGGAGGGTCTATATCTGCACGAGAGCATGCCAAAAGAATGGTGAGTAATTTCTCTCAAATATATAGTGATTTAAGTTCTTACTTCAATATTATTTAATTTTTTATTATTTTAGAGGGTGCAAATGAATAAAGAACCGACATGTTTTGAGTTGTATGAGCGACTTCACCGGCCCAAAGGAAAGCCATCGGAATGGTTCAACGACCAGCAAGGAAGAATTATTGTATGTAGTCACTACTCTTTTATTTTCATTTCTTTACAAATATTCATTTGGTTTAATCATTTTCTTTTTTCAGGAAATGTATCGAACAAAAATAGCTGAGAGACAGTCCAAATCTCAGAGCGATGAGGGTTGTAGCCAACACTCCACTCAACATTCAGACAATGTTGTTTATTTGGATGTGGTTGGCAGTATGAACAATAAATGACGTATATATGGACTGGGATCTCAAGCACAAAATGTATTGGCAGCAAGTTCTTGTTCTAGGTCTTCCGCTTCTGATGAAGTCTCAGCAAGTTCCTCTTCTGTTGTGAATGCAAAAATTGAGGCTTTATTTGCACGGCTCAAATAGAGTGAAGATGAAAATTTTATGTTAAAGCAGAAGGTTGAGGAATGAGATCGGATGTTTCAGCGCCTCATGATAGATGGTAGTATAAGAATGCCCTCCTCGTCTCCACCTAGAGAAGAAGAGAATAATAAGAATGAGCAAAATAGTAATGTTGCTAATGGATCATGATAGTTTGTGTTATTTATGACTGTGTTATGTATTAATGATGCAAAAGTGTTTGATTGGTGATATTTTCATGTAATGTCATGGGATTATAAAAATTTTTGTTGATATGTTTATGGATGATAAGAGGTTTGACATTATGTCAAATGTATGTTGATATTTTTGCCTGAAATGGTTGGTTTTTTGCTGTTGGTATTGGTTGTTGGTTGATAGGTTTGAGAATTTTTAATTTTTTTTTTTATATTTTCCTGATATTAGAGACAGATTTAGAGACGGAATATTCCGTCTCTAAAATGAGAGACGAGTCTGGAATCAGAGACGGAATTTTCCGTCTCTGACTACAGAAACAGACTATAATATGTTACGAAAATTAGAGACGGATATATTACTTTTAGAGACGGAAATATTCCGTCTCTAAATTTTAGCGTCCCTGTTTTTAGAGACGGAATTATTTCTGTCTCTGATTCCATCTCTAACTACATTAGAGATGGAATTTTTCCTATTTAGAGACGGAAAAATTCTGTCTCTAAACAGGAATTTCTTAGTAGTGTTTTCCTGACTACTAGAGTTGGTATATCTTTCAAGACCAGAAAAATAAGTTTATAATTTTTGAGACGCTACCAAATTTGGAGGAAAGTGGGGACATCAGTATATCAAGTTTCTCTTCCACCTAATTCGTCCAACCTACATAATTTTCATGTATCACAGCTCCGAAAGTATCTTCCAAATTCATCATATGTAATACGGGATGAACCAATCCAAATAAAGGAGAATATGACACACCAGCTAGTACTAGCATTCATATTGGACACCGACGTGAAGCAATTGAGGAATAAGACCATTCCCCTGGTTAAAGTGTTATGGGAAGGTTTGACTCCACAAGAAGCAACTTGGGAGCTGGAAGAAGTCATGAGAAAGAAGTATCCGCAATTATTCTTATTAGGTAATTTCTGAAATTTTGAGGACAAAATTTCTTTTAAGGGAAGAGACATGTAACATCCCTAATTTTGTTTCTTTTATTAATAAAGGTACATAAATAAGGAAATAAAATTTATTAGACAATTTTTAGATATCTAAGAAAATATAAGCCTTAGAAATTCTTCACCTTATGTGTATACATAGAAAATGTTTCTAACAATAAGGGAACAAGTAAAGAAAGAAAACCTAATAGGAAAAATTAGAAATAACATACTAAAGAGAGGAAAAATTCTTTTGTAAGGAAGATAAAATTTTGGAAAGTAAGTAAAGGTCTTAAAATTTCAAGAAAATTGGATTACGGTAATTTTTTCTAATTCAAGAGCTAAAGTTCCTAAGTTTAACATCTCCACCCATACATTGAACTTTCACCTATAGACACTTCATATAGATTTTTTCCCCTTCACATGAGTTCTTAGCAAGCCAATTGGATAGCCCAAGTAAGAAATAAAACATAGACTTGGACTAGAATATAGAAGTTGGATCGATAGCCCAAAAATTATGAAAATGTGACCAAACGCTCCATGAAAGGTAGAATTTTAGATAAAGCAAAAGAAATGGGTAAGAATGAGCTCAAATCCAAGAGGGAAAAATAAAAATTATGTGAGGAAATAGTAGTATAATAATAATCAAGATTAGGTCATGGTGCGTACTGTCACAGGTGCAACCAAATTGATACATTACCTCTCAACTAACGTGTAGTAGTGGGAGTAAGGGTCGATCTCACGGATACTGAAATTACCTTATGTGATTGAGAAAATGCGAAATTGATAATTGTAAATAAAATAACATAAAAACTAATGAAAGTAATTAAGAAAGTAATTAATGATAAAGGCATTGGTTTGGGTTGATATCCACCGTTAAGGGATTGCATTGATCATTGACAACATAATCAATCTGTAATTGAATATATATTATTGGGCTTCTAACCCTGTTCCTCCTTAAGTCTAATAAATTGATGACAATCGCACCAATTAAACCCTAATTAACAAGCAATCCTGTAGCATATTAGTAAAGCATAACTCATTAATCGCATGAAGAACTAGAGAAACTAATAGAGTTAAACAAATATTAACACATCGACTATATGTAATTTAGTTAATTAATCATCATAGGGTTAATGATTAATAATCCAAAATCCTTAATCCTATTTGCTTCATGAATATAGTAATGAAAACTTTGTTCAAAACCTAATTCAGTAGTAGATTAAAATAGGCAATATACTAGTAGGCCTCCTAACAATCATATCAAAAATCAATGAGAAAAAAAGATTAGATGACTAATCAATACTCAATTAATATTGAAATAATAAAATTAAATTCATATATCACAATGCATAATAATCCCTTGAGGTTTCAATCTTCCTATACTAACTAAAATTAAATCAGCCGCGTAAGGCCATAAGAAAATCTAAAGAAGAATTAAGTAAGGTCATTAAGAACTTGAATGAAGAGGGTTGTTTCTAGGTCAAATCGCAGCCCATCGGGCTTTATTTAGAGTTAAAAAACCCTAAAAATCACAATCTCAGCATTCTGGTGCGGCGATGAGCACAGTGGTGCTTCAAAAACTGACTAACGAGGCGTCGCGACACTTGAGTTAGTACGAGGGCACTCTAGTTCTACACTTGAGCATCGCGACATTGGAGGTTGGGCACCGTAGCCCCCGGTGTTTATGGGCAGCCAATGCCGCGGTGTGTTAGGGAGCACCGTGGCGCTTTGAATCTACAATGACACAGCGCCGCGGCACCAAGAAGATTCAAGAATTTACCTAAGTATCGAATAGGAAAGTTGTAGTCTTATTTCTATTCTTTCCATAGCCGCTAGAATCACCTTAAGAAAATCTACATTTAAGGTGATATGCCAAAATTAGTGACCAAAGGTTAGGATTCATCCTGCTACACTGTGACTCTGATTTACGAGCTTTATAACACCATGAAATCTCCCGAATTTGACAAAGTGCTTAACATAAAAGTTGTAGATAATTTTTTTATCGTTTAACAGCCACTTGCATCACTTTGATTGGAGTTTATATGTGGGAGATATGTTCTAAACAGTACTTAAAGGTCTAGATTCACTAAAATTCAGCATTTTTCCATGAATTTCTTATCTTTTTCTTCTCTTTTCTTCTTCCTTTATTCCTACAACAAAAAAGAAAAAAAAGCTAATTCCTAATCATATTTTACTTAAATAAAATAAAAAGTAAGTTTAAAGGTATTAATATTGTGCTTAATTAAGATCACGTCAAATACCCCCACACTCAACCTTTTGCTTGTCCTCAAGAAAAATAATCCCTAACGATGAAAAACAACGATCAATATATGTAGTGAGTGTTAGGCTTACCAAAAGTTTGCCTCATAACATAAAAATATACTCAATAAAAATTTTTGAATCCCTAGTGTGTGTGTGTGTTTTTAGGTCAATAAATTCTCTTTTACCTGGATGAGTTTTTATATCCCAAAATTTTGGTTGTAGATCTCTAATTCGTTTAGGATTTCCATATGCCTATTCTTTATGCTACTCTTCACTAATGTAGGCCAAAACTACCTTTAGGATCAATAGGAATTTATTTAGCTTGTAATGTGGCCAAGATATAAGGTAGGATAAAGGATACAAATTTAGGCTCAATCACCTATCACTACATGGTTAAATATGATCTCTTGGCCTTTTTTTAATTTGGGGAGATTTTTCATTATAAGACTTAAATAAGAGTTTCATAAGCTATAAATTGGGGTAATATAACATAGTTTGGTTTGTTTGTATTATACTTCTCTTGATTAAATCATATGTACATGGAAGAAAATAGGTAAAGTATATATATATTTGTCATATAACGGTGCTAATACATAATTACTGCATCCTACCCTATGTGTTTAAATGTATGGTGTATACTTGAGAGAAATGATTGACCATGCACATGATGATATTGATATGTATAATTTGTTAATGAAAGTGGCTGTAAAATATGTTAAAGAGATACATGAAATGTTAGGAGGACCCTCTTCGAAGAAGGGTGGCCTAGTAACAGGTGGCATCTTGCTGTCTCAAAGAGACTAATGAATGTTTGAGATGACCCTTACCCAACTAAGGTAACCTGGTGACATACGTCACCTTGTAGATGTAAGGTGATTGAGGGGTCATGGTTTGGATACGGTAACGGGATAGGGGATTCCCTATTAGCCTAAAGTGGCCAATGTGTGGAGGGTTGCTCCAACTAGGAACCTAGTGGTGGGTGAGTAGCGAGAAGGAGAGGGTTAACACCATCCTAGGGTTAGAAAATTGGAAAAATTCATAGATGAGCCACTATGGAATTAATGTGCATGCATCCTATTAATAAGTAATTTGTTATTTATAAATGCTTGATATTGATGCATAACTTTTCTATTGAGCCTACGAGTATACTGTAACACCCGAAATTTTGTCCATAACATTCATAAAATGGAGTGGTGAGAGAGGGTTTAAAAGAGTTAAATGAGGGAGTTATAAAGAAATAACAATAAATGTTTAATAAAGATTTTCTCATTTTTGGAAAAAGTTGTTGAGAAAGAGATAGTAATTTTCTTGTCTATAGGGTTACAAGTAAATAGCAAGGATAGAGATGTGGAACCATGAAGAGAGTTGCACCAAAATTCATTGAAGTAAGGCTCAAGAAGAGATTAAACTCTTGGTAATTTTTCTTCACCCCAAACAAGGCCTTAACTAACTATATAGTTCTATTGTAAGGGAGTGGCAATCTTGAAATTCTTAGAGAAAGTGAGGTTAAAGGTTAAGCATAATATTTTATATTATTTCTCTTGACATGGGGGACCAAGTCGCCTATTTGCCCAGCCAAAACTAGAGGAACTCATGGCCAAAGGGAGAAGGGAGAAAGAGAAGAAAGAAAAGAAGGAAAGGAATAGAAGAAGAAGAAGAAGAAGAAGAAGAAGAAGAAAGCTAGAGAAGAAGGAGGAAAAGCAAGGAGAAAAGGTAAGATTCCAACCCCTAATCTTTTGGTTAATCTTCCCAAACCTTCTATGAGAACTAATGGATGGGAAAAATTGCTGGTTGGTAATGTTTTCTAGAGAGAGAGGAAGTGGTAGAACAAGGTAAAGAAACAAACTTGTGGAGGGAGAAAGGTAAGATCAACATCCTCCTTCACGACTTATTGGTTGGTTCTGGATGTTACGTTTTATGTAGAATTTGGAAATATGTTGAACATATGAATTGTATCCCTGTTTCTTATCTTTTATATTCCTCTGGAATCACCTTAATCGGATTGGAAATGAGAGAGATATCCCCTGATGAGTGAAGAAAGGTTAGATTAAACGCACAGAATCGTGACGCTGTTTACGGACACATATTTGACCTATTTATCTTTCTAATCGGATAACGTAATAAACATCAAAGTTATAGATAATTATATTATCTTTCTATAGACAAAAAAATCACCTTAATCGGATTGGAAACGAGAAAGATATGCCCTGATGAGTGATGATAGGTCAGATATAAGGCACTGAGTTCTGACTCTGTTTTCAAACAACTTTTTCCCCTGGTTCTATTTCTTATTTGTTAAAGTGATAGAAATGAAAGTTGTGGGTAATTATTTTAGCTTTCAATAGACATTAAAATAATCTTAATCTTAGTGGAAATGAGGAAGTTGTGGTCTTTTTTGTAAAGTAAGGTCAGGTTGTGTTGCCCTTTTTCCTTGTTTTTCATTTCCTTTTTGAATCCTTTCTAACTACCAACATTATTAGGATGTTAATAAAGGTTGTATGATGCATGAATGTTACTTTTATATGTGCTATAATTATTTCACCAAGAATGGTTGGTAAATCATAAATGTGAATCATGAGAAATGACGCATGAATACTATGTTTACATGCTATAGACTATTGTGTGTTGGTATGCAAGTGAGTTACTAATGTATGCACATTATGGAAAATTGATAAGACATGCATGTGTATCCATGATGAGTTGTTGTAATATGTTTGAGAACAAGTTGATTATGTGCTGCATATCTAATAATGTGCACCCTCTGTTATGTTAAGTGGCTGGTGAGATATAGAAGATATTGTTGTCAGGAGAACCCTCTCTGAAGCAGGGTGGCCTGGAAACAGGTGTCTCCCTTGCTGTATTTAGGCGACTGACAAGTCAGAATGATCCTCTCTGAAGCAGGGTGACCTGGAAATAGGTGTCTCCCTTGCTGTATTGAGGAGACTGACAAGTCCAAGATGACTTTTACCCATTAAGGTGACTCAGGATAGTGGCACCTTACAAGGTCAAGCAACTGAAAGGTCGTGGCTTTGATACGGTATCGGGATAGGGGATGCCCTATAGCCTAGAGTGGTCAATCCATGAAGGACCCTTCGACCAATGGCCCTTAAAGGGTGGGTGAGTAGCTAGAGGAGAAGGCTCACGCCACGTTGAGGATTGCAATTGAGAGAGATTATCTGCCTAAGAGCCATTATGAGTGATGATGAGTCACTGTGTGTGGTATGGACCCGGGACGACGGTACAGGTATTGTATAAATGCATATTTTGTTATTTTACATGATATTGATGCATAACCTACAAAAAGGCTGGTATGTACTTTATTATATCTTTATTGCATAAAAGAGAAAATGTTTTCTGTAGTTTATACAGCTGGACATAGCATGTGAATTTTTGTGTACTATATGTTTTGAATGTTGATCTTGCTGGGATTTTATATCTCACTATGTTTGATGCTATGTTCAGATCAGTAGAGATGGCTTACGTGGTATTGACGCTGCTTTTAGAGCTGCAGACTTTTGACATTCCATATCTGGGACAGTTCATGATCATCATGAACCTGATGGTGATGAATATGATAGCGATTCCTACCCCTGGCCCACCTCCTCCACCAGCTGCACCCTAGGGGTGAGGGCCAGGGATAGGACATAGAGTAGTAGTAGAAGCCTAACTTTTTGGCTATGTAAATGGAATAACCCATTGTTTTGATGTAACTCCATGGTACTCTGCCTTTTTTGATGTATGCTCAGTACCTCGGGTTACATATGGATGTATAAATGTTACTAAACTCTAATGTAAATGACTCTTGTATGAATGTAATTATATGTTGCTTGGTGTATGCGATAACTTGGGTTTCTGGCGTATACAAAAAATAAAAATAAAAAAATAATCAGGCGTTACAAGTTATTATCAGAGCAGGTCGATCCTAAGTGGCCATGGGGGTGGATGGTTACCTGGATCGATCTAAAGCATCTTGAATAAGATGTGGATAGATGGAGTATAGTGGCACATGGAAATTGTTAAGGAAAAAATTGCTAGCATTTTTCCCAATATGTATGCTTGATGATGTTATCACTACTATATTATGAAGTCTTCTTTAAATACTATTGAGCTTGATCACCTTAATGGGGACTAATTCTTTTATTTTATACAGTGAAAAATGGCATCATCAAGGAAAAATTCGACGCCAAGCATAGAAGCTACTCTACAAGATCTAGCCACTGCTATTCGAGATCAAGTTTCTGCCACAAACCAGATTCCGCAGCATATGCAAAATAATAATGACGCTAATGGTGAGACAGGTGAGAACCTGAGAAATGCAGGGAATGGATGGGCGGATTTTATGAGAACTCGACCGTCATCTTTCGTTGGAGGGTATGATCTGATGGTGGCAGATAGATGGTTGACCGAAATGGAGAAGGTCTTTGGGGTTCTAAAATGTTCAGATGAACAGAAAGTGGATTTTGCAGTATACATGCTGAAAGAAGAAGTAGAGTTTTGGTGGAGAGGAGCCAGTGAACTGTTGGCTCATCAGGAGCGACAGGTTACTTGGTCTGTTTTCCAAGAGACCTTCTTGGATAAGTACTTTTCGAGAAGTGTCAGAGCTGAGAAGGAGATAGAATTCCTCCAACTTCGACAAGGGAGTCGATCAAGCGACCAATATAGTGCCAAATTCGAAGAGTTAGCTAAGTTCTCGTCTTATCTGAGATACAATCCAGACGAATCTTAGAAAGCAATCAAGTTCAAAGCCAGTTTGAATCCTGACATTCGCAATGCAGTGGTGGCCTTGAAAATCCGCGAATTCGTTCCTTTGATTAATAAGTGCCGATTGTTAGAAAAGAGTTTGAAGGTAGTAGAAGAAGAAAAAGGCAGATGGGCACCATGAAAGAGAAAGAGGGAATTTTTAGCTCCTGATCATTTTGTCAAGGGAAGAAATCCTGCTACATGCAAAAAGCCCATAACCGTGGGAGTCAGACCTTTAGTACCGAGCTTTGTTGGGAGCATATGCGGAAAATGTGGACAACACCATGGAAATGGACCCTGCTCTCGAAATCTGGTTACTTGTTTTCAGTGTGGGCAAAAAGGCTATATAGATCGTCGTTGTCCCTTAAAACATGAAAAGAAGATAGAACCAACTCAGCCAGTTAAAGGGAGAGTTTTTACTTTGAGCGGAGCTAAGGCGAAACAATCTCCTGATCTAATTTAAGGTACGTGTTATCTCCACGTCTATCCTTTGGTTGTGCTTTTTGATTCTGGTGCTAGTCATTCTTTCATATCCTCTACTTGTGTGAGGAAGTTGCTATACTTTGTGTCTGAGTTGTCTTATAAGCTGATGGTATTAACCCCTACGAGAGGGAAGGTAAGTACCTCTTCAGTCTGTAAAGACTGTCCCGTTGAAGTATATGGTAGATCCTTCCTCGTGGATCTTATTTGTTTACCCTTGGAAGATATTGATGTGATCTTGGGAATGGATTGGCTCAGCAGCAATCAGATCCTCTTGGATTGTTCTAAGAAAACTCTGGTTTTTAGCTCAGAATCCCACAAGGAATTTGAAAACGGAAAGGAGTAGATCAACGAAACCCAAATAGAGTTAGTTGATGAAATGGTAGATGGTGTCTCCTTGTGTACCCTTAACAAGGAGATTAGGGAGGAGCTTATCAAGTTTCCAATAGTTCAGGATTTTTCAGAAGTCTTTCCTTCAGAAATTATTGAACCATCACCCAAGCGGGAAGTGGAGTTTTCCATTGAGTTGGTGCCAGGAGCGACTCCTATTTCTATTACCCCGTATAGTATGGCTTCTGTGGAGTTGAAAGAGCTTAAGAAGCAGATTGAAGACCTTTTGGGGAAGAATTTTATTCAACCCAGTATTTCACCTTGGGGAGCCCCAGTGCTCTTCGTAAAGAAGAAGGATGGAAGTTTGCAATTATGCATTGACTACCAGCAGCTTAACAAGGTGACCATCAAGAATAAGTATCCATTACCAAGAATTGATGATTTGTTGGATCAGCTCAAGGGGGCAATTGTTTTCTCTAAAATTGATCTGAGATCGAGTTATCATCATATTCGAGTAAAGGAGGAAGACATCCCTAAAATGGCCTTCAGATCTCGTTACGGGCATTATGAATTCCTAGTTATGCCGTTTGGAGTTACCAACCCTCCTGCAATCTTTATGGATTACATGAATCAGATCTTTCGACCCTATTTGGATCAGTTCGTAGTGGTTTTTATTGATGATATTCTCATTTACTCAAGGAGCATGGAGGAACATGAACGCCATCTTTGGCTACTGCTTCAAGTTTTGAAGGAGAAGAAACTTTTTGCTAAACTGGAGAAATACGAATTCTAGATGCAAGAAGTCAAATTTTTAGGACATGTGGTGTCGAAGGAGGGAGTATTTGTAGACCCTAGTAAGATAGAAGCCATTCTCAAGTGGGAACGTCCAAAGTCAGTGTCAAAAATCATAAGTTTTTTGGGTCTTGCAGGGTATTACAGAAGATTCATATAGGGTTTTTCACAGATAGCATTACCCTTGACTAGACTGACTCGGAAGGGATGTATGATCAAATGGACGGCAGAATGCGAGAAGAGTTTTCTAGAGCTTAAGACCCGGCTTACTACGCCTTCTGTCTTAATTCTTTCGGATCCCTCTGGACGTTTTGAGGTTTACACAGATGCTTCTAAGAAGGGACTGGGATGTGTTTTAATGCAAGAAGGTAGGGCAGTGGCCTATGCCTCTAGACAGTTGAGACCACATGAAGAAAATTACCCTACTCATGATCTGGAATTGGCTTCTATAGTGTTCGCCTTGAAGATTTGGCGGCACTATCTATATGGTGCGGTGTTTGAAGTGTATAGTGATAAAAAAAGTTTAAAGTATCTTTTTGATCAGAAGTAATTGAATATGAGACAGAGGAGATAGATGGAGTTCATTGATGATTATAAGTTTGAACTGAAATACCACCCAGGAAAAGCGAACGTAGTAGCGAATGCTTTTAGCCGAAATTCGCTACATTTGAGTTATATGTTGGTGAAAGAGATGAACTTAATTGAAGAATTCAAGAATTTGAGATTATCAGTGATAGCTACTCTTAGCAGTCTGCTTGTTGATGAGCTAAGGGTGGAGTGCCGTTTGAAAATACAGATTAAGGAAGCATAAGTACAAGATCTTTTCCTGCAACATAAACGAAATACACCAGGCTTCACAAAATCGGAAGAATGAATCATCCTGTATCAAGGAAGAATGTGTGTACCTCAAAGGGTAGACCTAAAGATAAAAATTCTAGAAGAAGGACATCAAAGTAAATACGCTATTCATCCAGGAGTTACAAAGATGTATCGATATTTAAAACAATCATTTTGGTGGCCAGGAATGAAGAATGATATAGTAGAATACGTCGCGAAGTTCTTGACTTGTTAGAAAGTCAAGATCGAACAGCAGAAGCCATCTGGGACACTACAGTCCTTGGAAATCCCTGAATGGAAATAGGATGGCATTTCTATGGATTTTGTAATAGGGTTGTCCAAGACGCAAGCAGGTTATGACGCCATATGGGTAATAGTGGATAGGTTGACAAAATATACACACTTTTTGCCTATAAGGATTAACTACTCACTAGACAAGCTGGCACATCTGTATGTAAAGGAGATAGTCTGATTGCATACGATTCCAAGCAGCATTGTTTCTGATAGAGATCCTAGGTTCACTTCTAGATTCTGGAGAGCCCTACAAGAAGCTTTCAATAATAAATTACGATTTAGTACTGCATATCATTTGCAGATGGACGGTCAGACAAAAAGGATAATGCAGACAATGGAGGACATGTTAAGGGCATGCATTCTAGATCAGGGAAAAGATTGGTATAAGTATCTCCTGTTGGTGGAATTTCCTTACAACAACAGCTACCATACAAGTATTGGGATGGCACCATATGAAGCTTTGTATGGTAGAAAATGTAAATTGCCTCTATGTTGATATGAAGCAGGTGAAAGAAAATTGTTGGGTCCTAAGTTAGTCCAACATACTACGGGGCAAATACGAATGATACAAGATAGGATGTGAACTGTCCTGAGTCGTCAGAAAAGTTATTATGACCAGAGGAGAAAGCCCTTGTGTTTTCAAGAAGGAGAACATGTGTTTTTGAAGATTTCTCCCACCACTGGAATTGGTCGATCCATGAACGTCAAGAAATTGAGCCCTCGCTACATAGGACCTTATTAGGTACTTCAGAAAGTCAGCCCCTCAGCATATCGAATATTTCTACCTCCGAGATTATCTAACTTGCACAATGTGTTTCATGTCTTTCAACTACGAAGATATTTGCCAGATCCATCACATGTGATCCAAGAGGAGAAAATAACAGTGAAGGAAAATCTAACATATCAACCAGAACCCGTCATGATCTTAGATCAAAGTGTGAAACAACTACGTAGTAAATCTGTTCCGCAGGTAAAGGTGTTATGGAAAGGACTATCCAAAGAGGAGGCTACATGGGAAAGAGAAGAAGACATGAGGCACTCTTATCCATAATTGTTTGAAGACAGGTAAAATTCTTGAATTTTGGTGACAAAATTCCTGTTAAGGGGGGGAGAAGTGTAACACCCAAAATTTTGTCCATAACATTCACAAAATGGAGTGGTGAGAGAGCATTTAAAAGAGTTAAATGAGGGAGTTATAGAGAAATAACAATAAATGTTTAATAAAGATTTTCTCATTTTTGGAAAAAGTTGTTGAGAAAGAGATAGTAATTTTCTTGTCTACAGGGTTACAAGTAAATAGCAAGGATAGAGATGTGGAACCATGAAGAGAGTTGCACAAAAATTCATTGAAGTAAGGCTCAAGAAGAGATTAAACTCTTGGTAAGTTTTCTTCACCCCAAACAAGGCCTTAGCTAACTATATAGTTTTATTGTAATGGAGTGGCAGTCTTGAAATTCTTAGAGAAAGTGAGGTTAAAAGTTAAGCATAATATTTTATATTATTTCTCTTGGCTAGGGGGACCAAGTCGCCTATTTGCCCAGCCAAAACTAGAGGAACTCACGGCCAAAGGGAGAAGGGAGAAAGAGAAGAAAGAAAAGAAGGAAAGGAATAGAAGAAGAAGAAAAAGAAGAAGAAAGCTAGAGAAGAAGGAGGAAAAGCAAGGAGAAAAGGTAAGATTCCAACCCCTAATCTTTTGGTTAATCTTCCCAAACCTTCTATGGGAACTAATGGATGGGAAAAATTGCTGGTTGGTAATGTTTTCTAGAGAGAGAGAAAGTGGTAGAACAAGGTAAAGAAACAAACTTGTGAAGGGAGAAAGGTAAGATCAACATCCTCCTTCACGACTTATTGGTTGGTTCTGGATGTTACGTTTTATGTAGAATTTGGAAATATATTGAACATATGAATTGTATTTCTGTTTCTTAGCTTTTATATGCCTATGGAATCACCTTAATCGGATTCGAAATGAGAGAGATATCCCCTGATGTGTGAAGAAAGGTCAGATTAAACGCACAGAATCACGATGCTGTTTTCGGACACATTTTTGACCTGTTCATTTTCTAATCGGATAACATAGTAAACAAAAAAGTTTTAGATAATTGTCTTATCTTTCTACAGACACCAAAATCACCTTAATCGGATTGGAAACAAGAGAGATATGCCCTGATGAGTTATGATAGGTTAGATATAGGGCGCTAAGTTCTGACTCTGTTTTCAAACACCTTTTTCCCCTGCTTCTGTTTCTTATTTGTTAAAGTGATAGAAATGAAAGTTGATGCGATGTTAAGTGGCTGGTGAGATATAAAAGATTTTGTTGTCAGGAGAACCCTCTCTGAAGCAGGGTGGCCTGGAAACAGGTGTCTCCCTTGTTGTATTGAGGCGACTGACAAGTCAGAATGATCCTCTTTGAAGCAGGGTGGCCTGGAAACAGGTGTCTCCCTTGTTGTATTGAGGAGGATGACAAGTCCAACATGACTTTTACCCATTAAGGTGACCCGAGATAGTGGCACCTTACGAGGTAAAGTGACTGAAGGGTCATGGCTTTGATACTGTAACGGGATAGGGGACGCCCTATAGCCTAGAGTGGTCAATAAAGGAAGGACCCTCTGACTAGTGGCCTTCAAAGGGTGGGTGAGTAGCAGAAGGGGAAGGCTCACGCCACATTGAGGATTGCAATTGAGAGAGACTATCAGCCTATGAGCCATTATGAGTGATGATAAGTCACTGTGTGTGGTATAGACCCGGGACGACGGTACAGGTATTGTACAAATGCATATTTTGTTATTTTGTGTTATATTGATGCATAACCTACAAAAAGGTTGGTATGTACTTTATTGTATCTTTATTGCATAAAAAAAGAAAATATTTTCTGTAGTTTATACAGCTAGACATAACATGTGAATTTTTGTGTACTATATGTTTTGAATGTTGATCTTGTTGGGATTTTATATCTCACTATGTTTGATGCTATGTTCAGATCAGTAGAGATGGCTTATGTAGTGCTGACGCTGCTTTTAGAGCCTACAGACTTTTGACATTCCATATATAGGACAGTTCACGATCATCGTGAACCTGATGGTGACGAGTATGATAGAGATTCCTACCCCTGGCCCACCTCCTCCAGCAGCTGCACCCCAGGGGTAAGGGCTAGGGATAGGACATAGAGTAGTAGTAGAAGCCTAACTTTTTGGCTATGTAAATGGGCTAACCCATTGTTTTGATGTAACTCCATGGTACTCTGCCTTTTGTGATGTATGCTCAGTACCTTGGGTTACATATGGATGTATAAATGTTATTAAACTCTAATGTAAATGACTCTTGTATGAATGTAATTATATGTTGCTTGGTGTATACAATAACTTGGGTTTCTGGCGTATACAAAAAAAAAATCAGGCGTTACATATACCATGCATAAATCCTTGTTGTCTTAATATGTGCAAAGAGAAAACGTTTTCTGTTGCTTATACAGTTGAACATAACACGTAAGTTTTATGGTATGTGACTATTTTTTTGGATGTTGATCTTATTGGGATATATTATCTCATCATGTTTCTTGTGGTGTTATGTTCATATACGAACTAGTAGCATGCGATTTGTAATTCTGACGCTTCTCATAGAGCTCCAAACAATGGAGGTCCTTTATCTGAGACAATTTATTGTTATTGCCAGTCTTCTAGTGATTAATATGGTAGAGGTGCTTGCACTTGGGCCACCTCATCCACCAACTATTCCCCAGGGGTGATGGCTGTAGAAGCAGTTGTATAGTAAACTAATATATGTCTAGTTAATGGGCTAACCCATTATTTTGGTGTAACCACATGATACTTTGTCTTTTGAGTATAATGCTTAGTACTTAGGGTTACATGCGTACATACAAGTTAATCTCTAATGTATTATTGACGTGTATATATATATATAAGATGCATATGCTTTTGGCTTGCTGATTATTTGTTTTGTTATTTTTTGGTGCATATTTGTTTTGTTATTTGTGTTATACCATGTATGTAAAAAAGAACCGGTCATCATATCAAACATTACGCATCATTACGGGAGCCTTTTGGAAACAAGAATGTGCATGCTAAAAAATTTGTGTTTTGATGGTAAAGGTTCTAGAAACAAAAGGCTGAAGGCTAAAACACTTATGTAATGACAAGAAATAGTGAGTGTCGCACACAGAAAAGGTCTTGGAAAATGAATTGGGCTTTTTAGGCATTTTCCATCATGTTGGTGGAAGGGCTACATATAACATCCTAAGTCTCAAATAAAGCTAGATAAATCTAAGAATAAGTAGAAAATACATATGACAAGGAATGAAAATGCTTAGTTATGTAACAATAAGGCATTTATAAAATAGGTGACATATAGTTAATCATGAATCATATAAATAAAATTCTTAGGAGCATAATGGATGGGGAGAAGATACAAATACATTTTTAAGACATTACTAATCTAGGATTAGTAGTAAATTAAGGAAATATAAAACAACTAAGGACCTGCCAAATAGCACCACAAAATTTCAGCCACATAGCATGCTACATTGCCCACAAAATTGTAGCACCTTACACTTACCAAAGCATGACACATTGCCCAAAAAGTTGCAGCCACATAGCATGCCACATTGCCCACAAAATTGCAGCCACCTTGTACCAACCAAAACATGCCACATTGCCTACAAAGTTGTAGTCACATAGCATGCCACATTGCCCACAAAATTGCAGCCACCTTGCACCTACCAAAGCATGCCACAATCCCCACAAATTTGTAGCCACATAGCATGCCACATTTTCCACAAAGTTGCAGCCACATAGCATGCCACATTGACCACAAAATTGCAGCCACCTTGCACCTACCAAAGCATGCCACACATCCACAAAAACTTCAACCAAAATTAGCCAAGGAAATCGCCACCTTTAAGTAAGGAAATCCTGCCACATAGCCACAAATATTTAAGCCACATTCTAGCCAAGAAACTACCACCCACTTTAGCCATGGTTTTGCCCACAATAAAAAATAATAATGCAAAAGCTGTTGCCTCACACCATGCTCCTACAGTCTCACACCCTCCCTATAAAAACCACAAGGGAATCCCTACAAAAACACAAGAGAATCCCTGCAAAACATGGCATTCCTTTTCCTCTTGAGTGATGGAAACCAACAACCAAGAATTATGATGTCTAGGCATTATTTTGGGTAGCAAATTCAAACCATCCATCCCTCATGCAATCAACACCCAAGGGGGAGAGAAGGCAGCCAGAAACTTTAGATTCAAACAGGGAGAGCAACTAGAAAAACGTAGCTAAGTTGCAAGGGAAACCAAGAGGAGAAGCAAGATGAAATTTTAGAGCCATAGTAGTATTTCTGCACAAGGAGAGTTTCCCCTCTTGAGGAAAGTTGGTTTGTAGTGAGTTGAGCTCATTTTGGGTGATGCTTAAGCATGAGATGCAAGAGGTTAAAGTTGAAAACATGGAACTCTAGTTGTAGGGAACAATCTTTGCCATCTAAGTAACAAACATGCTGAAACACCACACATTCTGCACTAGGAAGTTATTGTTCCTGCACCTAAAATTTTTAAGCTCTGTGTTCTTAGACTGTTTGATTGGGTAAATAGCCTTTAAAGTCTCTAATATTTGGTGAGAAAAGTCTTGAAATATTTTATATCAATTCTAAAAATTTTCATGATTTTTGAGAACCCACAAATAGGCCATTTTCAATCAAAATAGTGCTGAGAAAAATTTGCTGGACAACTTAGGCTATTGATAGAAATAATAAACATTGAAGCTGTTAGATGTTGAATTTTCGTATGAAAATTTTATGAAATTTTATAGGTACCCTAATTAAGGAACCCACCGAAGTTTAGAGAATTCTAGGTAGTTTAAAGCATATAATAAAATATGAAAATTCAGTGGGACAGGAAGTGAGTCAGAACATAATAGAACTAGGGACAGCCATAAAAAGTGTGTTATTTGAGGGGACAAATAAATTATTTTTTACTTAAATTTTTTATGGTGATTATATAACATACCTAGGATACCACGAATTTTTAAGAAGTTTTACCCTTCCAAAGGAATGGAAAACATAATACAAATAGAACTTAAACCAATCTGCACTATTTTGGGTTATGGAGGTACTTCTTGGGGTGAATGTAATAGTAAAGGGCTTAGAGATACAAAAAATAAAATAGACATATAGAGGAACCTCCATGGAAAATTTTAGAATTTTTAGAGGACTTTTTTCATATTTAATAATAACCCTAAATCTGAACAGAATCACAATTTTGTTTTTGAGAGCAGAAGCTCTTAAACTAGAGACTTATGATTTTAAGTGCTAATATGCATGCATTAACCAAAAGCTCTTATATGTTTTATTTTGATTAGCTAGGTGTAATATTGGCAGCCTTGGAAAGGAAGTGATTGTGCAGGAATTGCAGTAGCTAGCATTTCCTTAAAACAGTCTTTATGTTTATGAACTTGAATTTATCAATTTCACTGGTTGCCTGACTTTTATGCTATGATGAATGATAGTATAAAAATATATTATGTATGCATTCTCGAGAATTAAGGGGTGCCCACGATGTGCCAGGTAAGTCCCATTTTCCCTACGTATTGGCCACTAATAGGAGATGCATAACTTTTTTGCAGGTATGGCACTGCATTGGGTAAGTAGACCAAAATGTTATAGGTCCCTAGTGTGACCAAGATGATGTATGTATGTATGGTCAGTGCTTATGTTTCACTGAAATAAATTGAGATGTTTTAAGGAATGGAATGTATACTATTTTTCTAAAAAATTTGCTAGTTATTGAGATTGCCATCTCATCTTTTTATGTCCACATAATCACATTCTAGGTACTCCAGCAAGAGGTGAACAATAGGAGTCTCAAGGTTGACTCATCGAGGGAAATATTCTATTATGTGGATGTATGAAATAAGATGCTAGTCAATAGGTGTTGACACTACATCACGAAGGGAGAGCTTCCAATAGCAAATTGGATTTATGGGCTTATTGGCATCACAACAGTGGGAAGGCCACATTTCAACAATGAACTTTCTATTCAGTTTTCTCCGATATGCTTCTTTTCAATCCAAATTTTCCTCGATTCCACTTCCAAACCAAACGTGTAAAGCAATCAATTACTAATACCCATTAAAACACAAAAAATCAAGTAATAACTTATGCATCAAAGATTAAGGTTATTACATTTACGTTTACACATTAAGTCCCTAAATCACTATAAATCTTGAAAGAAATTATCTTGATATAAATCAAATTTCTATTGTTGCAATTGATGCTAATACCATTAATACATAGTTATAGCCACAACCTATCATTACTTAAATTTTGGGTGCTTATCAAATTTAAGAAAGTAAATGCAAGAGAGAAATAGAGAGAAGGAAGACATCATTCCAAGAATTTATGCAATTTCATTCCAAGTCCAAGGCCATTTTAATTGTTTGTCTTTCATTTATATTGTATTATATAGTATATTCTATTTACCATAGGCAAAATCTTTGCTTTTATATGTAAATGATATTTTTGTTTTGTGACAATTAGTATTGTATATAAATGAGAATAACATTCTCTGACTTAATTACGAATAAAATTATGAAATTATGATAAATGAATATATTTTATATGGAGAGTGAACCTCTCCATCATAGATTCTGATAACTAAAACTGTTTTACATAAAAAGCAAAAAAATTTCAATGTATGTTTATGTATATGTTTTATGTGCAAAATGGCTTATGATATATGTTTTGTTGTCTTATGGTTTAAAAGTAAGTGAACATTTGGTTATTAAGTTATGTTTTTGTTAAGTATGAGGCTTACAGGATAAAGTTATCCTCAATACCTGTGCTAGTTGCATATTTCCTAATTAGTTTTTTGACATTTATGAGATGAGATTATCTTCAATGCTTGTGCTAGTTACGTACTTTTGAAAAGGGGTTGTGATACAGACACTCTTGAGTTAAAAAAAAACACTAATCAACCTTATTTTAAATCTTTATAAGTATTAATTTGACTTTTTGATCATTTGTAATGCAATGAATTAGATTATTTATGAGTTTTTACAAGGAAAAAAAATACATAAACTATAATCTTAATTAATAATTTGGTGAAAGGAGAAGAGATTTTTATATAAATTGAAATTAAAAGGAATGTAAGTGTAAGTTTTAAGAATATCAAAAGAAGATACGAAAATAATTTACTCGTAATTGTTTTTTTCATTTGATGGAATAGAATAAGTGAATTGAAATAGAACTTTTGTGCATTTGTAGTTATTTGATTCCAAACTTGCTACCCTTAATTCAAAGGGAAGCAAAACTTTGTGATTGTATCAAATCTTTTTTGTTGTTTATTTCATGTCTAATTTGTCTAACTCAATCCACTTTTTTGCAAGAAAAGACCTGGGATTTATTCCAAATGCTATAAATGATTAGTTTTTACCATTCAAGATGCAATTAGTAAGAAAAAGTATCATGAAATCATATTCAAATCCTCTAAAATACTTTACATGATAAAGTTAGAGAGAGAAAAATATAAATCAATTAAATGAATATTTAATAAATACATAAGACTTACTGATTTAAATAAAAATTTCAGAGACCGTACGTTTCTTTCTTCAACTTTGCCTTGGGAAATTTCTTAAAATTTTTAAAAGATTCCAATCTCATGAGATTAATGTTTTTTTTGGTGTCAAAGTGACAATGTTTAGATTATTTTTTTCCTATTTTTCCTATTATGTTTTATTCAGATTACTTTAAGTTATTAGCTTTATGTTAAAATATAAAATATAAAAATTAATTTTAAAATATAAAAAATAAAAATAAAAAATTTTGTTTTATCTTTGTTATTCATAATTTAAAAAAAAATTAAAATATGAAAAATAAATAAGTTTAATTTTGGCCTTAAGACAAAATTATAGCATAGTTCAAATTTGTCCATTATCTTTTTAAACATCACTTTTAATTCTTTTGTAAAAAAATAATAAACGAAAAATATAAATAAAACAGTTGATCAAATAATCAAAATTTAAGAAATATAAAATTTAAAAATTTAAAAACTATAGTTGAAATATTTAAAACAATCAAATTTTCAAAAAAGAAAAAGAAAAAAGAGAAGTGCCTAAGGGAAAAGTACGTGTGGCGGTGAGCAAGAGGCTCAACACTACTCAGGTTTGACCGCGTTGGTAATTATTGAGAAAAATGGGGATTTGGAGGCACGAATTGAAAGGAAAGTAAATCAGAAAATGGAGAGTAAGAGGGTGTTTGGCAAGGGATTTTATTTTAGATTGCTAAAACTATTAATTTAAAAATGTAAGATTGTTGCGTTTAGTTTCAAAATTTAAAACTTGATAATTAGAAATTTTCAATTTTTGGAAATGGTTTTTTGAGTACAAAAACATAGAAACCTAGAAAATTGGGAATTAAATTTTCCATAGTGGTGAAATTATTTTTGTAAAGTGAAATAACAATTTTATACATATATTCAACTATTATACCAATTATTTCAATTTTTATTTCATATATTTATAAAGTGAAAGGATGATTTCAAAAAATATTATTGAAAGAATTTTAGTAAATCTAACGAAACACATTTTGTATATTTTTAAGAATTATCATTTGTATGGATTATATTTTCTAAAAAATATAAGTTTCAAAAACAAAAGATCTTACCAAACTGAAAAACATTTAGAGAGGTAGCAGAAAAGGACAGGACTCTTTTGGGAGAAAAATAAAACGGGAACAGGGTGTTTAAGGTTTTGTTTTCATTCTTTGGACTAAGAGTGAAAATTTGAGGGAGTGTTTGGTTTAAGAGATTTAGAGAGAAGGGTCTAGGGTTTAGGGGAGGGGAAATAATTTTTAAAAAAAATACTTTATTTAGAACAATAATTTGGAGGGGAGAGGAGGGAAAATGGAGATGTAAAATTCTTTCCCTCCCCTCATTTCCTTTCCCTCTAAAATTGGAGGAATTTAGAAGGAAGGGAAAATGTAGAATAGAGAAAAGAAAAATTTCCCCACCAAAATAATTTTATTTTATTTTGCTACATATTTGTCCAAAATTTAAAAATTATAATAATCATTTTGTTATGAATATCTTGTGTGAATGTCCATTATCCTCATCTTTTAGTTATCATATCTGATAAGACATTATTTTCAGTACTTATCTAGAGGATAATTATTACCATGGAGTTATCTTATAGTTATATACCACTATTAGAACTCTCCCACCTACTTGTATAAATACTCTCTTATACATGAATGGAATCGACGATTAACTCTTTGGTATCTCTTTTACTTTTTTCTCTACTTTAAAGTTATTTCATAACACGTTATTAGCACAACGCTCTACTTCCGACTTCAAGGTTAATAATCTTTATGTGCAATTATATGTCCCTGAAAGATTGCACCAACTTATGTGCAATTATATGTCCTTGAAGGATTGCACCAAAGTATATGTCCTTGAAGGACTGCATCAAATTATATGTCCCTAAAGGACTGCATCAACTCATGTGCAATTATATGTCCTTGAAGGACTGCACTAACTTATGTGCAATTATTTATCCCTGAAAGATTGCACCAACTTATATGCAATTATATGTCCCTAAAGGACTACACCAACTTATGTGCAATTATATGTTCCTAAATGATTGCCCTAAGTTTTGTGCAATTATATGTCTTTGAAAGACTGCAACAAATTATATGTCCTTGAAAAACTACACCAACTTACGTGCAAATTTTATTTCTTTAGTTTATCCCTGAAGGACTGTACCAATTTTAGTTGCCTTAAGATTGTCCCTGAAGGACTATGGTTTAGGTGTAGAATCATTATATGATACGAGGTTTCGTATTCGGCCCTAGCTTCTAGGAGCCTATTAGATAAAACTTTGGAGGTGCAAGTCTATTTTATCTCTTCTATTAAACTCTATTTTTTTAATCACCTAGTATATAGTTATTCATGTAGTTCTTTAGTCAATTAATATGTGTAGTTGCATGCATTTATTTAATATCTGTAAATAATAGTAATTACATCAATAAAAAAGTAAAGACAATTTTATGGTTATGCATAACTAGAGATTATGATAAAAGTTGAATATGCCTATTCAATTATAACTTCTTTTAATGAATATTAGCATTCCGAGGGCTATATATAATATATGCTTGTATGGATCAAGATCATGTATATATAATCTACATGTGTTATTAGTACATGGTAAGGTAAATAATAATTAACATTTATCTCTTGGTTAAAGCACATGTCTATGTTAACTAAAGTTAAATAATAATTTCTCCTCTTAATAATATACAGAAATCTGAACATGAATTTACATGTCTTTATTATGATCTATTTTATTTGAAATGGTTCACTTTATTTATGGATATTTATTTATTAGCATTATATTTTATGATAGTCTTAAAATGTCAAACCTTGCAAAACTCGAATTCGTAGCACTGAACATTATTGGAAGAAATTACCTATCTTGGGTGTTATGTTCTAAAATCCACTTAGATGCAAATGGCCTTGGAGAAACTATCAAAGAAGGAAATAAAGTATTTAACCAAGATAAAGCTAGAGCCATGATCTTCCTTCGCCACCACCTTTAGGAAGGGTTGAAAAATGAGTACCTTACTATAAAAGATCCACTTGTTCTTTGAAATTCCTCAAAAGAAAGGTATGACCACAAGAAAACTGTGATACTTTCAAAATTCAGATATGATTGAATGCATCTTCACTTACAATATTTTAAAACTATAAGCGAATATAATTTTGCACTATTTAGAATAAGTTCTCAATTAAACTTATGTGGAGAAAAAATCATTGATGATGATATGTTAGAAAAAAAAATATTCTCCAACTTTCATACATCCAATGTGCTCCTATAGCAGCAATATCGAGAAAAGGGATTCAAAAAATATTCTGAGCTAATTTCTTTTCTTCTTGTGGCTGAACAAAATAATAACTTCTCATGAAAAATCATAAGTTCCGTCCAACTGGCACTGCTCCATTCCCTGAAGTAAATGTAGCAATATATGACCACTATGGACAGATTCAAGGTCGAAGTCGTGGTCATTGTCGTGGCTTTGGGTGTGGTCGTGGTAGTTATTCCAAAAACATAGCTTTCACCAGAAGTGGAAAAATAATAAGGTAAAAAATGAAAAGTAGAAATGTGTACAAAATAGCAAACATGTTGAAAACACATGCTATGGCTGTGGTGGCAATGGATATTGGTCATGTCCTTATCGTACGTTAAGGCATCTTGTTGATCTTTACCAAAAATCTATTAAAGAGAAAAAGATAGAGACCAATTTTTGAGGAAGACAGTCTCAATGATGGCTATATTAACAAAACTCATTTAGATGTTACAGATTTCTTTGCTTATCTTGATGGAAAAATTGATCATTTAATTAGTGATGATAATGTTCAAAAATAAGTTCTTTGTATAATTTTTATGACATTAAACTTTAGGGTGTTCCCTTTTCTAGTAAAATTCATTCTTTAAAGTTGTTATTTTATTTTATGTACTCTTTCCTCATATTGACCATTCTTATTTTATTTTTAATCAAGAATGAATGTTTTCTCTATTAATACCAACATCACTAATAAAGAGATATGTCTCATTGATAGTGGCACAACTCACACAATTCTCAAAGATAAAAAGTATTTTTCCTGAGCCAACGTTAGTATTATAACTGGTAGTACAAAGTTAATTGAAGGTTTTGGAAGAACTAGTATAATGTTACTTAAAGGAATGAAATTGCACATTGACAGAGCTTTTGTTGTGTGTATTTCACTAAATAACTACAAGCGCACGACATAGCTATAACTAGTCTGGCAAGTATAGGTCGTATCCCAAAGAGACCAAAAATCAATTACTAGAATTTTATGAAACAACTATCGAAATCAATGTAATTCGATAGATAGAAATCACAATTAAGAAAATAAGGAATTCAATTACCAAAAGCCTAGGGTTAGGGTTTACTGCACTTATAATATTCAACAATCAATATATACCTTTAATTACAATTATCTACGTAATCGGGGATGGTTTATCCTTAATTAATTAATAGCCTCTTTCAAACATTATTAATTGTACCTAGGTTAATCCAATTGCCTACTTTCGTGGTTCTTAGTTTAACCTAAGTCCATTAAGTTCCATGCTAACTATGTGATTCAATTAATAAGGGTTCTTGTGCCTACCAATTGATTCAATTCTTAAAGAACCTTAAACTACTTTCGTGATTAAGATATCCCTAATTAACTATTAAATTTTGGTATTAACTTTCACCTTTCAGTTCATCATTTAATGACCTAATACGTGATAAACATTCTTCAGACATTCATTAACTCATATAATGCATAATAGTTAATCCTAATTAACCACAAACAAGCACAATTAGGGTTTCACAATTACTAATGTAGTATCATTATATCATAAGTGGGTTTACCGAAACCCTAGATTAAATCTACTCACACATAATTGAAAGAAAACTCATAATCATATTCATTAAACCATTCATAAG
This sequence comes from Gleditsia sinensis, assembly GCA_037074535.1. NCBI lineage: Eukaryota > Viridiplantae > Streptophyta > Magnoliopsida > Fabales > Fabaceae > Gleditsia > Gleditsia sinensis. The sequence continues at coordinate 30,347,697 of CM073463.1, forward strand.
TGTTCCATACAATCAAAGATAAAAGAGTAGAAGTTGAAGGAGATGTAAAGCTAGAAAGATAAAACATGGTTCCAGAATATACTGAATAAGAGATACAAAGCTTAAATTGATGTAAATTCTACTCTAAAAATATAAAGTAAACAATTGATACAACTCTAAATGTAATCTAATGGTGTTTCCTAAGCTTAAACTCAATCTAAATTTGTCTGTATGTGTCCTATCTCTTTATCCACGCTTCCTTATGTATTTATAGCACTTTGGCTGCTTAAAACCCTAAAAGTCATAGACTTTACAAACCTGAAGCACAGTTGTGTTCCAAGACACGGTCTGGCTGTGCTTCGGGCTAGATTATGGGATTTGTCTCCATGTCTCACACAAAACATGGCCCGGCCGTGCTCTAGGTACACCAAGCATGGCTTGGTCATGTTAGAGGTTGTGAGGATCCTTTTTTTGCCAATTTTTTCTTAGTTTTCTCCTTGCTTCCTCCTTAACTTGTTCCAAGTCCATATAACTCTTCACATGAATGTTTTTCCTTGATTCTTTGCCTCTTTTGCTCACCTGCAAACAGAAAACAAACCAAAGCAGTATCCAGAAGAAGTAAAACATAACAACACAAAACTACTATAATAATCACAAGTTCACTATAAATTAGGGGATAAAATATAACCATTAAACACACAATTTTCTCCTTTATCAACTTTATACTCCTCTAAGTCTCTTAGAAACTTATTAAATTTCAAGGATATCCACTGAAATGGATACCACATTAAGACAACAAATGAAGGAAATATTGAATATCTTTATATCACAAGTACAACCTTAGGTAACAAATGCATATTGGAAAAATTACCTACATTCTTCTTTGGATTGTACTATACATATATAAATACAATTGAAACATATGCTATTGCAAACCAAAAGTTTGTAAATCATAATAAATTTTTTATTTGGCATGACCGGTTAGGCCATCCCAAATCAATTATGATGTTAAAAATAATTAAACATTCAAGTGGACATTCATTGAAGAGCTAGCATATTCTTTAATCGAATAATTTCTCATGTCCTACTTGCTCCAAAAGAAAATTGATTATTTGACCATCACCAGTCAAAATTGGGGGTGAATCCCCTACATTTTTAAATATAATACAAGACGATATTTATGGGCCAATACACCCTCCATGTGGACCATTTAGATATTTTATGGTTTTAATCAATGCAAAAACTAAATGGTCACTTGTGTGTTTGTTATCATCTTGTAACCTGACATTTGCAAGATTACTTGCGCAATTGATTAGATTACGAGCACATTTTTTTTATTTTTCAATTAAGAAAATATGCCTTGAAAATGCTGGCAAATTAACTTCTTAAACATTCAATGAGTATTGTATGTCTATTGGAATTGATGTTAAACATCCTGTAACACATGTTCATACACAAAATGGTATTGTAGAATCATTCATTAAATGTCTAAAGTTAATTGCAAGACCATTACTTATGAAGTCAAAACTTCCAATATCCATTTGGGGACATGCATTCTTGCATGCTGCATCATTAATTTGTATAAGGCCATCAAGTTATTATGAACACTCCCCATTACAAATAATTTTTGGTTAGAAACCAAATATTTCCCTTCTAAGAATTTTTGGATGTGAGGTATATGTCTCTATTGCACCACCACAATGCACTAAGATGGGTCTACAAAGAAATTTGAGAATATATGTTAGATATGAATATACTTCTATAATAAAGTATCTTGAACCATTAACAGGAGATCTATTCATAGCTCGGTTTGCTGATTGTCATTTTGATAAATCAATTTTCCCAACATTAGGAGGAGAAAATAAGCAACTGAAAAAGGAAACTAGTTGGCATGAATTATTATTAACTCATTTTGATCCTCACACAAAACAATATGAACTGGAAGTTCAAAAGATAATTCATTTACAAAATTTAGCCAACTAATTGCCAAATGCATTTATTGACTCAGAAAGAGTTACTAAATCACATATACTAGCTGCTAATACTCCAATTAAAATTGATGCCCCTGTCAGACAATTCACTATTACAAATAAGCCTGAGACCCATATAAAGTGTGATAGGTCCATTGGTTCCAAAGATAAAAATTCTCAAAAAAGAAAAGGAGCTAAGAATCAAGATGGTCAAATCGAGGATTTAGCAACTCCATAATAGTCCTAAGACATAATTAATGTTTTAGTTCCAGAAGAAACTCAGGTACCTAAAATTTGTGAAAATGAAGAGATCTCAATTAATTATGTTATGGATAGAATACGATGGAAGCGACAAAAAGTCAACGTTGACAATAATTTTGTATAATATAACGCACGCTTTTTTAAATGATAATGAGGATCATGAACCAAAGTATGTTAAGGAATGTAGAGAAAGAAATGATTGGCCAAAATGAAAAGATGCAATTGAAGCAGAGTTAAAATCACTTGAAAAATAAAAAGTTTTTGGACCTATAGTTTGTACACCTAAAGATATAAAACCAGTTGTATACAAATGAGTCTTTATACGAAAACGAAATGAAAATAATGTAATTGTGAGATATAAGGCAAGACTTGTTGCCTAAGGATTTTTGCAAAGACCCGTAATTGATTTTAAGGAAACATACTCACTTGTGGTGATGCAACTACCTTTTGATATTTAATTAATATGGCAGTACGTTAAAAACTCGATTTGTGTCTATAGATGTTGTTACAGCCTATTAGTATGGGACACTTGATAATGATATCTATATGAAACTCTCTGAAGGATTTAAGTTGCCTAAAGCATAAAATTCCAATTCTCGAGTAGACTACTCAATCAAATTAAATAAATCACTTTATAGCTTAAAACAATCTGGGTGTTGTGGTATAATCGCCTTAGTGAATATTTATTGCAAGAAAGGTATAGAAATAACTAAATTTGTCCACATATCTTTATAAAAAGATCTAGAAGTGAGTTTTCCATAATCGATGTTTATGTTGATGATTTGAATATTATTGGAACTCTTGAAGAGCTCCAAAAAGTTGTTAATTGCTTAAAGAAAGAATTTGAAATAAAGGATCTTAGAAGAGCAAAGTTTTGCCTTAGATTACAAATTAAATATTTAAAGAATAGCATCTTTGTGTATCAAGAAACTTATGTGACAAAGGTCTTAAAACGATTCTATATAGATAAATCACATCCATTATGAACTCCAATGGTTGTGAGGTCATTAGATGAGAACAAAGATCTTTTCAGACCTTATGAAAAGGATGAAGAATTACTTAGTCTTGAAGTACCATATCTTAGTGCAATCGGGGCATTGATGTATCTTGCTAGTCATACTCGACTTGATATATCATTTGCTGTTAATCTATTAGCAATATATAATTCTCCACCTACATGAAGGCATTAGAATAGAGTTAATCATATACTCTGTTATCTTAAAGAAACAATGGATATAGGCCTATTTTATTCAAACGTACCCGAGTTTGAGTTAATTAGTTATGCGGATATAGGATATTTATTCGACCCTCATAATAGACAATCACAAACATGTTATTTTTTTACATATGGGGGTACCTCAATTTCATGGCAATCTATAAAACAAACTATCTCTGCCACATCAGCTAACCATGTAGAAATTTTAGCATTACATAAGGCAAGTTAAGAATGTGTTTGGCTATGATTTGTGATTCAATACATACAAGAATCTTATGGTTTGTCTAGAAAGATGATCCCGAGAATCTTATATGAAGATAATGCTGCATATGTTGCATAATTAAAAGAAGGATATATTAAAGGGGATAAAACAAAGCATATATCACCTAAATTCTTTTTCACTCATGATCTTCAAAAGAATAGTGATGTAGATATTCAAAAAATTTGGTCAAGTGATAATTTGACATATTTGTTTTCTATGGCACTTCCTACTACAACATTTAAGAAGCTAGTATATAATATTGGAGTTCGATGACTTAAGGATATCAAATGATGTTGCCATATATATACTTATTTGATAACACCTTAAATGAAATAGTGATGTACTCTTTTTCCTTCACTAGTGGTACATACTGTCACAGGTACACCCAAATTGATACCTTACCTCAGAACTAATCTGATGATGTGGGTAGCTTGCACAAAGTTTTTTAAACCTCTCCCAATATTCATAAAGTGTCTTTCCATGCAATTGCCTAATGCCACATAATTCTTTCCTGATAGTAGCGGCTTTAGATGTAGGAAAATAACGTTCTAAAAACATTCTCTTCATCTCATTCCAAGTAGTGATAGTACCAGAGGGCAAATAATACAACCAATCTTTGGTTGAATCTCTTAATGAAAAAGGAAAAGCCCTGAGTTTTATTTGTTCCTCAGTTACTCCAAGAGGCTTCATACGGGTACATACCATATGAAATTCCTTCAAATGTTTCTGCGGGTCTTCACCAGCAAGACCATGAAAATTAGGAAAGAGATGAATTAATCCAGATTTTAATTCAAAATTAACTTTTTCATCAAGGTTAGGAAAAGTAATGCATAAGGGCTGCTGATGCAAATCTGGAGCTGTAAGCTCCTTTAGAGTAGGGTGCCTCGCCATGGTTACTTCCTCCTTTTCTTCATCAATGTCCTCTTGAAGTTCTCTTCTGTACCTATATACATATTTTCCAATATCTAGATTGAACTCTAAATTTTGAGAATTAGAAGAACGAGTCACAGGCATAAATCAAAATAAAATCACAAAAAGTAGTAAACGCAGTCCCCGGTAACAGCGCCAAAATTTGGTGCATACTGTTGCAGGTACACCCAAATTGATACCTTACCTTAGAACTAACCTGTAGTAGTAGGAGTAAGGGTCGATCTCACAGAGACTAGAATTACCTTATGTGATTGAGAAAGAGGGGATTGATAATTGCAAATAAAATAGAGTAACTAATAATGAAAATAATTAAGAGAGTAATTAATGAAAAAAGCATTGGTTTCGGTTGATATCCATTGTCAACGGATTACATTGATCATTGACAACATAATCAATCTGTAATTGAATATCTATCATTGGGTTTCTAACCCTGTTCCTCCTTAAGTTTAGTAAATTAATGACAATCGCACTAATTAAACCCTAATTAACAAGCAATCCTTTAGCACATCGGTAAAGCATAACTTATTAATCGCATGAAGAACTAGAGAAACTAACAGAGCTAAACAAATATAAACACATCGGTTATATCTAATTTAGTTAATTACTCATCATAGGTTCAATGATTTATAATCCAAAATCCTCAAACCTATTTGCCTCATGAATCACAGAATTGAAGACTTTGTTCAAAACATAATTCAGCGGTAGATTAAGACAGACAATATACTAGTAGGCCTCCTTAGCAATCATATGAATAATCATTGAGAAGAAGAGCAGATGAATAATCAATACTTAATTCAAATTGAAATAATAAAATTATATCCAAATCTCACAATGCATGAAGATCCCTTGAGGTTTCAATCTACCTCAACCAACTAAAAAGAACTAGCCACGCAGGGCCATAAGCAAATCTTAAGAAGAATTGAAGAATGTAACTAAGAACTTGGATGAATGATTCAATTAATTATTTGCTTGCTTTCCTCCCTTTTTATAGATTAACTCCTCCTAATCGAAGTAGGATTGTATCTAGGTCAAATCCCAGCCCATCGGGCTTCAATTGGAGTAAAAAAAACCCTAAAAATCGCAATTTTAACTACCTGTACGGCGACATCGCCGTGGCGCTACAGACCTGCAATGATGCAGCATCGCGGTGCTCTATTACGAGCACCGCGGTGCCTAGAAAATTCCAGAATTTACAAACGTGACAAACATAAAAGTTGTAGCTCTATGTCTCTTCGTTTCAAAGCCACTAGAATTGTCTTAATTGGATCTGAATTGAAGGAGATATGACACAATTAGTGACCAATGGTCAGAATTCATCCTGCTGCACTGTGATTCTGATTGGCGAGCTCTATATCGCTATTAAATCTCCCGAATTTGACCAAGTGTTCACCATAAAAGTTGTAGCTAATTGTGTTATCTTTTCACAGCCACTTGAATCACTTTGATTGGAGTACATAAGAGGGAGATATTCTTAACACAGTGCTGAAAGGTCGGGAATTGCTACAATGTAGCATTTTTCCATGAATTTCTTATCTTTTTCTTCTCTTTTCTTCTTTCTTTGTTCCTACAACACAAAACAAAAAATTAAGGTAATTCCTAATTATATTTTACTTAAATCAAACAAAAAGTAAGTTTAAATGTATTAATATCAAGCTTAATTAAGATATCATCAACTAGGTTTTTGTTCCACAAGGTTTTTCCTAGTAAGGTTTTAACGAGGAATATTCTTAAAGGATGGACATCTTAGGGGGAGTGTTATAAATATCTTGTGTGGATGTCCATCATCCCGATCTTTCAATTATCCTATCTGATAAGATATTATTTCTAGTAATTATCTAGAGGATAATTATCACTAGGGAGTTATCTTATAGATGTATACGACTACGAGAACTCTCCCACCTACTGTTATAAATACCTCATTATACATAAATAGAATCAACGATTCACTCTCTGGTATCTCTCCTACTTTTCTCTCTACTTTTAAGTTATTTCATAACACATTTTATTTTATTTTATTTTCCCTCCTCTCCCATTGCAAACCAAATAAAACTTATTTTCCCTTCCCTTCACTCCCCTTAAACTAAACTAAACAAACAAAATTTATTTTCTTTCTCCTCCCCTTTCCTTTATTAAAATTCCTCCTCTCCCTTACCCTCTTTTTAAAATTCCTCTAGAGTTGCGATAAAATGAGGACAACCAGAGGGAGTAGGATAGGGATTTCAGAGGACCTTCTCACATTTTGCAAGAGAAACAAAATACGTTAGAAGAAGGAAAAAGAGTAAAGAACAAGAGCCCTTTTTCTCCCTTCACTTCATCTTTACTTAAAGAAGGGAAGTTTGAAATGGTTCATCATCTCGTGTTTTTATTCATCTCACCATGAATAATGAAGGCGAGCTTTCATTCCTAATTTTTGCTCCCAAGAATGATTCATCATTTTTGTGCTTCAGAGACTTAATCAAAACCCTCAAATGACCAAAATCACATAACTCTATAGAGCTAGGTATAATATGCTATGAATATGGTTTCGTTCTTATTCTTGGTTTAGTGTGGTCTTTGGGTTGTCTTTTATCTTTCATAGGCTTTTATCTTTAGGTTATATTTGATTTCATGATTCTGATTACTTTGGCTCTTAGGATACCTTGACTCTTGCCTATTTTGTTCCAATCCCAAGCACACAGCAAGGGAGGGCAAATCATATATCATCAATAACACATATAGAAGGCATCTTGCTCTCCCCAAATAACACATTACTCCCGTGTGTTGGCCGTTATACGAGGCTAGCATCACCCCTTCTAGCTGAGGTGTCAAGATGCATCAGGGCTAACATCACCTACTGTTAGCAAATAATGTTTCCAATAGGATTCCTCCACAAAATAATTGCATAAAAAATGTACTTTTCAAATAAGAATACTTTCCATGTTTAATTTCATTTTTCACAATTTCCATAAAAATTTCCATATGGGTTATCAATTTCAAATACCCCTGAATCATCATTCTTAAGTAGTGAAATGCACATATGCAACATATATTCCAGAGGTTCCAAATTCATGACATGTGAACATTTACAATTTCCATAAAGCCATATTTGAGAGGAATAATATCCAATAAGTAAAGATAATCATTTATAAATTTTCAAGAGCTGAAAATGCAGTAATAAAATCATATGCTACACCAATATCACAATCAAAGTATAAGAAAAATGTAAAATATATCATAGAAAGTATTATCCACTGACAAGGTAAGGCTCCAGATTGAATAGCCCCAAAATATATTTTTTTCATCTCAATTTGATTAAATAGACCTCAAAAACGAGTTTGGAGAGTCCAAAAACTTAGGAAATGACTCTAAAATTGAGCAATTTGGCCTCTAGGAACTTGGTCAACATTGCTCAACTATTGAGTACTATTCACGATCAGAAAATACTATTCACCACCAAAAATTACTATTCATACCTACACCATTTACTGTTCACGGTGCATAAAAAGTTGTCAGATGACTGAAAAATTTCATATCCTAAGGTTTATCTAGCTCCTGAATCCACCTACGGTGTGAGATTTTCAATTTGACGTATCTAAATAGAAGTTTCAAAACTTACATTTTTATAAGATTTTTTATTTCCGATCTACGGCGATTCTACAGCTGATTTAAAAAATTGTTAAGTCAAAATCATAGTATTCTCCATCTTGAATCTAGTGCTACCCTTAGTTTTGAGATAGGAAACCAATAGGCACTCCAGATCTAGAGAGAAAAATAAATGTTATTATTCATACTATTCATATAATTTATCGGTTATGAAAATCAATTCTCATTCCTCACTTTTGTCTACCCCTCCCCTTTTTTTTCTTTTTATTATTATTATTTAATAATTAAATTTTTTAAATTTATTATTTTTATTTTTATTATATACATATAAATACTATTTTTTATCCTAAAATATCTCAAAAATTTCTAAAAATTTACATTCTTATAAATTTTAGTTGAACTCTTAAATCATGACTTTTCTTGATAAAAATTTTAATAAAACAATTCAAAAAATAAATATCTTTATAAATAATAAAAGAAAGAATATTTTTAAAAATAAAACAAAAATTTATTAGAGGCCAATATAATTATTTTAAGCAAAACAATAATTATTTTAATTAAAAGTATACTTACTTTTAGCAAAACATAATCATTTAAAAAAAATAAAAATATATTTGTTTATAGCAAAATATTATTATTTAAAAATAAAAATTACAGGATATTACAAAATTTATGAAACAATTATCCAAAAGTCCCATCCTAGCTTTTTGGAGAAAAAGAAGGGATAGTTAGCCAAAACTTTATTAAAAGCAGAATTGAGGGGCAAAATTTGAGAGAGAAAATGTGGCAGACTTGGAGAAAAATAATTAGTCATCCTAAACTTATCTCCATCCTTATGTTATTGGTTTAGTGTGGCAGAATTGGAATTGAATTAAACAAATGTTGGAGTATTTTAAAAGTAGCAAGAAACAATAGGAAAAAAAGAGAAGCAGTAGACAAAATGTGGAGCAAAAAGAAGCTGGAATCATGAGCAGAAAAGGGAGAAAAGGGCTAAAACCTATGAAGCATAAACACTTCATTTTGGGGCATGTCGACGTGTCAGACATTCTACGAACACCGATACTCCTCAGACACTTTTGGGACACATGTTTGACATGTGTCACGTGTCTAACGTTTAAAAAAAAAATTTTAAAAAAGACTCGTGTCAAACACATTTTTGAATGTGTCCGACACTTATTTCAAGCATTTTAGGCACAAATCCTCCACCCCCTTTAGGTTTTAATTTGAAGTTTGAACCCTTGCGTCTCCTCTATCCAACACTGACAATTACAGTTTGCATCCCAGTCATTGTAACATGTGTTCTTCATTCAAGTTGGGTTCCAGTCATCCATCATAGCTTGCATCTCGGTCATCGCATTCCTATTGTTCATTTTTGTTAACCATTGAGAGTAAGTTCCTTTATTTCCTCTTATTGAATTTGTTTATTTGCGTGGCCATGTGCATATTCCTTTTCAGCAAGAGTCTTCAAAGTTCATTAATTATTTTGTTCTTATACAAGAACATATACCTATTCGGGTTCAAGCTCTTCTATGGAAGTGAAGGAAGCCAAATTCTTCTAATTTTTGTGTTGTCTCTTGATATCTTACATAAACACAATGGCAAAGAACAGAGATAGCTTTTATCTGTGGTAAGGGTGTTGAATTATATTAATGCACATATAATTCTTTCTAGAGTTGCTATCTTGCTTTTGTTCTTTGTTATCACTGTATGCACACATAATTTTTGTATTCTTTGTTATTCCTATTTGTTGTTGATGCTAGAGTTTTATCGGTTGCAAATCTATCTTTGGATAAACTAGAATTAGAAAGAGTTCTTTTTACAAATGAAGGGAATGAAAACAATAATGGTGATGAAGAATACATTGAAGAAGAATGAATGTTGATTGTATTATAAATTTTTGATAATTTTTGTGGGATTAAGTTGTGATGTGAGAAGTAACTCATTCTATGTTATTTTCTGTTTATATATATATATATATAATATTTATTTTTTTAATTCACGTGTCTTTAATTTGTCGTGTCCTACATTTTTCTTAAATTTACATGTCCCATGTCCGTGTCATGTCCATGCCCATTCCTCATAGGCTAAAACCAATCAGAGTTTGAAGGAGAATTCAAGGGAAAATTTTCAAGAGTTTTTTTTCATCGCTATTCCTATTTATTTACTTGAATGCAACTCATAAAGATGATATTTAATTTTAATTTTAGAATTAGTATGGAGTATTTTATTTTTTTAGGGCTATGATGTAACCTAAATTTGGAAAGACAATTTAGGTTTCCATGTTATTTGATTTTTCTTTTCTTCCAAAATTGTATGTTTAATTTTGTTCCTAGCCCAATTATTGATTGATCTATTAGATCCATGATTAAATCGAAAGGTGAAATTTTGATATAAACCTAAGATTAAACACCATTAATTGAACGAAAGTTAAGAGATTTTTTACCATGATTAATTTGACTTTACTTGAGCAAATCAACAGGACTTAATGAACTATCAAATAATTAAATTCACATAGAGATGTGTTGGATTATTTGGTAGAGATATTTTTGATATTATTCAAGAGAAGACATTGAGTAGATTAAAAATTTGTGTCAACAATTTAGAATATTAAGATTTTCAAGAAAACATGAAATTATAAATTGTGTGAAATTAGCTAGGTGAAATCAAAAGCTCTAGAATTGTTTTTCATTAATCTAAAATTGTTTAACTTTGTTAACTTGTTTTATTTCTTTCCTTAAAAAATTATTTTCATTTTCTATTTATTTTAATTTATGTAAAATAAATAGTTTTAAATTTTGATTTTCCAAATAATAAGTAATTTAATAAATTTCAGTAATCAGTAAGTCAAGTGGTCTTTGGGAGTTCAACATTCTTTTCTTAAACACTTTACTACTTGTTGCTATTTTGTACACTTACAAATATTACATTAATGGTCTACGAGCCAACAAGGGTTCAAGAGTTGATTCTACATGGAAAAGGTGTTAGACACTCCACAACACCTATCCTACGAATGGTTACTCTAGGATAAATGTGAAAAACTTTATATGGCCTTAATTATATTTTGATTACTACTATTAAAGATATACAAATGAAAAAGAAAGGAAAAAAATAAATTGAAAAAAAAATATCTATAAAGGTGGACTTAAGCTAGGAAAGGTCCTAGAGCTTATGTACCTAGTTAAAGGATCAAATTTCTCCTAGTTCATAGAGTAGAAAAGCAGTGAAGTGAATTGATAGCTTTTAAATTATTTTTGGGGAGAGAAAAAAGATTAGGTGGTTATGGTAGCTCAAAAAGAACTCTAAGTGAATTTAGTTGTTTTCATTGGAAAAAATATTACTAGACTTTGCTCTCTTTTTTCTTTCATTTTTTGTCTTTCTTTCTTTTTTCAAAATATTTAATTTTTTTTTTTGTATTTTTCAGAGAAAAAAAATATTTTCTATTTTTTAGAGTTTTGAGAAAAAAATATTTTCTATTAGTTTAGATTTTTGAGAAAAAAATATTTTCTATCTTTTTTGAATTTTTTAAATATTTTTGAATTCTCAAAGGAGAAAAACAAGATAGATCATTGGAATCTAATTTTTATTAAACATGGCATAAATGGAGTCAGTGTGTAAACTCAAGGTCCATACATAACCCATCAATTGATACCCTATACACATGTGGTAAAGTCAAGACCCATACACAACAGCTTTATAAGAAAAGAAAAGAAGAAGAAGTTATGCTTTGTGTGGCTTTTGTAATCACTGGCACTAAATTATAGATTACAATATATAGCACAATCAAACAAAAAAGAGAGAAAGAATAGAACCAATTAGCATCTATATTCTTTTATTCTTCTCAAGGTTGTAAATTCACACATGCATTCCTATTACAAGATCCTCAAGTTCGAGTTGTTTCCATGAAAGCCATAAATAGATAAAAGAGTCAATACACATTCAAAGCTACCAAAAAATCATTTATGAAACCACAGTCAAACTTGCCTAAGAAAAAAAAAGAAACCATGATCAATTAATTAAAGGAACCAAAAAGTCATGTAAACAAATGGACCTTAAATCAGGTAAATTCTATCAAAACAATGAATAATCCCAAGTTCATTAACAAGCAACAACATCAAATAGTACAAGAATATGATGCCTAAGGCAAGAGGCATAACTGTTAAACTTTATTTATTTATTTAATATAAAGTAGCATGTAAAAATTAGTCTAAGCATCTAATGACATCTAGTAGAAACAGAGTTGTAAGCACATGGTTATACTGTAACTCAAAAACACAATATATTCAACTCTCTGATAAGCATTCAAGCATATGATGACAAACAAAATTCAGAACCACAACTAGTTCAGCAAGTTCCTAAAAAGAGCTACTCGAAATCAAAATCCTCTTATCTTAGGCAGAGTGGCCTTATTTCTCTATTTGAAACAAATCCCAAATCAATCACCATAAATCCAATTTTGAAAACACATTCTAAAATACACAAATCATAATGTGATATTTTCATAATCCAATCCATCAAAATACATTACAACACCATAAACATATGGGATCATGATCAAGCTTTCAACTATCCACTAAAACAAACTAGAGTATAGAGCAAGAAAGGAAATGAAGAGAAAATACCTAATACGTTCATTTTTGGATGAACCTAAATAAAAATGTCCAGCTTCTCATAAATCGTTTCCATTGCGTTGTTAACTGAATGGGAGTGAATCTTTTTATTACAACCCTTTAAGTAAAACTCACCCCCAAAAGCTAGACATTAGGGGGAGGGTGCGTAAGGGGTTATAAAGCCTCCACTGTAACACCTAACTTCTAGCATCATTTTCTTATATCTAAATCGTAGAATGTTCCTTATTATTTATATTTTTTTTTGGCATTGTCTAACTAGCCCAAAATTTTACCTATTCATTTATATCATTTGTAATCCTTCTTGCATAAGCATAAATGTGCTTCAGGCTATCCTAAGCACTTTCAAAATTCAATTCCATCTAGGCAATTACCTAAGCATGCTATGTAATACTTACAACATAAAGGATCTCATGCCATAAAGGAAAGGAGTACAGTCCATAGTTTACATTACATCACATTATAAGCTGTCTAATAAGAACTTGGCACTTAATTAAGCTGTCCCACATAAATATTACACAACCAAAGCAATTACAATCATGAACATATGAGTCAACCCTGAGACCCCTATTGCTCAGTTCTGGCTGGAGTACCTGGAATGTGATTATGTGGATATAAAAAGTGAGATGACAATCTCAATAGCTAACAAAGTTTTCAGAAAAATAGTGCACATTCCATTCCTTAAAACATCTCAAATTATTTCACTGAAATATAAGCACTGATCATACTTCATACATACGGCATCTTGGTCACATTAGGGACCCATAACATCATGGTCTACTTACCCAATGCAGTCAATACGGCTATACCTGTAAAGGGCTATGCATCTCCTATTATTGGCCAATCGTGAGGGAAATGGGGCTCACTTGGCACCCTTTTGTGCACCCCCCTTAATTCCCAATAATGCATACATAACATATCTTTAGACCATCATTCATCATAGCATAAAAGTCAGGCAATCAGTTAAAATTCATAAATTCAAGTTCATAAGCATAAAGAGTGTTTTAAGGAAAAGCTAGCTACCTCAATTCCTTTCCAAGGCTGCCAAGGTTACTACCAGCAACTCAAACTAAAACATACAAGAATTCTTGGTTAATGCATTCACATTAGGTCCTAAAGCCATAAATACCTAGTTTAAGAGCTCCTGCTCCTCCAAATAAAACTATGATTTTGCTTAGATTTGGGGTTATTATTAAATATGGCAAAAGTCCTCTAAAAATTCTAAAATTTTGCATGGAGGAACCTTTACATGTCTATTGTTTTTCGACATTCTCTCAGCCCTTAAATCTTCCATTCAACCCCAAAAAATACCTCCATACCCAGGACAGTACAATTTAGTTTCAATTTCATTTCTATTCGGCTTAACATCCATTTGGATTAGTAAAACTACTTCAAAATTCATGATATTTTATATTAATCATTATAGACATGATATATAATCACCATAAAAATTTCAAATAAAAAAGAATTCTTTTGACCCCTCAAATATCCCACGTTTTAAGACTGTCCCCGGTTATGGTATGTTCTGCCTCATTTTCAGACTACCAAATTTATACATTTTATTATGTACTTTAAACTGCCCATAATTTTCTACAATTTGGTAGAATGATTAATTAGGATCCCTTTAACATGTCATAAATGTTTTATACAAAATTGCAACATATAATGCCTTAGAAATATTGTCTTTCCATCAGCAGTCTGAGCTGTCTAGGAAATTGTCCACAACACTATTTTAATTGTACAAGACCTAATTTTAGGTTCTCAAAAATCCTGAAACTTTCCAGAATTGATTATGAATATTTGAAGAATATTCTCACCAAAAATTATAGAATGTAAAGGTCATTTACTAAATTTACTAAGCCAATATTTTCGGGTGCAAAAAGGTTTCTATTTTCTCAACCTAACTCTTCTATGATCTATGATCTTTACTCACTAATCAGACCCTAAATCACTCATATGGACTCGAAATTTTGTGCTTCCAGTGGCTATGTGACCGTGAGAAATATATCTACAACTTTCATTTAATCATGACTTCATATTCCTTATGTATGAGTCCCAGAAAGTCGAAAACCGAAGCTATTCTTCAGCAGCCTGGATTCCAGACCCGATTCTGACCTATTTTACTCCATAGATTATAACTCTCTCATTTTATGTCCGATTGATGTGATTAAAAATGATATGGAAAGCTAAGACATAGAACTACAACTTCTATGTTGAACATATGTTCATATTCTCGACAGAAAGTCCTACATGCAGGCCCGAAAATTGACCTAATAAACTCAAAACTGGATTTTTGCAAGAAGCTAGACTTACCTTATGTAGACCTACTCCTATGGCTCTCAATTTGCAGCTTCCCTCACTCTCAACCTTCTTCTCCTTGCTGGCTACTCTCTCCCCCTTCCTCCCTCTTCCTCTTCAGTTTTTTGTTTTGGACCTCTTCTCTCTCTTTTCTCCTGCTGGCGTGAAAGCAATAGGGAGGCTGGTTGCTGGGCGCTGGAATCCTTTGGATTCAGCAAGGGAGGGAACGGTTTTCTGCTACTCTCCAAGTGAGTGTGTGCATGGGTAGCTCTAGTGTATTGTGGTTAGTGAGAGAATGGGTGTATGACACATCGAAAGAAGAATTTTCTGGCTGTATGAGTGTGAGTGTGAGCTGTAGCTTTCTTGGGCAGAGGGGGAGCGTGAGTTTGCATGTGGAGGTATGGGTTTCTGCTACAGTGGGTGGGTGTGTTTTCTGTTGGGTTTATGGAGCACATATGGGTGTGGAGATGTTGCCAAGTGGGATGTTTTCTACTGGTTGAATTTGGCACTGAACATGCTGGATGTGGGGCATGTTCCAGCTAGATTTTTTTTTTCTGGTTGCATGTGGGATCAAGGGTGGCGTGAAATGCTGTCTTGTAGGCCATGTTTCTGCTGGTCTCTTAGAGCAGATGGGGGGTTATTTTTCTGCTGTGTAGGGCAGGTTTCTGCTGGCTGGGTGGAGCAAGAGTGGGTGTGTTTTTGCTGCTTGGTTTAGGAGCAAGTGTGGGGCATTTTTCTCTGCATGTGATGCATGATCTTCTGCTGGTTTTGGTGCACGTTTCAGCTTGTATTCCTAGTTGCATTCATGCTTTTTAACCTACCATGGCTATTGTATTTCATTTCAAAATTATGTGCATGCATGGGTGGCTATATCTATTATGCTATGCATGGCATAAGTGAGATAAATGCATATATATATATATATATATATATATATATATATATATATATATATATATATATATATATATATATATATATATATATATATATATATATCTACGTAAATCTCCTCCTTTTGCATGTGCAAATATATATATAATAATGTGTATGGTGGAGGTGAGAGGAAATATGTATATATATATTTATATAGCATCACATAATGCTTCTTCCTTCCTTATTATTTTCCTAATCCTAAATTAGTAGCATCTTAAGGAATATATTTGAATCATGTTCCTCTAATTTATGCTCCAAAAATATTTTATTTATATTACTTCTAACCATGAAATGATTCTACATTTTATAAAGATTTTTACTATCATCAACTATACATTTTAATCCTTGTTCATGTATATCTTAATTGATCACTAATCCTAGACTAGTAATATCTAAAAAAATGTATTTGTGTCCTCTCTCCATCCATTATGATCCTAAGAATTTTTATTTATGTGATTCAACATTAACTATGTTACCTATCTTAAGTTTGCCTTATAATCATATAACTAAGTATCTTAATCACTTGCCATATGTATTTTCTATTCATCCTTAAATTTATCTAACTTTATTAAAAGCTTAGGATGTTACATCCACCACGTACCTATACACTTGATGTGGGACTTGAGTCCCATATCTCACCAATGAATTGTAACATTGCACCCCTGTTAAGGCCTAATGTCTACGGATGGATGACACTCCAAGCAGTTGATACTCCTATTTTTTATTTAACAGGGTAGGCATTTTTTGCAAATGTCACGACCATTGAGCAGAACCAGCTTTGATACCATTGTTACAATGCATTTTTAATCAAGGGAGAACCACCCCCTAAAAGCTTGCCTTTATGGTTGGAGAGCACTTGAACTTATATACCACACCCACACTTGTCACGCCCCTAATTTTAGGGCACGTGAAACACGTATATCATGAACATATATTTTCTATAAACATGAATATTCCAATCCTTTATCTAGGAAACAGATACATATAGGTTTTCCCATACAATTACCATATACAAATCAAGTACATATATATCAGAGTACAGCAGAAGCAGGGATCCTGCCTGTGGCGTTTAGAGCAACTCTATAGTACAATTATATTACATTTTTAAACACTAAGAGCCAAGAAAAAATTTAGGCTCACCACAGAAGTACGACACCTAGTCGATCAAGAAGCTGCAAGACCAAACTTTAGGTCTTTGTCTGAAAAATATGTCAAAAGCGTGTAGTGAGTTTTACAACTCAGTGAACAGATAATACCTCCTATGACCTCTCAGATCAACATATAGATGTACTCATATAATAAAATTTATGTTATCAAAAATTACATTTCAGAAGTACATCCACATAGGACCCGCATTTTCAAATATTCTCTGTTCAAAAATCATAATCAGGTCTTTCAAACTGTATGCAGTACTGTATAAACAATGTGCATATCAAGTTCAAAATCATATTCAATATTGTAAAATCATTAATCAAATTAAGTTATGCATCAAAACATTTCTCATAAAATATTCGAAGGATCCCTTATCAAAACAAGTATATCAAAGTTTGACCCCTTCCGTACTTTGGTGGTATAGGATTTGCCTAAACTCAGCATCCCGTTGAGGTTTGCCCTACTACCATTCAAGAGGACACACGAAGGGACTCTGCATGGGTCTTTCCCAAGCACACAGCAAGGGAAGGCAAATAACATCTCATATAACTGGCATCTCGCCCAAATATAGGAGGCATTTTGCTCTCCTTCACATATAATCTCCTGTGTGTTGGCCCTCACACGAGGCTAGCAACACCTCCCCTGCTAGCAGAGGCAATCAAGGTTAGCACCGGGGCTAACATCACCTGCTGTTAGCAGACAGTGTTTGCAATAGGATTCCTCTACAGAAAATACCATATGCACATATGCCATATAATCCAGTATAAATTCTCAATATAATACAGACTTTGAGTCTCAGTATATTGATCTGTAAAAATTCCCAATCAGGGGAATCATGTATACATGCCCATATTTATGGCAAACATATTACTGTATAAATCAATATCATATGCATAACATATTTCCTTTGCCATGTAATGCGAAATACATTTAAAAATCACATGTTCAATGTGTTTCAAAATTCATTTCAAAAGTCATACTCTTCTTGTACTAAATATCATATTTCAACCATTTCAGATATTTCAAAGCATTTAAAAAACATATGAAAATATAAATAACATGTAAACATACTCATTTAGCAATGTAAAGATCAAGAAGAGTAAAAACAAGTCAAAGGAAGAATCATCTACTCACAGTGTAACGGCTCTAGATTGGATAGCCCTAAAATGTACTTTTTCAATCTCTATTTGATCAAATTGACCTCAAAAACGTATCCAGAGGGTCAAAAAAACCAAGAAAGCAACTTCGGAAACTTGATCATTATTCACCGCTGGAAAACACTATTCACCTACTAGAAAACACTATTCACGACGAACAGAAAGGTTGTTAGATGGCCGAAAATATACCTATCCTAAAGTTTATCTAAGTTCTGAATCTATCTACGGTGTCAGAATTTCAATTGGAGGTCTCTAAGTAAAAATTTCAGGATTTACCTTTTTCTGAGATTTTTTACTTCAGATCTACGGCGTCGACGGCTGATTTGAAAAATTGATCTGTTAAAACTGTAGTATTCTTTGTTCTGAATTCAGTAGCACCCTCAGTTTTGAGATCTGAAACTAATAGACACTCTAGATTTAGAGAGAAATTTGAAGGTTACTATTCACTCACTATTCCTTCTTTCTCGTTTTTCTTCTAAAAGTTTGGTAGCCTCCGCAGTCTCTTCCCTGACTTCCTCTTTTAAGTTTTTTTTATTTATTATTTTCTTATAATAATTATTTAATAATTAAATAATAGGATGTTCTTTTATATAAATTCATATAAATTCTATTTTTCATCTTAAAATATCCCAAAAATTTCTAAAAATTTACATTCTCATAAACCTTTAGTTAAACTTTTTAATCATGATTTTCCTTGATAAAAATCGTAATAAAACAAATCTCAAAATAAATATCTTTATCCTTATTAAAAGAAAGAATATTTCTAAAAATACAACAAAAATGTATTAGAGGCCAATATAATTATTTTAAGCAAAACAATACTTATTTTAATTAAAAATCCACTTAATTTTAGCAAGACATAATCATTTCTAAACAACTAAAAATATATTTGTTTATAGCAAAATACTATCATTTAAAAATAAAAATTACGTGCCAAAAGATAAATTCTCATATTTTCTTTGTACTTCTTTAATCCATATAATAAATAAACTTATTTTCACCGTTCTTATCTCTATTTTCAAAATTCTCTCTTTTATTCCAAATTTTCTTTAATTGGTTTTTTTGTTAAATTTTATAGTTATTACATTCTTCCCCCCTTAAAGAAATTCGGTCCTCAAATTTCATCACCATCCTACTAAATGTAGGGAATAAAAACAAGACATAATTTGGAGTTACCAACCTTATTACTTGAATAATTGGGGATACCTCATCTGTATGCCATCTTGTACTTCTCAGGTGGCTTCCTCACTTGAGTGGTTTTGTCATATAAACTTAACTATAGGGATTTCTTTCATCCATAAGTTCTTCAACATGAGAAAAAAATATGATAGGTACTTTCTTCTTTCCAAACCTCATTACCTCTTCCATTGGTGAGTCCTTCAAAAATATATGGTCACCAACTGATAATTTCTAGTGCTCAACATTCATGGTTCTTATAGACTTTTGACTAGTATTGAGTTACTTGTATTTCTTTTCTAATCAATTTTACTTTATACAAAGTACTCAACAACTTATATATATACATATAAGGAACTCTTAAACCATTAAGTATCTCATTCCTTTATATCCTCAAACTCGCATGCATATATCTATAAGTTGATATTAGAAAACATACACATAACAAAACATCTTTATACCTATATTGGGTAACTATCTTTTCTTATTCTAGTCTTCTATCAAGTCATTTTTGGTTTTCAAATGTCAACATCATCCCATGAATATCATAATCTTAATCTATCATCTATTTTTATCCTGAAATCCTTTAATCAATATATTAAACATACGTAGCAATAAATCTACCAAACCTTTTATAACGTTTATGTATCATTGACACATGTCTAATAATTCCAACTTACCTCATTACAGTAATTCTATACCATCTTATTAATACCATTAAACTCATTGTCAAAAATTTCAATCCTTTCTTCTATCATATCTAAAACTACCTCATTCTAGCTTATATCAATCCCGTTTAAGTTTTCCTATCATTTCAAGAAGATCTTTCCCAACAATTACTCATACATAAATTCTCAATTTCAACATAATTGACATCTTAAATACTAGATTCGATTTAGCATAGTATAAACCTTTAACACAAATATCTTGATCACTTACATTACTTTCAGACATGATTCTCAGAATATTCTCCATATTTCTAAATTAAGAGTTCAAAGATTAATTTAAATCCTACTTCTCATATTTTCTTCCTCAAGATCTTCAACACCACTAATTCTTTTGATTACATTCATCAAAACACCATAAGGCCATCATCTGTCCATTCCTTACAAACATTTTATTACTTTAACTTACTAACTACTTGGACACCAAAATAACTGAGTTTCAGAGAAAATAAATTAACTTTTCTTGTAATGAGAGAAAAGAACTTTGCATTTAATGCCAAACATTAATGTAGGATAATGCAGCAGAAAATGTGGAATTCATAATAGAGCATGGTACCAAAATAAGAAGTCAGAAATTTAGACAAACCATTGAAATAAAATTAAAATCGGTGGCCATAATTCTTGAAAATCTGTAAACAAAATCTAGCTGCTATTTCGACAAAAATCGATGGCCGAAAATTTTGAATATATGTGTCAAAATCTACTTTAAATATGTTGGTATTCGGTGGAAAGATAGCACATGGAAAAAGAAACATTTCTGAGCTTATAAAAGTCTGTGAAAATCAAAGAATACGTAGTTAACTGATAGGATGCAGTTGATTGCTTCAAAATATATGTAATCAATCAACTGTAAAATAACCAGTCCAAATTAAAATTTCTCAAAATAGTTAGTCGTCTTATTAATACCGATAGTCGACTGGCAAGAACATTGGAAAAACAAAAAAAATCATTTAATTGTCCCTCTTCAATAATTATTTGGTTTGCATCTTCACTCTTTTTTTTACAATGACGCTTATCATTTACAACTTCCCTACAAGAATCAAGACATCAATCTTTCATCAAGGACAACAAGAAAAAGAAAATTTCCTGGTGATATCTTAACCTTATTCTCTTTATATGCCTAATATGAACGACTATCACCACTACTATACATATACATGCTTGCCATCATTTTTGAAAATTTTATCTTCAATTTAGCTGATATCCATCAATCACTCATGTAGTTATTCTAATTATGCCCAGTATATTCACATAGCTATCATATGTATGTCCTTCTCCAAATTCTATAAATACAAACGTTAAGTGTCTTTATTTTCATACTCAAAGTTAAAGTGTGTACAACTATGGAGGGAATCACATTCCATCAGTTTCGAAATATTTATGCCTTTTGTGGTTCCAGTCTTGGAAAAGATAGAGAATATGTGAAAGCAGCACAAAACTTGGGTATGGTGCCGGCCAAGAGAAACATTTATTTAGTCTATGGCGGAGGTAATCGTTGGTTAATGGGGTGTGTGTCTACAGCTGTTCATGTAGGAGGATGTCAAGTTCTAGGTATTATTCCTATAGCTCTAGCTGCATCCAACATCACAGGAAAAACAATTAGGGAAGAATTTAGGGTTGCATTAATGCATGAGCGCATGGCTAAAATGATGAGCAATGCTGATGGCTTCATTGCCTTACTAGGGGGTTTTGGTACTTTAGAAGAAATTTTCCAAATAGTCTCTTGTGCACAACTAAATATGCATAACAAACCAATAGATTTGTTAAATGTTAACCACTTCTTTAATGATCTGTTGTCTTTTCTTGATCATGCTGTGGAACAAAGGTTCATCTTGCACTCAGCACGATGAATTCTCATCTCCATTTCAAATACTGAGGAGTTAATTGATGCTTTACAAGCATATGTTCATGTACCTGATTCAATTATAGTTCAAGTAGAATGGACAACAAACAACAAAAAAAGGCACAAATTGGACTTGGATCTTCATCTGTAACTGTAGTAAAATGTGGACATTGCTATACCACTTTTACTATCTCAGGATTATCTTAGATACCATCTTGCTAGCCACATTCCTTAAGAAAGTACTATTACTAAGTCAAAATTCATATTTTGAGAACTTAGCATATAGCTGATACTCCTTTGGAGTTTGCAAAACTATCTTTAAGTATTGCTTAGAATCTCTGAACTCTTGGAATATTCTAGTATATCATCAATAAATATAATAACAACTTGATTAAGAGATAGCTTAATTACTTATTCATTAAATCTATGAATGTAGCTGGGGCATTTGTCAATCCAAATGACATAACTAAAAACTCATAGTGTCTATGCCGACTCCTGAAAGCAATTTTTGTAATATCCTCCTCTCTTATCCTTAATTGATGATATCTAGATATCAAATCAAGTCAATTTTTAAAAAATGTTGAGCACTTTCTAACTGGTCAAATAGATCATCTATACGAAGTAATGAGTATTTATTCAATATTGTCACTTTATTCAACTGTCTATAATATATTTATAGTCTTCATGATTCATCTTTCTTTTTCACAGGTAGAACTGGAGCACTCCAAGTAAAAGTACTGGGGCTTTTAAATCCCTTGTCTTACATGTCTTGTAACTAATTCCTTTTCAGTTCCTTAAGTGCAGTGGTTGCCATTCTATATGGAAATATAAACACTAGTTAGGTTCTAGGAAATAAATCAATACCAAATTCTATTTATTGTTTCGGGGTAATCCTAACAATTCCTCAGGAATTACATTAGAAAATTCTCTAACCACTGGAACTTGATTTACACTGGTATACTTTATATCAACATCTTTTACCACTTGCCAAATATTCTTGGCATCTTTTTGTAATCACTTATGGGATATGAAAACAGAGATTAGGTTACTGGGTATCTCACTACGATTTCCTTGTATCAAGAAAGAAACTTTTTCAAGAATATGGAATTTAATCACCTTAAAGTGACAATTCAAAATGACATGTCATAATACCAACTAATCCATTCTCAATATCACAGTCTACCATATCTAGACAACCGGGTACAACGGATGTCACATTCAGAAACCATCATATTTGGTATCTGTCTCAATTCCTTAAATTCTTTAAGACGCATATCTCTTTCACTTTCAAGCTATAATTGATCCATAGATACTTCTTAAGATGTCACAATGTTCAATCTATCTTATACTATAAACTTTAGCAACTTGGAATATAAAGGAATTTGAAACCCTACAGAATCCCTCAACCGCAACTCAAGTATAAATATGTCTGACTCATATTGGTACTAAAGGTCCTACTAAGGAATCCTTTGCTCTGATAGCCACAGGAAAACTAGGCTCTGATACCAACTTGTCACGCCCCTAATTCTAGGGCACGTGAAACACGTATATCAAGAACATATATTTTCTATAAACATGAATATTCCAATCCTTTATCTAGGAAATAGATACATATAGGTTTTCCCATACAATTACCATATACAAATCAAGTACATATACATTAGAGTACAGCAGAAGCAGGGATCCTGCCTATGGCGTTCAAAGCAACTCTAGAGTACAATTATATTACATGTTTAAACACTGAGAGCCAAGAAAAAATTTAGGCTCACCACAGAAGTACGACACCTAGTCAATCAAGAAGCTGTAGGACTAAACTCTGGGTCTTTATCTAAAAAATATGTCAACCATGTATAGTGAGTTTTACAACTCAGTAAGTAGATAATACCTCCTAAGACCTCTCAGATCAACATATAGATGTACTCATATAAAAAATTTATGTTATCGAAAATAACAATTCAGAAGTACATCTGTAACAACTCCATTTAAGTATTAAATTTTTTTTTTAAAACACCATGAAGTTATTACCTCGTTACAACTTAACTCAATATAACATTTATTTAATTTATACAATACAGAGTTCACATACATGTCATTAATCAAAACATATGTACAACATATCAAAAACATAAAAATCTACATCTTATTTATTCTGGTTGACAAATTCCAGAGATACAGGTGCGGGTGGTTGCAACTTCACCAGGATCTAAGCCAACTCGACCACAAAAATTTTATTTGCTTCTGGGATCTGCCCAACATAAAGTACTCGATCCAACGTGCTCTAAAAGCCAGAGCTATAGAAAAATATACATAACTAATTTTCTGAACATGATATGAAAATATAGTGAGAATTAAATTCCAGTAAGTTCAACAATAAATCATCATCAATATAGCTCATCACGTCATGTTCAGCTGTATAAACTACAGAAAATATCTTTGGTCACATGAATGCATTATATCTATGCACATAAGAATCATACAGTAATGATATGTATGACAGGATTAACTATTTTCAGAATATCATATGATGGCCATCAACGTATTCTCATTTCAAGCTACCCCGGTCAGGGTGAGTATCCTCTACTCTCCAGTACGGGCTTTTCTCGCTCCGTCCGATATGGCACACTTTCTCTTTCTTTTCTCATAATCATAATCATAACCGTTGGTAGGTCATTCCCTATTAGTGCACCACACGGATTGCCATGTAACCGTGCTCATTTCTTTTCTTTTTACAATGATAGCCAAAAATATGCTTTCAATAACAAGTATGTTCATCAAAATATAACTATTACCACAAATCATTGGTAATCATGCCATTAACATAACCATTTCAAATATCACTTTATAAAATATTTCAATGTTAGAATTTTACACTTAAGATGGTAAGAAGTTCATACAATGGCAATGGCTATGGCATATACTAGTCATTTATAAGATTCGTCTTCTTTTTTAAATATTAATATATAACCTTCTCTTACAAATCAGAGAATAACTCCCTCATTTGAACTCCAATGTAGGTGATCTTGGTGTCAATTTCAAGATAAAAAAATTATCTAAAACTATTATGTTGAACAATGTAGCGACATATTAAGAAATCAAGGTGATATTACCCCCTAAATATACATGTTACTTCTTCTTGGATAGGTTCTGACCTCTACCAACTAATCGGACCAAATCTACATCATATTGACTCCAACTTGAGCGATTCCAGTGGCTAAAAATCCGTGACACACATATATATAATTCTTATGTTAACCATTTATTTCCATTCCATACAGATAATTCCCAGAAATTAAAATACAGAAGCTATCCTAACATATTCTTCCCTGATGAACCATTTTCTGACCTTTGACAACTAATCAGCTCATATCTTCCTCCTATGAACTCCAAATTGAATGATTCCAATGGCTAAAAATCCGTAACACACATAGCTATAATTCTTATGTTAACCATTTATTTTAATTCCATACAGATAAATCCCAGAAATTAAAATACCGAAGCTATCCTAACATATTCTTCCCTGATGAACCATTTTCTGATATTTGACTACTAATCAGCTCATATCTTCCTCATATGGACTCCAAATTGAATGATTCCAATGGCTAAAAATCCGTGAAACACATATCTATAATTCTTATGTTAATCATTTATTTTAATTCCATACAGATAATTCCCCGAAATTAAAATACATAAGCTATCCAAGCATATTCTTCCCTGGTGAACCATTTTTTGACCTTTGACTACTAATCAGCTCATATCTTAATCATATGGACTCTAAATTGAATGATTCCAGTGGCTTAAAATCCGTGAGACACATATCTATAATTCTTATATTAAGTATTTATTTTAATTCCATACAGATAATTCCCAGAAATTAAAATACAAAAGCTATCCCAACATATTCTTCCCTGATAAACCATTTTTTGACCTTTGCTTTCTAATCGGACCTTATCTACCTCATATGGACTCCAAATTGAATAATTCTAGTGGTTAAAAATCCGTGACACATATATCTTTAATTCTTATGTTAACCATTTAATTTATTTCCCTACAGATAATTCTCAGAAATTAAAAAACAGAAACTAAAACTTTTGCCAACCATAGCCATACCTATGCAGAACTTTCTATACCAGTCTAAGTATTCAAACATACATCACATGCAAGATCAATTTGTAACATGATATAGCAACATCATGACCAATCATCAAAGTTCTAAGATCAAAATCTCATATAAATATTATAAGTTTCAAAAGTTTTCTTCGAAAAGAAATATTGTTAAACTTACCTGGAGCACTTAGTCTCCTAGACTTCTCCTTCCTCTTTCTTCCTTTCTTCCTCTCCTTTCCTCACTCTACCTTGCTTATATTTTTCCTCTCCCTCACTTAGACGAAATTATAATGTTGTAAGGCTGGGTTTTCTTACATAGACCACCAAATAATTCAACTTTCAAGATCATGCCTCTTCCTTATCACAATTAGATTACACTTGGTTGAATTTTTGGAAAACAAACAACTTATGTTCTTGTCTTCCTCTTCCTTAGTCAAGATATGCATAGGAAAAGGAGATTTGTATTTTGAAAATTATGATAATATGTTCTTAAGATATGGGACAAGATCCCTTTAATTTAGAGATTCATTTCCTTTTTCTTTTGTCTTAATCAAGTATGATAGATTTGCCTTTTTAAGTGGCAAATTTCTAGCCCTTGAATCTCCATTATTTGGTTGATATTATTTGTGTGGGATAGGAATGTTTTATCCTAATGCCATGTATTATCATACCACTTGCTAAAATTATGAGTGTAGGATATAGATGTTTTTGTCCTAAAGCTTTGTATTATCATGCCACTTGCCAAAATTATGAATGTAGAATCTCACCACTTGCTAAATTTTTGTCTTAATGCCATGTAACCTAATCTTTATTATTATTACATTATTATATCATCACCTAATTTATTTTATTTTATTTTTCCTCTTGGATTTGGGCTTATTCCTACCCAATTTCTTTGCTTTGGATAAAATTCTACCTTTCTTCGAGGGCTTGGTCACATTTTCATAATTTTTGGGCTATTGGTCCAATTATTATATCCTAGTCCAAGTTTATGTTTTATTTCTTGCTTAGGTTATCCAATGGGCTTGCTAGAAACTTATGTGAAGTGGAAAAACTCTATATGAAGTGTCCATAGGTAAAAGCCCAATGTATGGGTAAAGATTTTAAACTTAGTAACTCTAGTTCTTGAATTAGGAAAAATTACCCTAATCCAATGTTCTTGAAATTTTATGACCTTTACTTGTTTCTACAAATTTATCTTCCTTATCCAAGAATTTTGCATCTCTTTAGTATGTTATTTCTAATTGTTTTTCCTATTAGGTTTTCCCTCTTTATTTGTTCTCTTTAATGTTAGAAACATTTTCTATGCATATACATAAGGTGAAGAATTTCTAAGGATTATATTTCCTTAGATATCTAAAATATTGTCTAATAAATTTTCTTTCCTTAATTAAATATTTATGTACTTTTATCAATAAAAGAAACGAAATTAGGGATGTTACATTTCTCTCCCCCTAAAAGAAATTTTGTCCTCAAAATTTCAAAAATGACCTAATAAGAACAATTGCGGATATTTCTTCCTCGTGACTTCTTCCAGCTCCCAAGTTGCTTCTTCCGATGTCAAACCTTCGCATAACACCTTAACAAGGGGAATGATTTTATTTCTCAGTTTCTTCACGTCAATGTCTAATATGGATGCAGGTACTAGCTGGTATGTCATGTTCTCCTTTATTTGGATTGGTTCATCCTGTATTACATGTGATGAATCTGGAAGATACTTTTGCAGCTGTGATATGTGGAAAACATTATGCAGGTTGGACAAGTTAGGTGGGAGAGAAACTTGATATGCTGATGTCCCTACTTTCTTCAGAATTTGGTAGGGTCCTAAAAATTGCGGACTTAACTTTCTTGTTTTGAGAGGCCTACCAACTCCAGTAGTTGTGGAAAGTTTTAGAAATACATGTTCTCCTTCCTCAAACTCTAGAGGTCTATGTCTCTTATCGTAGTAACTCTTTTGCCGACTCTAAGCTGTAAGTATTTTGTCTTGAATCATCCTGATTTGTTCAGTGGTTTGTTGAACTACATCAGGACCCAACAAGTTCTTTTCTCCTACCTCAAACCAACATAGTGGAGATCGGCACTTCCTACCATATAAAGCTTCGTAGGGGGCCATCTTAATACTGGAGTGATAACTATTATTATAAGCAAACTCTACTAAAGGTAGGTACTTATCCCATCCTTTACCTTGCTCTATCACACAGGCCCTTAACATGTCTTCTAGAGTTTGAATTGTCCGTTCTGTCTGCCCGTCAGTCTGAGGATAGTAGGCAGTACTTGTAACAACTTTTTTATTTATTTATTATTATACAATATAAAGTTCACATACACATCATTAATCAAAACATACGTACAATATTTCAAACACATAAATATCAACATCTTATTGATTCTGGTTGACCAATTCCAGAGATTTGGGTGCAGGTGGTTGCACCTTCACCGGGATCTGTGCCAACTCGCCCACAAACATTTTATTTAGGATCCGCCCATCATAGAATAACTTGATCCAACATCCACTAAAAGCCAGAGCTATAGAAAATTTGCATAACTAATTTTCTGAACATGATATGGAAATATAGTGAGAATTAAATCCCAGTAAGTTCAACAATAAATCATCATCAATATAGCTCATTACGTCATGTTCAGCTGTATAAACTACAGAAAATATCTTTGGTCACATGAATGCATTATATCTATGCACATAAGAATCATACAATAATGATATGTATGACATGATTAACTATTTTCAGAATATCATATGATGGCCATCAACTTATTCTCATTTCAAGCTACCCCGGTCAGGGTGAGTATCCTCTACTCTCCGGTACGGGCTTTTCTCGCTCCGTCCAACATGGTCCACTTTCTCTTTCTTTTCTCATTAACATGATCATAACCGTTGGTAGGGCGTCTCCTACTGGTGCACCACACGGATTGCCATGTGACCATGCTCATTTCTTTTCTTTTCACAATGATAGCCAAAAATATGCTTTCAATAACAAGTATGTTCATCAAAATATAACTATTACCATAAATCATTAGTAATCATGCCATGAACATAACCATTTCAAATATCACTTTATTAAATAGTTCCTTGTCAGAATTTCACACTTAAGATGGTAAGAAGTTCATACAATGGCAATGGCTATGGCATATACTATTCATTTATTATTTTTATTTATAAGATTCGTCTTCTTTTTTAAATATTAATTTCATCTCTTCATTTTCTTTATGCTTGGCCTTTAGTCAATTTCTTCTTATTTATATCATTTCTAACACATGTTCTTACAAATTTATAGAGCATTTTCCTCCAATTTGATTTGTACTATTACCCTATAGTTAAATAGGTTCATCTAGGGTAGAAAAATGTTGAAAATAGGCTTCACCAGCTTCCAACACAGTCTGTCCATGTTCCAGGAGATGGCCATGCTTTAAAAATACTTCAAATGTACTCAAAAATAGCCCCGAACACGGCTAACCCGTGCTTGAAGCAACCAGAACACGGCTTGGCCATGTTCTGTGACCTTTGCTCACTAATCAGAGTATAACTCCCTCATTGTAACTCCGATTGAGGTGATCTTGGTGTCTATGGAACACTAAGACAATTATCTAAAACTATTATGTTAATATTATCAGCAAAATAGTAACAAATCTTGGTGTTATTACTCCCTTAAATTCAATATTATTTCTTCTCGGGTAGGTTCTAACCTTTACATACTAATCTGACTATATCTCCCACATAAGAATTCCAAATTAAGTGATTCCAGTGGCTAAATATCCGTGACACATACATATATAATTCATATGTTAACCATGTATTTTAATTCCTTATAGAATGTTCCCAAAAATAAAAACACTGAAGCTATCCTAACATATTCTTCCCTGATTAACTATTTTCTGACCTTTGTTTACTAATCGGAACATATTTACCTCATATGAACTCTAAATTGAATGATTCCAGTGGCCAAAACTCCATGACACATATATATTTAATTCTTATATTAACCATTTATTTTAATTCTATACAAATAATTCCCAGAAATTAAAACAAAGAAGCTATCCTAACATATTCTTCCCTGATGAACCATTTTCTGACCTTTGATTACTAATCAGACCATATCTACCTCGTATGGACTCTAAATTGAATGATTCCAGTGGCTAAAAATCCGTGACACATATATATTTAATTCTTATGTTAACAATTTATTATAATTCCTTATAGATTATTCCCAGAAATTAAAACACTGAAACTTAAAATTCTGTCACCCATAGCCATACCCATGCAGAACTATCTACACCAACCTAAGTATTCAAACATACATCGCATGCAAGATCAATATGTAACATTATATAGCAACATCCATGACCAATCATCAAAGTTCTAAGATAAAAATCTCATATAAATATTATAAGTTTCAAAAGTTTTCTTCAAAAAGAAATATTGTTAAACTTACCTAAGAATCTCTCTAGCTTACTTAGTCAATTGGTTTTCTTGTTTCCTCTTGAAAGAAGTAGCAAGATTTCTCCATTCCCTTAGCTTTTCTAGCTTCTTAGGTAAGAGAAGGAGGGTGAAATTTTGAACTTCAAGGATGAAGAAGAAAAATGGACTCAAGTGGAGATTAAGGTAACTTACCTTGAGTACTTAACCTTCTAAACTTCTCCTTCTTCTTCCTTCCTTTCTTTTCCTCTCTTTCTCTCCTTTCCTCACTCTACCTTGCTTCTATTTCTGTCTCTTCCTCACTTGGATGAAATTAAAATGTTCTAGGGGTGGGTTTTGCTTAAATAGACCACCAAATAATACAATTTTCATGATCATGGGTCTACCTTATCACAATTAGGATACACTTTGTTGAATATTTGGAAAACAAACAACTTATGTTCTTGTCTTCCTCTTCCTTAGTCAAGATATGCATAGGAAAAGGAGATTTGTATTTTGAAAATTATGATGATTTGTTCTTAAGATAAGGGACAAGGTCCCTTTGATTTAGGGATTCATTTCCATTTTCTTTTGTCTTAAACAAGTATGATAGGTTTGCCTTTTTAGGTGGCAAATTTCTAGCCTTTGAATCTCCATTATTTGGTTGATATTATTTGTGTGGGATAAGAATGTTTTGTCCTAATGCCATGTATTATCATACCACTTGCTCAAATTATGAGTGTAGGATATAGATGTTTTTGTCCTAAAGCCTTGTATTATCATGCCACTTACCAAAATGATGAATGTAGAATCACACCACTTGCTAAATTTTTGTCTTAATGCCATGTAACCTAATCTTTATTATTATTACATTATTATATCATCACCTAATTTATTTTATTTTATTTTATTTTTTCTCTTGGATTTGGGCTTATTCCTACCCATTTTCTTTGCTTTGGATAAAATTCTACCTTTCTTGGAGGGTTTAGTCACATTTTCATAATTTTTGGGCTATTAGTCCAATTACTATATCCTAGTCCAAGTCTATGTTTTATTTCTTGCTTAGGTTATCCAATGGGCTTGCTAGAAACTTATGTGAAGTGGAAAAACTCTATATGAAGTGTCCATAGGTAAAAGCCCAATGTATGGGTAAAATTTTTAAACTTAGTAACTTTAATTCTTGAATTAGGAAAAATTAACCTAATCCAATGTTCTTGAAATTTTAAGACCTTTACTTGTTTCTAAAAATTTATCTTCCTTATCCAAGAATTTTGCATCTTTTTAGTATGTTATTTCTAATTTCTTTCCTGTTAGGTTTTCCCTCTTTATTTGTTCTCTTAATGTTAGAAACATTTTTTATGCATATACATAAGGTGAAGAATATTTAAGGATTATATTTCCTTAGATATCTAAAATATTGTCTAATAAATTTTATTTCCTGAATTAAATATTTTTGTACTTTTATCAATAAAAGAAACGAAATTAGGGATGTTACATTTCTCTCCCACTAAAAGAAATTTTGTCCCCAAAATTTTAGAAATTACCTAATAAGAACAATTGCGGATATTTCTTCCTCATGAATTCTTTCAGCTCCCAAGTTGCTTCTTCCAGAGTCAAACCTTCCCAGAACACCTTAACAAGGGGAAAGGTTTTATTTCTCAGTTGCTTCACATCAGTGTCCAATATGGATGCAGGTGACATGCTATAACATAAGCATGTTTTTGACATGTTTTAAGTTGCTTTTTTATTTAATTTTAGTAGAAAATAGATATGAATTGATTGAGTGTTGTATTTTGTGTTTTAGGAATAAAAAAGAAGAAAAGAAGAGAAAAATAGAGAGAAAATCATGAAAAATGCTGATTTCTGACCTTTCATCACTAATGGAGGCATATCTCGCTCATTTTAACACTGATCGAGGTGATTCCAGTGGCAATGGAATGAAGAAACATAGAGCTACAACTTTCATCTTCGGCACAGTCCAGAAGATTCTGGGCACCACGGCGCTCACAAGGGAGCGCCGCGGCGCTACCCAGCGCGCTGCAGCGCGGAGTTACCCAGGATGGAGCGCCACGGCGCTCAACCCAGGGCGTCGCGGCGCCGGAGCCCCTTCAACACAGACTATCGCAGCGCTCAGCCCAGCGCGCCGTGGTGCCCCGTGGCAGGATCTTCGTAGCGCCGCGGCGCCCGCCCACCGTACAGGACTTGCTGATTTCGCGATTTTAGGTTGTTTTCGCCCAAATTGAAGTTAGATGGACGGGAATTTGACCTAAATCTCTTTCTGACTTCAATTAGGAGGAGGAAAGTCTATAAAATGGGAAGAAAGCAACCAGAGAAAGGATCGAATTCTGAATCTAATTCTTCATTTACATTCTTCAGTTCTTCTTTAGAGTTTCTTATGGCCCTGCGTGGCTAGTTCTTTTAGTTGGTTGAGGTGAGTTGAAACCTCAAGGGATTTTTAAACATTGTGAGATGTGGATTTAATGTTATTATTTCAATTTTTTTTGAATATTGATTGTTCATCTTTTTTTATTCTTAATGATTATTCATATGATTGCTAGGAGTCCTACTAGTATTTCGTCTGTTTCAATCTACCGCTGAATTGTGTTTTGAACAAAGTCTTTAATTCTGCGATTCGTGAGGCAAATAGGTTTAAGGGTTTTGGATTATAAATCGTTGAACCTATGATGAATGATTGACTAAATTAGATATAGCCGATGTGTTTATATTTGTTTAGCTCTGTCAGTTTCTCTCGTTCTTCATGCGGTTAACAAGTCATGTTTTATCGATGTGTTAAAGGATGGCTTGTTAATTGGGGTTGAATTAGTGCGATTGTCATTAATTTGCTAAGGTTAAGGAGAAACGGGGTTAAAACCTCAATGATAGATATTCATTTACAGATTGATTATATTGTCGATGATCAATGTAATCCCTTGACGGTGGATACCAACCGAAACCAACGTCTTTATCATTAATCTCTTTCTCTTAATTATTTTCATTATTGTTTACTTTACTTAATTTGCGATTATCAATCCCCCTTTTTAATCACATAAGGTAATTCCAGTCTCTGTGGGATCGACCCTTACTCCCATTACTACAGGTTAGTTTTGAGGTAAGGTATTAATTTGGGTGCACTTGCGACAATGCGCACCAAATTTTGGCGTCGTTGCAAGGGACTGCGTCATTACTTTTTGTGATTTTTTATTTATTTATGCCTGTAACTCGTTCTTCTAATTCTCGAGATTTACAGTTCAATCCAGATATTGGAAAATCTATATACAAGCACAGAAGAGGAATCCAAGAAGACATTGACCAGGATACGGAGGAAGTGATCATGGCTAGACACCCCACTCTGAAGGAGCTTGCAACTCCTGATTTGCATCAGCAACCCTTATGCATTACTTTTCCTAATCTTGATGACAATGTTAATTTTGAGTTGAAATCTGGATTAATTCATCTCTTACCAAGTTTTCATAGTCTTGCAAGTGAAGACCCGCATAAACATCTAAAGGAGTTCCATGTAGTATGTACCAGTATGAAGCCCCCTGGAGTAACTGAGGAACAAATAAAACTCAGGGCTTTTCCTTTTTCCTTAAAAGATTCAGCCAAAGATTGGTTGTATTATTTGCCTTCTGGTACTATCACTACTTGGAATGAGATGAAGAGAATGTTTTTAGAACGTTATTTTCGTGCATCTAGAGCCGCTACTATTAGGAAGGAAATATGCGGCATTAGGAAATTACATGGTGAAACGCTTTATGAATATTGGGAGAGGTTTAAGAAACTTTGTGCAAGCTACCCACATCATCAGATTAGTGAGCAGCTACTAATCCAATATTTTTATGAAGGTCTTTTGCAAGGAGATAGGAGCATGATAGATGCAGCTAGTGGAGGAGCACTAGTAGATAAAACTCCTGAGGCAGCCAGAATTCTGATATCAAATATGGCTGCCAATTCACAACAATTTGGCGTTAGGCATGATCCTCCTATTAGACATGCCCAGGAGGTAAGTACTAGATCTCTTCAGAATCAAATATATGAACTTACTTCTCTTGTGCGCCAAATGGCTACAGGTACACTACAGCAAGTTAAAGTATGTGGAATATGCTCAGCCACAGGTCACCCAACTGACATGTGTCCTACACTTCAAGAGGAATCCACAGAACAAGCGAATGCTATAGGAGGTTTTCCTGGCCAACCAAAGATGTATGATCCTTATTCTAATACATACAATTTTGGATGGAAGGATTATCCAAATTTCAGGTATGGGAATGCACAAAATAGGCCTGCAGGACAAAATTTTCAACAAAACCAACAGGCCTATTATCCTAGACAGAATGCATCCCATGATCATCAGGTAAGTAACCCATTGGAAGACATTGTGAAAACTCTTGTACATAACTCTCATCAATTTCAGCAAGAGACAAGAGCTAGCATTCAGAACCTGACAACTCAAGTAGGTCAGTTAGCAACCACATTGAGTCGATTGGATGCTCAAAACTCAGGTAAGTTACCTTCACAAACTGTGATAAACCCAAGGAAAAATGTGAGTGCAATCATGCTACAAGGTGATAAAGAAGTTGAGACCCCAATGCAAGAGTTACATGCACCAACTGAGCAAGAGGAAGACAAGAATGATGCAACCATGCTAGGTAAGAATCCAAAAGGTAAGTTTGAACATTTCTCTGAATATAAATCTAAACCTCCCTTTCCTAAAGCTTTGAAGGAAAATAGGATGAATGAGAGAACTTCTGAATTATATGATACCTTTAGAAAGTGTGAGCTCAATCTTCCTCTTTTGGATGCAATCAGTCAGGAACCTCACCATGCCAATTTCTTAAGGGAATTACACACCCAACAGAGGAAGTAGAAGTTGAAAGGAGCTGAGAAAGTAAAAGTAGGTGAACATGTTTCTGCAATTATTCAGAGAAAACTCCCTACAAAATGCAAGGACCCAGGTATGTTTTCTATTCCCTGCTCTATAGGCAACAATACATTTGATAAGGCCATGCTAGATCTAGGAGCATCTATTAATGTCATGCCATACTCTATCTATGCATCTTTAGAACTAGGACCTCTCAAAGAAACTAGTGTTATAATACAATTGGCTGACAAATCTAACACCCTCCCTGAGGGTGTAGTTGAGGATGTTTTAGTACAAGTTGGTGATATGATTTTTCCTGCTGATTTTTATGTACTTAACATGGAGAGTGGTGATCAAACAACTCCAATTTTGTTAGGGAGACCATTCTTAAAAATATCCAAGGCCATAATAGATGTTCATAGTGGCACACTGACAATGGAATTTGAAGGAAAAATTATGAAATTCAGTAATTGTAGTGCCATGAAAGATCTCACTGCCTATGCTATTAATATGGTAAATTCTATAGCACAGGATGTTGAGCCTTTAGAGACAAAGGTTGAGAAATCAGCCTTGAGTGTTCACTTGTAAGAGAATAATGTAGAAGCTCCAAAAGTGCAGCAAACAGGTAAAGATTCCTTTACCTCAGCGCCAAATTCTAATGTAAATGCACCTTCTATTTTGCAGGATCTTGGGTCAAATCTGTCACCTCTTCCCAATCACTTGAAATACTTGGAAGTAGGAGATGCATCACCTCTTTTAGTTGCCAAGAAATTGGGTGTTAAAAAAGAAGATGAATTGATGCATATTCTTCAGAAAAAAAAAGAAATTCCATAATAAAAACAATTGCAAACCTTAAAGGCATAGACCCGACTGTAGAGTTGCATCAAGTTCTAGAAATCAAAGGGGTTAAACCCTTTAAAGGTAAGAAATCTCTCCCTTGGTTAGGACCACTTGTTATTACTAATGTGGCTTCTGGTTATGCAGTTGAATTTCAAGGATTGAATCAGTCCCAGAAATTTAAAATTAACATCAAAGAGCCTCCATGAACAAAGATAGGGAGCTAGGTTGAGCCAACGACATTAAACAAAGGCACTGGTTGGGAGGCAACCCAACATTCATTCTTCTTCCTCTTAATTTTTCTTTATAAAAAAAAAATTCGGAACTGCAGATGCACACATGCGCTGCGGCGCCCAAACCGAGCACCGCAGCACTACTTACCCAGAATGGGTGAGCGTCGCGGCGCTCCGCGTTGCAGTAGAGAGCGCCGCGGCGCTCTCTATAAGAGTAGCGCGAGCTCTTCGTCCTTTCCCCCCATTTTTGCTTGCTTTTCCCCTCTAAATCCACTTTCTGGCCTTGAATCAACTATACTCACCTCCCATTACGTTATCTTGCTAACATTACATGATTATGCATATTTTTTTGCAGGATTATACACTTCTTTTCAGCATTTGAGCTGGATTCCACGCCAATTTTCAACGGTTCTCAAGAAATTTTTATCTCACACTTTCCAGCCACAAATCACGCTGAATTGGGTATGATTTACTTTGTTTATCCTACTGAAGTTGATCTCTATACTTCATTGCTACTGGTTTTCACTGCATTGGGACTTCAAGCTACAAATCTACCATCCATTCTCTCAATTTTGCAAGAGTGCACACTAGGTGTTTAATAAAATGCCCCAGTGAGTTTGCCAAGTGCAATGGCCCTAAAAACTTCCAAATTAGGCATCTCTAAGAGAAAGAACAGAGTTGAGGACCCTCCAGCATTTGACACTGTGGCTTTTGTGACTAAAGAGGTTTATCAACACCACATCAAAGTGGTGGTACATAAGCCTATAGTTCCAAAACGTGGATTTATTATTACCGAAGGGCTACCTCACAGAGACAACATCCTACATAAGCATTGGGAGATTTTCTGCAGGAACCCAGAACCAGGAGTTATTCCCGTGGTACAGGAGTTCTACTCCAATGTCACAGTTCACGAACATCATAAAGCACGGGTTAGAGGCAAGATGGTGCCATTCACTCCGCACACCATTAATGAATTCTATTCACTGCCTAATATTAAGGATGATGGATATACGACGCTTCTTCAATCCTACATTGACTTTGAAGACGTTATATGCACTCTATGCTACAGGGGGGCCTCCTGGAAATTGGATAGCAATGGCCATCCGTTATACCTTGCTAGAGCTGATATGAATAAAGTGGCTAAAGCATGGCACTATTTCGTGTCAGCAAGATTCATGCCCAGCTTTAACATGAGTTAAGTCAGGAGAGACATGGCCATTTTGCTTTATGCAATACTAAAGGGCCTTTCTATTGATGTAGGCAAGATTATTCATAGGCAGATGCTCAGCTGTATTAGTGGTAGAGGCGGATCCCTCTTTGCCCCTAGTTTAATTACTAGTCTATGTCAGAAAGCAGGAGTAAGCTGGGATTCCACTGAGGCTCTCATTCACCCAATGAGATCTATTTCCTATGCAGACATACAAAAATACAAAGGCCATGAAGAAGCAGCAGAGGAGGAGCTAGGGATTCATCCAGTTCCTACAGAGGAACCGGGCAGCAACTCAGCTCCACCACCATCCCAGCATACCATTGAAGATTTATGGGAGCGCACAGAGTGTCTGAGCCATCAAATGAACGATCTGGTCCTCTACCAGCACTCTATTGCACAGCATCATCATGCATGTTTTAGCCAGTTAGCTCATGCCCTGAACCTCCCGATTGCTTTCCCAGCACCTCCTGAACCACCCTTTAGGCCTGCACCTGAGCATGATGAGATGGATGGTGATCACTAATCAGGGAAGTTTCACTAAACCCCTTCTTATGTTATTATTAATCCCTTTTATATTCTCTTTTATATTCTTACATTGGGGACAATGTATGTTTTTAAGTGTGGGGGGGTCACTTTATGATTCAGCTGGATGACTGTATAATAAATCATACACTTGTGCACTTTCCTACTTTGATGCATAACTATAATTTTATGATATGTGCACTTTTAATCCTGTCATGAGGTGAGCATGTGAACAAAATTTCAATTTATGAGTTTGTGATAACCGGACCAATAGCCAATGAT
Organism: Gleditsia sinensis; assembly: GCA_037074535.1. Taxonomy (NCBI): domain Eukaryota; kingdom Viridiplantae; phylum Streptophyta; class Magnoliopsida; order Fabales; family Fabaceae; genus Gleditsia; species Gleditsia sinensis. The sequence continues at coordinate 30,386,269 of CM073463.1, forward strand.
ATAACTGTTTAAATTGCTTATAGCTCTTGGGAGACGTAGGAAAGTTATAATTATGTGTAATTTTAATTTCTTTTTAATTTATGATTACCTATTTTCTAAAAATCCTGAAATTCTTTTGCACAGTAATTTTGGATATTTAATTTTTCTTTTACTTAGAAAAAGATTATATAACTCAAAAATATTTTATGATCTCTTTTAAATTTCTAGAACTTATTTAAATGCTACTTGAGGCGAAATCTTAGGCTAATACTAACAATTAGGAGATGATTTAGGCATTTTTTTGATGAGATTGAGCCTTTCAAGCTTAACCCAAACAAGTGAATATCTTTAGAACCTCTATTTTGAGCTTAATTAACATTTTATTCTATACCCACAAAACAGCCAAGACCAAATTTTTGTGATTAATACCTTTATTTTTTTTCTACCTGATTCACTCACTCCATGATTAATTTCTGAATATTTGTTTTATAGATCTGCATTAATGAAAGGGTGGAAGGATGGAGCAAGGACAAAAGAAAGAAAGAATATATATATATATATATATATATATTCTCAAAAGACTATTGAAAGTCTATCCAATGATTGAAAAAGAAGAAATAGAGAATCAATGAAAAGTAGAATGCAGAAAAGCAAAGAAATAAGTGTGGGGAAAACAAACTCTCCAATCTTGAGAATTAGCTCAAATAGATCAGAGTTAATCATGTGATGTTGGGAGATTGAGCTTTAAATTATATCTTATATCTCATCCCATAGCCTAGCCACATTACAAGCTGAGTTAAGTCCTTTTGGTCCTAAGAAGTAGTTTTAGCCTACATTAGTGGAGAGTAGCATGAAAAATAAGCCTATGGAAATTTTAAATAGAGAGCCATGCTATAATTCTTGAGATATATAAGCTCATTTAGGTAAAAGAAAATTTAATTATCCAAAGACACATACACACTATGGATTTTAGGGAATAAAATTATAAATTGCATTTGAATTAAATGTTGCACATGGTCATGAAAATTTTCTAAAATTTCTTCAAGAGCATACAATTTTCACTATGAGGCAGCATATTGATAAGCCATTCACTCATTTCATATATTGAATTCTGTTTACATGAATCAATGTTTGCTTGAGGACAAGCAAAAGAGTAAGTGTGGGGGTATTTGACATGCTATAAAATAAGCATGTTTTTGACATGTTTTAAGTTACTTTTTATTTAATTTTAGTAGAAAATAGATATGAATTTATTGAGTGTTGTGTTTTGTGTTTTAGGAATAATAAAGAAGAAAAGAAGAGAAAAATAGAGAGAAAATCATGAAAAATGCTGATTTCTGACCTTTCATAACTAATGGAGGTATATCTCGCTCATTTGAACTCTGATCGAGGTGATTTCAGTGGCTATGGAACGATGAAACATAGAGCTACAACTTTTGTGTTCGGCACTTTGGCAAAATCCAGAAGATTCTGGGCACTACGGCGCTCACATGGGAGCGCTACGGCGCCACGATAAGGCAATCCGGAGCGCCGCGCCGCAGAGTTACCCAGGATGGAGCGTCGCGGCGCTCAACCCAGGGTGCTGCAGCGCCTAAGCCCCTTCGACGCAGACTGTCGCGGTGCCCCGTGGCAAGATCTTCGTAGCGCCGCGGCGCCCGCCCGCCGTACAGGACTTGCTGATTTCGCGATTTTAGGTCGTTTTCGCCCAAATTGAAGTAGGATGGACGGGAATTTGACCTAAATCTCTTTCTGACTTCGATTAGGAGGAGGAAAGTCTATAAAAGGGAGGAAAGAAACCAGAGAAAGGATCAAATTTTGAATATAATTCTTCATCTACATTCTTCAATTCTTCTTTAGAGTTTCTTATGGCCCTGCGTGGCTGTTCTTTCAGTTGGTTTAGGTGAGTTGAAACCTTAAGAGATTTTTATACATTGTGAGATGTGGATTTGATGTTATTATTTTAATTTGTTTTGAATATTGATTGTTCATCTGTTCTTATTCTTAATGATTATTCATATGATTGCTAGGAGGCCTACTAGTATTTCTTCTGTTTCAATCTACCGCTGAATTGTATTTTGAACAAAGTCTTTAATTCTGCGATTCGTGAGGCAAATAGGTTTGAGGGTTTTGGATTATAAATCGTTGAACCTATGATGAATGATTGACTAAATTAGATATAGCCGATGTGTTTATATTTGTTTAGCTCTGTTAGTTTCTCTCGTTCTTCATGCGGTTAACAAGTCATGTTTTACCGATGTGTTAAAGGATGGCTTGTTAATTAGGGTTTAATTAGTGCGATTGTCATTAATTTGCTAGGGTTAAGGAGAAACGGGGTTAAAACCTCAATGATAGATATTCATTTGTAGATTGATTATGTTGTCGATGATCAATGTAATCCCTTGACGGTGGATACCAACCGAAACCAACATCTTTATCATTAATCTCTTTTTCTTAATTATTTTCATTATTGTTTACTTTACTTAATTTGCGATTATCAACCCCCCTTTTTAATCACATAAGGTAATTCCAGTCTCTGTGGGATCGACCCTTACTCCCATTACTACAGGTTAGTTTTGAGGTAAGGTATTAATTTGGGTGCACCTGCGACAGTGCGCACCAGTAGGTACTAGCTGGTATGTCATGTTCTCCTTTATTTGGATTGGTTCATCTTGTATTACATATGATGAATCTGGAAGAAACGAAACATTTTCTATGCATATACATAAGGTGAAGAATATCTAAGGATTATATTTCCTTAGATATCTAAAATATTGTCTAATAAATTTTATTTCCTTAATTAAATATTTTTGTACTTTTATCAATAAAAGAAACGAAATTAGGGATGTTACAGTACTGAACCGCAACTGAGTACCAAAATCTTCCTGCAACGCTTTCCAAAACCTCGACATGAACCTCGGATCTCTATCAGAAACAATAATTAAGGGAATCCCATGCAGTCTAACTATTTCCTGGACGAACAGTTGGACCAATTTATCCAGTGAAAGGTTAATTTTTATGGGCAGAAAGTGAGCAGATTTGGTTAATCTGTCAACTATTACCCAGATAGAGTCATGACCCACTGAAGTCTTAGGTAAACCCAGAACAAAGCCCATCGAGATACTGTCCTATTTCCATTTAAGGATCTCAAGAGGTTGTAGAAATCCCGCTGGATTTTGATGCTCTACCTTCACCTTTTGACAAATTAGACATTTCACCACGAACTCCGCAATATCCTTTTTCATCCCTGGCCACCAATACATCATCTTTATGTCCTGGTACATTTTAGTGCATCTAGGATGGACAGTATATTTACTCTGATGTGCTTCCTGTAGGATTTTAGTTCTCAACTCTCGTTCTTGAGGGACACAAATACTTCCTTGATACATGATTGCTCCATCTCCCATGACAGAAAAATTTCCTTAATCTTTATGATCCTATGAGTATTGATTGTGAACTTGAGCCTCTTTGATCTGGGCTCTAAGGTCACACCCTATACTTAAACCATTAATGGTTAACTTCTTTGAGGAAAAAGTAGTGTCCAGCTTCAAATTCCGAAACTCCTCTAGCATTTGCATCTCATACAACATCATCTGGCCCATGTGTAGAGATTTTCGACTTAAGGCATCAGCTACAACATTCGCCTTTCCTGGATGATACTTTATCTCAAACTTGTAGTCATTGAGAAATTCCACCCATCTTGGTTGCCTCATATTTAACTCTTTTTGATCAAAGAGATATTTAAGACTCTTGTGATCGCAATATACTTCAAAGGTTGCTCCGTATAAGTAATGTCGCCAAATCTTTAAAGCAAACACCACCGCCGCCAATTCAAGATCATGGGTTGGGTAGTTCCCTTCGTGGGGTCTTAGTTGTCTAGAGGCGTAAGCAATTACTCTCTTGTCTTGCATTAGCACACACCCTAGTCCTTTCTTTGAAACATCACTATACACTTCAAAATGTCCAGTGGGGTCTGGAATAATTAAAACAGGAGGAGTGGTCAGTCTTGTCTTCAGCTCCTGAAAACTAGCTTCACATTAATCAGTCCATTTGAAAGGACTTCCCTTCCTGGTCAATTTAGTCAATGGCAAGGCTATATGAGAGAAGTTTTGTATAAACCTCTTGTAGTATCCTACCAAACCCAGGAAACTTCTGACTTCCGTAACCGTCTTTGGTCTCTCCCACTGAATCATTGCTTCTGTCTTGCTAGGATCTACGGCTACCCCTCTATTAGAGATGACATGTCCGAGAAACTTCACCTCTGACAGCCAAAATTCACACTTCTCCAATTTGGCATATAACTTTTTCTATTTCAGCACTTGCAGCATGATTCGGAGATGTTGTTCATGTCCGTTCTCACTCTTAGAGTATATCAAGATGTCATCAATGAACACTACAACAAATTGATCTAAGTAGGGTCGAAAAATGCGATTCATGTAATCCATGAAAATTGCAAGTGCATTCGTCAACCCGAAGGGCATTACGAGAAACTCATAATGCCCATACCTAGTCCTGAAGGCAGTTTTTGGTACGTCCTCCTCCTTGATCTTAATCTGATGATATCCTGACCTCAAGTCAATTTTAGAAAAGATGGAGGCTCCCTTCAATTTATCCAATAATTCATCTATCCTAGGGAGAGGGTACTTGTTTTTGATAGTCACCTTATTCAGCTGTCTGTAATCTATGCATAGTCTCAAGCTCCCGTCTTTCTTCTTAACAAACAATACAGGAGCTCCCTAAGGTGATACACTCAGTCTAATGAATTGCTCGTCTAATAGTTCCTCCAACTGTTTCTTGAGTTCCTGTAGTTCCTTCGAGGCCATTCGATATGGTGCAATAGAGATAGGCCCTGTCCCAAGTAGGAGATCAAAAGAGAACTCTATCTCTCTCTTGGGAGGTAAGCCTGGAATATCTGATGGAAATACTTCAGGAAACTCGTTGGCTATTGGGATTTCATCAAGCTTCGATTCAACTTCTAGGTTTGATAAATACAAGAGAATGTATCCAAGTACTCCATTCTTCAACTCCCTATTAACTTGATTGGCATTTAGCATCAATAACTGGACCTCCTCTTTCGGAGTAGGAGGTAGAAATTCAACGGTCTTGTTACAACAATTCAACAAGACTCAATTTTTAGACATTTAGTCTAACCCTAGAATGACCTCAATACCTCTTAAAGGTAAACAGACGAGATCTACAGAAAATTTTTTCTCCTGGATGGTGACTTGACAGTCTTTACATACAGAGGAAGTTAATACCCTTTCCCCTGTAGGAGTTACTACGGATAGCTCATAGGGAGTTTCAAAAATAGGAAACTAAAACTTCCTAATACATTCTTCTGATATAAATGAATGACTAGCACCAGAGTCAAATAACACCATAAGAGTAAATCCATAGATATAGCATGTACCTTGAATCATTTCAGAAGATTGAGCAGCCTCTTGATCGCTCAGGGTGAAAACCCTTCCTTTCACCTGAGGCCTCTGTTGTGGCCACTTCCCCACATTCTGTTGGCAGTTTCTCACAAAATGTCCCTTCTGTCCGCAATTGAAGCATACATCTTGTCCCATGTAGCATGGCCAGTTACCATGCATGCGTCCGCACTTAGAGCACTTGACTGGGGCGAGGTCTTGTTGAAAAGGTCTAGAACCTGCAGTCAATGGCCTCTTTCCAGCTCCATATCCACTTCTTCTCATGTTCTTTCCAGGGTTGGGAAAATTTTTCTTCCTCTTCCATAGGTTTCGCCTTTGCTTCTCATCCTCTACTGCCCTTAAACTCTTTTCCAGGAGTCTGCATTTATTTATTAGAGGTACAAACTCCCTGATCTCCATAGCTATAACAGCATTCTTTATCTCCGAGTTTAGTCCTACTTCAAACTTAACCGCCTTCCATGCTTCATCTAGGTTATATCACAGATAAGAGGAGAACTTAGACAGTTCCTCGAACCTTGCGATATACTGGTCCACAGTCATGCTGCCTTGCCTGAATTGGAGGAATTCGATCTCTTTCTTTGCTCGTACTGTACTTGGAAAGTACTTTTCAAAAAAAATGTCCTTGAACACTTGCCAGGTAATGTGTCTTCGCTGATAAGCTAAAAGTTCTCTACCTCCACGCCACCAGTATTCTGCTTCATCCTTTAACATATATGCAGCAAAAAATAACTTGTTGCTCTTCAGTACAGCCCATCACTTCAAAGATTTTCTCTAATTCCCTACACAGCACAACCACAACATACTTAAGACACTATAAGATCGATTCAGATAACCATCCACCCACTGGCCATCTAGGATCGACCTGCTCTTATACTAATTATGTAACAACTCTATTTAAGTATCAAATTTTTTTTTAAAAATACCATGAAGTTATTACCTCGTTACAACTTAACTCAATATAACATTTATTTAATTTATACAATACAGAGTTCACATACATGTCTTTAATCAAAACATACGTACAACATATCAAACACATAAAAATCTACATCTTAATTATTCTGATTGACCAATTCCGGAGATACAGGTGCGGGTGATTGCACCTTCACCGGGATCTAAGCCAACTCGACCACAAACATTTTATTTGCTTCTGGGATCTACCCAACATAAAGTACTCGATCCAACGTGCTCTAAAACCCAGAGCTATAGAAAAATCTGCATAACTAATTTTCTGAACATGATATGAAAATATAGTGAGAATTAAATCTCAGTAAGTTCAACAATAAATCATCATCAATATAGCTCATCACGTCATGTTCAGCTGTATAAACTACATAAAATATCTTTGGTCACATGAATGCATTATATCTATGCACATAAGAATCGTACAGTAATGATATGTATGACAGGATTAACTATTTTTAGAATATCATATGATGGCCATTAACTTATTCTCATTTCAAACTACCCCGGTCAGGTTGAGTATCCTCTACTCTCTGGTACGGGCTTTTCTCGCTCCGTCCGACATCGTAAACTTTCTCTTTCTTTTCTCATAATCATAATCATAACCGTTGGTAGGGTGTCCCCTACTGGTGTACCACACGGATTGCCATGTGACCGCGCTCATTTCTTTTCTTTTTACAATGATAGCCAAAAATATGCTTTCAATAACAAGTATGTTCATCAAAATATAACTATTACCATAAATCATTGGTAATCATGCCATGAACATAACCATTTCAAATATCACTTTATAAAATATTTCCAAGTTAGAATTTTACACTTAAGATGGTAAGAAGTTCATACAATGGCAATGGCTATGGCATATACTAGTCATTTATAAGATTCGTCTTCTTTTCTAAATATTAATATCTAACCTTCTCTTACTAATCAGAGCATAACTCCCTCATTTAAACTACGATGTAGGTGATCTTGGTGTTAATTTCAAGATAAAACAAGTATCTAAAACTATTATGTTGAACAATGTAGCGAAATATTAAGAAATCAAGGTGATATTACCCCCTAAATGTACAGGTTATTTCTTCTCGGATAGGTTCTGACCTCTACCAACTAATCGGACCATATCTACCTCATATGGACTCCAACTTGAGTGATTCCAGTCGCTAAAAATTCATGCCACACATATATATAATTCCTATGTTAACCATTTATTTTAATTCCATACAGATAATTCCCAGAAATTAAAATACAGAAGCTATCCTAACATATTCTTCCCTGATGAACCATTTTCTGACCTTTCACTACTAATCAGCTCATATCTTCCTCCTATGGACTCCAAATTGAATGGTTCTAGTGGTTACAAATCCGTGACACACGTAGCTATAATTCTTATGTTAACCATTTATTTTGATTCCATACAGATAAATCCCAGAAATTAAAATACAGAAGCTATCCTAACATATTCTTCCCTGATGAACCATTTTCTGACCTTTGACTACTAATCAGCTCATATCTTGCTCTTATTGACTCCAAATTGAATGATTCCAGTGGCTCAAAATCCGTGACGCACATAGCTATAATTCTTATGTTAACCATTTATTTTATTTCCATACAGATAATTCCCAGAAATTATAATACAAAAGCTATCCTAACATATTTTTCCCTGATGAACCATTTTATGAGCTTTGAAAACTAATCGGCTCATATCTTCCTCATATGGACTCTAAATCGAATAATTATAGTGGATAAAAATCCATGACACACATAGCTATAATTCTTATGTTAACCATTTATTTTAATTCCAAATAGATAATTCCCAAAAATTAAAATACATAAGATATCCTAACATATTCTTCCCTGATGAACCATTTTCTGACTTTTGACTACTAATCAGACCATATCTACCTCATATGGAATCCAAATTGAATGATTCCAGTGGCTAAACATCCGTGACACATATATATTTAATTCGTATGTTAACCAAGTATTTTAATTCCCTACAGAAAATTCTCAAAAATTAAAACACAGAAGCTATCCTAACATATTCTTCCCCGATGAACCCTTTTTTGACCTTTGCTTTCTAATCGGACCTTTTCTACCTCATATGGACTCCAAATTGAATGATTCTAGTGGCTAAAAATCCGTGATACATATATATTTAATTCTTATGTTAACCATTTATTTTATTTTCCTACAGATAGTTCCCAGAAATTAAAAAACAGAAGTTAAAAATTTTTCCTCCCATAGCCATACCTATGCAGAACTTTCTATACCAGTCTAAGTATTCAAACATACATCACATGCAAGATCAATATGTAACATGATATAGCAACATCATGACCAATCATCAAAGTTCTAAGATCAAAATCTCATATAAATATTATAAGTTTCAAAAGTTTTCTTTAAAAAGAAATATTGTTAAACTTACCCGGAGCTCTTAGTCCCCTAGACTTCTCCTTCCTCTTTCTTCCTTTCTTCCTCTCCTTTCCTCACTCTACCTTGCTTCTATTTTTCCTCTCCCTCACTTGGACGAAATTATAATGTTGTAAGGGTGGGTTTTCTTATATAGACCACCAAATAATTCACCTTTCATGATCATGGGTCTACCTTATCACAATTAGATTACATTTGGTTGAATTTTTGGAAAACAAAGAATTTATGTTCTTGTCTTCCTCTTCCTTAGTCAAGATATGCATAGGAAAAGGAGATTTTTATTTTGAAAATTATGATAATATGTTCTTAAGATATGGGACAAGATCCCTTTGATTTAGGGATTCATTTCCTTTTTCTTTTGTCTTAATCAAGTATGATAGATTTGCCTTTTTAAGTGGAAAATTTCTAGCCCTTGAATCTCCAATATTTGGTTGATATTATTTGTGTGGGATAGGAATGTTTTGTCCTAATGCCATGTATTATCATACCACTTGCTAAAATTATGAGTGTAGGATATAGATGTTTTTGTCCTAAAGCCTTGTATTATCATGCCACGTGCCAAAATTATGAATGTAGAATCACGCCACTTGCTAAATTTTTGTCTTAATGCCATGTAACCTAATCTTTATTATTATTACATTATTATATCATCACCTAATTTATTTTATTTTATTTTTCCTCTTGGATTTGGGCTTATTCCTACCCATTATGGGCTTATTCCTATCCATTTTCTTTGCTTTGGATAAAATTCTACCTTTCTTGGAGGGCTTGGTCACATTTTCATAATTTTTGGGCTATTGGTCCAATTACTATATCCTAGTCCAAGTCTATGTTTTATTTCTTGCTTAGGTTATCCAATGGGCTTGCTAGAAACTTATGTGAAGTGGAAAAACTCTATATGAAGTGTCCATAGGTAAAAGCCCAATGTATGGGTAAAGATTTTAAACTTAGTAACTCTAGTTCTTGAATTAGGAAAAATTACCCTAATCCAATGTTCTTGAAATTTTATGACCTTTACTTGTTTCTAAAAATTTATCTTCCTTATCCAAGAATTTTGCATCTCTTTAGTATGTTATTTCTAATTGTTTTTCCTATTAGGTTTTCCCTCTTTATTTGTTCTCTTTAATGTTAGAAACATTTTCTATGCATATACATAAGGTGAAGAATTTCTAAGGATTATATTTCCTTAGATATCTAAAATATTGTCTAATAAATTTTATTTCCTTAATTAAATATTTATGTACTTTTATCAATAAAAGAAACAAAATTAGGGATGTTACATCATCCACATGGGACCCGCATTTTCAAATATTCTCTGTTAAAAAATCATAATCAGGTCTTTCAAACCATATGTAGTACTGTATAAACAATGCTTATATCAAGTTTAAAATCATATTCAATACTGTAAAATTATTAATCAAATTATGTTATGCATCAAAAAATTTCTCGTAAAATATTCAGAGGATCCCTTATCAAAACCACTATATCAGAGTTTGATCCCTTCCATACTTTGGTGGTATAGGATTTTCCTAAATTCAGCATCCCGCTGAAGTTTGTCCTACTACCATTCAAGAGGACACGCGAAGGGACTCTGTATGGGTCTTTCCCAATTACACAGCAAAGGAAGGCAAATAACATCTTATATAACTAGCATCTCGCCTATATATAGGAGGCATTCCGCTCTCCTTCACATATAATCTCCCGTGTGTTGGCCCTCACACGAGGCTAACACCACTTCCCCTGCTAGCTGAGGTAATCAAGGTGCACATCAGGGCTAACATCACCTGCTGTTAACAGATAGTGTTTCCAATAGGATTCCTCCACAGAAAATACCATATGCACATATGCCATATAATCCGGTATAAAATTCTCAATATAATACAGACTTTGAGTCTCAGTATACTTATCTGTCAAAACTTCCCAATTAGGGGAATCATGTATACATGCCCATATCCAAGGCAAACTTATTACTGCATAAATCAATATCATATGAATAACATATTTCCTTTGCCATGTAATGCGAAATACATTTAAAAATCACATGTTCAATGTGTTTCAAAATTCATTTCAAAAGTCATACTCTTCTTGAACTAAATATCATATTTCAACCATTTTAGATATTTCAAACCATTTCAAAAACATATGAAAATATAAATAACATGTAAATATACTCATTTAGCAATGTAAATATCAAGAAGAGTAAAAACAAGTCAAAGGAAGAATCATCTACTCACAGTGTAACGGCTTTAGATTGGACAACCATAAAATGTACTTTTTCAATTTCTATTTGATCAAATTGACCTAAAAAAATGTATCCCAAGGGTCAAAAAAACCAAGAAAGCAACTTTGAAAACTTGATCACTATTCACCGCCGAAAAACACTATTCACTTGTCAGAAAAAACTATTCACTCGTCGGAAAATACTATTCACCTGTCGAAAAATACTATTTACGACGAACAAAAAGGTTGTTAGATGGCCAAAAATATACCTGTCCTAAGGTTTATCTCATTCCTGAATCCATCTACGGTGTCAGAATTTCAATTGGAGGTCTCTAAGTAAAATTTTCAGGATTTACCTTTTTCTGAAATTTTCTACTTCAGATCTACGGCGTCAACGGCTGATTTGAAAAATTGATCGGTCAAAATTGTAGTATTCTTCGTTCTGAATCTAGTAGCACCCTCAGTTTTGAGATCGGAAGCCAATAGGCACTCCAAATTTATAGAGAAAGTTGAAGGTTGCTATTCACTCACTAATCCTTCTTTCTCGTTTTTCTTCGAAAAGTCTGGTAGCCTCCGTAGTCTCTTCCCTTACTTCCTCTTTTAAGTTTTTTTATTTATTATTATTTTTTATAATAATTATTTTTTTTATCTAAAAATTTACATTCTCATAAACCTTTAGTTAAACTTTTTAATCATGATTTTCCTTGATAAAAATCGTAATAAAACAAATCTCAAAATAAATATCTTTATCCTTATTAAAAGAAAGAATATTTCTAAAAATACAACAAAAATGTATTAGAGGCCAATATAATTATTTTAAGTAAAACAATACTTATTTTAATTAAAAATCCACTTAATTTTAGAAAGATATAATCATTTCTAAACAAATAAAATATATTTGTTTATAGCAAAATACTATCATTTAAAAATAAAAATTACGCGCCAAAAGGTAAATTCTCATATTTTCTTTGTACTTCTTTAATCCATATAATAATTAAAATTATTTTCACTGTTCTTATCTCTATTTTCAAAATTCTCTCTTTTATTCCAAATTTTTTTTAATTGGATTTTTCGTTAAATTTTATGGTTAGTACAACACTAGTATTTTTACCAATGTTGGACTCTAATGAAAGCATATGTAACATAGTACCTTGCTTGAATAAGCCAACGTCCACGGCGGTTGACACTTTGTCAGACAGGTCAACAACTGCCACTTTCACCAACAACGGGCATTTTTTACTAGGCTCGGTTACCCCCATCACATAGCCATTTTTGCAGAGGTCAACCCACCAACTCTGATATCATTGTTACAACCCTTTAGGTATAACTCACCCTCAAAAGCTAATCGTTGGGGGAAGGGTTCCTAAAGGGTTATAAATCCCTCTCAAATGCCCATACACTCAATGTGGGACTTGAGTCCCATACCACACCAATGAATCATAACACTTTTCCTGCTTCACGATGTTTTTAGCATGTTCCTAGTAGCAATTTGTGGGTGGTCTTTCGCGACATTGCTACAGTGGTTTGTGTTAGCGCTGTGAAGATGTGGCTGGGGCTAACGTCACTGCAGTGGTTTATGGATCTAAGTGTATAGGTGCATCCCTTTTTGCGCAATGGGGTTGGCATTGCGTGAAGACCTCACCATGGGTGCTCTTCTTTAAATTTTCTTCGTTTATTCTCCAAGCCAATGCTCCTTGGCTCTTTACGGGTGCTCAGCTTCTCCCTTTGTTCCCTTCGATTTTTTAATTTTCTAGTTCAAAAGCTCACTTTATTTTTTTCACTTCTATTCAGAAACTAAATTCTCCTCTCTCTCTTTTTTTATCACACAAAAACTTATCCCCCCTTGATCTCGTGGGTATTCTCGTTTTCAAGTCCTCGTATTTTTCCTATCATTCCTGGAGTAAGAGAAATTAAATGAGATCGTATTGTTTTATTTTAAGTGATCTTTTCATTTAATTTTGATTCTTCTTTTGACTCAACATTTTATATGTGCAGTCTTGTTATGTGAAACAGGCTATTCCTTTGTCCAATTAAATTGTAGCCTCAATTCCATGATATAATTTATTGGGTTAAGTTGCTCAAAGTCCAATAAGCTTTAAAACATACATAAAAGCAAGTCCATATTATTTATAGTGAGAGCATATAAGATTAAGTGACCAAAAAGAAAGAAAATTGAAAAAGACTCAAGGTGACATTAAAAAGTAAAATTAAGTAAAAGACATAAAAATTAATACTCAATAACACTAAAAGTTAAAATAAAAAATTAATAAAAATCACACTAAGATCAAAAGTCAAAAGTAAAAAAAAAATTAAAATAAAAGGCATGACACAAGAACTTTGACACACATATTCTTTATTATTTTTTCATTTTTTTTATTTTTTTTATTTTCTCTTTTTTGTTTTGAAATTTTAAGCTTCATTGAAAGGGAGCAAGACAATATGTGGTATTTACGGTTGCCCCACTTTACTTGTTTGTTAGGTGAGAAAAGCAAATAATAGAGTTTTTTTTTTGCTCAAGGAACAAGTAATAATAAAAAGCACACTTCGTAACATCCCATAATTTTAGTTTTAAACAATAATGTTTTGTTATAAAAAAATATATTTTTATTTGTTTAAAAATGATTATGTTCTGCTAAAAGTAAGTCTATTTTTAATTAAAATAATTATTGTTTTGCTTGAAATAATTATATTGGTCTTTAATGAATTTTTGTTGTATTTTTAAAAATATTCTTTCTTTTAATATGTACAAAGATATTTATTTTTAGATTTGTTTTATTATGATTTTTATCAAGAAAAATCATGATTTAAGAGTTTAACTAAAGGTTTATGAGAATGTAAATTTTTAGAAATTTTTAGGATATTTTAGGATGAAAAACAAAATTTATATGAATTTATATAAAGAAAATCTTATTATTTAACTATTAAATAATAATAATAATAATAATTAAATATAATAAAAATAAAAAGGGGAAGGGGGAGGCAATAGACAGAGGGTTGGCAAAAAAAAAAAGGATGAATAGTAAGTGAATAGTAAATGAATAGTAACTTTCAACTTTTTTTCTAGATTTGGAATATCTATTGGCTTCCGATCTCAAAATTGAAGGTGTTACTGGATTCAGGACGAAAAATACTACAATTTTGACAGATCAATTTTTCAAATCAGCCGTTGAATCGTCGTAGATCAGAAGTAGAAAATCTCAGAAAAAGATAAATCCTGAAACTCTTGCCTAGAGACCTTTAATTGAAATTCTGACATCGTAGATGAATTCAGGAGTTAGATAAACCTTAGGATATGAAATTTTTCAGCTATCTGACAACATTTTGTTCGTCATGAATAGTGATTTCCGCGCGAGTGAATAGTATTTTCCGGTGATGAATAGTGACCAAGCTCCCAGAGTCATTTTCTATGTCTTTGGACCCTCCGGACACGTTTTTGAGGTCTAATTGGTCAAATTGAGTTTGGAAAAAGTACATTTTTAGGGCTGTCCAACCAGGAGCCCTACCCTGTGAGTAAATAATTCTTTTTATGACTTGCCCCATGCTCTTCTTGAACTATAAATGTATTATTATTTCTATTTATAAATTATTTATACTATTATAAGTTTATGAAATGTGTTAAAATATCTGTTATACTTATGAACTGGCACATAGTTCAAGAAGAGTATGGTTTTAGAAATGGATTTTGGAACTCATTGAATATGTGGTTCTAAATGTATTTATCATTATTTGATAAAGTGAATATTATGTGTACAATGCATTGATTTGTAAAGTTATATACTTGTGAAAATGATGCATGTAATATTACAAATAGGATTTAATGGCAAGTGTAAAGATCGTGGCGAGTTGCTTGATAATTTTACATGTATTTATATGTATTGATGAATATCGGCTGGTTGTATGACTTGTGACGGTACCGAATAGGGGACGCCCTATTAGCATGACTGAGCCGAGGGAGGGCCGCTCCAACCGGGTGATAGTGGTAATGTGAGGAGGGAGGAGGGTGATGTACTCACATTCCCTTATCACTTATTGTGACTAGGGTCGAGGTCACTATGCGTATATCAAATGAGTTATATTTTCATTGCATCGACCAGATTACCGGGTGAGGCAGGTGCATTAAAAGTGAAGATTTTATCTCCAAATCTTAATATTTTACTATAACTTATATAGCTGAGCATAACAACATTTGTTTAATGATCATACCGTGCAGCATATGGTTTTGGATATCTGAATATCCTTTGATTTGAGAATATTTGAAATACGGGTCCCATATGAATGTACTTCCGAACTGTATTTTCTATGTGACATATTTTAAAATATAAGTACATCCATATGCTGACCTAAGAGGTCATAGGAGGAATTATTTGCTCACTGAGTTGTCAAACTCACTACACGATATTTTCACATTTTTCATATAAGAATATCAGAGTCTGATTCGGCAAATAAGTGATATATTCTCTGGTTGAGTCTATGTTGCTTCCAAGATTCACGATCTTTTGTGTTTGTATTCTAGAGTGTGCTCTGAAAGCTACAAGCATTATCCCCGTTTCTATTGTACTTTGACGTTTATAGACTTGGTCTGTATATTGTGTATACATGAGAGATCTTATATGTATCTATTCCCATGATAAAGAATTGAATTATATATCTTTATGGAAAATATCTGATTGCGAAAAATAATAGAAAAAAATGTTTATTTTACGTAACGTAAATTGGGGGTGTTACAAGTTGATATCAGAGCATTATGTTTCCCTGTGGCTAACAGAGCAAAGAATTCTGTAGTAGGACTTTGAGTATGGGTATGTAACTGTAGATATATTTATACTTACGGTGCTGTTGTGAAATTCTATAGGGTGTCATCCTTTTCTTCCTTCTAATTTTTTTTCCTTCGATATGCGAAGTTTAAACATCTATGTGTATATACTAGAAGGTATCTTTTGTGTGTGGACTACTAGTTCAGTTTTTGAACTTGTTTTGACCAAAAGTGATAAAGAGAACCCTCTTGGGAACTTAGCTGAGCATAAGAAAATTTTATCCGAACACAAAGGTACTGACTTGTTTGGATGTTAAGAAGGTTTGAATTGATTATTTGATTATTTGATTTGCTTATGTGAAACAATATAACGAATGGCTAATATAATATTGATAGTGGATTATGATGTGATCGAGATTGTTAACTCCAAGATAACAGTTTGTAATAAAGTGAGTGTTTTGGAAATAGATATAAATTTTTTTTCGAATGGATGAGTTGGAACTTATGTATATAAATAAATTTGGTAAGTTGTGAAGTGGATTGAATTTGAGAGCAGAGAATCTATGAAGATAATATTTTTAATGATATATTTTGTTGATATAAAGAATTCGAGGACAATTTGGTTTTCAATAATATTATGTATAAACATTATGATAAAGTAAGATGGATCACTATGACTATGCATAAATTATAGACAGTTGAATAAGGTGACAGTGTGGAATAAATACTCATTACCTCGTATAGATGATCTGTTTGATCAGTTACAAGGTGCTCAATGTTTTTCAAAAATTGATTTGAGATATGAGTAACATTAATTGAGGATAAGAGAAGAGGATGTACAAAAATTTTCTTTTAGAACTCATTATGGGTATTATGAGTCCTTGGTTATGTTATTTAGTTTGACAAATAACCTAGCTACATTCACAGATTTAATAAATAGTAATTAAGTCCCTGGATCAATTTGTTATTATATTTATTGATGATATACTAGAATGTTTCAAAAGTTCAGAGGATCATAAGCAACATTCAAAGATAGTGTTACCAACTCTAAGGGAGTATGGTTGGTAAAGATGGTATCCAAATAGACTCTAAGAAAGTAAAAGTGGTACAATAATAGCTACGTTTTACAACATCTAAAGATGAAGATCCAAATCTAATTTGCGCTTCCTGCGGTTGTCTGTCGTCCATTCTATTTGAGCCATAGTTGGATCAGGTACATGAACATATGCTTGTAAAGCATCAATCAACTCCTCAGCATTTGAAGCCGAGATGAGAATTTGTCGCGCTGAGTGTAAGATGAACCTTTTTTCCACAGCATGATCAATGAAAGACAACAGACCATCAAAGAAGTGGTTAATATTTAACAAACTTATCGGTTTGTGATGCATATTTAGTTGTGCCTAAGAGACTATTTGAAAATTTTCTTTTAAAGTACCAAAACCCCCTGGTAAGGCAATGAAGGCATCAGCATTGCTCATCATTCTAGCCATGCGCTCATGCATAGATGCAACCCTAAATTCTTCCCCAATTGTCTTTCCTACAATGTTAGATGCAGTTAGAGCTATAGGAATAATACCTAGAACTTGACATCCTACTACATGTACAGCTGTAGACACACACCCCATTAATCCACGGTTACCTCCACCATAGACTAAATGAATTTTTCTTCTGGCCAGTATCATACCCAGGTTTTGTGCAGCTTTCACATACTCTCCATCTTTTCCAGGACTGGAACCACAAAATACACAAATATTTCGAAATTGACGAAATGTGATTCCCTCCATAGCTGGACACACCTTAACTTGAAGTATGAAAGTAAAGAAATTAACGTGTGCATTTATAGAACTCAGAGAATGGCATACTTATGATAGCTATGTGAATAGGCCGAGAATAATTAGAACAGTATGTGAGTGATTGGTGGCTATTAGCTAAATTGAAGGTGAAATTTTCAAAAAATGATGGCAAGCATGTATATGTACAGTAGTTGTGATTGTCGCTCATATTAGGCATAGAAAGAGAATAAGGTTAAGATATCACCAGAAATTTGCCTTTTCCCTGTTGTCCATGATGAAGCATTGATGTCTTGATTCTTGTAGGAAAATTGTAGTGATAGGCGTAATTGTAAAAAAAAATAGTTAAAATGCAAATAAGTTAGTTGTTGAAGAGGGACAATCAAATGATTTATTTTGTTTTCCCAATGTTCTTGCTAGTCGACTATTGGTATTATTAAGTCGACTAGCTATTTTGAGAAATTTTAATTTGTATTGGTTATTTTACAGTTGATTGATTACATCTATTTTGAAGCAATCAACTACATCCTACCAGTTAACTACATATTCTTTGATTTTCACAAACTTTTATAAGCTCAGAAATGTTTTTTTTTTCATGTGCTATTTGTCCATCGAATACCAATAGATTTAAAGTTGATTTTGGCACGTATATTCAAACTTTGCAGCCACCAATTTTTGCCGATATAATAGCTAAATTTTTGTTTACAGATTTTCAAAAATTAAGGCCACCGATTTTAATTTTATTTCAATGCTTTGTCCAAATTTCTAACTTCTTATTTTGGCACCATGCTCTATTAAGTATTCCACATTTTCTGCTGCATTGTCCTACATTAATATTTGGTATTAAATGTAAGATTTTGTTTTCCATATTATAAGGAAGGTTAATTTATTTTCTTTGAAACTCAATTATTATGGTGTCCAATTGGTTAGTAGGTTAAAGTAATAGAGATTTTGAAAGGAGTGGATGGATGATGACCTTATGATGTTTTGACAAATGTAATCAAGAGAATTAGTGGTGTTGAAGTTCTTGAGGAATAAAATATGGGAAGTAGGATTTAAATTAATCTTTGAACTCTTAATTTGGAAATATGGAGAATACTATGAGAATCATGTTCGAAAATAATATAAGTGATTAAGATATTTGTGTTAAAGGTTTATATTATGCTAAATTGAGTCTAGTATCTAGGATATGAATTATGTTGAAATTGAGAATTCATGTATGAGTAATTGTTAGGAAAAATCTTCTTGAAATGATTGGGTGAATTAAACGGGATTAATATAAGTCAGAATGAGGTGCTTTTAGATATGATAGAGGAAAGGTTTGATATTTTTGATAATGAATTTATTGGTGTTCATAAAAAGGTATAGAGTTACTATGATGAGGAAAGTTAGAATTGTTAGACATATCTCAATGGTACATAAACGTTAAAAATGATTGGTGGATTTATTGCTACGTATGTTTAACATATTGATTAATGGATTTTAGGATAAAACTAGATGATAGATTAAGATGATGATATTTATGGGATGATGTTGACATGTGAGAATCAAAGATGACTTGATAGAAGTCTGTAATAAGAAAAGATAGTTACCCCAATATGGATGTGAATATGTTCTTTTTTGAGTGTGTTTTCTAATATCGATCCATAGATATATCCATGCAAGCTTGAGGATATAAAGTGAAATTGATTAGAAAAATGATAATTCAATACAGGCCAAAAGTTTAAAGGAATCATGCATGTTGAGCACTATCAGTTGGTGACCACATATTTTTGAACGAATCACCAATGAAAGAGGTAATGAGGTTTCGAAAGAAGTACATATTAGATTCTTCTTATGTTACCTAATTCCAAAAAAATTCAATTGGACAAAAATTTGGCTTAACTATGGGTACAATTGATGTTTATTGTTGATCGATAAGTGAAGAACTTATGGATGAAAGAAATTCCTATGGTTAAGTTTTATAGAAAAATCACTCAAGTGAAGAGACATGTCAAAAAGTAAAGATGTTATGTAGAAAAGATATCCCCAATTATTTGAGTAATAAGGTTGGTAACTCCAAATTATGCCTTGATTTTATTCCCTACATGTAGTAGGATGGGCTGAAATTCGGAGACTGAATTTCTTAAGGGGGGAAGAATGTAACATCCCATAATTTTTAGTTTTAAATAATAATGTTTTGTTATAAAAAATATTTTTTTATTTATTTAAAAATGATTATGTTTTGCTAAAAGTAAGTCTATTTTTAATTAAAATAATTATTGTTTTGCTTGAAATAATTATATTGGTCTTTAATGAATTTTTGTTGTATTTTTAGAAATATTCTTTCTTTTAATATGTATAAAGATATTTATTTTGAGATTTGTTTTATTATATTTTTATCAAGAAAAATCATGATTTAAGAGTTTTACTAAAGGTTTATGAGAATATAAATTTTTAGAAATTTTTATGATATTTTAGGATGAAAAACGGAATTTATATGAATTTATATAAAAAAATCTTATTATTTAATTACTAAATTATTATTATTATTATTAAATATAATAAAAATAAAAAGGGGGAAGGGGGAGGCAATAGACGGAGGGTTGGAAAAACGAAAAAAATGGATGAATAGTGAGTGAATAGTAAATGAATAGTAACCTTTAACTTTTTCTCTAGATTTGGAGTGTCTATTGGCTTCCGAACTCAAAATTGAAGGTGTTACTGGATTCAGGACGAAGAATACTACAGTTTTGACCAATCAATTTTTCAAATCAGCCGTTGAATCGCCATAGATCTAAAGTAGAAAATCACAGAAAAAGGTAAATCCTGAAACTCTTACTTAGAGACCTATAATTGAAATTCTGACACCGTAGATGAATTCAGAAGTTAGATAAACCTTAGGATATGAAATTTTTCAGCTATCTGACAACTTTTTGTTTGTCTTGAATAGTGATTTCCGACGGATAAATAGTGTTTTTTGGCAAGTGAATAGTTTTTTCCGGTGGTGAATAGTGACCAAGCTCCCGGAGTTATTTTCTAAGTCTTTAGACTCTCCGGACACGTTTTTGAGGTCTAATTGGTCAAATTGAGTATGGAAAAAGTACATTTTTAGGGCTGTCTAACGAGGAGCCCTACCCTGTGAGTAGATAATTCTTTCTATGACTTGCCCCATGCTCTTCTTGAACTATAAATGTATTATTGTTTCTGTTTATAAATTATTTATACTATTATAAGTTTATGAAATGTGTTAAAATATCTGTTATACTTACGAACTGGCACATAGTTCAAAAACAGTATGGTTTTAGAAATGGATTTTGGACCTCATTAAATATGTGGTTCTAAATGTATTTATCATTATTTGATAAAGTGAATATTATGTGCAAGATGCATTGATTTGTAAAGTTATATACTTGTGAAAATGATGCATGTCATATTATAAATGAGATTGAATGGCAAGCGTAAAGCTCATGGCGAGTTGCTTGATAAATATGACAAGCGTAAAGCTCACGGCGAGTTGCTTGATAATTTTACATGTATTTATATATATTGAAGAATATCGGTTGGTTGTACGGCTTGTGACGGTACCCAATAGGGGACGCCCTATTAGCCTGAGTAAGCCGGGGGAGGGCCGCTCCAATCGGGTGACAGTGGTAATGTGAGAAGGCATGAGGGTGATGTACTCACATTCCCTGATCACTTATTGTGACTAGGGTCGAGGTCATTATGCGTATAGCAAATGAGTTATATTTTCATTGCATCAACCAGATTGCCGAGTGAGCCAGGTGCATTAAAAGTGATGATTTTATCTCCAAATCTTAATATTTTACTATAACTTATACAGCTGAGCATAACATTTATTTAATGATCATACCGTGCAGCATATGGTTTTGTATATATGAATATCCTTTGATTTGAGAATATTTGAAATACGAGTCCTATATGAATGTACTTCTGAACTGTATTTTCTATGTGACATATTGTAAAATATAAGTACATCCATATGCTGACCTAAGAGGTCATAGGAGAAATTATTTGATCACTGAGTTGTCAAACTCACTACATGATATTTTCACATTTTTCATATAAGAATATCAGAGTCTGATTCGACAGATAAGTGATATATTCTCTGGGTGAGTCTACGTTGCTTCCAAGACTCACGATCTTGTGTTTGTATTCTAGAGTGTGCTCTGAACGCTACAGGCAGGATCCCCGTTTCTGTTGTACTTTGATGTTTATAGACTTGGTCTGTATATTGTGTATACATGAGAGATCCTATATGTATCTCTTCCCATGATAAAGAATTGAATTATGTATCTTTATGGAAAATATTTGATTGCGGAAAATAATAGAAAAAAATGTTTATTTTACGTAACGTAAATTCGGGGCGTTACACACTTTGTTGGGAAGAAAAGAAAATTTGGACACACCTTAAACTATGAAATAAGACCTATGCCTCAAAGACTAGAAGAGTGTGTACCGAGGTAAAATAGAAAGTTGAACATGTTAGAGACAACTTTAAGGGAAAGAATAAAGGTGAGCTTAAAAGAACTTGACTCAAAAACTGCCTGAGAAGTTGAGATTGGGTATATAAAGAATATATACCTAAGAGGCTGATATTAAGTATTAAAAAATGAGCTTGACAAGATAGGACTCAAAAGATACCTAAGAGATTAAGATCTTATATTTAAAGAATATATACTTAAAAGATAGAGGTCATGTATTAAAAAGTGAGCTTGATGAGACAAAACTGATCAAAAGATACTTGAAAGGTTGAGATCAAGTATGTAAAGAATACTTAAGAGACTGAGATCAAATATTTCAAAGATAAGCCTAATGATACAAGATTCAAAAAATACTTAAGAGGTTGAAATCAAGTGTATAAAAGAATATGTGCCTAAAAGGCTGAGATCATGTATGAAAAGTGAGTCTGATGAGACAAGACTTAGAAGATACTCGATAAGGTAAGATTGGACATGTAAAGGAACATATATGTGAGAGACTAAGATTAAATATTGAAAGGTGAGCTTGAAAAGACAAGACTGAAGAGAAATCTAAAAGGCTAAGATCGAGCATGTAAAGAATATATACTTGAGAGGCTGAGATCAGGTATTGAAAAAGTAAGCTTGATGAGACAAGATGATGAGTGAGTTTTATACTCATAAATTAAATATTTTCATCTTATCTTTTTGCCATAATTAAGCATATATCTCCCTTACTTGTCGTTAGTTTTGTGTATTTCTTACAGATGGAGAGAAGAATAGAAAATGGACTCAATTGGAGGAATCAGAGCTAAATTTTGGTTCTTTGGAAATTATGTCTATAAATCAAGCAGATAAAACAAATCCATTAAGGATGGCTGAGTAAGGAGCATTATCATATTGACTCTTGAGACGCATCATAATGGATATATGCACAAATTTATTATTGATTTATGATCACATTTCCAAAAGAACTAAAACATAAAGATTCAAGGCAAAGCACCCAATGTTGAGAATATGTTTGTGTTTGCAGTCCAGCCCAACCTTTCTATAGTACTTGGACCATATCTCAGACATATCCAATATGTATGAAATTTGGTAGGTGGGTAGTTGACACAATTGGGTACAGCTTTCATGTTCAAGTGGTTAGAAAATTCAGACATTAAAAGGGTCAAAAGTGTCCTGGAATAGAATCTTTCTACTGCTGTAGTCCAACCCGACTTTGCTCTAGTATTTTGACCATAAGTCACAAATTATGTATTAAATTTTTCTAAAATTTGTCTTGATGGAAAGAAAATGAAACTTTCTACGACTTTCATGTTGATGGAGTCAGCAAATTCTGCGGATTTCAAGAATACATTCAAGGTTCAATTTTGGTGCATATGATGGAATCCAAATTGTCAACTTTGTACAACTTCCTACCTAACAATTTTGATAATTACCACACCTACCACACCTAATTGTATCTATAAATAGAGGGCTTGAGGAGAGAGCTTGGGACATTTTTGTTTTGAGCTAGTGTAATGCTCTTCTTTCTATAGATATTTTGTTATCCTTACTTTCTTTTATAATATCATCATGCTAAGGAGAAAGGGTGAAACTCTTGGCAGAGAAATGATGATTTATTTAACTCTTGTGTAAGTATTTAATGTTTATATTTGATGTTGTATTTACCTCCTCATTTTCTTATTTTATGTTTCAATGGCTAGCTGTGCCACCTACTTCTTTTTCTTATTGTTTAATGGATGACTTTGCCGCCTATTTCTTATTATTATTGTTCATGGATGGCTTTGTCACCGATTTTATTTTATTTTATTTTGTTATGTTAATTAGCTTTCTATCTTTCTCATTTTTTGCATATTTTAATCTTGTAAAATGTGAATTTTGATATATTGTAGACAATACAACAATTGGCACAATATATGCTTAACTCCATTTACAAGTTACCTTTCTCATTTTATATTTTTCTTTAAACATGTAAAATGTGAATTTTGATATATTGGAGACAATATGATAATTGGCACAATGTATGCTTAACTCTATTTACAAGTTTCCTCTTTTATTTTTGCATTCTTCTTTAAACGTGTGAAGTGTGAATCTTGATATATTGTAGACAATCTTTGGCACAATAAATGCTTGAATCAATCTTGATTTATTTTAGACAATATAATGATTGGCACAATTTATGCTTGAATCCATTTGCAAGTTATCTTGTGCATCTTTGCATCTTTAATCTTGTGAAGTATAAATCTTGATATATTGTAGTCAATTTGTTTGGGACAATGTAACTTGAATC
Organism: Gleditsia sinensis; assembly: GCA_037074535.1. NCBI lineage: Eukaryota > Viridiplantae > Streptophyta > Magnoliopsida > Fabales > Fabaceae > Gleditsia > Gleditsia sinensis. The sequence goes on from CM073463.1 coordinate 30,410,589, forward strand.
TTTTTTACAAGAACATCTTGATTATTAGTAATATAATACAAAGGAGTAAATATGATTCATGTATAAATAAAAGTGAGCTTAAATGGATAGATATTCCTATTAGAATCTCATTCATGTAAGGATTCTAATTGAGTAATAAAAGAGTTAAATTTATCTTTATTTGATATACCAAGAATGGATCCCCTAACCTTAGCATGTATTTTTATTTTGAATGTATTTTCAATTTAAATTAGTTTCTTGCATATTTAATTTAATATTCTTCTAACAAACAAACAATATGAAAACTAGGTTAGAATTATTTATTTTGGATCTAAATTAGAGTTTTCTCTCAATTGGCAATCCTCATGGGATCGACCTCGTACACCACTAAATCTATACTTCAATAGATTTGTGCGCTTGCGAGTTTTAATTAAAACAACAACACAAGACATAAAAGATACTTGAGAAATTTGGATCAATTATGAACATAATATATACTTAAGAGGTTGAGATTAGGTATTGAAACGTGAGCTTGACGAGATAGGACTTAAGATATTTGAGAGACTGAGATCAAGTATGTAGAAGAATATATACCTAAGAGGTTGAAATTACTTATGAAACATGAGTCATGCAAGACAAGACTTAAAATTTACTTGAAACGTTGAGATTAGGTGCTAAAAAATGAGTCTAATGAGATTGAACTCAAAAAATACCTAAGAGACTGAGATCAGGTATGTAAATAATATATACTTGAAATGCTAAGATCATGTATTGAAAGGTGAGCCTAAAGAGACAAGGCTAAAAAGATACTAGAGAAGCTAAGATCAAGTATGTAAAGAATACTTAAAGAGGCTAAGTTTAAGTATTGCAAAGATAAGCTTGACGAGACAAGATCAAAAAGATACCTAAGAGACTAAGATTAGGTGTGCAAAAGAAGATATACCTAAGAGGATGAGATCATGTATAAAAGGTAAACTTGACGAGACATGACTCAAAAGATACTCAAGAGTCTAAGATTGAGTATGTAAAAGAATATATAGTTGACAGACTGAGATCAGGTAGTCAAAAGGTGAGCCTAACGAAACACGATTAAAAAAATACCTAAGAGGCTGAGATCAAGTATTGAAATGTGAGTCTGAAGAGATAAGATTCTTTAAATACTCAAGAGGCTAAGATATGGTAGGTAAAAGAATATATAATTGAGAGTTTAAGATCACTTATGATAGGTGAGTTATGCGAGACATGACTCAAAAGTTACTTGAAAGGATGAGATCGAGTGTGGAAAAAATATATACCTGAGAGGCTGAGATCAGGTATAAAAAATGTGAACATGATGAGATTGACTCAAGAGATATTTAGGAGGTTGAGATCGAATTTGTAAAGAATATATACTTGAGAGGATGAAATCATGTATTAAAAAGTGACCTTAAAGAGAGAGGACTTAAAAGATACTTATGAGGTTAAGATCGGGGATGTAAAGAATACTTGAGATGTTAAGATCAAGTATTACAAAGATGAGACTGATGAGACACATCTCAAAGGTTGAGATTGAGTATATAAAAAATTATATACTTGAGAGATTAAGATCAGATATTGAAAAGATGAATAAAACAAGATCAAGTTATAAATAAAAGAATATAGGTGCCTAAAACGATATTAGGACAAAGTGTAACATCCCCCAATTTTTATTTAATATAAATTGATTTTTAATAGTAAAGGGAAGGAAAAATAATGAAATAGGTCATTGAAGAAACCCTAGATAATTATAAAGTATCTAAATGGTAAAAAGTAAAACTAGAAAGGGGTGAAATTGTAATTTTCTAATCCTTTGAGGCTAGAACCGAACATTGGGAAATGAGTTTAGGATATGTTTTGGGTGTGAACCCAAAACCCTTTGGCATCTTCTTAAGAGAAATTATTAATGCATTTTGGTAATTAACACAAGCCAAATAAGGCCTTAGTCAAGAAGCTAGTTAAGATTTTAAGGGATGGCAAACTTGTAATTTTTACATAGTTTGGGGACATAGTTGGCATAGGATTTTTGGCTTCTTGGACAAGCATCATTATTATATTATTTTCCCAAAGACTTCTTAAATTAGTCTACTAAGATAAGGGGAGAGGGAGAAGAGGTGTACGGCCAAGAAGGAGAAGAGAAAGAAGAAGAAGAAGAAGAAGAAGAAGAGAAAGAAGAAGAGAAGGAAGGAAGAGAGAGAAAGCTAGGGAAGGAAGAACCAAGGTGAGTTTCCCATGGGTAGTCTCTCCAATATTTTTCCCTTCTCTTGTTTATTTTCCTAAAGCATGATTTATGGGATGAATATGTAGATTTTTAGTGGTGGAAGAGAAGGAAGAGCTCAAGCAAGAGGGAAGAAATCTAAGAGAGAGAAAATATGTAAGTTTAACATTAATCTTTCAATGGAATTTCATGTATTTTGAAAGATCTAAAGGTGTTTCAAATCTCATATTTTGATGATGCATGATGCATATTTGCCATTATCCATGTAGAGTGAAAGTTTGGATGCATATGTAATACATGTTTTGTGCTAAAATTTGGCTTGAAAAAAGTGAAAATTAATGCTTTGAATAGATGGTTCTAGAAGTCATGATTTGTGTCGAATTTGAAAATATGTTTAGCACAAAATTTATAGCCCTATGTATTATTGTTTTAACCCCTCTATAATCACTTTAATCGGACTTAATATGAGAGAGTTATGCCCTAATGAGTGAAGAAAGGTCAAATCTAACGTGAAGAGTCACGATGTTGTTTTTGAGACCCTTTTTCACATGTTTTAAATCCTAATTCATAAAATTAGTAAAAATAAAATTGTATATAATTGTCTTATCTTTCGATAAACACTGAAATAACCTTAATCGGAGTTAAAATAAAGGAGATATGACTTGATTAGTGAGAGAAGGTTAGGCTAGATGGAAACTTGGAGCAAGGGATAGCTTAGAGCATGGCCGTGTTCTAGGACACGGCTAGGCCGTGTTTGGGGCTAGTTTAACTTTTTTTCAACGGGTTTCTACCCTAAATGAACATCATTAACTAGATGGTAATTATAGAAACCAAATTAAAGGAGAATGCTCTATAATATTTGGGATACAATACTAGTTTTCACTACTTCTTGTAATGACAAGCATAATATATAATGTGTATTAATACATATTTGTTTAATGATGAAGGTAATGATGTAATGCCTATGCTATTGAATCAATGCATGATGATTAAATGCTATAATGTTTATGCTATTGTATTGATGCATGATGATTAGATGATATAATGTTTATGTTATTGTATCAACACATGATGATTAGATGGTATGATGCATACATTGTTATATGATGATAGATGGATTAATACATATTTGTTAAATGATGTAATGATAAGTGGATGAGTTGACATTAAGGCTTTTGAAGTATAATGCATACATGGTTACATGATGTTAGATGTATTAATACATATTTGTTATATGTTGATGACAATGGTGAACATGATATCATGAATGCAGCTGAAAATAATAACTAGACAAAATAAGATTCGGGATGACCCTTACACTAATAGGGTGACTAGTTGGGTCGTATGGCCACTCTGACTGTGGTGAGTGAGCAGCGAGAGGGGGGGAATGGCTCACTGATATGAGACAGTGGAGTGTGAATAGTAGGGGGAATGACTCACACCTCCCAGTTGTGAAACATAATAGAGAAGAGACGAATATCAGTGCTATGTTAGTAGTAGGGGAGAATGGCTAACATTGTTATGTTTTGGGGTAAGTGAGTAGCGGGAGGAAATGGCTTACATTACCTTGTTGTTGAGAGAAGAGACAAATATCAGTGCTATGTCAGCAATGGGGGAAATGGTTTACATTGCTATGTTTTGGGGGTTAGTGAGTAGGGGGAATGGCTCATATTACCTTGTTGTTGTGCTATATTAGCGGGGGGAATGGCTCACATTACTATGTTTTTGGGATAACTGAGTAGTGTAGGGGAGAGGGAATGGCTCTCATTACCTTGTTGTTGTGCTATATGAGTAGCAGAGGGGGGATGGCACACATTGCAATGTTTTTGGATATGTGAGTAGCACGGAAGGGAGGAATAACTCACATTATCCTATTTTTGAGACAAAGAAGTGGATGAGTAAGTGACCACTATGCAGGCTAATTTGTTATCTTGTATATATATGTATAATATGTTTTAATCATACTGCTTGTAAGTAGCAGACACATGCTTTCAATAAACAATATCTTTTTCTATAACTTATATAGTTGGACATAACACTATGATAATTATGTATTATATGACATGTTTAATGTTGAACCTATTGTTGTTGTTTTAATTAAACAAAGTATGCAAGAACTAAAATACTAAAATTAAATAGGAATGTATTCAAAGTAAAGAAATATGCTAAGGTTAGGGGATCCACTCTTGGTATATCAAATAAAAATAAATTTTAACTTTTTTATTACTCAAATGGAATCCTTGTAACAACTCCATTTTTTTACATATATACATATATATATTTTAAAATCCCATGAAGTCATTACCTCTTTACTTTTAACTATTTAACTCATAATAACATTCAATTAAATTAACCAAGCATAATTAAGGTTTATGGTATACCATTAACACTTATACAATTCTAGGTTCACATACACATCATTAATTAAAAACGTTTCTACAAAAAATAAACACATATATGTCTACATCTTATTCATCCATATTGACCAATTTTGAAAATACGGGTGTGGGTGGTTGCACCTTTACCGAGATCTTAGCTAACTCGACTACAAACACCTTATTAATTTCTGGGATCTGTCCAATATAGAGTAACTTGATCCAACGTGCACTATAAGCCAGAGCCATAGAAAAATCTACATAACTTGTTTTCTAAACATGATATGAAAATATAGTGAGAATTAAATCCCAGTAGGTTCAACAATAAATCATAATCATCATATTGCTTGTCACATCATGTTTATCTGTATAAGCTACAACAACTACCTTAGGTCACATGAATGCACTTTATCTATGCACATGAAAATCATATAGTAATGACGTCATTGGCATGAAAAACTATGTTCAGAATATCATATAATGGCTATCAACTTATTTTCATATCAAGCTACCTCGGTAAGCGTGAGTACTTTATATAATCCGGTACGGGCTTTTCTCACTCCGTTTGACATGGCACACTTTCTCTTTCTTTTCTCATTATCATAATCATAGTCATGAGTAGAACGTCCCCTATTAGTGTACCACACAGACCGCTATGTGATTGTGATAGTCTCTTTTCTTTTCTTTTCACATTAATAGCCAAAAATATGATTTCAATAACAAGTATGTTCATTATAGTCACATGCCATCATTTATCATCAAAGCATAATCACTACCAAAAATCATTGGTACAATGAATTCTTGTCATGACTATAACAATTTTTGAATATCACTTTATAAAATATTTCCATCCAAAATTACAAACTTAAGATAGTAAGGAGTTCATGCAATGGCAATGGTTAGGGCATACACTAGTTATCTATTATTTCCATTTATAAGATTCTTCTTCTTTCTTAAATATTATTTTCATCTTTTCATTTTCTTTATGCTTCGCCTCTAGTCACTTTCCTCCTATGTATATCATTTCTAACACATGTTCTCAAAATTTTTATACGGCATTCTTCTCCAATTTGATTTCTATTATTACCCTATAGTTAATGAGGTTCATTTAGGATTGAAAAATGTTGAAAATAAGCTTTACTAGCTCCCAACACGGCCTGGCCAAGTTTCAGGATACGGCCATGCTTGAAAAATACTTCAAACGTACTAAAAAGAACCCTAAACACGGCCTACTCGTGCTAAAGCAACCCAAAACACAGCCTGGCCCCATTCTGTGACCTTTCCTCAATTATTCAACCATATTTCCCTCATACGAACTCTAATTAAGATAATTGAAAAGCCTATAAAAATCTAAGATAGTTATCTATAACTTTCATGTTTATCATTTATTCATATTCCTTTTGAATTATTCCTAGAAAATAAAAATAAAAAATGCTTATATTTACCACCCTGGATTCTAGACTGATTATGACCTCTGGTCATTAATAAGCCATATCTCCCTCATATGGACTCTAAATTAAGTGATTTCAGAGCCTATAGATCCATTGGATATATATCTATATTTATTATGTTAACAATTTCCTTTAACTCCCTACAAATTTTACCCAAAAATTCAAACATTGAAGAATACTTAACAGATTTTTCCCTGGTTAGCTAATTTCTGACCACTGCTTACTAATCTAACCATATCTATATTATTTGAACTCCAAGTTAGGTAATTCTAGTGGATAACAATCTGTGAGACATATATATACATTTTTCTTGTTAAGCATTTTTTTAATTCATAACTGATTCTTCCCAGAATTTCAAAAACAGAAGCTTCCCTAGTTACTCCAAAATCCAGATTTGTAACCAAACGCTTCCTAAGGTTTTAGTTCAATCTTTTATTACATCATCCTCCATTTTTTTCCTAATTTACATCTAATCATATTCCAACAATTTTTCACCACATTCAAATATACATAACAGCTGTATAAAAAAACTCTAAAATTTTGCCACCCATAGCCATACTTATGCAGAACTTTCCACACCAACCGTAGTATTCTAAACATCCATCATATGCAAGATCAACATGTAACATGATATAGCAACATTCATGACCAATCATCAAAGTAAAAAATATAATAAATTTCATCAAAGTTCTAGGATCAAAATCCCATATAAATGTTACAAATTTTGAAGTTTTTCTTTAAAAATAGATATTATTAAACCTACCTAAAGATCTCGCTAACTCACTAAGTGAATTCTTTTTTTGGTTTCCTTTTGAAGGAAGTGGCAAGATTCCTCCCTTGCCTTAACTTTTCTAGCAACTTGAATAAGAGAGGGAGGGTAAGTTTTGAACCCCAAGGATGAAGAGAAAAGATGGATTTAAGTGGAGATTAAGCTAACTTACCTTGAGTACTTAGTCCTTTAGACTTCTCCTTCTTTTTTCTTCCTCTCTTCTCCTCCCTTTCTTTCCTTTTCTCACTCTACCTTTCTTCTATTTTTTCTTCTCCCTCACTTAGATGAAATTATAATGTTATAAGGGTGGGTTTTGCTTAAATAAACTATCAAGTGGTACATCTCTCATAATCATAGGTCTACCTTATCACAATTAGAATACAATTCGCTGCTTTTTGGGGAAAGACAACTCATGTTCTTGTCTTCCTCTGCCTTAGTCAAGATATGCATAGCAAAAGGAGATTTATATTTTTAAAATCATGATAAAATATTTTTAAGACAAGGGACAAGGTCTCTTTGATTTAGGGATTCATTTTCTTTTCTTTTTTGTCTCACTCAAGTATGATAGGTTTACTTTTCTAACTGGTAAATTTTTAACCCTTGAGTCTTCCTTGCTTAGCTGAAATTATTTTTGTAGGATTGGGATGTTTTGTCCTAATACTATGTATTATTACCTATTATATCATCACATGGTTTGCTAAAATTTTTAGTTTCAGATGTAGATTTTTTTTCCTAATTCCATGTATTATTACCTACTATATCATCACATGGCTTGCTGAAAATTATTAGTGTAAGATATAGATATTTTGTCTTAATGCCATATGACCTAATCTTAATTATTATTACACTACTATTTCATCATATGGTTCTTATTTTTTCCCTCTTAGATTTGGGCTCATTCTTGCCCATTTTCTTTGCTTTGGCTGAAATTCCACATCTCACGGAGGGCTTGGTCACATTTTAATGATTCTTGGGCTATCGGTCCAACTTCTATATCCTAGTCCAAGTCTATGTTATATTTCTTGCTTGGGCTATCCAATTGGCTTGCTAGAAACTAATATGAAATGGAAAAACAAACTCTATGAAGTGTCCATAGGTGAAGGCCTAATGTATGTGTGGAGATGTTAAACTTAGGAACTTTAGCTCTTGAATTAGGAAAAATTACCCTAATCCAATCTTCTTGAAACTTTAAGACCTTTACTTACTTCCAAAAATTTATCTTCTTTAGCCAAGAATTTTGCCTCTCCTCAGGATGTTATTTCTAATTTTTCCTATTAAGTTTTCCCTCTTTACCTATTCCCTTAATGTTAGAAACATTTTCTATGCATACACATAAGGTGAATAATTTCTAAGGCTTATACTTTTTTCTTAGATATCGAAAAATTGTTTAATAAGTTTCATTTCCTTAATTAAATATTTATGTATCTTCATTAATAAAAGAAATGAAATTAGGGATGTTGCAATCCTCACATAAATGAGGTTCCATTCGGAAGATATGTTACCTTAAATTTGTTTTAATTTACATATGAAGTGTATTTGCCTTCTTTTTATTGTGTTATTAATAATAAAACAACTCTTGTAGAATGGATTCAAGTATACACCATGCCAATCATTATATTGTCCACAATAAATCAAGAATGATTTAAGCATTTTTTATGCCAAAGATTGTCTATAATGTATCAAGATTCACACTTTACAAAATTTAAAATGAAAAGATGTAAAAGGAAGAAAAACATAACAACAGATAGGTGGCAGAGTCAATAATAATAATAATAATATAAAATAGGCTGTAAAAATAGCCATTAAAAAATAAAATAAAAAGAAAATAAATAATAAAAGGACGACAAAGCCATCCTCTAAGAAAGAAAAAATAAATAACAAAGGGGCTACAAAGCCATCCTCTAAGAAAGAAAATAAAAAAAAAATAAGAAGATAAATACAACATCAAATATAAACATTGAAATTAAGAGTTAGATAAATTATTATTTTCATACCAAGAGTTTCACCCTTTCACCTTAGCATTAGGAGATTAGTTTTTCATAATCAAAGTAGGAAAGCAAAATGAAAGATGAAGAAGCATGATAATATTATGAAGAAAGTAAAGATACAAAATGTCTGAAGAGAGAAAAACATTACGAGCACATGGAACTCTAACAAGGCTTTTCCAAACTCACTCTTAGCTCTCCCACAAGCCTTTTCAAGCCCTCTATTTATAGATGCAATTAGGTGTGGGAATTGTCAACAATGGTGGCTAACAAGTTGCATTAAGTTGACAAATTGGACACCAAAAGTAATGCTTCATATCCACCAAAGCTGTTGACCTTATAAACATTAAAATTGTAGATAATGTCATTATCTTTCCATCCATATAAATTGTGGATAAAATTGGATATGTAATTTATGACTTATGGCCAGAATATGGGAGCAAGGTCGGGCTGGACTACAACAGCAAACAAATTCTATTATAGCCTAATTATGGGCATCTTAGTGTCCAATTTTGACCACGTGAATATGAAAGTTGTAGTAAATTGTATCTTCTATTCACTTACCAAATTTTGTATGCATTAAATATGTATTTTCTGAAATAGGGCCTAAAAACTACAGTAGGGTTGGGCTGAACTGTAACAGTAAACATGTTCTATTATAAGCCAATTTTGGCCCTTTGGATGTTAGAATATTCTGATCACATAAACATGAAAGTTATATGAAATTGTGTCAGCTATACATCTACCAAATTTCATACATATTATATATGTATTTTTTGAAATACGGCCAAAATACTATAGTAATATCAAGTTGAAAAGCAAGCAGTAAATAAATTTTTAACATTGGGTGTTCTGCCTTAAATCTTTATGTTTCAATTCTTTTCGAAATGTGGTTATAAATCAAGATTGAATTTACACATATATCCATTAGGATGCGTCTCAAGAGTTAAAAAGATAATGCTCCTTACTCAGTCATTCTCAATGAATTTATTTTGTTTGCTTGACTTATAGACTTCATTCCCGAAGAACCACAATTTAGCTTTGATTCCTCCAATTGAGTTAATTTTAAATTCTTTTCTCCATTTGTAAAAAAATACACAAAACTAAAGATAAATAAGGGAGATAAATGCTTAATTAAGACAAAAAAGATAAGATGAGAATATTTAATTTATGAGTATAAAATTCACTCATCACCTTATTGAGACTCTACTCTCATTAATGTTTTGTGTTATGTTCAAATAAAAGTAGTTGAGATGTCAAAAAATCTTCCTGTTGCTGTTTTGGAGACCTTTATGCAGTAAAGGTTGTGGAGGTCCCAATGCCAACACCACCACCTTCACCCTCTATACCCCAGGGGTGATGTGCTATTGGTTAACATGAATAAATAAGATGTAGATATTTAGGTGTTTGATTTTTGTACGTATGTTTTGGTTAATGATGTGTATGTGAACTCAGTATTGTATCAGTGTTAATGGTAGACCTTAAACCTTGATTATGCTTGGTAAAATTAATTGAATATTATTTTGAGTTAAGTAATTATAAGTAAAGAGGTAATGACTTCATGGAATTAATATATATATATATATATATATATATATATATATATATATATATATATCTGTGTGTGTGTGTATATGTAAAAAAAATGGAGTTGTTATACAAGCACCATTGGCCGCTCCATTAAATCCATTATTTATTTACTTAATTCTCCAAAGAGATTTTATGCCAAAGATTTACTTATCCTGAGAAAATCCTTTCAAGTTGTAACAGAGTTTAAATAGATGAAATTTGTAACTTGGGAAGAAAAGGTCATAGAAGCCCAAATATTAATGTTGGGTCAGCATGAGCATTTTCTTTTTGACTTATGATTAGTCTTTGACATTAGTCAACAATGACTTTTCACGAGTGCTTCCTTTTCATAAACTCCTTTTGGAGAATTTTTCATTTTGATAAGATCAAGATGGATTTTATCCTTTTTATTTCTTGATCCTTCTTTCTTTCTTTTCTGGTATACTTTGACAAGATCAAAAAGGATTTTGTTCCATTAATTTTTGTTATTTGATCTTCCTTTTGATTTTCTTTTGATCAAGGAAACACTATAATCTTTAGTTTTATCCCCAATTTTAGGTACATATTTAAAGCTAATTGGAATGCATAGGATTTTCTAGTAATACATTCTATTTTTTTTCGTTGTGATTTTTTTTTCAGTTTAGACTGTGATTTAGAATACAAGAACTATACATTGGAGATAATTTCTAAAGCCCTTTTGCCTGTGACAATTAATTCAAAGAAGGGAATAATGTTTTTTGTTGATTTTTATGTAAAGGATCAAAATAGCTTTGTTTAAATTAGTTGTAATAGTTTTTGGTATGTTGTTATAGATTGCTCTAAACATATAATCATAGTAATCTATCTCAAAATTTCAAATTTCCTTTGATGATGCTCTGAACTATATGTTCCTGGACATAGGAATCATGATTATTTGGTTGTGATGGGGAAATTTAAGTTGAAATGTCACTTAGTATATATGGATCCTAGATTGATAGTTAAGTGCTTCATAAGACGTGAGATCAATATTTTCTTATAACAAAACAAATTAATGACTATATGTTTACATAGTTGACGATTGGGAATTGATAATTTGTTAATCTACGATGTGCTTATGATTAGGCATGATTCTAATATCTTTAAGCTTACTTTTTGTTTGATTTAAGTATAATATAAATAGGAATTAATAAAATTTTGTGTTTTGTGTTTTAGGAAGAATAAAGAAGAAAAGAGGAGGAAAATAGAGAGAAAATATGGAAAAATGCTTATTTCTGACCCTTTGTCACTAATTGAGGCATATCTCTCTCGTTTGAACCCTAATTGAAGTGATTCCAGAGGCAATGTAAAGAAGAGACATAGAGATACAACTTTTGTGTTTGAAACTTTAGAAAATTCCAAAAATTATTGGGCAACATGGCGCTGCATCCTCACCTTTCTAAAGCACTGTGATGTTCCCCAGCACGCCACAACACTGAGCTGCCTAGAAAATGAGCACTGCGGTGTTGGACCAAAGTGTAACAACTCCATTTATGTAACAAAAGTTTTTCCTATATTTGTAAAATTTTATGAAGTTATTACCTCATTACAACTTAACTTAAAATAACATTTATTTAATTTTTACAATACTGAGTTTACATACACATCATTAATTTACAAACATCTATACAAAAGTCTAACATATACATATTAGCCCTAATTATCCACGTAGACTACTTCCAGGGACACTGGTGCGGGTGGTGGCACCTCCATCGGAATCTAAGTCAAGTCTATTATAGATATATTCGATATAATCGGTAGTTGCCCAAGGTAGGGCAGCTCTATCCAATGTACAACAATAATAAGAGTCATGGAGATTAGCTGCATAGTTAATCTTTTGAACAAGATATGGAAAAATAGTGAGAATTAAATCCTAGTAGGTTCAACAATAAATCATAATCATCATCAATATAGCTCATTACATCATGTTCATCTGTATAAGCTACAGCAAAAACCTTTGGTCACATGAATGCACTTTATTTATACCCATGAAAATCGTACAGTAATAACATGTATGGCAGGATTAACTATTTTTAGAATATCATATGATGCCAATCAATTTATTTTCATATCAAGCTACCCCAATCAGGGTGAGTATTCTCTACTCTCCGGTGTAACAACCTTTTTTTTCTTTATTATTATACAATATTGAGTTCACATACACATTGGCTTGCTAAAAATTTATGTGAAGAAGAAAAACTCTATATGAAGTGTCCATAGGTGAAAGCCCAATTTATGGGTGGAGATACTAAACTTAGTAACTTTTACTCATAAATTAGGAAAAATTACCCTAATCCAATCTTCTTAAAATTTTAAGACCTTTACTTCACAAAAATTTATCTTCCTTACCTAAGAATTTCACCTTTCTTTAGCATGTTTATTTCTAATATTTCCTCTTAGGTTTTCTTTCTTTACCTATTCCATTAATATTGGAACCTTTCTATGCATATTTGTAAGGTGAAGAATTTCTAAGGAAAATATATAAAAATTACGGGATGTTACATTCAGTACAGGCTTTTCTCGCTCCGTCCGACATGGCACACTTTCTCTTTCTTTTCTCATTAACATAATCATAACCATTGGTAGAGCGTCCACTACTGGTGCACCACACGGATTTCCATGTGACTGTGCACATTTCTTTTCTTTTCATAATAATAGCCAAAAATATGATTTCAATAACAAGTATGTTCATTAAACTCACATCAAAATATAATTATTACCAAAAATCATCAGTAATCATGCCATGAACATAAATGTTTCAAATATCACTTTATAAAATATTTCCATGTCAAAATTACACACTTAAAATGGTAAGAAGTTCATGCAATGGCAATGATTATGGCATATACTAGTCATTTATTATTTTTATTTATAAGATTCTTTTTTTAAAAAAAAATATTGTTTTTATCTCTTTATTTTTTGATGCAGATTTTCATCTTATTTGACCTTTTCTTACTAATAAGAGCATAGCTCTCTCATTTTAACTTATATTTCGATGATCCTAGTGTCAATTTAAAGATAAAACAATTATCTAAAATTATTATGTTGAACATGTTTGCCAAATATTAAAGATTCCTAGTAATATGACTCCCTCAAGTGACAGGATATTCCTTCTTAGGTAGGTTCTGACCTCTATTTACTAATCTATCCATATCTCTCTCATAAGAATTCCAAATTGAGTAATTCCAGTGACTAAATTTCGTTACACATATATCTATATTTTTTATGTTAACCAGTTATTTTAATTCCCTACAGAATGTTCCCAAAAATTCAAACACAAAAGTTACCCTAACAGATTCTTCCTTGATTAATCAGTTTTTGACCACTGCTTACTAATCAGACTATATCTACCTCATATGGACTCCAAATTGAGTGATTCCAGTGGCTAAAAATCCGTGAGACATAAATTTACATTTTTCATGTTAACCATTTCTTTTAATGCCTTACCAATGCTTCCTAGAATTTTAAAAATAGAAGCTTAAAAAGTTTGCCACCCATAGCCATAGCTATGTAGAACTATCTACACCAGCTTAAGTATTCAAACATACATCACATGCAAGATCAATATGTAACATGATATAGCAACATCCATGACTAATCATCAAATTTCTAAGATCAAAATCCCATATAAATGTTACAAATTTCAAAACTTTTCAAAAATAAATATTGTTAAACCTACCTAAAGATCTCCCTAGCTTACTTAGTGAATTCATTTTCTTGTTTCCTCTTGAAGGAAGTAGCAAGCTTCCTCTCTTCCCTTAACTCTTCTAGCAACTCAAATAAGAGAAGGAGAGTGAGTTTCTTTTTTGAACCTTAATAATGAAGAGAAAAGATGGATTCAAGTGGAGATTTAGCTAACTTACCTTGAGCACTTAGTCCTCTAGACTTCTCCTTCCTCTCCTTTCCTCACTCTACCTTGCTTATGTTTTTTCTCTCCCTCACTTAGACGAAATTCTAATGTTATAAGGGTGGGTTTTTCTTAAATAGACTATCAAATAATTCACCTTTCATGATCATGGGTCTACCTTATCACAATTAGGATGCACTTGGTTGATTTTTTTTTGAAAACAAACAACTCATGTTCTTGTCTTCCTCTTCCTTAGTCAAGATATGCATATGAAAAGGAGATTTGTATTTTGAAAATTATGATAATATGTTCTTAAGACAAAGGACAAGGTCCTTTTGATTTAGGGATTTATTTCCTTTTTCTTTTGTCTTAATCAATTATGATAGGTTTGCCTTTCTAAGTGGCAAGTTTCTAGCCCTTAAATCTCCCTTACTTAGCTGAAATTATTTGTGTGGGATAGGAATATTTTGTCTTAATGCCATGTATTATGATACCACTTGCAAAAATTATGAGTGTAGGATATAGATATTTTGTCCTAATGCCTTGTATTATCATACCACTTGCTAAAATTATGATTGTAAGATATAGATATTATCACACCACTTGCTAAATTTTTGTCTTAATGCCATGTAACCTAATCTTTATTATTATTACACTATTATTTCATCACATGATTTATTTTATTTTATTTTTCCTCTTGGATTTGGGCTCATTCCTACCCATTTCCTTTGCTTTAGAGAAAATTCTACCTTTCTTAGAGGGCTTGGTCATATTTTCATAATTTTTGGGCTATCAGTCCAACTTCTATATCCTAGTCTAGGTCTATGTTTTATTTCTTGCCTAGGTTATCCAATGGGCTTGCTAGAAACTTATGTGAAGTGGAAAAACTATTTGAAGTGTCCAAAGGTGAAAGTCCAATTTATGGGTGGAGATGTTAAACTTAGAAATTTCTAACTCTTGAATTAGGAAAAATTACCCTAATCGAATCTTCTTAAAATTTTAAGACATTTACTTACTTCACAAAAATTTATCTTCCTTACCAAAGAATTTCGCCTATCTTTAGTATGTTATTTCTAAATTTTCCTATTAGGTTTTCTCTCTTTACTTGTTCCCTTAATGTTAGAAACATTTTCTATGCATACACATAAGGTGAAGAATATCTAAGGATTATATTTCCTTAGATATCTAAAAATTGTCTGATAAATTTTATTTCCTTAATTAAATATTTATGTATCTTTAAAGAAATAAAATTAGGGATGTTACATTAAATATTTATGTACCTTTATTAATAAAAGAAACGAAATTAAGGATGTTACACAAAGCACCACAATGCTTGAGTACACAAGAAGCCGAGTGTCATGGCATCCGACCCTACACGCTGAGGAGCCCCGTGTAGGATTTTTGAAGCACCGTGGCAAAACATCAGTCTATTTTTGTAGCACCTCGACATCCACCGTCGCATCAGAATGCTGAAATCACGTGTTTTAGGTCTTTTTAGTTCCAATTGAGCCCAATGGGCTGATTTTTGACCTAGAAACAATTATACTTTAATGAAGAGAAGTCAATCTATTAAAGGGAGGAGAAATCAAGCATCTAGGGAATAAAGGAAGCTCTTTATTACCTTCTTTAATTCTTCTCTAGATTTTCTTGTGGCCCTGCGCGGATAATTTACTTTTAGATGGTAGAGGAATATTTAAACCTCAAGGGATCTTCATGCATTGTGAGATTTAGATTTGATTTTATTAGTTCAATCTTGATTAAGTATTGATTATTCATCTATTCTTCTCTTTTCAATGATTATTCATATAATTGCTAGGAAGGCCTTCTAGTATATTATCTGTCTTAATCTACTGTTGAATTATGTTTTGAACAAAGTTTTCATTACTATAATTCATGAAGCAATTAGGCTTAAGGATTTTGGATTATAAATCATTAAACCTATGATGAATAATTAATAAATTAGATATAACTGATGTATTTATATTTGTTTAGCTCTATCAATTTCTCTAGTTCTTCATGCGGTTGATAAGTTATGCTTTACCGATGTGCTAAAGGATTGCTTGTTAATTAGGGTTTAATTGGGGCGATTGTCTTTAATTACTAGACTTAAGGAGGAATAGTGTTACAATCCTAATGATAGATATTCAAATTAATATTGATTAAGTTGTCAATCATCAATGCAATTCCTTGATGGTGGATATCAACCAAAACCAACGCCTTTATTATTAATAACTCTCTTTTTAATTACTTGCATTCTCTTTTTACTTTTTTTACTTTTATTCATCAAACTCCTTTTCAAGAATCACACAAGGTAATTCTAGTCTCTATGGGATTGACCCTTACTCCCATGACTACATGTGAGTTGAGAGGTAAGGTATTAATTTGGGTGTACCTACGATAGTACGCACCAAAATGTAGCGTCGTTGTCGGGGAATGCATCTATTACCTTTTTGTAATTTTGATTTTGATTTATGCCTGTGACTCAATCTGCTAATTATCAAGATTTATAGTTCAATCCAGATATTGGAAAATCTGTATAAAGGAACAGAGGAAGACTTCAAGAGGACATTTATCAGGAGAATGAGGAAGTAATCATGGCTAGGCATCTGACCTTGAAAGAGGTTGCAGCTCTAGATCTACATCAATAGCCTTTATGCATTACTTTCTCTAATCTTGATGAAAACATTAATTTTGAATGAAAATCTAGACTAATTCATCTCATACCCAATTTTCATAGTCTTGCAGGTGAAGACCCATATAACCACTTGAAGGAATTATGTGTGGTGTGTACTAGTATAAAATCCCCTAGAGTAACAGAAGAAGAATAAATTAAACTCAGGGCTTTCCCTTTTTCTTTAAGAGATTTAGCCAAAGATTGGTTATATTATTTACCATCTCGCACTATCACTACTTGGAATGAGATAAATAAATTATTTTTAGAGAGATATTTCCCTACATCTAGAGCTGCAAATATAAGAAAGGAAATCTGCAACATTAGGTAATTATAGAGAAACACTTTATGAGTATTGGGAGAGGTTTAAAAAGCTTTATGCAAGATATCCACATCATCAAATTAGTGAGCAGATACTGATCCAATATTTTTATGAAGGTTTTTTGTAGGGAGACAAGAGCATGATAGATGCAACTAGTGGAGGAGCACTAGTTGACAAGACTCTTGAAGTAGCCAGAATCCTGATATCAAATATGACTGCCAACTTCCAAAAATTTTGCATTAGACATAAGTCCCCAGTTTGACATGCCCATAAGGTAAGTACTTCTTCCCTTCAGTAATAGATATCTGACCTCACCTTTTTTATACGCCAAATTGTTACAGGTACACCGCAGCAAGTTAAACTCTGTGGAATATGTTCGGTAATAGGGCACCCAATTGATTTGTGCCTTACACTTCAAGAAGACCCCATAGAACAAGCTAATGTTGTAGGAGGTTTCCCTGGACAACCAAAGAGGTATGATCCTTATGCTAATATCTATAATCCTGGATAGAAGCATTATCCCAAATTTAGGTATGAGAATGCACAAAATAGGCCTGCAAGACAAAATTTTTAGCAAAATTAATAGGCCTATTATCCTAGAAAAAATATGTCTCAGGACCCCAGGTAAGTAATTCTTTAAAAGATATTGTTAAAACTCTTGTGCATAACTTTCAGTCATTCCAACAAGAAACAAGAGCTGGCATTCAAAACCTAACAACTCAAGTGGGTCAATTAGCAACCACAGTTAGTTGATTGGATGCTTCTCTCAACCTGTGGTAAACCCAAGGTAAAATGTAAGTGTCATCATGCTACAAAGTGAGAAAGAAGCTGAGATTCCAATGCAAGAGGTACAAGTACCAAATGAGCAAGAGAAAGAAAAAAAATAATGCAACCATGTCAAGTAAGCATCCTAAAGGTAGGTTTACACCTTTATTTGAATATGAACCTACACCTCCCATTCCTGAAGCTCTGAAAGAAAATAGATTGAATGAGAAAACTTTTGACTTATATGAGACCTTTAGAAAGTTTGAGACAAATCTTCCTCTTTTAGATGTAATCAGCCAGGAACCTCGTTATGCCAATTTCTTGAGGGAATTGCACACCCAAAAGAGGAAGCAAAAGTTGAAAGGAGCTGAAAAAGTAAAAGTAGGGGAACATGTTTCTACAATTATTTAAAGAAAACTCCCTACAAAATGCAAGGACCCAAGTATGTTTTCCATTCCCTACATTATATACAATACCAAATTTGAGAAGGCCATGCTAGATTTAGGAGCATTTATTAATGTCATGCCATACTCTGTTTATGCATCTTTAACACTAAAACCTTTAAAAGAAACTGGTGTTATAATTCAATTGGCTGACAAATCTAATACCCTTCCTAAGGGTGTGGTTGAAGATGTTTTAGTGCAAGTGCGTGAGCTGATTTTTCCTATTGATTTTTTATTTACTTAATATGGAGAATGATGATCAAACCATTCCAATTTTCTTATGTTGACTTGGCTGGCAATGGAGACAACTACACTTCAACGAGTGCCTATATGATCTACCTAGGACCTAACCCTATCTCATGGTCCTTGAAGAAGTATAAAATGTTGGAGCCCCTTATCTTTGTTCTAACCCCATCTTTCATTCTTGCATGAAACACGTAGCTATCGATTACCATTTCATTTGGGATCAAGTGCAAAGTGGAGCTCTACATGTCACTCTTCTAATTAACTTATTAATGCTCTAACTACTAGATTTCATCTTTTTAAAGAAAAGATTGGAATCTCATGTGGATCTCTATATTGAAGGCGCATATAAGAGAATATCACTCATTGCACTTTAATACTTAGTCAACTAACTAGTATGTATCCTCATCTAATCCCATATATTATGTAATAGCTTGATTCTTGCACTTGTAATCACGCTGGGTCAACACCTAACCTCACAAAACACATGCATATATATAGTCAGTTACTGTTGAATATAAGGTAAGCTGTTTTACTACTATTATCTTTATAAAGATGTGGCCCTTTACCCAATAAGTAGCAATACATTCCTCTACCAAGCATAAATTAAAAAGAAATTCCTCTACTAAGCACAATTAAACTTCAAGATCCATCCTAAATCTAAGTAAAACTTCATTCTCAATCCATGTAGCTATTATTTCAATAAATAGTTCTGTACATGTGTTACACATAGAATATTTAAATTTTAAATTATTTTAATATAATTTTAAAAATTAGAAAAAAAACATCACATAAAGTGAAATAATAATTTCATTCTTAAATGTATGTTTTCTTATATCTTGAATAGTTTTAAATAGTCTAGGAGTTGTTATCAGGAAGTTGACAATTCTAATTTTCAAATGGTATTTTAATTTCAACAATGATTTTAATTAAAACATCAAAGAACTATTAAAATTAAGAAAAAAAATAACACAATGTAATTAAATGGTAATGGAACAAATTACAGTGAATTTCTGTGACACAATTAAAATCACAATAAAAAAGTTTGATTATAGGCCACAGTAGTAAATTATAATTTGCCCATAAATAAAAGTAAGATATGAAAAATTAATAATTTGTAACTTAGTAAAAATCTAATTAGACCAATGAATTTTAATCAACCAATTTACTTAAGCTGGCTTAGAATATATTTAGGTCTTACTTTATTAAAATATTATTTAAAAAGTAGAGAGCCTTTATAAGCTCCTACGTTAGAGATTGTCATAAATTTCACTTTATTAACAATAAGACCAAAAGAAATGCTCTAATATACACCAATATGGGAGTACTCAACTCTATTTTTTAATAAAAAAAATGAAAAAGTTTTAATAATAAGTATAGAGGTATACTATACCCTTTATTATCTTTCATTAGTATACCATTCAAATAATTTTTTAAAATAATTTTAATTAATATATGCAAAAATAACAATCTTGATTCTGTATAAATTATAATAATTAAAGCATTATATGTTAACTTATCAAAATGAATTATATCACATTAGTTATAGTAGTCTAACAAATATTTTAATTTAATTTTGTTATAATAATTTCTTTGACTACATCAATTAATATTTATATATTCATAATTATTCATAAATATATATATTCATATAATAATTAATCAAATATATTATATTTAAATTATAACTGACTGGTTTAATTAGTTTAGTAAGTGCCAAATAGTTATTTTAATTTATCAAAGGAAAGTTTATACATGTATTGATTAGTTGATTTTATTTTATTTTTTAAATTATAATCTAAATATTTTTCATGATTCTATTTCCTTATATATATATATATATATATATATACACACACACACACACACACACACACACACACACACACACATATATATATATATATATATCATTGCAATTATTTACAAAATAACTTTAATAAAATAAATTATCTTTATAGAAATTATTGTATAAGGGAATATGTCACATGTCATTCAATAATTTAATTTTGGAGGGAAAACATTTCATGAGTAAAACATGACATTGCTAGTGGTTGTTGTGATAGATGTCTAACAAATATTTCACATGTTATCTATGAAATAATCATTTAAAAAGTAAGTCATATTTAAAAATTAATTTTTTAAAAATGAATGAATTGAAAGGAAATAATTAACAATTTTTCAAAATTAACTTAATAATCTAAAATTAAAAATATTAAAGTAATTATATGATTATATAAAATAAACACTATTATAAGTTAAGTATAAATTTATAACATGTAAAATATTTTAGTTTTTGAAATAATTATAATAGTGTATAATGATACTTTGCTCAATGTATAACAACCGGTTTTTTTAATATTACCACATCCCAACATCAAATAATACACATGTATAAAAGTAGCTCATATTGTATTATCATCATACTAAAAGGGCCACATCAATGGTTATGGTTTATTCAGCAGTCACATGCTTAACAATTACAAATATCATATGCAGTGCTTTTATGCATGGTGACTGATCATCTGCAGCTACAAGTTCAATAGACGATGACTAATCGTTTGTAGCCACAATTCAACACTTACTGACTAATCATCTGTAGCCATATTTCAACAAATAGTAACTAATTGTCTATAGCCACGAGTTCAACAAATAGTGACTAATCATCTATAGCCACATTTCAACCATATACATTAACATTATATGACCATGTATGGATCAAACAACTAACCTTTAGTATCATGCTTGCCATCCTCAATCAAGTTCATCTCTTCATATCACAAATAGGTATTAACACCTCTATCGTCATATAATAATGTACATATCATATTCTTTAATCATCATGACCATCACAATGGGTTATATATTAACCAAATACATTAATAATATAATGCATAGTATCATTACCGCATCATTTAACAAATATGTATTAATACACATACCATTACGTAACAATGCATACATTATATCATCTAATCATCATGTATTAATACAATAGTATAGGCATCTCATCATCATCTTTATCATTTAACAAATATATATATTAATACATTATATTTGTCATGCTTGTTATTACAAGAAATGGTGAAAAAATAGTATTATATCTCAAAGATTATTGGGTGATACTTCAATTTGGTTTCTATAATTACCATCTAGTTAGTGAAGTTCATTTAGGGTAAAAAGCAGTTGAAAATAAGCTAGACTAGCTCCCAACACATGCATGCTCTGGGCTTTAAAAAGCTCTCTCCCACAAAGA
Organism: Gleditsia sinensis; assembly: GCA_037074535.1. Lineage (NCBI taxonomy): Eukaryota > Viridiplantae > Streptophyta > Magnoliopsida > Fabales > Fabaceae > Gleditsia > Gleditsia sinensis. Next base: position 30,432,512 of record CM073463.1, read on the forward strand.
GCACGGCTTAGCCGTGTCCTAGAACACTGCCGTATTATGGGTTGTCCAGCGTTCTAGGTTTCCATCCAGCCTAACCTTCTCTCACTAAAAAAGTATAATTACCTCATTTTAACTCCGATTGAGGTGATTTTTGTTACTATAGAAAGCAAAGACAATTATCTACAACTTGTATGTTTACTACTTTGTCAAAAGAGGAGTAAAAGAAGGTGTAAAAGGTGTTTGAAAATAGCATAAAAACTCAGCGCGTTAGATCTGACCTCTCTTCACTCATCAGGGCATATATATTTCATTTTAAATACGATTAAGGTGATTACAAAGGTTTAGAAAGCTAAGACACAGGGATACAATCTATGTTTTATAGAACCATCTATTCAAAGTATCAATTTTCACCCTTTTCAAGCCAATTTCAACACAAAACATGTATTACATATGTATCCAAACTTTCACTCTACATGACTAATCACAAATATGCATCATGCATCATCAAAATATGAGATTTGAAACACTGTAGATCTTCCAAAGGACAGGAAATTTCAATGAAAATTAATGTTAAACCTACATATTTTCACTCTTGGATTTCTTCTCTCTTTCTTGCTTGAGCTCTTCCTTCTTTCCTCAAATTTATGCATGTTTCTCCATCAAAACAAGGTTTAAGAAGCTTAACCATAAGGATGAGAGAAGATTGAAGGCTTAAATGTATAAAAAGCACCTTAGATCCCTTCTCTTGGCCTTTCTCTCTCTTCTTTCTCTATCTTTTCTTTCTTCTTCTTCTTTCTTCTCCTTCTCCAAATCAAGAAGAAATATTAAAATAATCAAGCTTCCTCAAGAAGATTCTCCCCCCTTATCCTTTGCTACTCCTTTTCCTAACTATAACAAGATTGCCACTCCATTAAGGTGTGACTATCTCCTTGACCAAGGCCATGTTTGGCTTCCCAAAATCCCCAAATACTTTAATTCCCTCCTTAAGAAGATGCCAAAGGGTTTTGGGGTCCCACTCAAAACATATCTCTATCTCAATTCCTGATTTTTGATTCTAGCCCCAATGAATTAGAAATTACAATTTCTCCCCTTCTAGTTTTCTTTTTTGCCATTTAGTTACTTTATAATTTTTTGGAGTTTATTCAATGCCCTATTTCTATTGAATAAAAATTATTTGAGGAACCAAGTGGTAGTGTGAAGCCAACTCTAGAGTACAACTATATTAAAGAAAAACAAGAAACCAAGCCTATCAGGACAAATTGGGCTTAACTAGAATATCCTACTATTGCGATGCACGATCTCGATTCTATCTGTAACAACTCCATTTTTTTTACATATATACAAATATATACATTTTTAAAAATCCCATGAAGTAATTATCTCTTTAATTCTAACTATTTAACTCATAATAACATTCAATTAAATTAAACAAGCATAATTAAGGTTTATGGTATACCATTAATACTGAGACAATTCTAGGTTTGCATACACATCATTAATTAACAACATTCGTACACAAATCAAACACATATATATCTACATCTTATTCATCCATATTGACCAATTCTAGAGATACAGGTGCGGATGGTTGCACCTTCACCGGGATCTTAGTCAACACGACCCATCGTACGCTTAAAGCTGATAATAGAGAGTATCTGCATATCTAGTCCTCTGAACATGATATGAAAATATAGTGAGAATTAAATCCAAGTAGGTTCAACAATAAATCATAAATTATCATCAATAAAAATCATCATGTCATGTTCATCTGTATAAGCTACAGCAAATATCTTAGGTCACATAAATACACATTATCTATGCAAATGAAAATCATACAATAATGACATGTATGGCATGAATAACTATTTTCAGAATATCATATGATAGCTATCAACTTATTTTCATATCAAGCTACCTTGGTTAGGGTGAGTACTTTCTACTCTCAAGTATAGGCTTTTCTCACTCCGTCCAACATGGTACACTTTCTCTTTCTTTTCTCATTAATAGTCATAACCGTGAGTAGAGCGTCCCCTATTGGGGCACCACACAGATTGACATGTAACCATGCTCATCTCTTTTCTTTTCTTTTCTTTTCACATTAATAGCCAAAAATATGATTTCAAAAACAAGTATGTTCACTATACTCACATGCCATAATTTATCATCAAAGCATAATCACTACAAAAACTCATTGGTAAAATGAAATTATGTCATGATCATAACCATTTTTGAATATCACTTTATAAAATATTTCTATATCAAAATTACACACTTAAGATGGTAAGGAGTTCATGCAATGGCAATGGTTAAGGAATACACTAGTTATTTATTATTTCCATTCATAAGATTCTTCTTCTTTTTTAAAATATTATTTTCATCTTTTCTTTTCTTTATACTTGGTAAGGAGTTCATGCAATGGTAATGGCAATAGCAATGAAAAATGTGTGTGTGTGTGTGTGTGTGTCTATATATATATATATATATATATATATATATATATATATATATATATATATATATATATATATATATATCTGTATTTTTCATGTTCATAATTGTTTTTAATTTCTTACATATTTTTTCCAGATATTCAAACACAGAAGCATACCTAACAGATTCTTTACTGGTTAACTAGTTTCTGACCACTACTTTCTAATTGAACAACATCTCCCTCATCTGCACTCCAAATTAAGTGATTCTAGTGGCTACAAATCTATGAAACATATATCTACATTTTTTATGTTAACCATTTCTTTTAATTCCTAACTGATTCTTTCCAAAATTTCAAATACAAAAGCTTCCCTGGTTACTCCAAAATCTAGTTTCCTAACCAAAACTTTTCTAAGGTTCTAGTTTATCATTTTATTACGTCCTCTTTTATTTTTTTAATTTACATCTAATCATCTTCCATCAATTTTTCACCACATTCAAATATGTAAAATAGCAGCATAAAAATACTAAAATTTTGCCACCCAAAGCCATACCTATGTAGAACTTTCCACACCAACCGAAATGTTCAAAACATCCAACATATGCAAGATAACATATAACATGATATAGCAACATCCATGACCAATCATCAAAGTAGCAAATATTGTAATTTTCATCATATTTCTAAGATCAAAATCCCATATAAATGTTACAAATTTCAAAACTTTTCTTCGAAAAGAGATATTGTTTAATCTACCTAAAGATCTCCCTAACTCACTTAGTGAATTCTTTTTCTTGTTTCCTCTTGAAGGAAGTAGCAAGATTCATCCCTTCCCTTAGCTTTTCTAGCAGCTTAAATAAGAGAAGAATGGTGAGTTTTGAACCCTAAGGACAAAGAGAAAAGATGGATTCAATTAGAGATTAAGCTAACTTACCTTGAGTACTTAGTCCTCTAGACTTTTGCTTCCTCTTCCTTCCTCTCTTCTCCTCTCTTTCTCTCCTTTCCTCACTCTACCTTGCTTATGTTTTTCCTCTCCCTCACTTGGATGAGATTATAATGTTATAAGGGTGGGTTTTGCTTAAATAAACTATCAAGTGGTTCACCTTTCATAATCATAGGTCTACCTTATCATAATTAGGATGCACTTGGTTATTTTTTGGGGAAAGGCAACTCATATTCTTGTCTTCCTCTCCCTTAGTCAAGATATCCATAGCAAAAGGAGATTTTTATTTTGAAAATTATGATAAAATGTTCTTAAGACAAGGGAAAAGGTCCTTTTGATTTCAGGATTCATTTTCTTTTTATTTTGTCTTAATCGAGTATGTTAAGTTTGCCTTTCTAGATGCTAAATTTTCAACCCTTGAGTTTCCCTTGCTTGGCTAAAATTATTTATGTAGGATAATGATGTTTTGTCATAATGCCATGTATTATTACCTACTTGTTGAAATTATGAATGTAGGATGTAGATATTTTGTCCTAATGCCATGTATTATTACCTACTTGTTGAAATTATGAATGTAGGATATAGATGTTTTGTCCTAATGCCATGTGACCTAATCTTGATTATTATTACATTACTATTTCCTGACATGATTCTTATTTTTTTCTCTTGGATTTGGGCTTATTCTTACCCTTTTTCTTTGCTTCAGCTAAAATTTTACCTTTCATGGAGGGTTTGGTCACATTTTCATAGTTTGTGGGCTATCGGTCCAATTTCTATATCTTAGTCCAAGTCTATGTTTTTTTTCTTGCTTGGGCTATCCTATTGGCTTGCTAGAAACTCATGTGAAGTGAAAAAACTCTATATGAAGTGTCTACAGGTGAAAGCCCAATGTATGGGTAGAGATGTTAAACTTAGAAACTCTAGCTCTTGAATTAGGAAAAATTACCCTGATCCAATCTTCTTGAAATTTTAGGACCTTGACTTACTTCCCAAAAATTTATCTTCCTTATCCAAGAATTTTGCCTCTCTTTAGTATGTTATTTCAAAAAAAATTCCTTATTAGTTTTTTCTATCTTTACTTATTCCCTTAATGTTAGAAACATTTTCTATGCATACACATAAGATGAAGAATTTCTAAGGATTATATTTCCTTAGATATCTAAAAATTTTCTAATAAATTTTATTTCCTTAACTAAATATTTATGTACCTTTATTAATAAAAGAAATGAAATTAGGGATGTTACACTATCATTATCTGAAATCATAGAAAAATAAGGAGTGGGTCCTATGTTATTATATTCAAATACCGTAAATGCATAACATAGTTGTAGTTAGACTATTAAATACGGGTCGTATCCCTCCGAGACCAATGTGTCAATTACTAGTATCTCACAAAATAAACTATCTAAATAAATGAAGTTTGAGATAACTATTGAATGAGAAATTACAAGCAATCAAACTAGATATATAAAGGAATTTAATTTTAAGAAGATCTAGGACAAGGGTTCACCACACTTATGTAAGGTTCAGGAGCCACATACTTAGACTTATTTTCCCTCTTTTCCTCCCCCTTGGTTTCTTTCTCTTTTGTAACTTCAGATTCAACCTAAGGTTCTTCTTCTTTTTCCTCTCCTCTTCCTTCTGGCTCTTCTAACTGCTTACTATTCCTCAAGGTTATGGATTTGCAATGCTCTCTAGGGTTCTTAGGTTGGCCAGGAAGTTTGACATAGTTTCTATTTGATGATCTAGTTTGTTATGCAATTTGTGTCTTAAGCATATTATTATGATTAACTAGCGAATCAACTTTATAGTCTAAATCTTTTATGGCCTCATTCATTGTATGGTTTAGAGCTCTGAATTCCTCATTTTGTTTTGATTGAGTCATTATAAAATTTTCCATCAGAGTTTCCAAATTGGAATTTGGCTGGGTAGAGGATTAAAATACCTCTGATTTTAAAATCCCGAAGGCTGCCTAAAATTATTTTAAAAAGATAGGTTGACTTTGGATTTATATGAAAAGTAGCAAACCCCCTTAGTCACAATGTAATGGAGTGGTATTTTGGAAATTGTTAAGGAAAGGAAAGGTGAAGGTTAAGGGCAAGGTAGCTTCTTGAAGAAGCCAATATTATTTTATAATATCTCTCCTTGCTTGGTGGCCAAGTCGCCACTTTCCCTGCCCAAAGAAGAGAGATCCACAACAAGAGAGAAGAAAGAAAAAGAAAGAAGGAAAGAAGGAAGGAGAGAGCAAGAAGAAGAGAGCTAGAGAGAGAAGTGAAAAATCAAGAAGGAAAGGTAAGATTAAACTCTTGATCTCTTGCTTATCCCCAAATCTTCTATGGAAACTAATGGATAGAAAGAAAATCTGCTATTTTGGTGAAGCTTTCTAGAGAGAGAAAGTAGCAGAAACTAGAGAGAGAAGCAAGTTTTGAAGAGAAGAAGGTAACATCAACATCCTCCTTTTTCATTTGTAGTTGAATGATTTTATGGATGGTTGTATGTGAGCATTTAAAGTATGTGGAAAGTTAGATAGAGCTTTTATTGAAGTAGTTATGGCATCTGTAACAACTCCATTTAGGTATCAATTTTTTTTTAAAATACCATGAAGTTATTACCTCGTTACAATTTAACCCAATATAACATTTATTTAATTTATACAATACAGAGTTTACACACATGTCATTAATCAAAACATACGTACAACATATCAAACACATAAAAATCTACATCTTATTTATTCCGGTTGACCAATTCCGGAGATACAGGTGCGAGTGGTTGCACCTTCACCGAGATCTAAGCCAACTCGACCACAAACATTTCATTTACTTCTGGGATCTGCCCAACATAAAGTACTCGATCCAACGTGCACTAAAAGCCAGAGCTATAGAAAAATCTGCATAACTAATTTTCTAAACATGATATGGAAATATAGTGAGAATTAAATCCCAGTAAGTTCAACAATAAATCATCATCAATATAGCTCATCACGTCATGTTCAGCTGTATAAACTACAGAAAATAACTTTGGTCACATGAATGCACTATATCTATGCACATGAGAATCGTGCAATAATAATATGTATGACAGGGTGAACTATTTTCAGAATATCATATGATGGCTATCAACCTATTCTCATTTCAAGCTACCCCAGTCAGGGTGAGTATCCTCTACTCTCCGATACGGACTTTTCTCGCTCCGTCCGACATGGCACACTTTCTCTTTCTTTCCTCATAATCATAATCATAACCATTGGTAGGGCGTCCCCTACTGGTGCACGACATGGATTGCCATGTGACCGAGCTCATTTCTTTTTTTTTCACAATGATAGCCAGAAATATTCTTTCAATAACAAGTATGTTCAACAAAATATAACTATTACCAAAAATCATTGGTAATCATGCCATAAACATAACCATTTCAAATATCACTTTATAAAATATTTCCATGTCAACATTTCACACTTAAGATGGTAAGAAGTTCATACAATGGCAATGGCTATGAAATATACTAGTCATTTATAATATTCTTCTTCTTTTTTAAATATTAATTTTATTTCTTTATTTTCTTGATGCAGGCTTTCATCATATCTAACCTTCTCTTACTAATCAGAGCATAACTCACTTAATTGAACTCCGATGTAGGTGATCTTAGTGTCAACTTCAAGATAAAACAATTATATAAAACTATTATGTTGAACATTGTAGTGAAATATTAAGAAATCAAGATGTTATTACTCCCTCAATGTACAGGTTATTTCTTCTCGGATAGGTTCTGACCTCTACCTACTAATCAGAGCATATCTACCTCATATGGACTCCAACTTGAGTGATTCCAGTGGCTAAAAATCCGTGACACACATATCTATAATTATTATGTTAACCATTTATTTAAATTCCATACAGATAATTCCTAGAAATTAAAATACAGAAGCAATCCTAACATATTCTTCCCTGATGAACCATTTTCTGACCGTTGACTACTAATTAGCTCATATCGTCCTCATATAGAATCCAAATTGAATGCTTCCAGTGGCTAAAAATCCATGACACACATAGCTATAATTCTTATGTTAACCATTTATTTTAATTCCATACAGATAATTCCCAGAAATTAAAATACAGAAGCTATCCTAACATATTCTTCCCTGATTAAACATTTTCTGACCTTTGCTAACTAATTGAACCATATGTACCTCATATGGACTCCATATTCAGTGATTCTAGTGGCTAAAAATCCGTGACACATATAACTATAATTCTTATGTTAACCAGTTATTTTAATTCCCTACAGAATGTTCTCAGAAATTAAAAAATATAAGCTATCCTAACATATTCTTCCCTGATTAACCATTTTCTGACCTTTGTTTAGTAATCGGACCATATCTACCTCATATGGACTCCAAATTGAGTGATTCCAGTGGGTAAAAATCCGGGACACACATAGTTATAATTCTTATGTTAACTATTTATTGTAATTCCATACAGATAATTCCCAGAAATTAAAATACAGAAGTTATCCTAACATATTCTTCCCTGATGAACCATTTTCTGACCTTTGACTACTAATCGGACCATATCTACTTCATATGGAGACAAAATTGAATGATTCCAGTGGCTAAAAATCCGAGGCACATATATCTTTAATTCTTATGTTAACCATTTATTTTAATTCCCTATAGATAATTCCAAGAAATTAAAACACAGAAACTATCCTGACATATTCTTCCCAGATGAACTATTTTCTGACCTTTCCTTACTAATCGGACCATATTTACCTCATATGGACTCTAAATTGAATGATTCCAGTGGTTAAAAATCCGTGACACATATGTATTTAATTCTTATGTTAACCATTTATTTTAATACCCTATAGATAATTCCCAAAAATTAAAACATAAAAACTAAACATTTTGCCACCCATAGCCATACCTATGCAGAACTTTCTATACCAACCTAAGTATTCAAACATACATCACATGCAAGATCAATATGTAACATGATATAGCAACATCCATGACCAATCATCAAAGTTCTAAGATCAAAATCGCATATAAATATTATAAGTTTCAAAACTTTTCTTCAAAAAGAAATATTGTTAAACTTACCTGGAGCACTTAGTCCCCTAGACTTCTCCTTCCTCTTTCTTCCTTTCTTCCTCTCCTTTCCTCCCTCTACCTTGCTTCTATTATTTCTCTCCCTCACTTGGACGAAATTCTAATGTTGTAAGGGTGGGTTTTCTTATATAGACCACCAAATAATTCACCTTTCATGATCATGGGTCTACCTTATCACAATTAGATTACACTTGGTTGAATTTTTGGAAAACAAACAACTTATGTTCTTGTCTTCCTCTTCCTTAGTCAAGATATGCATAGGAAAAGGAGATTTGTATTTTGAAAATTATGATAATATGTTCTTAAGATATGGGACAAGCTCCCTTTGATTTAGGGATTCATTTCCATTTTCTTTTGTCTTAAACAAGTATGATAGGTTTGCCTTTTTAGGTGGCAAATTTCTAGCCCTTGAATCGCCATTATTTGGTTGATATTATTTGTGTGGGATAGGAATGTTTTGTCCTAATGCCATGTATTATCATACCACTTGCTAAAATTATGAGTGTAGGATATAGATGTTTTTGTCCTAAAGTCTTGTATTATCATGCCACTTGCCAAAATTATGAATGTAGAATCACACCACTTGCTAAATTTTTGTCTTAATGCCATGTAACCTAATCTTTATTATTATTACATTATTATATCATCACCTAATTTATTTTATTTTATTTTTCCTCTTGGATTTGGGCTTATTCCTACCCATTATGGGCTTATTTTGTAACAGCTCCATTTATGTAACAATTTTTATTTATTTATTTAACATCATGAAGTTATTACCTCAACTTAACTCACAATAACATTTATTTAATTATATAATACTAAGTTTACACTCACATCATTAATACAAATATTTGTACAAGACATACATGTACATATAAGCCCTAATCTTCCACATAGACTATTTCCAGGGCCACTGGTTCGGGTTGTGGCACCTCCGCCAGAATCTCAGTCACTTCAACAACTGATATATCCGCAATAATAGGTATTTGCCCAAGATAGGGCACCTCGGTCATACGTACGGCAATAATAAGTCTCATTAAAAACAACTACATAGCTAATTTTCTGAACATGATATGGAAATATAGTGAGAATTAAATCCCAGTATGTTCAACAATAATTCATTATCAATATAGTTCATCACGTCATGTTCAGCTGTATAAACTACTGAAAATATCTTTAGGTCACATGAATGCACTTTATCATGCACATGAAAATTATACAGTTATGACATGTATGGCATGAATAACTATTTTTTTCGAATTTCATATGATGGCTATCAACTTATTCTTACTTCAAGCTACCCCGGTCAGGGTGAGTATTCTCTACTTTTCGGTATGGGCTTATCTCGCTCCGTCCGACATGGCACACTTTCTCTTTCTTTTCTCACGAATATAATCATAATCGTTGGTAGGGCGTCCCCTACTGGTGCACCACACGGATTGCCATGTGACCGTGCTCATTTCTTTTCTTTTCATATTAATAGCCGAAAATATTATTCCAATAACAAGTATGTTCATTATATTCTCATGCCATAATGTATCAAAACATAATCATTCTCAAAATTCATTGGTAAACTGAAATTATGCCATGAATATAATCATTTTCTAATTTTCACTTTATAAAATATTTCCATGTCAAAATTCCACACTAATACCTCGATAACTGGATAGTAATTGTAGTATGTAAACAGCGCACCAGGAAAGCTCCCAGAAAAGAGAGGTGGGTCACTAATGGACACGCTTAAGTACCAAGTCTTTCCTTGCCAGAGCTTTCCTTAGACATGCACTTTTCAAAAATCACAATTTTTTTTTCCAGTAACTAGAATAATTCTTTTCTGATGTGGAAATACTACAACCACGGAGCATACTAAGATTTTTTTCAAATAAAACCGGCACTTTCAAAACTTCTTGGAAATTTATATGAGTACTAGGGTAAATTCTATGTTAAAAATTACACACTTAAAATGGTAGTAAGTTCATGCAATGGCAATAGCTAGGGCATACACTAGGCATTTATTATTTTCATTTATAAAATTCCTCTTCTTTCTTGAATATTATTTTCATCTTTTCATTTTCTTTATGTCTAGGCATTTAGTCATTTTATTTCTACTTATATCATTTCCAACACATGTTCTTACAAATTTTATAGAGCATTTTTCCTCAAATTGATTTATACTATTACCTTAAAAATTCATCTAGGGTAGAAAAAATATTGAAAATAGGTTTTACTAACTTTTAACACAGCCTTTGCTTACAAATCAGAGCATAACTCTCTCATTTTTACTCCAATTAAGATGATCTTAGTGTCTATGAAAATCTACGACAATTATCTAAAACTATTATGTTAATCATATCAACAAAATAGTATGATATTGTGGTGTTAGTACTCCTTTAAATTTAGTATTATTTCTTCTTGTGTAGGTTCTGACCTTTACTGACTAATTAGACCATATCTCTCAAATTTGAACTCCAAATTGAGTTATTCCAGTTGGTAAAATTCCATGAGCCATATATCTATAATTGTTATGTTGGCGCGCTATTTTAATTCCCTATAGAATATTCCCAGAAATTTAAAAATTAACGCTTTAATAACATACTCTTCCCTGAATAAACATTTTCTGACCTCTGCTTTGTAATTGGATCATATCTACCTCATATGAACTCCAAATTGAGTTATTCCAGTTGGTAAAATTCCATGTGCCATATATCTATAATTGTTATGTTGGCACACTATTTTAATTCCTTACAGATACTTCCCAGAAATTAAAATACTGAAGCTATCCTAACATATTTTTTCCTGATGACCCATTTTCTGACCTTTGTCTACTAATCAGCTCATATCTCCCTTATATGGACTCCAAATTGAATGATTCCAGTGCCTAAATATCCATGACACATATTTTTTTAATTCTTATGTTAACCATTTATTTTAATTCCTTATAGATTGTTCCCAGAAATTAAAATACTGAAGCTATCCTAACATATTTTTCCCTGATGACCCATTTTCTGACTTTTGACTACTAATCAGACCATAGCTACCTCATATGGACTCCAAATGGAATGATTCCAGTGGATGAAAATCCGTGACACATATATCTTTAATTCTTATGTTAACCATTTATTTTAATTCCTTATAGATTGTTCCCAGAAATTAAAATACCGAAACTTAAAATTCTGTCAACCATAGCCATACCCATGCAGAACTATCTACACCGACCTAAGTATTCAAACATACATCACATGCAAGATCAATATGTAACATGATATAGCAATATCCATGACCAATCATCAAAGTTCTAAGATCAAAATCTCATATAAATATTATGAGTTTCAAAGGTTTTCTTCAAAAAGAAATATTGTTAAACTTACCTGGAGCACTTAGTCCCCTAGACTTCTCCTTCCTCTTTCTTCCTCTCCTTTCCTCACTCTACCTTGCTTCTATTTTTTTTCTCAATCACTTGGATGAAATTCTAATGTTGTAAGGGTGGGTTTTCTTACATAGACCATCAAATAATTCACCTTTCATGATCATGGGTCTACCTTATCACAATTAAGATACACTTTGTCGAATTTTTGGAAAACAAACAACTTATGTTCTTGTCTTCCTCTTCCTTAGTCAAGATATGCATAGGAAAAGGAGATTTGTATTTTTAAAAGTATGATGATATGTTCTTAAGATAAGGGACAAGGTCCCTTTGATTTAGGGATTCATTTCCATTTTCTTTTGTCTTAAACAAGTATGATAGGTTTGCCTTTTTAGGTGGCAAATTTCTAGCCCTTGAATCTCCATTATTTGGTTGATATTATTTGTGTGGGCTATGAATGTTTTGTCCTAATACCATGTATTATCATACCACTTGCTAAAATTATGAGTGTAGGATATAGATGTTTTTGTCCTAAAGCCTTGTATTACCATGCCACTTGCCTAAATGATGAATGTAGAATCACACCACTTGCTAAATTTTTGTCTTAATGCCATGTAACCTAATCTTTATTCTTATTATTATATCATCATCTAATTTATTTTATTTTATTTTTCCTCTTGGATTTGGGCTTATTCCTACCCATTATGGGCTTGTCCTACCCATTTTCTTTGCTTTGGATAAAATTCTTCCTTTCTTGGTGGGCTTGGTCACATTTTCATAATTTTTGGGCTATTGGTGCAATTACTATATCCTAGTGCAAGTCTATGTTTTATTTCTTGTTTAGGTTATGCAATGGGCTTGTTAGAAACTTATGTGAAGTGGAAAAACTCTATATGAAGTGTCCATAGGTAAAAGCCCAATGTATGGGTAAAGATTTTAAACTTAGTAACTATAGTTCTTGAATTAGGAAAAATTACCCTAATTCAATGTTCTTGAAATTTTAAGACCTTTACTTGTTTCTAAAAATTTATCTTCCTTATCCAAGAATTTTGCATCTCTTTAGTATGTTATTTCTGATTTCTTTCCTATTAAATTTTCCTTCTTTATTTGTTCTCTTAATGTTAGAAACATTTTCTATGCATATACATAAGGTGAAGAATTTCTAAGGACTATATTTCCTTAGATATCTAAAATATTGTCTAATAAATTTTATTTCCTTAATTAAATTTTTTATGTACCTTTTATCAATAAAAGAAACGAAATTAAGGATGTTACATATTCCAACCCATTTTCTTTGCTTTGGATAAAATTCTACCTTTCTTGGAGGGCTTGGTCAGATTTTCATAATTTTTGGGCTATCGGTCCAATGACTATATCCTAGTCCAAGTCTATGTTTTATTTCTTGCATAGGTTATCCAATGGGCTAGTTAGAAACTTATGTGAAGTGGAAAAACTCTATATGAAGTGTCCATAGGTAAAAGCCCAATGTATGGGTAAAGATTTTAAACTTAGTAACTCTAGTTCTTGAATTAGGAAAAATTACCCTAATCCAATGTTCTTGAAATTTTAAGACCTTTAGTTGTTTCTAAAAATTTATCTTCCTTATCCAAGAATTTTTCATCTCTTTACTATGTTATTTCTAATTTTTTTCCTATTAGTTTTCCCTCTTTATTTGTTCTCTTAATGTTAGAAACATTTTCTATGCATATACATAAGGTGAAGAATTTCTAAGGATTATATTTTCTTAGATATCTAAAATATTGTCTAATAAATTTTATTTCCTTAATTAAATATTTATGTACTTTTATCAATAAAAGAAATGAAATTAAGGATGTTACAGCATTCATAGTCATTGTTCATTTGTAACATCCTTAATTTCGTTTCTTTTATTGATAAAGGTACATAAAAAATTTAATTAAGGAAATAAAATTTATTAGACAATATTTTAGATATCTAAGGAAATATAATCCTTAGAAATTCTTCACCTTAGGTATATGCATAGAAAATGTTTCTAACATTAAGAGAACAAATAAAGAAGGAAAATCTAATAGGAAAGAAATTAGAAATAACATACTAAAGAGATGCAAAATTCTTGGATAAGGAAGATAAATTTTTAGAAACAAGTAAAGGTCTTAAAATTTCAAAGAACATTGAATTAGGGTAATTTTTCCTAATTCAAGAACTATAGTTACTAAGTTTAAAATCTTTACCCATACATTGGGCTTTTACCTATAGACACTTCATATAGAGTTTTTCCACTTCACATAAGTTTCTAGCAAGCCCATTGGATAACCTAAACAAGAAATTAAACATAGACTTGGACTAGGATATAGTAATTTCACAAATAGCCCAAAAATTATGAAAATGTGACCAAGCCCACCAAGAAAGGAAGAATTTTATCCAAAGCAAAGAAAATGGGTAGGACAAGCCCATAATGGGTAGGAATAAGCCCAAATCCAAGAGGAAAACTAAAATAAAATAAATTAGATGATGATATAATAATAAGAATAAAGATTAGGTTACATGGCATTAAGACAAAAAATTTAGCAAGTGGTGTGATTCTACATTCATCACTTAAGCAAGTGGCATGATAATACAAGGCTTTCGGACAAAAACATCTATATCCTACACTCATAATTTTAGCAAGTGGTATGATAATACATGGTATTAGGACAAAACATTCATAGCCCACACAAATAATATCAACCAAATAATGAAGATTCAAGGGCTAGAAATTTGCCACCTAAAAAGGCAAACCTATCATACTTGTTTAAGACAAAAGAAAATGGAAATGAATCCCTAAATCAAAGGGACCTTGTCCCATATCTTAAGAACATATTATCATAATTTTCAAAATACAAATCTCCTTTTCCTATGCATATCTTGACTAAGGAAGAGGAAGACAAGAACATAAGTTGTTTGTTTTCCAAAAATTCAACAAAGTGTATCCTAATTGTGATAAGGTAGACCCATGATCATGAAAGGTGAATTATTTGGTGGTCTATATAAGAAAACCCACCCTTACAACATTAGAATTTCGTCCAAGTGAGGGAGAGAAAAAAAATAGAAGCAAGGTAGAGTGAGGAAAGGAGAGGAAGAAAGGAAGAAAGAGGAAGGAGAAGTCTAGAAGACTAAGTGCTCCAAGTAAGTTTAACAATATTTCTTTTTGAAGAAAACTTTTGAAACTTATAATATTTGTATGAGATTTTGATCTTAGAACTTTTATGATTGGTCATGATGTTGCTATATCATGTTACATATTGATCTTGCATGTGATGTATGTTTGAATACTTAGGTTGGTGTAGATAGTTCTGCATGGTTATGGCTATGGGTGGTAGAATTTTAAGCTTCGGTATTTTAATCTCTGGGAACAATCTATAAGGAATTAAAATAAATGGTTAACATAAGAATTAAAGATAAATGTGTCATAGATTTTTAGCCACTGGAATCATTCCATTTGGAGTCCATATGAGGTAGCTATGGTCTGATTAGTAGTCAAAGGTCAGAAAATGAATCATCAGGGAAGAATATGTTAGGATAGCTTCGGTAATTTAATTTCTGGGAATTATTGGTAGGGAATTAAAATAAATGGTTAACATAAGAATTAAAGATATGTATGTAATGGATTTTTAGCCACTGGAATCATTCAATTTGGAGTCCATATGAGGGAGATATGAGCCGATTAGTAGACAAAGGTCAGAAAATGGGTCATCAGGGAAAAATATGTTAGGATAGCTTCGGTATTTTAATTTCTGAGAAGTATATGTAAGAAATTAAAATAAATTATTAACATAAGAATTAAAGATAAATGTGTCATGGATTTTTAGGCACTGGAATCATTCAATTTGAAGTCCATTTGAGGTAGATATAAGCTGATTAATAAGCAGAGGTCAGAAAATGTTTATTCAGAATATGTTATTAAAGCTTTAGTTTTTGAATTTCTGGGAAATATTCTGTAGGGAGTTAAAATCGTAAGCCAAGATAAAAATTATAGATATAGGGCTCATGGATTTTTACCAACTGGAATAACTCAATTTGGAGTTCAAATTTGGGAGATATAGTCTAATTAGTCAGTAAAGGTCAGAACCTACACGAGAAGAAATAATCTGTACATTTAGGGAGTAATATCACCTTGATTTCTTAATATTTCGCTACAATGTTCAACATAATAGTTTTAGATAATTGTTTTATCTTGAAATTGACACTAAGATCACCTACATCAGAGTTAAATTGAGGGAGTTATGCTCTGATTAGTAAGAGAAGGTTAGATAGGATGAAAACTTGCATCAAGAAAATAAAGAAATAAAATTAGTATTTTAAAAAGAAGATGAATCTTAACAAATGACTAGTATAGCCATAGCCATTGCCATTGCATGAACTTACTACCATTTTAAGTGTGTAATTTTTAACATGGAATTTACCCTAGTACTCATATAAATTTACAAGAAGTTTTGAAAGTGCCGGTTTTATTTGAAAAATCTTAGTATGCTCCGTGGTTGCAGTATTTTCACATCAGAAAAGAATTATTCTAGTTACTGGAAAACAAAATTGTGATTTGTGAAAAGTGCATGTCTAAGGAAAGCTCTGGCAAGGAAAGACATGGTACTTAAGCGTGTCCATTAGTGACCCACCTCTCTTTCCTGGGAACTTTTCTGGTGCGCTGTTTACAGACTACAATTACTATCCAGTTACCAAGGTATTAGTATGGAATTTTGACATGGAAATGTTTTATAAAGTGATATTTTAAATGGTTATGTTCATGGCATTATTACCAATGATTTATGGTAATAGTTATATTTTGATGAACATACTTGTTATTGAAAGCATATTTTTGGCTATCATTGTGAAAAGAAAAGAAATGAGCACGGTCACATGGCAATCCGTGTGGTGCACCAGTAGGGGACGCCCTACCAACGGTTATGATCATGTTAATAAGAAAAGAAAGAGAAAGTGTGCCATGTCGGACAGAGCGAGATAAGCCCGTACCGAAAAGTAGAGAATACTCACCCTGACCGGGGTAGCTTGAAGTAAGAATAAGTGGATAGCCATCATATGAAATTCGAAAAAATAGTTATTCATACCATACATGTCATAACTGTATAATTTTCATGTGCATGATAAAGTGCATTCATGTGACCTAAAGATATTTTCTGTAGTTTATACAGCTGAACATGACGTGATGAACTATATTGATGGTAAATTATGATTTATTGTTGAACTTACTGGGATTTAATTCTCACTATATTTTCATATCATGTTCAGAAGAATAAATATGCAGATATTCTCTATGACACTTATTATCTCTGTACGTTGGATCGAGGTGCCCTACCTTGGGCAACTTCCAGTTATTTCTGATGTAACTGTCGTAGATGTAACTGAGATTCCGGTGGACGTGCCACCCGAACCAGTGTCCCCGGAAGTAGTCGATATAGATGATTAGAACTAATATGTATCTTTGTACAAATGTTTGTAAAATAATGGTGTGTAGTTTGTAAAATAATAGTGTGTATGGAAACTCAGTATTGTATAAATTAAATAAATGTTATATAGAGTTAAGTTGTAACGAGGTAATAACTTAATGGTATTTAAAAAAAAAAAATTTACATAAATGGAGTTGTTACATCATTCATATGCATATGGTAGTGTTTTGGGAAAACTTTGTGTAGTTGGTTTTGAGATTAAATCCATATTTTGGTTGGTTGTTTGCTTTGGAAAAAATTGTGTTTTTCATGCTCAAAACGTTGTTATTTTCATTGTTGGGTTTTCTTGGATGGTTTGGGAGAAAAATGGAATTTTTGGTGGTTTTCGAGCCCAAAGCACGACCGTGCTTAGGGCTGGGAAGATGAAAATCTGGAAATCTGGAAAAAAATATGAACATGGCTTAAAGCACGGCCGTGCTTGGGGCTAGCCTGTGTGAAACACGGCCAGGTTGAGAGGGAAACATGGAGAGAAACACGGGCATGGAGCATAGCCGTGCTTCATGCTGTGTCACCCTTTTTATTTGTTTTCTATTTCCTTTTTGAATCTTAATTAATCACCAATATTTTTGGGGTGCCAATAAGGGTTTTATGATGCATGAATGCTATATTTGCATATTATAGACTGCTTGTATGTATGGCTGCAAGTGAGTTATTGATGTATATATATCATGAAAGGCTATCAAGACATGTATGTTCATCCATGATGAGTTGTTGTAACATGCTTAAGGATGAGTATAGTTTGTTTTGGATATTTATTAATATGCATACTCTTGTTGTGTTAAGTGGCTAGAGAGATGTAAAAGAATTAAGCTTTATCTGGAAGACCCTTTCTGAAGCAGGGTGGCCTGGTAACAGGTGTCTCCCTTACTATATTAAGGCGACTGACAAGTCAGAATGATTCTCTCTGAAGCAGGGTGGCCTGGTAACAGGTGTCTCCCTTGCTATATTGAGGCGACTGACAAGTCAAAATGATCCTTTCTGAAGCAGGGTGGCCTGGAAACAGGTGTCTCCCTTGTTGTATTGAGGAGACTAACAAGTTCGGGATGACCCTTGCCCATTAAGGTGACCCAAGAGTGTGGCACCTCATGAGGTAAGGCAACTGAAGGGTTGTGGCTTGGATACAGTACCGGGATAAGGAAATCCCTATAGCCTAGAGTGGTCAATACAAGAAGGACCCTCTGACCAATGGCCTTTAAAGGGTGGGTGAGTAGTTGGAGGGGTAAGGCTCACGCCACATTGAGGATTGCAATTGAGAGAGATTAACAGATTATGAGCCACTGTGATATTGATGCATAACCTATAAAAAGGCTTGCATGTACTTTAATGTACCTTTATTACATAAAAAGAGAAAATGTTTTCTGTAGCTTATACAGCTAGACATAGGATGTAAGTGTTTTTTTGTATGCTTATATGTATTGGATGTTGACCTTGCTAGGATTTTATATCTCACTATGTTTTAATGTTATGTTCAGATAAGTAAAGATGTCTTTTATTGTGCTGACGATTCACCTGGAGTTGTAGACGGTAGACGTCCCTTACTTGGGACAATTCACAGTCATAGTGAACTTGTTGGTGATCAACATGGTAGAGGTCCCCGTTCCTGGCCCACCTCCTCCACCAGCAGTACCCCAGGGTTGACGGCTGGGGGGAGGGTAGTAAGATATCATTATGTATATAACTAATTTTGTGATGTAAATGGGCTAACCCTATTGTTTTGATGTAACCCCACAGTAATCAGCCTTTTGTGATGTATGCTCAGTACCTTGGGTTACATAAGTATGTATGTATGCTGATAAACTCTAATGGATATAACTTTTTAATGTATGTTTATACAAGATGCATAACTTATGATATAATATTGGTCTCTTGCATACGTGTAAATATATATATATATATATATATATATATATATATATATATATATATATATAAAATCAGGCGTTACAAGTTGGTATCAAAGCAAGTCAATCCTAAGTGGCCATGGGGGTGAATGGTTACCTGGATCAATCTAAAAACATCTTGAATAAGATGTGGATAGATGGAGTAGAGTAGCAAATGGATGATTGTTAAGGAAAAATTGCTATAATTTTTCTTAATATGTATGCTTGATGGTGTTATCACTACTATATTATAAAAGTTTTCTTTAAATACTATTGAGCTTAATCACGTTAATAGTGACTAACTCTTTTGTTTCACACAGTAGAAAATGGCATCATCAAGGAGAAATTCAGCACCAAGTGCGGAAGCTACTTTGCAAGATTTAGTCACTACTATTCGAGATCAAGCTTCTGCCACGAATGAAATTCTACAGCATATTCAGAGCAATAGTAATTCTAATAGTGAAATGGGTGAGAACCCAAGGAACGCTGGCAATGGATGGGTAAATTTTATGAGGACTCAACCTCCATCTTTCGTTGGAGGGTATGATCCTATGGTGGCAAATAGATGGTTGACTGAAATAGAGAAAGTTTTCGCGGTTCTGGAGTGTTCAGACGAGCAGAAAGTAAATTTTGTTGTATACATGCTGAAAGAAGTAGAGTTTTGGTGGAGAGGAGCCAACGAATTGTTGGCCCATTAGGGCAACAAGTTACCTGTTATGTCTTTCGAGAGACCTTCTTGGATAAGTATTTCCCAAGAAGTGTCAGAGCCGAATGGGAAATATAATTCCTTTAACTGAGACAAGGGAATCGATCGATTGACCAGTACATTGCAAGATTTGAGGAGTTAGCCAAGTTCTCATCTTATCTGAGATACAACCCAAATGAATCTTGGAAGGCGATCAAGTTCGAAGCTGGTTTGAATCTTGAAATCTACAATGCAGTAGTGGCCTTGAAAATTTGTGAATTTGTTCCCTTGATTAACAAGTGTTGATTGCTAGAAAAGAGTTTGAAGGTGGTAGAGGAAGAGAAAGACAGATGGGTACCATGGAAGAAAAAGAGGGAATTTTTAGCTCCTGATCATTTTGTCAGGGGAAGAAACACTGCTGCACGCAAGAAACCCTTGGCCATGAGGGCTAGACCTTAAGTGCAAAATTTTGCTGGGAGCGAGTGCGAAAAATATGGGCGACAGCATGGGAATGGACCTTGTTTCCATAATCTGGTTACTTGTTTTCAATGTGGGCAGAAAGGTCATATAGCTCGCCGCTGCCCCTTAGAGGATGGGAAGAAGTTCAAGCAAACTTAGCCAGTTAAAGGGAGATTTTTTACTTTGAGCTGGACCGAAGCGAAGCAATCTCAAGATCTAATTCAAGGTACGTGTTATCTTTACGGTTGTCCTCTAGTTGTGCTTTTTGATTCGGGTGCCAGCCATTCTTTCATATCATTTACTTGTGTAGGGAAGCTGCTCTACTCTGTGTTTGAGTTAACATATGAGTTGATAGTGTTAACCCGTACGGGAGGGAAGGTGAGTACCTCTTCAGTCTGTAAAGACTGTCCAGTCGAAGTATACAGTAAATCCTTTATTGAGGATCTTATTTGTTTACCCCTAGAAGATATATATGTGAGGATTCAGAAGGTATTTCCTTGGATTGACCCAATAGCAACCAGATTCTCTTTGATTGACCCAATAGCAACCAGATTCTCTTGGATTGTTTATTCAAAATCCAACAAGGAATTTAAAAGTAGAGATGAATAGATCAACGAACTCCAGATGGAATCAGTTGGTGAGGATTCAGAAGGTATTTCCTTATGTACCCTCAACAAGGAGGCTGAGCAAGAGCTGGTCAAGATTTCAGTAGTTCGTGATTTTTTAGAAGTCTTTATTTCGGAAATTACTGAACAACCACCCAATTGAGAAGTGGAATTTTCCATTGACTTGGTGTCAGGAGCAACTCCTATTTTGATTACCCCGTATAGGATAGCTCCTGTGGAGTTGAAAGAGCTTACGAAGCAAATTGAAGACTGGTGCATACTGTCACAAGTACACCCAAATTGATACCTTCCCTCAAAATTAACCTGTAGTAATGGGAGTAAGGGTCGATCCCACAAAAACTGGAATAACCTTATGTGATTGAGAAAGGGGGGATTGATAATTGCAAATAAAACCAAGTAAACAATAACAAAAGTAATTAAGAGAGAGTGATTAATGATAAAGACGTTGGTTTCAGTTGATATCCACCGTCAAGGGATTGCATTGATCATTGACAACATAATCAATCTGTAATTGAATATCTATGATTCGGTTTCTAACCCTATTCTTCCTTAAATCTAGTAAATTAATGACAATCGCACCAATTAAACCCTAATTAACAAGCAATCCTTTAGCACATCGGTAAAGCATAACTTATTAACTGCATGAAGAACTAGAGAAACTGACAGAGTTAAACAAATATAAACACATCGATTATATCTAATTTAGTGAATTAATCATCATAGGTTCAATGATTTATAATCCAAAATCCTCAAACCTATTTGCCCCATGAATCACAGAGTTGAAGACTTTGTTCAAAACATAATTCAGCGGTAGATTAAGACAAATAATATACTAGTAAGCCTTCTAGCAATCATATGAATAATCATTGAGAAGAAGAACAGATAAATAATGAATACTCAATTTAAATTGAAATAATAAAATCAAATCTAAATCTCACAATGCATGAAGATCCCTTGAGGTTTCAATCTACCTCAACCAACTAAAAAGAACTAGCCAGGCAGGGCCATAAGAAAATCAAAAGAAGAATTAAAGAATGTAACTAAGAACTTGGATGAATGATTGAACGACTTCTTTGCTTGCTTTCTTGCTTTTTTATAGATTCCCTCCTCCTAATCGAAGTAGGAGTGTTTCTAGGTTAAATCCCAGCCTATCGGGCTTTAATTGGAGTTAAGAAGACTTAAAAATCACGAATTCAGCAATCTGGTGCGGCGGCGAGCACCATGGCGCTTCGAAAACTAACTGACAGGGTCCCCTGTGTAATAACTGTAAAATTTAACGAAAAGTTCAAATTAAAGAAATTTTGAATTAAAGAGAGGATTTTTAAAATGGAGATAAGAATCGATGAAAATAAGTTTATTATTTACATGGTAATTTTGGCATGTAAAATATGAGAATTTACATTTTGGCATGTAATTTTTTTTAAATGATAGTATTTTGCTATAAGAAAATATATTTTTATTTGTTTAAAAATGATTATGTTTTGCTAAAAATAATTAGACTTTTAATTAAAATAAGTATTTTTTTGTTTAAAATAATTATATTGGCCTCTAATGAATTTTTGTTATATTTTTAGAAATATTCTTTCTTTTAATATGTAAAAAGATATTTATTTTGATATTTTTTTTATGATTTTTATCAAGAAAAATCATGATTTAAGAGTTTAACTAAAGGTTTATGAGAATGTAAATTTTTAGAAAATTTTGGGATATTTTAGGATGAAAAATGAAATTTATATGAATTTATATAAAAGAAAATCCTATTATTCAATTATTAATTAATAATAATTATATATAAAAACAATAAAATGGAGACAAGGGGGAAGGGAGACAACGGCCGTCTACAAATGTAAAAAAAAATCGAGAAGATGAATAGTGAGTGAATAGTAACCTTTAACTTTTTCTCTAGATTTGGAGAGTCTATTGGGTTTCGATCTCAAAACTGAGGGTGTTACTGGATTTAGGACGAAGAATACTACGGTTTTGACCGATCAATTTTTCAAATCAACCGTTGAATCGTCGTAGATCTGAAGTAAAAAAATCTCAGAAAGAAGTAAATTCTGAAACTTTTACTTAGAGACCTCCAATTGAAATTCTAACACCGTAGATGGATTCAGGAGCTAGATAAACCTTAGGATATATATATTTTCGGCTATGTAACAACTTTTTTGTTCGTCGTGAATAGTGTTTTCTGGTGGGTGAATAGTATTTCTGGTGAGTGAATAGTGTTTTCCGATGGTAAATAGTGACCAAGTTCCCAAAGTTACTTTCTTGATTTTTGGACCCTCCATATACCTTTTTAAGGTCAATTTGATCAAAAAGAGATTGGAAAAGTACTTTTTAGGGCTATCCAATCTGGAACCCTTACCTTGTGAGTAGATGATTCTTCTATGACTTTTCTTTACTCTTCTTGAACTTTAAATTGATAAATGAGTATGATTGCAAGTTATTTATACTTTTATATGTTCCTGAAATAGTTTAGAATATCTGAAACGATTGCATTATGATATTTGGTTCAAGAAGAGTAACTTTTGAAATGTGTTTTGAAACACATTGAACATGTGATTTTTAAATGTATTTCTCATTATATGGCAAAGGAAATATGTTATGCATATGATATTGTTTTATACAGAGATATGTTTGCCTTGGATATGGGCGTGTATACATGATTCCCTTAATTGGGAAGTTTTGACAGATGAATATACTGAGACTGAAAGTCTGTATTATATTGAGAATTTTGATTATATGGCATTTGTGCATATGATATTTTCTGTGCAGGAATCCTGTTGGAAACACTGTCTGCTAACAACAGGTCATGTTAACCCTGGTCACCTTGATTGCCTCAGCTAGCAGGGGGTGGTGCTAGCCTTGTGTGAGGGCCAATACACGGGAGATGATATGTGATGGAGAGCAGAATGCCTCCTATATGGGCGAGATGCTAGTTATATGAGATGTGATTTGACTTCCCTTGCTGTGTGCTTGGGAAATACCCATATAGAGTCCCTTCGCGTGTCCTCTTGAATGGTACTAGGGCAAACCTCAGTGGGATGCTAAGTTTAGGCAAATCCTATACCACCAAAGTATGAAAAGGGTCAAACTCTGATATGGTGGTTCTTATATGGGATCCTCAAAATGTTTTCATAAGAATTATGTTGAATATTAATTTGAACATAGATTATTTAAAATGCAAGTCCCATATGAATGTACCTCTGAATTGTGATTTTTAATGTGATAAATTTTAAAATAAAAAGTACATCCATATGTTGACTTAAGAGGTCATAGAAGGTATTATCTGCTCACTGAGTTTTAAAACTCACTACACGTGGTTGACATATTTTTTTCAAATAAAGACCCAGAGTTTGGTCCTGCAGCATCTTAATCAACTAGGTGTCGTACCTCCGTGATGAGGCTAAATTTTTTTTGGACTCTCAATGTATAAATTGTAATATAAATGTACTCTAGAGTTACTCTGAATGCCATAGGCAGGATCTTTGTTTCTGCTGTAAAACTTATAAGTGTAGACCTGACATATATAATTAATTATGTTGAGATTTGCAAATGTATGATATTATCTTGTTATATCATAATATGAAGTTGAATGCAAATAAATAAAGATAAAGTTATCAGACAGTAGTGTTATTCGCGTTCCTAAAGTAGGGGCGTGACAAGTTGGTATCAGAGCATTAGATTTCCCTGTGGCTATCAGAGGAAAGGATTCTTTAGTAGGATCTTTAGTATTGATATGAGCTGGACATATTTATACTTCAGGTGTTGCTGAGGGATTTTATAGGATATTCACTTCCTACTTATTCCAAGTGTGTTTAAATTTCTAGTGTAAGGTTTGAATACATATTATAGTATCTTAAAGAGGTTTTTTATTCTGTATAGTAAATGATGCCGCCAAGAACTAAAGCGGTCACTAGAGAAGAAGCTGTAGATCGTGCACTCTCTACAGAAGAGTCTGCACAATCTATAATTCCAGTACAAAGAGACTGTGGTAAAGGCCAACCTAGAGGAAAAGGTAGAGGTAGAGGGCGTGCACGGGGTATGAGAACTCCAAGAAAAGATGAACAAATCCATGTATCTGATAGAGTTCCTGAGGAAAGAGTAGAACCCCTTCAGGAGCCACATGATAGAACCGCTGATATGATTGCTGGTATACATAGGAGTTTAAAAACATTGGCTGGCTTTATAGTGGAACAAGGCAGAAGGGAAGGCCAGAAAATGCTCTTGAAGTGCAAGAATTGGGAAGAACAGCTAAGCAAGAGGATAAGCTTACAGGGATTGAGGTGTCATTACCGCAATTCCTTAAGTTGAAACCGCCGACTTTTTTAGGGTCAAATGTTCAGGAAGAGCCACGGATATTTATTGATGCTGTGGAATGAGTCTTAAGAGCTTTGGGGTGTTCTAGTAGAAGATATGTTGAACTAGTGTCTTTTCAACTATCTGATGTGGCTCAAGTATGGCTTGAGACACGTGTACAAGGACGAGTAGTTACTTTACCACCAATGGAGTGGGAAGAATTTAAGGAAGCATTTATGAACCGATTTCTGCCAATGAGTGAAAGAGACAAGAGGGCCAGAGAATTTGAAGAATTAAGACAGACACCAAACATGATAGTTTCCGAATATGACATCCGTTTTACCCGGTTGTCCAGATATGCACCATATCTAGTCCCTACTAAAAAAGATAGAATTAAGAGATTTGTCTCGGGATTAATACGCCCGTTGTTTAAATTGGTGGGCCCTCAGATGAATCATTTTGCAACTTATTCAGTAGCTGTGGACTGTGTTAGAATGATGGAAACACGAAAGCAAGCAAATATTGAAGGTTTAAAAAGAATAAAAAGAGAGCGAGATGGGAATGGTCAAACAAGTTATAATCCTAATGTTAGAGGATCAAGATTTCAAAATCCACAGCGCTTCACTCAAACAGGAACTGATAGCTCTAATCAGACATTTGCTCACTAAGTTGTAAAATTCACTACATGTGGTTGACATATTTTTTTCAGATAAAGACCTAGAGTTTGGTCTTACAGCTTCTTGATCGACTAGGTGTCGTACCTCCGGGATGAGCCTAAATTGTTTTTGGGCTCTCAGTGTATAAATTGTAATATAAATGTACTCTAGAGTTGCTCTAAATACCACAGGCAGGATCTTTGTTTCCGCTGTAAAACTGATAAGTGTAGACCTGACATATATAATTAATTATGTTGAGATTTACAAACATATGATATTATCTTGTTATGTCATAATATGAAGTTGAATGCAAATAAATAAAAATAAAGTTATCAGACAGTAATGTTATTCGCGTTCCTAAAGTAGGGGCGTGACACCGCGGTGCTTGATTCGACGTTGGGGCACTTTGGTTTTGATGCTCGGGCACCCCGACACTGGGGCTTGGGAGCCGTGGCTCTCGATGCTTCTGGGTAGCCAACGCCACGACGTGCAAGGAAGTGTCGCCGCCCTCTGAATTTACAATGATGTAGCGCTGCGGCGCTCTCTTGCGAGCGCCGTGGCGCCTAAAAAATTCCAAAATTTACCAAAGTGCCGAACACGAAAGTTGTTATGTCCCTTCTTTCCATAGTCGTTGGAATCAGCTTAATCAGGTCTAAAGTGAAGGAGATATGCCAAAGTTTGTGACCAAAGGTCAAAATTCATCCTACTACACTGTGATTCTGATTTAATAGCTCTGTAATGCTATGAAATATCCCGAATTTGACCAAGTGTTTGACATAAAAGTTGTTGATAATAGTGTTATCATTTCACAGCCACTTGAATCACTTTGATTGGAGTTAATAAGAGGGAGATATGCTCAAAACAGTGCTGAAAGGTCTAGAATCGCTGCAATGTAGCATTTTTCCATGAATTTCTTATCTTTTTCTTCTTCCTTTGTTCCTACAACACAAAACACAAAATTAAGCTAATTTCTAATTATATTTTACTTAAATCAAACAAAAAGTAAGTTTAAAGGTATTAATATCATGCTTAATTAAGATCACATCAAATCCCCCACACTCACCCTTTTGCTTGTCCTCACGCAAAATAATCCCTAAAGACAAAAAACAACAATCAATAATGTTGTGAGTGTTAGGCTTACCAAACGTTTTCCTCATAACATAAAAATATACTCTAGAAAATTTTTGGAAGGTCATAAACTTGCACAAGATTAACACAAATGCAATATATTATCTTATTCTTTTGAATCCTTAGTGAGTGTGTGTTCTTGAGTCAATAAATTTCCTTTTACTCGGATGAGTTTACATATCCCAAAATTTTGGTTATAGATCTCTAATTAGTTTAGGATTTCCATATGCTTATTCTTTATGCCACTCTTCACTAATGTAGGCGAAAACTACCTTTAGGATCAATAGGACTTTATTTAAATTGTAATGTGGTCAGGGTATGAGGTAAGATAAAAGATACAAATTTAGGCTCAATCAGCTAGCACCACATGATTAAATCTGATCTCTTCAGCTTTTCTAAATTTGGGGTGATTTCTACCCTCACACTCGTTTTCTTATTTCAATTGAATTTAATCCATCCTTTTTTCTTAATTCTCTAATTTGTTTTCACAGCATTTGGATTATTCTTCTATTTCTTTTGCATAATTCTTTTCTTTTCCTTACTCCACCCTTCCACCCTTTTTTTAAAATAAAGCTCTACAAAACAAGTATTCAGAAAAATAATCATGGAGTGAGTGAATAGGATCAAAAATAAAGATATTCATACAAAATTTAGTTTTCAGCTCATTTGTGGTTTTTTGAAGGAAAAATTCATTAAGCTCAAAATAGAAGAACTAAGGATATTTCATTGCTTAGGTTAGGCTTGAAAGGCTCAATCTCTCAAAAAAAATACCTAAATCATCTCCTAAATAATAGTATTAGCCTAGGATTTCACCTCAAGCAACATTCAAATAAGTTTTAGAATCCTATGGAGATCATAAAATATATTTGAATTATATAAACCTTCTTTAAGTAAAAGATAAATTGAATGCCCAAAATTATTATGCAAACATACTTCAGAATTCTAAAGTCAAAAGTAATAAATTGCAAAAGGGATAAAATTGCACACAATCATGAATTTTCTACATTTTTCAAGAGTTAAAAAAATTGAATAGTCATATCATTGGCTGTTGGTTGTGCCTAACATCCCAAAACATAAATTGAAACACACACGATCACTCAACTTGCTAAACGCAATAAAAGTGCATTAATAGTGAAAATCAGAAAATTGATGCTCAAAATAGGGTCATAATTATTCAAACAAATATATTTCCACCCCCACACTCAAACTTTACATTGTCCTCAATTTAAAAGAAAGATAAGAATAGGAAAGGATATATGAAGACATATAAGTTAACTAGACTTCCTTGAATTTGTTTAGGGTGGAATAAGCATGTTGCATTACTGGACCCTGAATTTTTCTGATATCCACCTTTTTTTCTCTCTTTTTTTGACTATGTTGGGTTGCCTCCCAATAAGCGCCTTTGTTTAATGTCGTTGGCTCGACTCAAAATCCTTTATGTCATTCATGGGGGATTCTTGATGTCTACTTTAATTTGAAATCTCTTGGACTGATTCAAGCCTTGGAATTCTACTGCATGACAAGCAATCACATTAGTAATAACAAAGGGTCTTAACCAAGGGAGAGATTTCTTACTTTTGCAGGGTTTAACCCCTTTGATTTCTAGAACTTAATGCAACTCTACATTTTGGTTTATGCCTTTAAGGTTTGCTATTGTTTTTGTAATGACATTTCCTTTTTTTCCTGAAGAATATGCATTAATGCCTCTTCTTTTTTAGCACCTAGATTCTTGGCAACTATGATAGGTAGTGCACCCCTAATTTTTAAGTATTTCAGTTGTTTGGGAAGAGGTGAGAGACTTGATCCAAGATCTTGCAAAATAGAAGGTGTACTTGCATTAGAATTTGTTATTGAGGTAGTGGGATCCTTACCTATTTGCTACACTTTTGGAGCTTCTTCATTATTCTCCTGCAAGTGAACACTCAAGGCTAATTTCTTAACCTTTGTCTCTAAAGGCTCAACATCCTGTGCTACAGAATGAACCATATTAATAGCATAGGTAGTGAGATCTTTTGTGGAACTGTAATTATTGAATTTCATAAATTTTCCTTCAACTTCCATTGTTAGAGTGCCACTATGAACATCTATTATGGCCTTGGATGTTTTTTGTAATGCCCCCAATTTATGTTACGTAAAATAAACATTTTTTTCCTATAATTATTATTATTTCCGCAATCAGATATTTTTCATAAAGATACATAATTCAATTCTTTATCATGGGAACAGATACATATAGGATCTCTCATGTATAAACAATAAACAAACCAAGTCTATAAACATCAAAGTACAACAGAAACGGGGATCCTGCTTGTAGCGTTCAGAGCACTCTAGAATACAAACACAGTATAATTCAAAGACTGTAAGAATTGGAAGCAACATAGACTCACCTAGAGAATATATCAACTATCTGCCAAATCAGACTCTGATATTCTTATCTGAAAAATGTGGAAATATTGTGTAGTGAGTTTGACAACTCAGTGAGCAAATAATTCCTCCTATGACCTCTTAAATCAGCATATGGATGTACTTATGTTTTAAAATATGTCACATAGAAAATACAGTTCAGAAGTACATTCATATGAGACCTGTATTTCAAATATTATCAAATCAAAGGATATTCAGATATCCAAAACCATATGCTGCACGGTATAATCATTAAACAAATGTTTTTATGCTCAGTTGTACAAGCTATAGTACAATATTAAGATTTGGAGATAAAATTATCACTTTTAATGCACCTGCCTCACTCGGCAATCTGGTCAATACAATAAAAATATAACTCATTTGCTATACGCATAGTAACCTCGACCCTAGTCACAATAAGTGATCAGGAAATGTGAGTACATCACCCTCCTGTCTCCTCACATTACCACTGTCACTCGGCAATCTGGTCAATGCAATGAAAATATAACTCATTTGCTATACGCATAGTGACCTCGACCCTAGTCATAGTAAATGATCAGGGAATGTGTGTACATCACCCTCCTGCCTCCTCACATTACCACTGTCACCCGGTTGGAGCGGCCCTCCCCTGGCTCACTCAGGCTAATAGGGCATCCCTTATTCGGTACCGTCACAAGCCATACAACCAATCACAAGCCATACAACCAACCGATATTCATCAATACATATAAATATATGTAAAATTATCAAGCAACTCGCCATGAGCTTTACGCTTGCTATTCAATCTCATTTATAATATGACATGCATCATTTTCACAAGTATATAGCTTTCAAATAAATGCATCGTGCACATAATATTCACTTTATCAAATAATGATAAATACATTTAGAACCACATATTCAATTAGTTCCAAAATACATTTCTAAAACCATACTCTTCTTGAACTATGTGCTAGTTCGTAAGTATAACATACATTTTAACACATTTCAGAAACTTATAATAGTATAAATAATTTATAAACAGAAACAATAATACATTTATAGTTTAAGAAGAGCATAGGGCTAGTCATAGAAAAAATTGTTTACTCACAGAGTAGGACTCCTGGTTGAACAGCCCTAAAATGTACTTTTTCAATCACTATTTGATCACATAGACTTCGAAAACATATTTGAAGGGTCTAAAAGCTTAAAAAATGACTCGGGCAGCCCTAAAATGTACTTTTTCACCCACCGAAAAACACTATTCACGACGAACAAAAGGTTGTCAGATAGCTGAAAAATTTTATATCCTAAGGTTTAACTAGCTCCTGAATCCATCTACGGTGTCAGCATTTCAATTGGAGGTCTCTAAGTAAGAGTTTCAGAGTTTACCTTTTTCTGAGATTTTCTACTTCAGATCTACGGCGATTCAACGATTAATTTGAAAAATTAATTGGTCAAAACCGTAGTATTCTCCATTCTGAATCCAGTAACACCTTCAGTTTTGAGATCGGAAGCCAATAAGCACATTATTTTGCTTGAAATAATTATATTGGTCTTTAATGAATTTTTGTTGTATTTTTAGAAATATTTTTTCTTTTAATATGTATAAAGATATTTAATTTGAGATTTATTTTATTACGATTTTTATCAAGAAAAATCATGATTTAAGAGTTTAACTAAAGATTTATGAGAATGTAAATTTTTAGAAATTTTTGAGATATTTTAGAATGAAAAACAGAATTTATATGAATTTATATAAAAGAAAATCCTATTATTAATTATTAAATAATAATTATAATTATTAAAAAATAATAATAAAACGGAGACAAGGGGAAGGAGAACGGCTGTCTGCAAAATTTCAGAGAAAAAAACGAGAAAGATGAATAGTAAGTGAATAGTTAATTAATTGTAACTTTCAACTTTCTCTCTAGATTTGGAGTCTCTATTGGCTACCAATCTCAAAACTAAAGGTGCTACTGGATTCAGGACGAAGAATACTACAGTTTTGACTGATCAATTTTTCAAATTAACCGTTGAATCGCCGTAGATCTGAAGTAGAAAATCTTAGAAAAAGGTAAATTCTAAAACTCTTACTTAGAGACCTCTAATTGAAATTCCGACACCGTAGATAGATTCAGGAGTTAGTTAAACCTTAGGATATGAAATTTTTCCGGCGAGTGAATAGTGTTTTCCGGCGGTGAATAGTGACCAAGCTCCCGAGAGTCATTTTCAAAGTCTTTAGACCCTCCGGACATGTTTTTGAAGTCTAATTGGCCAAATTCAACTTGGAAAAAGTACATTTTAATGGCTGTCCAACTAGAAGCCCTACCCTGTGAGTAGATACTTCTTTCTATGACTTACCCCGTGCTCTTCTTGAACTATAGATATATAATTGTTTCTGTTTACAATTATTTATGCTATAACAAATTTCTAAAATGTGATCAAATATTTATTATGTCTTACAAACTGACACATAGTTCAAGAAGAGTATGGTTTTAGAAATGGATTTTGGAACTCATTGAATATGTGGTTTTAAAGGCAGGAGGGTGATGTACTCACATTCCTTGATCACTTATTGTGATTAGGGTCGAAGTCACTATGCGTATAGCAAATGAGTTATATTTTCATTGCATTAACCAGATTGCCGAGTGAGGCAGGTGCATTAAAAGTGATGATTTAATCTCCAAATCATAATATTTTACTATAGCTTATACAACTGAGCATAACAATATTTGTTTAATGATTATACCTTGCAGCATATGGTTTTGGATATCTGAATGCTTTGATTTGAGAATATTTGAAATACGGGTCTCATATAAGTGTACTTCTGAATTGTATTTTCTATGTGACATATTTTAAAACATAAGTACATCCATATGCTGACCTAAGAGGTCATAGGAGGAATTATTTGCTTACTGAGTTATCAAACTCACTACATGATATTTCCACATTTTTCAGATAAGAATATCAGAATCTGATTCGGCAGATGGGTGATATATTCTCTGGGTGAGTCTATGTTGCTTCCAAGACTTACAGTCTTTGAATTATACTGTGTTTGTATTCTAGAGTGCTCTGAATGCTACAAGCAAGATCCTCATTTCTGTTGTACTTTGATGTTTATAACCTTGGTCTGTATATTGTGTATACATGATAGATCCTATATGTATCTGTTCCCATGATAAAGAATTGAATTATGTATCTTTATGGAAAATATCTTATTGCGGAAATAATAATAATTGTAGGAAAAATTTAAGTTACATAAAATAAACGTTTTTTTTCCTACAATTATTATTATTTCCACAATCAGATATTTTCCATAAAGATACATAATTCAATTCTTTATCATGAGAACAGATACATATAAGATCTCTCATGTATACATAATATACAGACCAAGTCTATAAACATCAAAGTACAACAGAAACGGGGATCCTGCCTGTAGCGTTCAGAGCACTCTAGAATACAAACACAGTATAATTCAAAGACTGTAAGTCTTGGAAGCAACATAGACTTACCCAGAGAATATATCACATATATGCCGAATCCGATTCTGATATTCTTATCTGAAAAATGTGGAAATATCGTGTAGTGAGTTTGACAACTCAGCGAACAAATAATTCCTCCTATGACCTCTTAGGTCAGCATATGGATGTACTTATGTTTTATAATATGTCACATAGAAAATACAGTTCAGAAGTACATTCATATGAGACCCGTATTTCAAATATTCTCAAATCAAAGGATATTCAGATATCCAAAACCATATGCTGCGCGGTATAATCATTAAAAAAATGTTGTTATGCTCAGCTGTATAAGCTATAGTAAAATATTATGATTTGGAGATAAAATCATCACTTTTAATGCACTTGTCTCACTCGGCAATTTGGTCAATGCAATGAAAATATAACTCATTTGCTATACGCATAGTGACCTCGACCCTAGTCACAATAAGTGATCAGGGAATGTGAGTACATCACCCTCCTGTCTCCTCACATTAGCACTGTCACTCGGCAATCTGGTCAATGCAATGAAAATACAATTCATTTGCTATACGCATAGTGACATCAACCCTAGTCACAGTAAGTGATCAGGGAATGTGAGTACATCACCCTCCTACCTCCTCACATTACCTCTGTCACCTGGTTAGAGCGGCCCTCCCCCGGCTCACTCAGATTAATAAGGCGTCCCCTATTCGGTACCGTCACAAGCCATACAACCAGCCGATATTCATCAATACATATAAATACATGTAAAATTATCAAGCAACTCACCATGAGCTTTACGCTTGCCATTCAATCTCATTTATAATATGACATGCATCATTTTCACAAGTATATAGCTTTACAAATCAATGCATCGTGAACATAATATTCTCTTTATCAAATAATGATAAATACATTTAGAACCACATATTCAATGAGTTCCAAAATACATTTCTAAAACCATACTCTTCTTGAACTATGTGCCAGTTCGTAAGTATAATAGATATTTTAACACATTTCAGAAACTTATAATAGTATAAATAATTTATAAACAGAAACAATAATACATTTATAGTTCAAGAAGAGCATGGGGTAATTCATAGAAAGAGTTATCTAGTTACAGGGTAGGGCTCCTGGTTGGATAGCCCTAAAATGTACTTTTCCAATCTCTATTTCGAAAATTCTCTCTATTATTCAAAATTTTCTTTACTTTAGACTTTATTAAATTTACGGATCCGTTTTTCATCTTAAAATATCCCAAAAATTTCTAAAAATTTACATTCTCATAAACTTTTAGTTAAACTCTGAAATCATGATTTTTCTTGATAAAAATCTTAATGAAACAAATCATCAAATAAATATCTTTATACATAATAAAAGAAAGAATATTTCTAAAAATACAACAAAAATTCATTAAAGACCAATATAATTATTTCAAGTAAAACAATAATTATTTTAATTAAAAATAGACTTAATTTTAGTAGAACATAATCATTTTTAAACAAATAAAAATATATTTGTTTATAACAAAACATTATTATTTAAAACTAAAAATTATGGGATGTTACATTTTTAAGAATGGTCTCCCTAATAAAATTGGAGTGGTTTGATCACCACTCTCTATATTAAGTACATAAAAATCAGCAGGAAAAATTAGGTCCCCAACTTGTACTAAAACATCCTCAACCACACCCTCAGGAAAGGTATTAGATTTGTCATCCAATTGAACTTTAACACTAGTTTCTTTCAAAGGTTCGAGTACTAAAGATGCATAAACAGAGTATGGCATGACATTAATAGATGCTTCTAGATTTAGCATGGCCTTCTCAAATGTATTGTTGCCTATAGAGTAGGGAATAGAAAATATAGCTGGGTCCTTGCATTTTGTAGGGAGTTTTCTCTGAATAATTGTATAAACATGCTCTCCTACTAACACCAAGCTTAATTACTATTTTGTTGATATGATTAACATAATAGTTTTATATAATTGTCTTAAAGTTCCATAGACACCAAGATCACCTCAATCAGAGTTAAAATGAGGGAGTTATGCTCTGATTAGTGAGCAAAGGTCACAGAACACGGCCAGGCCGTGTTCTGGGTGCTTCAAGCACAGGTTAGTCGTGTTCGGGGCTGTTTTTTAGTACATTTGAAGTATTTTTAAAGCATGGCCGTATCTTAGAACATGGCCAAACCGTGTTGGAAGCTGGTGAAGCCCATTTTCAACATTTTTCTACCCTAGATGAACCTCTTTAACTATAGGGTAATAGTAGAAATCAAATTGGAGAAAAATTCTCTATAAATTTGTAAGAACATGTGTTATAAATGATATAAATAAGATGAAATTGACTAAAGGCCAAGCATAAAGAAAATGAAGAGATGAAATTAATTTTTAAAAAAGAAGACGAATCTTATAAATGAAAATAATAAATGACTAGTATATGCCATAGCCATTGCCATTGTATGAACTTCTTACCATCTTAAGTGTGAAATTCTGACATGGAAATATTTTATAAAGTGATATTTGAAATGGTAATGTTCATGGCATGATTACCAATGATTTATGGTAATAGTTATATTTTGATGAACATACTTGTTATTGAAAGTATATTTTTGGCTATTGTTGTGAAAAGAAAAGAAATGAGCACGGTCACATGGCAATCCGTGTGGTACACCAGTAGGGGATGTCCTACCAACGGTTATGATCATGTTAATGAGAAAAGAAAGAGAAAGTGGGCCACGTCAGATGAAGCGAGAAAAGTCCGTACCAGAGAGTAGAAAATACTCACCCTGACCGGGGTAGCTTGATATGAGAATAAATTGATAGTCATCATATGATATTCTGAAAATAGTTAACTCTGTCATACATGTTATTATTGTATGATTCTCATGTGCATAGATATAGTGCATTCATGTGACCAAAGTTATTTTCTGTAGTTTATACAGCTAAACATGACGTGATGAGCTATATTGATGATGATTTATTGTTGAACTTACTGGGATTTAATTCTCACTGTATTTCCATATCATGTTCAGAAAATTAGTTATGCAGATTTTTCTATAGCTCTGGCTTTTAGTGCACGTTGGATCGAGTACTTTATGTTGGGCAGATCCCAGAAACAAATAAAATGTTTGTGGTCGAGTTGGCTTAGATCCCAGTGAAGGTGCAACCACCCGCACCTGTATCTCCAGAATTGGTCAACCAGAATAAATAAGATGTAGATTTTTATGTTTTTGATATGTTGTACGTATGTTTTGATTAATGACATGTATGTAAACTCTGTATTGTATAAATTAAATAAATGTTATATTGAGTTAAGTTGTAACGAGGTAATAACTTCATGGTATTTTAAAAAAAAAGATACTTAAATGGAGTTGTGACAACTAGCAACGAATGCACATGATATGAAATGAGAGAAACTTATTGGTTCATTGTTTCTCTGGTGGTGGTAGGTGTTGGGTCAGTGCCAGTTGTACCAAGTTTGCTTCATGTGATGCATGGAACCCACCATACTTTCCATTAAATCGATTCTGGCTTGCATGTTATGGATTGAATCGTTCATTGTATGTAAGGTGGTCTTTTGGTGAAGTTAATCCTCCTCTATTCGACTAAGCTATGAGGAGAAGGAGTCTTGATCAGCGGGTTGTGCATAAAAAGGAACTTCAAATTCAGAAGGAGGGAAAGATGGTTGTGGGGATGGTAAGGCTAGCTAGGATTCAGGGGTTTATTTATACTCTTCATATTCAGAAAAATCATCATCAGTTCCCTTTTCTAGGGGGTATATCCAGTTATTTTGATCGATGACTGTTGTTCTTCAAGTAGAATTCTAATGCAATCTATCTGTTGCAAGCTATTGGTTGCAAGTTCTATAAATGTTTGTCTAAGCCTAACCCTTTAGCTATGGTAGTCATTTATCCCTCTGTTACAATCTTACCATGCATTGGATTACCCACTTTGGCCATTTGTTAGGCTATAAACACCCTTATATAAACTTGGCTATCATTTATCATGGCTCAAAGAAAATATAATTCTTGTTGATTTGTAATCCCATCACTCTCATCTATACCAAAAATGATGTGGGCCATGAGGCATTGTATGTATCTAAAGTAGGGGTTACAAATTGACGAGGTTTTTGAATGAAATTGAGTTCCAAAAATAATTTTTATTAAAACCTTAGGGAACTGTTCTGGGACCCTTGGGAGGAAGTCTAAATAATTCACTAAATTAGGCTAATGATAAACTATAGCTATGATTAAATAATCTAAAATTAACACAACCTTGATTGACGTTGGGACCTTGTAACAAAATCACATTGATAAAGCTAAAAAATTTAGGGTTGTTTTGGCATAGGTTGGGTAATGTGTCCTCACAAATATTGAATAACTAATTTGATTAACCAGGTAGCGAATGTAACATCCTCGATTTCATTAAATAAAAAATATTTTTTAGTGGTGAAGGGAAGGAAAGAGAATGAAAGGAAATATTGAAGAAACCTTAGAAAATGATAAGTAACTAAATGAAAAAAATGAAATCTAGAAAGGGAGAAATTGTAATTTCCTAATTTCTTATGGCTAAAACCGAATATGAGGAATTGAGCTAGAGATATGTTTTGGATGTGACCCCAAAACTCATTGGCATCTTTTTAAAAGATGAATTAAACCATCTGGAGAATTTGAAAAAGCCAAACAAGGCCCTATTCAAGGAGTTAGTCACAATCTAATGGAGTGGCAAATTTGTAATTTTGATTTAGTTGAGGGATATAGTTAGAAGGGGAAATTAAGCTTCTAGAAGTTTTTATTTTAATATTTTCTTGGTGACTTCTTGAAGAAGTTGACCAAGGGGAAGGAAGGCAGAAATAAAAGAAGCTAAGAAGAAAAGAAGAAGAAGGAAGAGAAGAGAGAGAAAGGCAACAAGAAGGAAGATCAAGGTAATTTCTATGCATCTAAGCCCTAAATCTTCTCTCATTTTCATTCTAAACCTCCTAGATGGAGTGTTAATGGTGGAAAGATAGGGATTTGGTAGAAAAGAGAAGAGACAAAGGGTGGTTAGAAAAGGAGAAGAAGACCAAAAGTTGTGATAAGTGTAGGTTTAACATTAATCTACCATGAAGCTTGAAATCTTGATGATATATGTATATATATGTGTATATGTATACTTGTAAGTTGTTGTTTTTGTTTAAGGTAGCTTGTGCATATATTGGAATGATCATATGAATAGCCATGTAGAGCAAAGGTTTAGATGCATATGTACTACATGTATTTTGTTGAAATTTGGCTTTAAATGGATAGAATTCAATACTATGAATGCATGGTTTGGGGAATCATAATTTATGATGAATTAGAAGATGTGTTCAACATAAATGTTGTATCCTTATGTCTTATCATTCAAAGCCCTCTAGAATCATTTTAATTGGACATCATATGAGAGAGTTATTCCCTAATGAGTGAGGAGAGGTCAGATCTAACACCTAGAATCAAAATGATAATTTTGGGACACTTTTAGGCTTAATTATAGTTGTAACTTGTTAAATTAGTCAACATGAAATTTTTAGATTATTGTCTTACATTTCCATAGACATCAAAATCACCTTAATCAGAGTTTAAATTAAGGAGTTATGGCCTAATTAGTGAGAGAAGGTCTGGCTAGTTGAGAACCTATAGCATAAAGCACGATTGTGTTTCATGGCATGGCAAGGCCGTGTTTCAAGTTGTTTGAGAGGCTGCAGCACATTCTAGACAATCTCAAGCATGTTCGTGTTCCAAGACATGGCCAGGCCATGTTTAGAGTTTATTTTTCCCTATTTTAGCTACAAATGGCATTAAATGAATCTCATTAACTAGATGGTAATTAGAGAATTTAAATTAAAGAAAAATGTCTTGTAATCTTTGCGATACAATGCTAGTTTTCACTATTTCTTGTAATCATAAGCATGACATACATTGTGTATTAATATATATTTGTTAAATGATAAAGATGATTATGTGATACCTATGCTAGTAGATCAATTCATGATGATTAGAAGATATGATGTATGCATTGTTACATGATGGTAAGTGTATTAATACATATTTGTTAAATGATGATGTGACGATGATAATAAGTATGATGAAGATGATGCACTTGACTAATGCATAACCTTATCATGGCGGTGATGATTATTAGAGAATATGATGCATACATTATTGTATCAATGCATGATGATTAGATGTATGATGTTACATTGTTACATGATGATAAATGTATCAATACATAATTATTAAATGATGTGATGACGATGGCAAGCATGATGTCAGTGATGAATATGGTTGATGTAAAATCTCCATTAAGATGAAGATGGTAAGCATAATACTAGTAATGATGATATATTGATGAGATGTATGTTTAATATGTTGATGAGATGCATACCTGATATGTTGATGATATGCATGCTTGAGATGTTAATGAGACACATACTTGGTATGTTGATGAGACGGAATCACATATTGTATTAATGATAAAGAGGATGACGTTATGCATATGGCTAAACATGAGAAATAGATGGATACTTGCAGCACCCTGTGGCAGTAAGGTGACCTGGCGACATGCAGGATGACCCTTGTGGCCACAAAGTGACCTAGCGAATGTATCGGGATGACCTTTATAGCAGCAAGGTGACCTGGTGATATGTGGCACCTTATGGCGGTAAAGTGACTAGACAGGTCATATAGCTTTGAGATAGTACCAAATAGGGGATGCCCTATTACCCTGATTGAGCCTAAGGGGAGTATATGTAACATCCTATAACTTTTATTTTTAAATAATAATATTTTGTTATAAACAAATATATTTTTATTTGTTTAAAAATGATTATGTTCTATTAAAAGTAAGTATATTTTTAATTAAAATAATTATTGTTTTGCTTGAAATAATTATATTGGTCTTTAATGAATTTTTGTTATATTTTTAGAAATATTCTTTCTTTTAATATGTATAAAGATATTTATTTTGAGATTTGTTTTATTATGATTTTTATCAAGAAAAATCATGATTTAAGAGTTTAACTAAAGGTTTATGAGAATGCAAATTTTTAGAAATTTTTGGGATATTTTAGGATAAAAAACGGAATTTATATGAATTTATATAAAGAAAATCTTATTATTCAATTATTAAATAATAATAATAATTATTATTAAATATAATAAAAATAAAAAGGGGAAGGGGGAAGCAATAGACGGAGGGAGGAAGGTGCAAAACAAAGAAAAAAAACAGATGAATAATGAGTGAATAGTAAATAAATAGTGAGTGAATAGTAAATGAATAGTAACCTTTAACTTTCTCTCTAGATCTGGAGTGCCTATTGGCTTCCAATCTCAAAACTGAAGGTGTTACTGGATTCAGGATGAAGAATACTATAGTTTTGACCGATCAATTTTTCAAATCAACTGTTGAATCGCCGTAGATCTGAAGTAAAAAATCTCAAAAAAAGGTAAATTCTAAAACTCTTACTTAGATATCTCTAATTGAAATTCTGACACCGTAGATGGATTCAGGAGTTAGATAAAACCTTAGGAAATGAAATTTTTCAGCTATCTGACAACTTTTTGTTCGTCGTGAATAGTGATTTCTGGCAAGTGAATATTGTTTTCTAGCGGTGAATAGTGACCAAGCTCCCGAAGTCATTTTCTAAGTTTTTAGACCCTCCGGACACGTTTTTGAGGTCGAATTAGTCAAATTTAGCTTGAAAAAGTAAAATTTAGGGCTGTCCAATCAGGAGCCCTACCCTGTGAGTAGATAATTCTTTCTATGACTTACCCCATGCTCTTCTTGAATTATAAATGTATTATTATTTCTGTTTCTAAATTATTTATACTAATATAAGTTTTTGAAATATGTTAAAATATCTGTTATACTTACGAACTGGCACATAGTTCAAGAAGGGTATGGTTTTAGAAATGTATTATGGAACTCATTGAATATGTGGTTCTAAATGTATTTATCATTATTTGATAAAGTGAATATTATGTGCACGATGCATTGAATTTTGGAACTCATTGAATATGTGGTTCTAAATGTATTTATCATTATTTGATAACGTGAATATTATGTGCACGATGCATTGATTTGTAAAGCGATACACTTGTGAAAATCATGCATGTCATATTATAAATGAGATTGAATGGCAAGCATAAAGCTCATGGCGAGTTGCTTGATATTTTACATGTATATATATGTATTGATGCATATCGGCTAGTTGTATGGCTTGTGATTGTACTAAATAGGGGACGCCCTATTAGCCTGAGTGAGCCGGGGGAGGGCCGTTCCAACCGAGTGACAGTGGTAATGTGGGCAGGCAGGAGGGTGATGTACTCCCATTCCCTGATCACTTATTGTGACTAGGGTTGAGGCCACTATGCGTATAGCAAATGAATTATATTTTCATTGCATTGACCAAATCGCTGAGTGAGGCAGGTCATTTTCAAATTGCATTGGCCAGATCGCCGAGTGAGGTAGGTCATTTTCAAATCAAATTGCATTGACCAGATCGCCGAGTGAGGCAGGTCATTTTCAAAATTAAGTGGACCAGATCGCCGAGTGAGGCATGTCATTTTAAAAGTGATGATTTTATCTCCAAATCTTAATATTTTACTATAGCTTATACAGCTGAGCATAATAACATTTGTTTAATGATAATACCATGGTGCATATGGTTTTGGATATCTGAATATCCTTTGATTTAAGAATATTTGAATTATAGGTCTTATATGAATAGGTTAAAGTAATAGATATTTTAAAAGGAGTGGACGGATGATGACCTTATGGTGTTTTGACGAATGTAATCAAGAGAATTAGTGGTGTTGAAGTTCTTAAGAAATAAAATATGGGAAGTAAGATTTAAATTAATCTTTGAACTCTTAATTTGAAAATATGGAGAATACTATGAGAATCCTGTCCGAAAATGATGTAAGTGATTAAGATATTTGTGTTAAAGGTTTATATTATACTAAATTGAGTCTAGTATCTAGGATGTGAATTATGTTGAAATTGAGAAT
Organism: Gleditsia sinensis; assembly: GCA_037074535.1. Taxonomy (NCBI): domain Eukaryota; kingdom Viridiplantae; phylum Streptophyta; class Magnoliopsida; order Fabales; family Fabaceae; genus Gleditsia; species Gleditsia sinensis. The sequence goes on from CM073463.1 coordinate 30,474,446, forward strand.
TCATGTAGGAGTAATTGTTAGGAAAAATCTTCTTGAAATGATTGGGTGAATTAAACGGAATTGATATAAGTTAGAATGAAGTGCTTTTATAAGAGAGGAAATGTTTGATATTTTTTAATATTGAATTTATTGGTGTTAATATAATGGTATAGAGTTACTGTGATGAGGTAAGTTAGAATTGTTAGACATGTGCCAATGGTACATAAACGTTAAAAAAGATTGGTGGATTTATTGCTACATATGTTTAACATATTGATTAATGGATTTTAGGATAAAAAAAGATGATAGATTCAGATGATTCTATTCATGGGATGATGTTGACATGTGAGAATTAAATATGACTTGATAGAAGTCTGAAATAAGAAAAGATAGTTACCCCAATATGGATGTGAATATGTTCTTTTATGAGTATGTTTTCTAATATCAATCCATGCAAGTTTGAGGATATAAAGTGAAATTGATTAGAAAAATGATAATTCAATACAGGCCAAAAGTCTAAAGGAATCATGCATGTTGAGCACTAGAAATTATCAATTGGTGACCACATATTTTTGAAGGAATCACCAATGACAGAGGTAATGAGGTTTGGAAAGAAGTACATATTAGATTCTTCTTATGTTACCTAATTCTAAGAAATTCAATTGGACAAAAATTTGGCTTAACTATGGGTACAATTGATGTTTATTGTTGATCGACAAGTGAAGAACTTATGGATGAAAGAAATCCCTATCGATAAGTTATATGGCAAAATCACTCAAGTGAAGAGACATTTTAAAAAGTAAAGATGTTATACAGAAAAGATATCCCCAATTATTTGAGTAATAAGGTTGGTAACTGTAACATCCTAAGCCTCTAATAAAGTTAGATAAATTCAAGGATGAGTAGCGAATACATATGATAAGTGATTAAGATGCTTAGTTATATGACTATAAGGCAAGCACTTTGTAGGTTAAAAACACATAGGCAAAGTTGGAAAAACAAGCTGAAACATGCACCCACTTTCTAGGTTAAAAAACACATGCACGTAGGAATACATAAGCTGAAACATGCACCCATCCTTGCCACCAACATGCAGCAAAAAACGTGTAGCAACATGCAGCTGAAAACACCACCTAACCTTGCCCCACATCCAGCATGTTCACTCCACATTGCTCCACCAACATGCAGCAGAAAACCTGCACTAGAATGTAGTAGAAAACATGCCCAACATTGCCCTAATAGGCAGCAGACTCAGCGCCACATCAACCAGGAGAAAGCATCCCACATGGTAACATTTTCACACCTACATGTGCTCCATAAACCCAGCAGAAAGACACCCACCCACTGCAGCAGAAACCCATGCCTCCACCTGCAAACTCACGCTCCCATCTGCCCCAAGAAAGCTGCAGCTCACACCCATACAACCAGAAACCTCCATGCATGCAAGTAGGTGGCAGCATGTCTTCATTTTATGTGTCATACACCCACTCCCTCACTGAGCACAATACACTAGAGCTACACATGCACACACCCACGTGGAGAGCAGCAGAAAACCTACTCCCTCCCCTGCTGAATCCAAGGGATTCCAACGCCCAACAACAAGCATTCCTATTGCAGCAGAAAAAAAGGGAGAAAGGCGCTCAGCCTTGTTTTACGCCAGCAGGAGAAAAGAGAGAGAGAAGAGGTCCAAAAATTGAAGAGGAAGAGAAAGGAAGGGGGAGAGAGTAGCCAGCAAGGAGAAGAAGGGTGAGAGAGGAGGAAGAGAGTGAAGAAAACCAGGAAAAAAAATGGAGAGTTGTCTTCCCACACCAAAAGCCAGTGAGCGTGAGAGTGATTGTTGAGGATAGAGGCCTTGATCAACCCATATTTGCTACAAGAGACGTGGCTAAGTTACAAAGGAAACCAATAGGAGAAGGAAGCTGCATATTGAGAGCCATAGGAGTAGGTTTACATAAGGTAAGTCTAACTTCTTATAAAAATCAGGTTTTGAGTTTATCAGGTCAATTTTCATGCCTGCGTGTAGGACATTATGTCGAGAATATGAAAATATGTTCAACATAGAAGTTGTAGCCCTATGTCTTATATTTCCTTAGAATTTTGAATCTCATCAATCGGACGTAAAATGAGAGAGTTATATTCCTTGGAGTAATGAGAGGTCAAATCGGGTCTGGAATCCAGGCTGGTGAAGAATAGCTTCTGTTTTCGAATTTCTGGGACTAATACATAAAGAATATGAAGTTGTGGTTAAAATAAAAGTTGTAGATATATTTCTTAAGGTCACATAACCACTGAAATCACAAAAGTTTGAGTCCATATGAGTGAGTTAGGGTCTGATTAGTGAGTAAAGGTCATATCGCATATAAGAGTTAGGTTGAGAAAATAGAAACCTTTTTGCACCCGAAAATATTGGCTTAGTAAATTTCGTAAATGGCCTTTAAATTCTATAAATTTTGGTGAGAAGAGTATTAGGATGTTCATAATCGATTCTGGAAAGTTTTGTGATTTTTGAGAACCTACAACTAGGTATTTTACAATTAAATCAGTGTTGAGGACAATTTGCTGGACAGCTTAGACTGTTGATGGAAAGACAAATTATTGAAGGGGTTACATGTTGAATTTTTATATGAAAATTTTATGACATATTAAAGGACTCTTGATTAAGTATCCTACCAAAGTTTAGAAAATTCTGGACAGATTAAGGCATGTAATAAAATTTATAAATTTGGTAGTCTGAAAATGAGGCAGAACAGGCCATAACCGGGGACAGCCTTAAAACTTGGGTTATTTGAGGGGTAAAAAGAATTATTTTTTATTTGAAATTTTTATGGTGATTATATAACATATCTAAAATGCTTCATATAAAATAGCATGAATTTTGAAGTAGTTTTACTAATCCAAATGGATGTAAAACAAAATAGAAATGAAACTAAAACTAAATTGTACGGTCCTGGGTATGGAGGTAGTTTTTAGGGTTGAATGGAAGATTTATAGGCTGAGAGAATTAAGAAATAAAATACACATGTAAAGGTTCCTCCATAAAAAATTTTAGAAGTTTTAGAGGACTTTTGTCATATTTAATAATAACCCTAAATCTAAGCAAAATCATAGTTTTATTTTGAGGAGCAGAAGCTCTTAAACTAGGTATTTATGGCTTTAGGACCTAATATGCATGCATTAACCAAGAATTCTTATATGTTTTAGTTTGAGTTGCTGGTAGTAACCTTGGTAGTCTTGGAAAGGAAGTGATTGTGCTAGAATTGAGGTAGCTAGTTTGAGTTGCTGGTGTCACATTATACCAACAAATGTACCGCCTCAAACCTCGAAAATCTAGATCGTAGAATGTTCCTTATTATCTATAAATTCTTGGCAATGACCACCTAGCTCATACCTTAACATATTCATATTCTTTATGTATTAGTCCCAGAAATTCAAAAATAGAAGCTATTCTTCACCAGCCTGGATTCTGATAAAGGGGTATTTTGAGTACTTAAAGGCTATATTTTATCCCCTAATTCATAGTAAACTTGTGGTTATTTCCCTGCTTTTGGTTATGCTTTGCTTTGGATACTCCTTTGGTTGTTTTTATGCTTGTAGGTGAGCAAAAGAGGCCAAGAAGCAGGGCAAACACTCATGAGACGTGACAAATGGATATGGAACCATGTTGAGGAGGAAGCAAGGAGCAAGCCCACCAAAAATTAGCAAATTCTGAGCATGGCAGCATGAAGCACGGCCAGGCCGTGCTTGGTGGCATGCACCACGGCTAGGCCGTGCTCTGTGTAAGAAGCTGCAGATTCTCCCAGAAACTCGCCCGAAGCACAGCCATACCGTGTCTTGGACCACGGCCGTGCTGCAAGTCTGCGAGCTTCGTGTTTTTTAGGGTTTTGGCTGCCCAAAGTGTTATATATTGAGGGGAAAACGCAGAAGAAAGGAGGAGGACCGAAAATACACTTGAGGAATGAGTTCTTAGGCTTAGAAAACACCTTAGGGTTAGGTTTAGAGTAGGATTAATGGTTCAATTCATGTTCTAGGTTAGATTTCACATTGATTTAGCATTGTATTTCATCTCTACATTCAGCAATCCAGGTTTTATCTTTTCATCTTTACTTCTACTTCTACTTCTACTGCTTCCTCTTTGTTTGTATTGAATACTTATGGTTTGTTTAATGAATTTGGTTTTAGTTTCTGTTTCTATTATACTTGAGTAGTTTTTATCTAGGGTTTTGGTAAACCCACTTATGGTGTGATGATACTATGTTGAATTGAACTTCTGGAACCCTAATTGTTGTTATCTATGGTTAATTAGGATTGGCTATTATGCATTGGTTATATGAGTTGATGAATGTTTGGCCAATATTTATCACGTCTTAGGATATTAATTGATGGACTGAAAGGTGAAGATTAATACCAGAACCTAATGGTTAATTAGGGATATCTTAATCACAAAAGTAGTTTAAGGTTCTCTAGGAATGAATCAATTAGTGGGCACGAGAAAACCGATTAATTGTATTCCATGGTTGGCATAGAACTTAATGGACCTAGGTTAAACTAAGAACCACCAAAGTAGGCAATTGGACTAACCTAGGTACAATTAGTAACGCTTGAAAGAGGTTGCTAGTTAATTGAGGCTAAACCATCCCCAATAACGTAGACAATCGCAATTAGAGGTACATATGGAATGTTGAACATCATAAGTATGGTGAACCCTAACCCTAGGCTTTTGTTCAATTGTTTATCTTTACTTATTTAATTGCGACAAACTTTCTATTGCTTTACATCGATCTAGATAGAACTTTTTGTGAAATTCTAGTAGTTGACATTGTTCCCTGTGGAATACGACCCGTACTTGCCGGACTAGCTACAGCTACGCCGTGCGCTTGCGGTTATTTGGTAAAACTTACACGCAATAGATTCCATACCCGATTTGACCTCTCATCACTCCATGGACTACAACTCACTCATTTTACGTCCGATTGATTTGATTCAAAATTCTATGGAAATATAAGACATAGGGCTACAAATTCTATGCTTGGGATAGTATGAAGCACTTTTATGTTTTCCCAAGAATGATAACAAACAATATAAGTGAATAGGTTAAGGTATGAGCTAGGTGGTCATTGCCAAGAATTTATAGATAATAAGGAACATTCTACGATCTAGATTTTTGAGGTTTGAGGCGCTACATTTGTTGGTATAATGTGACACCAGCAACTCAAACTAACTACCTCAATTCTAGCACAATCACTTCCTTTCCAAGACTGCCAAGGTTACTACCAGCAACTCAAACTAAAACATATAAGAATTCTTGGTTAATGCATGCATATTAGGTCCTAAAGCCATAAATACCTAGTTTAAGAGCTTCTGCTCCTCAAAATAAAACTATGATTTTGCTTAGATTTGGGGTTATTATTAAATATGACAAAAGTCCTCTAAAACTTCTAAAATTTTGTATGAAGGAACCTTTACATGTGTATTTTATTTTTTAATTCTCTCAGCCAATAAATCTTCCTTTCAACCCCAAAAACTACCTCCATACCCAGGACAGTACAATTTAGTTTCAGTTTCATTTCTATTCTGTTTTACATCCATTTAGATTAGTAAAACTACTTAAAAATTCATGATATTTTATATGAAGAATTTTAGAGATGTTATATAATCACCATAGAAATTTCAAATAAAAAATAATTCTTTTGACCCCTCAAATAACCCAAGATTTAAGGCTGTCCCCGGTTATGGCCTGTTCTGCCTCATTTTCAGACTACCAAATTTATACATTTTATTAAATCCTTAACCTATCCAGAATTTTCTAAACTTTGGTAGGATACTTAATTAGGATTCCTTTAACAAGTCATAAAATTTTCATATAAAAATTCAACATGTAACCCCTTCAATATTTTGTCTTTCCATCAACAGTCTAAGCTGTCCAGCAAATTGTCCTCAACACTGATTTAATTGTAAAATACCTAGTTGTAGGTTCTCAAAAATCACAAAACTTTCCAGAATCGGTTATGAACATCCTTATAATCTTCTCACCAAAAATTACAGAATTTAAAGGCCATTTACTAAATTTACTAAGCCAATATTTTCGGGTGCAAAAAGGTTTCTATTTTCTCAACCTAACTATTCTATGCTCTATGACCTTTACTCACTAATCAGACCCTAACTCACTCATAAGGACTCATAATTTTGTGATTCCAGTGGATATGGTACCGTAAGAAATATATCTACAACTTTCATTTTAACCACGACTTCATCTTCTTTATGTATTAGTCCCAGAAATTCAAAAACAGAAGCTATTCTTCACCAGCCTGGATTCCAGACCCGATTTGACATCTCATTACTCCATAGACTATAACTCTCTCATTTTACGTCCGATTGACGTGATTCAAAATTCTGTGGAAATATAAGACATAGAAATACAATGTCTATGTTTAACACATTTTCATATTCTCGACAGAAAGTCCTACACGCAGGCCCGAAATTGACCTCATAAACTCAAAACCTGATTTTTATAAGTAGTTAGACTTACCTTATGTAAACCTACTCCTATGGCTCTCAATTTGCAGCTTCCTTCTCCTCTTGGTTTCCTTTGTAACTTAGCCACGTCTCTTGTACCAAATATGGGTTGATCAAGGCCTTTATCCTCAACAATCACTCTCACTCTCACTGGCTTTTGGTGTGGGAAGACAACTCTCCATTTTTTTTCCTGGTTTTCTTCACTCTCTTCCTCCTCTCTCACCCTTCTTCTCCTTGCTGGCTACTCTCTCCCCCTTCCTTCCTCCTCCTCTTCAGTTTTTGGACCTCTTCTCTCTCTCTTTTCTCCTGCTAGCGTGAAGTAAGGCTGAGTGCCTTCCTCCCTTTTTTTTTTCTGCTGCAATAGGAATGCTTGTTGCTGGGCGCTGGAATCCCTTGGATTCAGTAGGGGAGGGAGTAGGTTTTCTGCTACTCTCCACGTGGGTGTGTGCATGTGTAGCTCTAGTGTATTGTGCTCAGTGAGGGAGTGGGTGTATGACACATAAAATGAAGACATGCTGCCACCTACTTGCATGTATGGAGGTTTCTGGTTGTATGGGTGTGAGCTACAGCTTTCTTGGGGCAGATGAGAGCGTGAGTTTGCAGGTGGAGGCATGGGTTTCTGCTGCAGTGGGTGGGTGTGTTTCTTCTTGGTTTATGGAGCACATGTAGGTGTGGAAATGTTGCCATGTGGGATGCTTTCTCCTAGTTGATGTGGCGTTGAGTCTGCTGCCTATTGGGGCAATGTTGGGCATGTTTTCTGCTGCATTCCGGGGCAGGTTTTCTGCTGCACGTTGGTGGAGCAATGTGGCATGAACATGCTGGATGTGGGGCAAGGTTAGGTGGTGTTTTTAGCTGCATGTTGCTACACGTTTTCTGTTGCATGTTGGTGGCAAGCATGGGTGCATGTTTCAGCTTATGTATTCCTACGTGCATGTGTTTTTTAACCTAGTAAGTGGGTGCATGTTTCATCTTGTTTTTCCTACTTTGCCTATTTGTTTTTAACCTACAAAGTGCTCGCCTTATAGTCATATAACTAAGCATCTTAATCACTTATCATATGTATTCTCTACTCATCCTTGAATTTATCTAACTTTACTAGAGGCTTAGGATGTTACAGTTACCAACCTTATTATTCAAATAATTGGGGATATCTTTTATGTATAATATCTTTACTTTTTAAAATGTCTCTTCACTTGAGTGATTTTGCCATATAACTTATCCATAGGGATTTCTTTCATCCATAAGTTCTTCACTTGTCGATTAACAATAAACATCAATTGTACCCATAGTTAAGCCAAATTTTTGTCCAATTGAATTTCTTGGAATTAAGTAACATAAGAAGAATATAATATGTGACATATTTTAAAACATAAGTACATCCATATGCTGACCTAAGAGGTCATAGGAGGAATTATTTGCTCACTGAGTTGTCAAACTCACTACACAATATTTCCACATTTTTCAGAGAAGAATATCAAAGTCTGATTCGGCAGATAGGTGATATATTCACTGGGTGAGTCTACATTTCTTCCAAGACTCACGGTCTTTGAATTATACTGTGTTTGTATTCTAGAGTGCTCTAAACGCTACAGGCAGGATGTAACATTCCGTTATTTTTAGATATTTTCCTTATAAATTCTTCACCTTACATATATGCATAGAAATGTTCTAATATTAATGGAATAGGTAAAGAAAGAAAACCTAAGAGGAAATATTAGAAATAAACATGCTAAAGAAAGGTGAAATTCTTAGGTAAGGAAGATAAATTTTTGTGAAGTAAAGGTCTTAAAATTTCAAGAAGATTGGATTAAGGTAATTTTTTCCTAATTTAAGAGTAAAAGTTACTAAGTTTAGTATCTCCATCCATAAATTGGGCTTTCACCTATGGACACTTCATATAGAGTTTTTCTTCCTCACATAAATTTTTAGCAAGCCAATAGGATAGCCCAATAAAGAAATAAAACATAGACTTGGACTAGGATATAGAAATTGGACCGATAGCCCAAATATATGAAAATGTGACCAAGCCCATTATGAAAGGTAGAATTTTAACCAAAGTAAAGAAAATGGGCAAGAATGAGCCCAAACCCAAGAGGAAAAATGAAAATAAAATAAAAATAAAGTGATGGAATAATGGTGTAATCAAGATTAGGTGATTTGACATTAAGACAAAAATTTAGCAAGTGGTATGATAATACAAGAATTTAGGACAAAACATCAATATCCTACACTCATAAGTTGTTTGTTTTCATAATTATCATAATTTTCAAAATACAAATCTCCTTTTCCTATGCATATCTTCACTAAGGAAGAGAAAGACAAGAACATAAGTTGTTTGTTTTCCAAAAATTCAACCAAGTGTAATCTAATTGTGATAAGGTAGACCCATGATCATGAAATGTAAATTATTTGAGGGTCTATTTAAGCAAAACTCACCCTTACAACATTAGAATTTTCGTCCAAGTGAGGGAGAGGAAAAATAGAAGTAAGGTAGAGTGAGGAAAGGAGAGGAAGAAAGGAAGAAAGAGGAAGGAGAAGTCTAGAAGACTAAGTGCTCCAGGTAAATTTAACAATATTTCTTTTTGAAGAAAAGTTTTGAAACTCGAAATATTTATATGGGATTTTGATGTTATAACTTTGATGATTGGTCATGGATGTTGCTATATCATGTTACATATTATGTATGTTTGAATACTTAGGTTGGTGTTGATAGTTCTGCATGGGTATGGCTATGGGTGGCAGAATTGTAAGCTTCTGTGTTTTAATTTCTGGGAAAATTCTATAGGGAATCTAAACAAATGGTTAACATAAAAAATGTAGATTTATGTCTCATGGATTTTTAGCCACTGGAAGCATTCAATTTAGAGTTCATATGAGGTAGATGTGTTCCGATTAGTAAACAAAGATCAGAAAATGGTTAATTAGAGAAGAATATGTTAGGATAGCTTCGGTGTTTTAATTTCTGGGAACATTCTATAAGGAATTAAAATACATGGTTAACATATGAATTATAGATATATGTTTCAAGAATTTTAAGCCACTGGAATCATTCCATTTAGAGTTCATATGAGGTAGATATGTTTCGATGCATAAACAGAGGTCAGAAAATGATTAATCAAGGAAGAATATGTTAGGATAGCTTCAGTGTTTTAATTTCTAAGAACATTCTATAAGGAATTAAAATAAATGGTTAACATATGAATTATAGATATATGTGTCACGGATTTTTATCCACTTGAATCACTTAATTTGGAATTCGTATGAGGGAGATATGGACAGATTAGTAGATAGAGGTCAAAACCTATCCGAGAAGAAATAACCTTTACATTGAGGGAGTAATATTACCTTGACTGCTTAATATTTCGCTATAATGTTCAACATAATAGTTTTAGATAATTGTTTTATCTTTAAATTAACACCATGATCACCTACATCAGAGTTAAATTGAGGGAGTTATGCTCTGATTAGTAAGAGAATGTTAGATAGGATGAAAACCTGCATCAAGAAAATAAAGAAATAAAATTAATATTTAAAAAAGAAGATGGAAAAATTTTATGAACTTGAGGGAGTTATGCTCTGACTAGTATAGCCATAACCATTGCCATTGTATGAACTTCTTACCATCTTAAGTGTAAAATTTTGACATGGAAATATTTTATAAAGTGATATTTGAAATGGTTATGTTCATGACATGATTACTAATGATTTTTGGTAATAGTTATATTTTGATGAACATACTTGTTATTGAAAGCATATTTTTGGCTACCATTGTGCAAAGAAAAGAAATGAGCACCGTCACATGGCAATCCGTGTGGTGCACCAGTAGGGGACGCCCTACCAACGGTTATGATCATGTTAATGAGAAAAGAAAGAGAAAGTGGGCCATGTTGGACGGAGCGAGAAAAGCCCGTAGTGAAAAGTAAAAAATACTCACCCTGACCGGGGTAGCTTGATATAAGAATAAATTGGTAGTCATCATATGATATTCTAAAAATAGTTAATCCTGTCATACATATCATTACTGTATGATTCTTATGTGCATAGATATAATGCATTCATGTGACCAAAGATATTTTCTGTAGTTTATACAGCTGAACATGACGTGATGAGCTATATTGATGATAATTTATTGTTAAACTTACTAGGATTTAATTCTCACTATATTTCCATATCATGTTCAGAAAATTAGTTATGCAGCTTTTTTCTATAGCTCTGGCTTTTAATGCACATTGGATCGAGTTACTTTATGTTGGGCAGATCTCAGAATCAAATAAGATGTTTGTGATCGAGTTGACTCAGATCTCGGTGAAGGTACAACCACCCGAACCTGTATCTCTAGAATTGGTCAACCAAAATAAACAAGATGTAAATATCTATGTGTTTGATATGTTGCATGTACGTTTTGATTAATGACGTGTATGTGAACTCAATATTGTATAATAATAAAGAAAAAAAAAGGTTGTTACATAATTGGTATCAGAGCAGGTCGATCCTAGATGGCCAGTGGTTGGTTGGTTATCTGAATCGATCTTATAGTATCTTGAGTATGTTGTTGTAGAGCTGTGTAAGGGATGAGTGATTTCATATAGGTAAGAAATTACTAGTGTTTCTTATCTATATGTCGAGGTGGTGTTATGACTGCTGTTAAATATGTTTTTTTTAAAACTAACTATTGGGCTTGATCACCTTAGTAGCAGCATAACTTTATTTTTTCCACAATAGGAAATGGCACCACTAAGGAGGAATCCGGCAAACAATGTGGAGGAAATCTTGCACAACCTTTTCACAGCAATTCAGGAATTTGATATTGATTTACTCCTTAGAACCCAACTAGTATCTATATCCCTATATAGAATGATATCGATTGAATTAAAAAAAATAGTTACAAGACTTGTTTGACAAGGTAGTTAAATGCCCCAGTACTTTTATTCAGAGTGCTCTAGTTCTATCTATGAAAAAGAAAGATGGATCACTATGACTATGCATAGATTATAGACAGTTGAATAAGGTGACAATGTAGAATAAAAACCCATTACCTCATATAGATTACCTGTTTGACTAGTTATAAGGTGTTCAATATTTTTCCACAAATTGATTTGGGATATGAGTAACATTAATTAAGGATAAGAGAAGAGGATGTACGAAAATTTTATTTTAGGACTTATTATGGGCATTATGAGTTCTTGGTGATGTCATTTAAATTGACAAATATTTTAGCTGCATTCATAGATTTAATGAATAGTAATTAGGTCATCCCTGGATCAGATTGTTTTTGTTGATGATATACTAGAATATTTCAAAAGTTCAGAGGATCATAAGCAACATTCAAAGATAGTTTTACCAACTCTAAAGGAGTATGGTTGGTAAATATGGTATCCAAGTAGACTTTAAGAAAGTAAAAGTAGTACAATAATAGCTAAGTTTTACTATATTTAAAGAGGAAGATCAAAATCCAATTTACGCTTCCTGCGGTTATTTGTCGTCCATTCTATTTGAGTTATAGTTAGATCAGGTACATGCACATATGCTTGTAAAGCATCAATCAACTCCTCAGCATTTGAAGCTGAGAGGAGAATTCGTCGTGCTGTGATGCATAGAAGCAAGGTAGAGTGAGGAAAGGAGAGGAAGAAAGGAAGAAAGCGGAAGGAGAAGTCTAGAAGACTAAGTGCTCCAGGTAAGTTTAACAATATTTCTTTTTGAAGAAAAGTTTTGAAACTTGAAATATTTATATGGGATTTTGATCTTAGAACTTTGATGATTGGTCATGGATGTTGCTATATCATGTTATATATTATGTATGTTTAAATACATAGGTTGGTGTAGATAGTTCTGCATGGGTATGGCTATGGGTGGCAGAATTGTAAGCTTCTGTGTTTTAATTTTTGGGAACATTCTATAGAGAATCTAAACAAATGGTTAACTTAACAAAAGTATATTTTTGTCTCACGTAATTTTAGACACTGGAAGCATTCGATTTAGAGTTCATACGAGATAGATATGGTCCGATTAGTAAACGAAGGTCAGAAAATGGTTAATTAGGGAAGAATATGTTAAGATAGCTTCGGTGTTTTAATTTCTGCGAACATTCTATAAGGATTTAAAATAAATGGTTAACATATGAATGATAGATATATGTGTCACGAATTTTAAGCCAGTGGAATCATTCCATTTAGAGTTCATATAGGGTAGATAAGTTTCGATTAGTAAAGAAAGGTCAGAAAATGGTTAATCAGGTAAGAATATTTTAGGATAGCTTCGGTGTTTTAATTTCTGGGAACATTCTATAATGAATTAAAATAAATGGTGAACATATGAATTATGGATATATGTGTCACGGATTTGTATCCACTTGAATCACTTAATTTGGAATTCTTATGAGGGAGATATGGACAGATTAGTAGGTAGAGGTCAGAACCTATCCGAGAAGAAATAACATTTACATTGAGGAAGTAATATCACCTTGACTGCTTAATATTTCGCTATAATGTTCAACATAATAGTTTTAGATAATTGTTTTATCTTGAAATTAACACCAAGATTACCTATATCAGAGTTACATTGAGGGAGTTATGCTCTGATTAGGAAGAGAAGGTTAGATAGGATGAAAACCTGCATCAAGAAAATAAAGAAATAAAATTAATATTTAAAAAAGAAGATGAATCTTATAAATGAAAATAATAAATGACTAGTATAGCCATTACCCTTGCCATTGTATGAACTTCTTACCATCTTAAGTGTAAAATTTTGACATGGAAATATTTTATAAAGTGATATTTGAAATGGTTATGTTCATGACATGATTATCAATGATTTTTGGTAATAGTTATATTTTGATGAACATACTTGTTATTGAAAGCATATTTTTGGCTCTTTGTGAAAAGAAAAAAAGTGAGCAGGGTCACATGGCAATCCGTGTGGAGCACCAGTAGGGGACACCCTACCAACGGTTATGATCATGTTAATGAGAAAAGAAAGAGAAAGTGGGCCATGTCGGACGGAGCAAGAAATGCCCGTACCGGAGATTAGAAAATACTCACCTTGACCGGGGTAGCTTGATATGAGAATAAATTGATAGTCATCATATGATATTCTGAAAATAGTTAATCCTGTCATACATATCATTACTGTATGATTCTTATGTGCATAGATATAATGCATTCATGTGACCAAAGATATTTTCTGTAGTTTATACAGCTGAACATGACGTGATGAGCTATATTTATAATGATTTATTGTTGAACTTACTGGGATTTAATTCTCACTATGTTTCCATATCATGTTCAGAAAATTAGTTATGCAGCTTTTTTCTATGGCTCTGGCTTTTAGTGCACATTGGATTGATTAATGACGTGTATGTGAACTCAATATTGTATAATAATAAAGAAAAAAAAGGTTGTTACACAGGATCCTCATTTCTGCTGTACTTTGAATTTTATAGACTTGGTCTATATATTGTTTATACATGAGAGATCCTATATGTATCTGTTCCTATGATAAAGAATTGAATTATGTATCTTTATGAAAAATATCTAATTGTTGAAAATAATAATAAAAAATGTTTATTTTACGTAACGTAAATTAGGGGCATTACAGTATAGCCACTCCAACCAGGTAACAAAGGCATGTGAGTAACGGGTAGCAGAATGTCTGACATTGCCTTATTACTGAGACGTAGAAAGATGACAAATAAACAGCCACCATGCATATATTCTGTATACTACAACTGTGATTATCAAGATTTGTGCATAATATGCTAAATCATATTATTTATGAATATTATGCCTTTATCATGAAAGATTGATAGTGATTTTAGCATGTTATAATTATGACAATTAAGTATCTATACATATTGTGTTTTTATCATGCCATCTATTGGTGATGTATGTATATATATATGTATAGACATGTTATCAATTATAAATGTTTTATGTATCCCATACAGCTGGACATAACATTGTGATCTTTCTTACTGATTATATAATGCATTAATGTTAAACTTATTGGGAACTTCTGTTCTCATTATTGTTGATGTTATGTTCAGATAAAAGCAGATGGTATGCTAGCTTTTTCCATCCACTTTACCATAGAGATCTAGTGATGGTTATACCTCGTGTAGATCTGAATGCCAACACCACCTCCTCCACCCTTTGCACTCTAAGGGTGGTGTGTTGTATTGGGTTTAATATTATATTAATATAATTATGTGACTCTGTTGTACTTTTGTATATACGTTAACCACTAATGTGGCTTTTGGTATAATGGAAATGAAAAATGTGTTGTTTTGTAAATTTTAAAAAACTGGCTCTTACAGCGGATGTTATTCAGCAAGCCCAACCAATCCAAACATTCCTCCTCAAGATATTGGGTACTCATCATTCCCTGTCTTACTAGTGTATTGCATAGTTTCTATTGATTATCATCACCAAACATGATACCATATTCCTTTATTTGATGAAAAATTTGGTTCAGTCTAAGGCCTCGTCCCCTACAAGGTTGTTGGGATTGGGAGGAGGAACCCGAGACAGCTCTAGCTCATTTTGTGGGCATTGAAAATGATATATAAAAAATTTCAAATTGGATGAAAAATTATAAATTTCAATTAGCATATCTCGAAAATTCTAGTTTCAGATACAAATATAGATTAACAGTATTATAATGGAAAATTTAGAACAAGGTAATTTAGTTCAACAATGCTATAATGTAATTCAAATCAGAATAGCAAGGCACTAGAATAATTAATTACACTATTATAGCAATGTAAACTAGGCAAATAACAAATTCAATCCTAGTCCCAAGAAATTTTTAAGGAATAACAAAGTAATATATAAATTTGAATAAGCTAAAACCAAATGCAAAAATCAAAAAATTCAAAACCCCGAAAAAGCAATCACTAGCAAAAATCAGGAATTCTTAAGCAATTTTCAAATAGAGATAAACTAAACCAAAAAATTTGAAGGAAATAAAAAATAAAGGGAGAGGGAGAGCATAAATTGAGTGAGCCATAGGATGAAGGTAGCTAAGGTGATGAGCCACGATACAGAAAAGGAAGAACAACCTAGACCTTCTATCTGAGGAGCTTGAAAGGTGGGGTGGAGGAAGAAGGGACCCGAGCGGTGGAGATAAGATTAGATGAGGGAGTAGTGGAGAATTAGGAGAGTGCCTCGATAAAAGGGCTAAGAGATAGAGGTAGCTAGAAAAGGGAGAGGAGCTATAAGTGGAGTTCGCAGGTGGGGAAAGAAGATACTAGAGATGAGGACTCGAATGGAGGAGTAGGGATTATTGGTTGAACCCTAGAGCATAGTTATGGATGTTAGGGCTTAAGGGATTGGGAAAGGATAGAGTGTAGAGGGGAAAATGTAACATCCCTAATTTCGTTTCTTTTATTAATAAAGGTACATAAATATTTAATTAAGGAAACAAAATCTATTAAAAAACTTTTAGATATCTAAGGAAATATAAGGCTTAGAAATTCTTCACCTTATGTGTATAAATAGAAAATGCTTCAAACATTAAACGACTAAGTAAAAAGAGAAAATATAGTAAGAAAAAATTAGAAATAACATACAAAAGAGAGGCAAAATTCTAAGGTAAGGAAGATAAATTTTTGAGATGTAAGTGAAGGTCTTTAAATTTCAAGAAGATTGGATTAAGATAATTTTTCCTAATTCAAGAGCTAGGTCCTAATTCAAGAGCTAGGGTGTAACATCCCGTAATTTTTAGATATTTTCCTTATAAATTCTTCACCTTACATATATGCATAGAAATGTTCTAATATTAATGGAATAGGTAAAGAAAGAAAACCTAAGAGGAAATATTAGAAATAAACATGCTAAAGAAAGGTGAAATTCTTAGGTAAGGAAGATAAATTTTTGTGAAGTAAAGGTCTTAAAATTTCAAGAAGATTGGATTAGGGTAATTTTTTCCTAATCTAAGAGTAAAAGTTACTAAGTTTAGTATCTACACCCATAAATTGGGCTTTCACCTATGGACACTTCATATAGAGTTTTTCTTCTTCACATAAATTTTTAGCAAGCCAATAGGATAGCCCAATGAAGAAATAAAACATAGATTTGGACTAGGATATAGAAATTGGACCGATAGCCCAAAAATCATGAAAATGTGACCAAGCCCATTATGAAAGGTAGAATTTTAACCGAAGTAAAGAAAATGGGCAAGAATGAGCACAAACCCAAGAGGAAAAATAAAGATAAAATAAAAATAAAGTGATGGAATAATGGTGTAATCAAGATTAGGTGATTTGACATTAAGACAAAAATTTAGCAAGTAGTATGATAATACAAGAATTTAGGACAAAACATCAATATCCTACACTCATAATTTTAGCAAGTAGATAATAATACATAGCATTATGACAAAACATCTTTATCCCACACAAATAATTTCAACCAAATAATGGAGATTCAAGGGCTAGAAATTTTCCACTTAAAAAGGCAAATCTATCATACTTTATTAAGACAAAAGAAAAAGGAAATGAATCCCTAAATCAAAGGGATCTTGTCCCATATCTTAAGAACATATTATCATAATTTTCAAAATACAAATCTCCTTTTCCTATGCATATCTTGACTAAGGAAGAGAAAGACAAGAACATAAGTTGTTTGTTTTCCAAAAATTCAACCAAGTGTAATCTAATTGTGATAAGGTACACCCATGATCATGAAAGGTAAATTATTTGAGGGTCTATTTTAGCCAAACCCACCGTTACAACATTAGAATTTCGTCCAAGTGAGGGAGAGGAAAAAAATAGTAGGAAGGTAGAGTGAGGAAAGGAGAGGAAGAAAGAGGAATGAGAAGTCTAGAAAAACAAGTGCTCCAGGTAAGTTTAACAATATTTCTTTTTGAAGAAAACTTTTGAAACTTATAATATTTATATGAGATTTTGATCTTAGAACTTTGATAATTTGTCATGGATATATCATGTTACATATTGATCTTGCATGTGATGTATGTTTGAATACTTAGGCTGGTATAGAAAGTTCTGCATAGGTATGGCTATGGGTGGCAAAATTTTAAGCATCTGTGTTTTAATTTCTGGGAATTATTTGTAGGGAATTAAAATAAATGGTTAACATAAGAATTAAAGATACATGTGTCACGGATTTTTAGCCACTGGAGTCACTCAATTTGGAGTCCATATGAGGAAGATATGAGCCAATTACTAGTCAAAGGTCAAAAAATGGTTCATCAGGGAAGAATATGTTAGGATAGCTTCTGTGTTTTAATTTCTGGGAATTAGCTGTATGGAATTAAAATAAATAGTTAACATAAGAATTATAGATATATATTTCATGGATTTGTAGAAACTAGAATCACTCAATTTGGAGTCCATAGGAGGAAGATATGAGCCAATTAGTAGTCAAAGGTCAGAAAATGGTTCATCAGGGATGAATATGTTAGGAAAGATTATGTTTTTTAATTTTTGAGAATTATCTGTAAGGAATTAAAATAAATGGTTAACATAAGAATTACAGATATATGTGTCACGGATTTTTATCCACTGGAATCATTCAATTTAGAGTTCATATGAGGTAGATATGTTTTGATTAGTAAACAAAGGTCAGAAAATGGTTAATCAGGGAAGAATATGTTAGGATAGCTTCGGTGTTTTAATTTCTGGGAACATTCTATAAGGAATTAAAATAAATCGTTAACATATGAATTATACATATATGTGTCATTGATTTTTATCCACTGGAATCACTTAATTTAGAATTCTTATGAGGGAGATATGGATAGGTTAGTAGGAAGAGGTCAGAACCTACCCGAGAAGATATAACCTGTACTTTGATGGGATAATATCACCTTGATTTATTAATATTTCGCTAAACTGTTCAACATAATAGTTTTAGATAATTGTTTTATCTTGAAATTGACACCAAGCGCACCTACATCGGAGTTAAATTGAGGGAGTTATGCTCTGATTTCACCCATAATTTGGGCTTTCACCTATGGACACTTCATATAGAGTTTTTCTTCTTCACATAAACTTTTAGCAAGCTAATTGGATAGCCCAATGGAGAAATAAAATATAGACTTGGACTAGGATATAGAAATTGGACCGATAGCCCAAAAATATGAAAATGTGACCGAGCCCATTATGAAAGGTAGAATTTTAACCAAAGTAAAGAAAATTGGCAAGAATGAGCCCAAATCCAAAAGGAAAAATGAAAATAAAATAAAATAAAGTGATGGAATAATGGTGTAATCAAGATTAGGTGATTTGACATTCAGACCAAAATTTAGCAAGTGCTATGATAATACAAGATTTTAGGACAAAACATCAATATCCTACACTCATAATTTTAGCAAGTGGGTAATAATACATAGCATTGTGACAAAACATCTTTATCCCACACAAATAATTTCAACCAAATAATGGAGATTCAAGGGCTAGAAATTTGCCACTTAAAAAGGCAAATCTATCATACTTGATTAAGATAAAAGAAAAAGGAAATGAATCCCTAAATCAAAGGGATCTTGTCCCATATCTTAAGAACATATTATCATAATTTTCAAAATACAAATCAACTAAACTTAGTAACTTTTACTATTAAATTAGGAAAAAAATTACCCTAATCCAATCTTCTTGAAATTTTTAAGACCTTTACTTCACAAAAATTTATCTTCCTTACCTAAGAATTTCACCTTTCTTTAGCATGTTTATTTCTAATATTTCCTCTTAGGTTTTCTTTCTTTACCTATTCCATTAATATTAGAACATTTCTATGCATATATGTAAGGTGAAGAATTTATAAGGAAAATATCTAAAAAATACGGTATGTTACATTCTTCCCCCCTTAAGAAATTCGGTCCCCAAATTTCAGTCCATCCTACCACATGTAGGGAATGAAATTAAGGCATTATTCAGAGTTACCACTCTTATTACCTAAATAATTAGGGATATCTTTTCTGTATAACATCTTTACTTTTTAATATGTCTATTCACTTGAGTGATTTTGCCATATAACTTAACCATAAAGATTTCTTTCACTCATAAGTTCTTCAATTTATATCCTCTAGCTTGCATGGATATATCTATGGGTCGATATGAGAAAACACACATATAAAGGAACATATTCACCTTCATATTGGGTAACTATCTTTTCTTATTCCAAACTTCTATCAAGTCAATTTTTTTTTTTGGTTTTTATATATCAACATCATCCCCTGAATATCATCATCTTAATCTATCATCTATTTTTATCCTCAAATCCTTTAATCAATATGTTAAACATACGTAGAAATAAATCCTTCAAACCTTTAATAACGTGTACCATTGACACATGTCTAATAATTCCAACTTACCTCATCACAGTAATTCTATACAAGCTTATTAACACCATTAAAATCATTGTCAAAAATTTCAATTATTTCTTCTATCATATCCAAAAGCACCTCATTCTAACTTATGCCAATCCCATTTAATTCACCCAATCATTTCAAGAAGATTTTTCCTAACAATTACTCATACATGAATTCTTAATTCCAACATAATTCACATCTTAGATACTAGACTCTATTTAGCATCTCACTTACATTATTTTCGGACATGGTTCTCAGAATATTCTCTATATTTCCAAATTAAGAGTTCAAAGACTAACTTAAATCCTACTTCCTATATTTTATTCCTCAAGAACTTCAACACCACTAGTTCTCTTGATTACATTCGTCAAAACACCATAAGACCATCATCTGTCCATTGTTTTCAAACTTTTCATTACTTTAACCTACTAACAACTTAGTCACCATAATAATTGAGTTTCAAAGAAAATAAATTAACTTTTCTTTTAATGTAAGAAAAGAATCTTGCATTTAATGCTAAATAATAATGTAGGACAATGCAGTAGAACAGAAAAAAAGTATAATAAAGAACGGTGCTAAAATAGAAAGTCAAAAGTTTAGACAAAACATTAGAGAGAGTTAAAATCGGTGGCTGTAATTCTTGAAAATTTGAAAACAAAAATTTAGTTGTTATATCGGCAAAAATCGGTGGCTGCAAGGTTTGAATATATGTGACAAAATCTACTCTAAATCTATTGGTATTCAGTGGAAAGATATCACATGAAAAAAGAAACATTTCTGAGCTCATCAAAGTCTATGAAAATCAAAGAATACGTAGTTAACTGGTAGGATGCAGTTGATTGCTTCAAAATAGATGTAATCAATCAACTATAAAATAACCAGTCCAAATTAAAATTTCTCAAAATAGCTAGTCAACTTAATAATACCAATAGTCGACTGGCAAAAATATTGGGAAAACAAAATAAATCATTTGATTGTCCTTCTTCAATAACTAACTTGTTTACATTTTTACTTTCTTTTGTTTTTCAATTACGCCTATCACCTACAACTTCTCTACAAGAATCAAGATATCAAGGTTTCATCCAAGACAACAAAGATAAATTTCCGATGATATCTTAACCTTATTCTCTTTATATGCCTAATATGAGCGACTATCACAACTACTATACACATACATGCTTGCCGTCATTTTAGAAACTTTTACCTTCAATTTAGCTGATATCCACCAATCACTCACATAACTGTTCTAATTATTCCCAGCCTATTCACATAGCTATCATAAGTATGCCATTCTCCGAGTTCTATAAATGCACACGTTAATATCTTTACTTTCATACTCCAAGTCAAGGTGTGTGCAACTATGGAGGGAATCACATTTCGTCAATTTTGAAATATTTGTGTCTTTTTTGGTTCTAGTCCTGGAAAAGATGCAGAGTATGTGAAAGCTGCACAAAACCTGGGTATGGTACTAGCCAGAAGAAAAATTCATTTAGTCTATGGTGGAGGTAACTGTGGGTTAATGGGGTATGTGTCTACAGCTGCCCATATAAGAGGATGCCAAGTTCTAGGTATTATTCCTACAGCTCTAGCTGCATCTAACATCGTAGTAAAGACAATTGGGGAAGAGTTTAGGGTAGCTTCCATGCATGAACGCATGGCTAGAATGATGAGCAATGCTGATGCCTTCATTGCCTTTCCAGGGGGTTTTGATACTTTAGAAGAAATTTTCCAAATAGTCTCTTGGGCAGAACTAAATATGCATCACAAACAGATAGGTTTGTTAAATGTTAACCACTTCTTTGATGGTTTGTTGTCTTTCCTTGATCATGCTGTGGAACAAAGGTTCATTTCACACTCAGCACGACGAATTCTCATCTTAGCTTTAAATGCTAAGGAGTTGATTGATGCTTTACAAGCATATGTTCATGTACCTGATCCAACTATGACTCAAATAGAATGGATGGCAGATAACTGCAGGAAGCGTAAATTAGATTTGGATCTTCATCTTTAAATGTAGTAAAATGTAGCTATTATTGTACTACTTTTACTTTCTTAGAGTCTACTTGGATACCATATTTACCAACCATACTCCTTTAGAGTTGGTAAAACTATCTTTGAATGTTGCTTATGATCCTTTGAACTTGTGAAATATTCTATTATATCATCAATAAAAACAAACTGATCCAGGGATGACCTAATTACTATTCATTAAATCTATGAATGCAGCTAAAATATTTGTCAATTTAAATGACATCACCAAGAACTTATAATGCCCATGATAAGTCCTAAAATAAAATTTTCGTACATCCTCTTCTCTTATCCTTAATTAATGTTACTCATATCCCAAATCAATTTGTGGAAAAATATTGAACACCTTATAGCTAGTCAAATAGGTAATCTATACAAGGTAATGGGTTTTTATTCTACATTGTCACCTTATTCAATTGTCTATAATCTATGCATAGTCATAGTGATCTATCTTTCTTTTTCACAGATAGAACTAGAGCACTCCGAATAAAAGTACTGGGGCATTTAAATACCTTGTCAAAAAAGTCTTGTAATTTTTTTTTTAAATTCAATTGATATCATTCTATATAGGGATATATATACTAGTTGGGTTCTAAGGAGTAAATCAATATCAAATTTTCAAATTGTTGTGGCAAGGTTGTGCAGGATTTCCTCCGCATTGTTTGCCGGATTCCTCCTTGGTGGTGCCATTTCCTACTGTGGCAAAAATAAAGTTATGCTACTATTGAGTTGATCAAGCCTAATAGTTAGTTTAAAAAAACATATGTAGAGGATACTCACCTTGACCGGGGTAGCTTGAAATGAGAATAAGATGATAGCCATCATATGATATTCTGAAAATAGTTAATTCTGTCATACATATCATTACTGTATGATTCTTATGTGCATAGATATAATGCATTCATGTGACCAAAGATATTTTATGTAGTTTATACAGCTAAACATGACGTAATGAGCTATGTTGATGATGATTTATTGTTGAACTTACTGGGATTTAATTCTCACTATATTTCCATATCATGTTCAGAAAATTAGTTATGCAGTTTCTTCTATGGCTCTGGATTTTAGTGCACATTGGATCGAGTTATTTTATGTTGGGCAGATCTCAGAACCAAATAAGATGTTTGTGGTCGAGTTGGTTCAGATCCCGATGAAGGTGCAACCACCCGCACCTGTATCTCCAGAATTGGTCAACCAAAATAAACAAGATGTAAAAATCTATTTGTTTGATATGTTGCATGTACGTTTTGATTAATGACGTGTATGTGAACTCAATATTGTATAATAATAAAGAAAAAGAAAGGTTGTTATATAGGGTTACTAAGTTTAACATCTCTACCTATACATTAGGACACTTCATATAGAGTTTTTCCACTTCACATGACTTTCTAGCAAGCCAATAGGATAGCCCAAAAATTATGAAAATGTGACCAAGCCCTCCATGAAAGGTATAATTTTAGCCAAAGCAAAGGAAATGGGCAAGAATGAGCCCAAATCCAAGTAGGTAATAATACATGACATTAGGAAAAAACATATATATCCTACATTCATAATTTCAGCAAGTAGATAATAATACATGGCATTATAACAAAACATCCCTATGCTACACAAATAATTTCAACCAAGCAATGAAGACTCAAGGGCTGAAAATTTGCCACATAGAAAGGCAAACCTATCATATTTGAGTGAGACAAAAAAAAAAGAAATGAATCCCTATATAAAAGGGACCTTGTCCCTTGTCTTAAGAACATTTTATCATGATTTTTAATTACAAATCTCCTTTTGCTATGCATATCTTGACTAAGGGAGAGGAAGACAAGAACATGAATTGTTTTCCCCCAAAAAACAACCAAGTGCATGCTAATTGGGATAAGATAGACCAATGATTATGAGAGGTGAACCACTTGATAGTTTATTTAAGCAAAACCCAACCTTATAACATTATAATTTCATCCAAGTGGGGGAGAGGAAAAATAGAAGCAAGGTAGAATGCGGAAAAAAGAGAAAAAGAGGAGAAGAAAGGAAGGAAGAAGAAGGAAAAATCTAGAGGTCTAAGTACTCAAGGTAAGTTAGATTAATCTCCACTTGAATCCATATTTTCTCTTCAACCTTGGGTTTCAAAACTGATCCTCCTTCTCTTATTTAACCTACTAGAAAAGCTAAGGAAAGGGAGGATTCTTACCACTTCCTTTAAGAGGAAACAAGAAAAAGAATTCACTAAATAAGCTAGGGAGATGTTTTGGTAAGTTTAACAATATCTTTTTTTGAAGAAAATCTTTGAAATTTGTAACATTTATATGCGATTTTGATTTTAGAACTTCGATGAAATTTACAATCTTTTCTACTTTGATGATTGGCCATGTATGTTGCTATATCATGTTACATGTTATCTTGCATATGATGGATGTTTTGAACATTTCAGTCAGTGTGGAAAGTTTTGCATAGGTATGACTATGGGTGGCAAAATTTTAAGATTTTTATGTTGATATTTTGTATATTTGAATGTGGTGAAAAATTGATGGAATATGATTAGATGTAAATTAGGAAGAAAATGGAAGATGACGTAATAAAATGATGAACTAAAACCTTAGGAAAGATCTGGTTAGGAAACTTGATTTCGGAGTAACTAGGGAAGCTTCAACTTTTGAAGTTTTGGGAAGAGTAGGGTAGGAAGTAAAAGAAAAAGTTAACATAAAAACTAAAGATATATGTCTCACAGAATTTTAGCCATTGGAATCACTTAATTTAGAGTCCAGATGAGGGAGATATTGTCTGATTAGTAAGTAGTGGTCATAAAATGGTTAGCTAGAGAAGAATCTCTTAGGTATGCTTTTGTGTTTGAATTTTTAGGAAAAATATATAGGGAATTTAAAGAAATGATTAACATGAAAAGTTTAGATATATATCTCATGAATATTTTGCCACTAGAATAAATCAAATTGGAATCCATATGACGGAGATATGGTTAGACTAGTAAGTAGTGGTCAGAAACTAGTTAACTATGGAAGAATATGTTAGGTAAGCTTATGTGCTTGAATTTTTGGGATATATTTTTAGGCAATTAAAAGAAATGATTAACATAAAAATTATAAATATATATATCTCAATAATATTTAGCCACTAGAAACATTTAAATTGGAATCAATATGAAGGCGATATGGTCAGATTTGTAAGTAGAGGCAGAAACTAGTTAACCAGGGAAGAATCTGTTAGGTGAGCTTTTGTGTTTGAATTTTTGTACAAAATATGCCGGGAATTAAAAGAAATGGTTAACATAAAAAATATAGATATATGTATCATAAAATTTTATCCATTGGGATCATTCTATTTGGAATTCATATGAAGGAGATATGCTCAGATTAGTAAGTAGAGGTCAAAACCAACCCAAGAAGAAATAACATTGAATTTGAGGGAGTAGTAACACCATGATTACTTAAGATTTTACTAAAATGTTCAACATAAGGGTTTTAGAGGATTGTCGTATCCTTAAATTGACACTAAGATCACCTCAATCGGATTTAAAATGAGGGTGTTATACTATGATTAGTGAGAGGGAAAAATAATATTTAAGAAAGAAAAAGAATCTTATAAATGAAAATAATAAATGACTAGTGTATGCCATAGCCATTGCCATTTCATGAACTCCTTACCATCTTAAGTGTGTAATTTTGACATGAAAATATTTTATATAGTGATAATTGAAAATGATTATATTATTGGCAAGATTGTATTTTGCTAATGATTTTTGGTAATGATTATGCTTTGATAATAAATTATGGCATGTGAGTATATTGAACATACTTATTATTGAAATCATATTTTTGGCTATTAATGTGAAAAGAAAAGAAAAGAGACGAGTACAGTCACATGGCGATCTGTGTGGTGCACTAGTAGGGGATGCCCCACTCACGATTATGATTATGTTAATGAGAAAAGAAAGAGAAAGTGTGCCATATCGGACGGAGCGAGAAAATCCTGTACCGGAGAGTAGAAAGTACTCGCACTGACCAAGGTAGCTTGATATAAAAATAAGTTGATAGCCATCATATAATATTCTAAAAATAGTTATTTATGTCATACATGTCATTACTGCATGATTTTCTTGTGCATAGGTAAAGTGCATTCATGTGACCTAAGATATTTGATGTAGCTTATATAGATGAATATGATGTGACGAGCATTATTGATGATGATTATGATTTATTGTTAAACCTACTGGGATTTAATTCTCACTATATTTTCATATCATGTTCAGAAAACTAGTTATTCAGATTTTTCTATGGCTCTGGCTTTAAGTGTATGTTGGATCGATTTACTCTTTGTTGGGTAAATCCCATAAATTAATAAGTGGTCGAGTTGGCTAAGATCCCGGTGAAGAAGCAACCACCCGCACCCATATCTTCAGAATTTCTCAACATGGATGAATAAAATGTAGATATTTATGTGTTTGATTTTTGTATGGTTGCTTTTATTAATGATATGTATGTGAACTCAGAATTGTATCAGTGTTAATGGTAGACCTTAAACCTTGATTATGCTTGGTTAAATTAATTGAATGTTATTATGAGTTAAGTAATTAGAAGTAAAGAAGTAATGACTTTGTGGGACTTTACAAATATATATTTTAAAAAATGGACTTGTTACATAATTGGTATAAGAGCAGGTCGATCCTAGATGGCCAGTGGGTGGATGGTTATCTGATTCGATCTTATAGTGTCTTGAGTATGTTTGTGGTTATGTTGTGTGGGGGATCAGTGATTTCATATAGGTAAGAAATTACTAATGTTTCTTATCTATATGTCCAGGTGGTGTTATGACTGTTGTAAATATTTTTAAACTAACTAGTGGGCTTGATCATGTCAGTAACAACATAACTCTATTTTTTGCCACAGTAGGATATGGAACCACCAAGGAGGAACCCTACAAACAATGCGAAAGAAACCCTACAAAACTTGGCTATAGCAATTCGAGACCAAGTCACAGCCACCAATCAAATTCTACAACATCTCCAGAATAGTAACAACCTGAATTGAGAAAATAATGCAAACAACCAAATGAATGGAAATAATAATGGCCTATTTGAGTTCCTAAAAATCAGAACACCTTCATTCCAAGGTGGCTTTGACCTAACGATAGCTGAAAGGTTGATAAGAGAATTGGAGAAGATCTTCGAAGTGATAGGTTGTATTAATGAGCAGCAGGTTTTCTTTACTGCATATATATTAAAAGGATAAAGCTGAGTGTTGGTGGTGAGGTACTAGAGAGCTGCTAACTCACCAGAGGAGGCAGATCACTTGGCAAGTGTTTAAGGATATTTTCCTTTAGAAGTACTTTCCAAGTACTGTGCAGTCCGAGAAAGAGATCAAATTTCACCAACTCAGACAGGGCAACATGTCGGTAGACCAATACATCATTAAGTTTGAGGAGTTGTCTAAGTTCTCCTCTTACCTGAGGTTTAAACCTGATAAAGCATTAAAGGCTATTAAGTTTGAAGCAAGACTGAACCCAGAAATCAGGAATGCAGTGATAGCCTTAAAAATAAGGGAGTTTATGCCTTTAATAAATAAATCTAGACTTTTGGAGAAGGGTTTAAGGGCAGTGGAGGACGAGAAACTGAGGCAAAACTTGTGGAAGAGGAAGAAAATTTTCCCCAACCTTGGCCAAAATGTGAGGGGAAGAGGATATGGAGCTGGTAAGAGGCTGTTGACTGTGGGTCTTTGACCTTTCCAACAGGACCTCGCCACAGTGAAGTGCACTAAGTATGGACGTATGCATGGTAACCGGCCATGCTACATGAGACTAGATGTCTGCTTTAAATGCGGACAAAAGGGTCATTTTGTGAAGAACTACCCACAGAATGTGGGGAAGTAGTTGGAACAGAGACCTCAGGTGAAAGGAAGGGTTTTCACCCTAAGCAGCTAAGAGGTAGCTCAATCCTCTGAAATGACTCAAGGTACATGCTACATCTATGGATTTGCTCTTATGGTGTTGTTTGACTATGGTGCTAGTCATTCATTTATATTAAAAGAATGTATTAGGGAGCTTTAGTATACTTTTTCTAAAACCCTCTATGAGTTATCTGTAGCAACTACCATAAGGGAAAGGGTCTTAACTTTCTCTGTATGTAAAGACTGTCATGTCACCATTTAAGAGAAAAAAATTTCTATAGACCTCGTCTGTCTACCTTTAATAGGTGTTGATGTCATTCTAGGGTTAGACTGGATGTCTAGAAATTGGGTCTTGCTAAATTATTGCAACAAGACCATTGAATTTTTACCTCTTACTCCACAAGAGGAGACACAGTTATTGACGCTAAATGTCTATCAAGTCAATCAGGAGTTGAAGAGTGATGTACTTGGTTTCATTCTCTTGTGTTTATCAAACCTAGAAGTCAAACTGAAGCTTAATGAAATTCTAATAGCTAATGAGTTTCCTGAAGTATTTTCACCATATATTCTAGGTTTACCTCCCGAGAGAGATATAGAGTTCTCTATTGATCTTCTACCTAGGACAGGGCCTATCTCTGTTGCACCTTATAGAATAGCCTCGAAGGAAATATAAGAACTTAAGAAATAGTTTGAGGAATTGTTAGAATATCAATTCATTTGACCGAGTGTATCACCTTAGGGAGCTCCTATATTATTTATTAAGAAAAAACACGGGAGCTTGAGACCATACATAGATTACAGACAATTGAATATGGTGACTGTGAAAAATAAGTACCCTCTCCCTAGGATATATAATTTATTGGATCAACTAAAGGGAGCCTCCATCTTTTCTAAAATTGACTTGAGATCAGGATACCATCAGATTAGGAACAAGGAGATAGATGTACCAAAAACAGCCTTCAGGACTAGGTATGGGCACTATGAGTTTCTCGTAATGCCCTTCGGGTTGACAAATGCTCCTTCAATTTTCATGGATTACATTAATTGTATTTTTTGACCCTACCTAGATCAATTTATGGTAGTGTTCATTGATGACATCTTGATATACTCTAAGAGTTAGAAAGAACATGAACAACATCTTTGAATCGTGTTGTAAGTGCTGAAAGAGAAAAAGTTGTATGCCAAATTGGAGAAGTATTGATTTTGGTTAAAAGAGGTGAAGTTTCTCGGACATGTCATCTCCAATAGAGGGATAGCCGTAGACCCTAGCAAGACAGAAGTAGTGATTCAGTGGGAAAGCCCAATGAAGGTTACAGAAGTTAGAAGTTTCTTGGGTTTGGCAAGATACTATAGGAGGTTTATACAAAAATTTTCTCGTATAGCCTTGCCATTGACTAAATTGACCAGGAAGGGAAGTCCTTTTAAATAGACTAATCAATGTGAAGCTAGTTTCCAAAAACTTAAGACAAGATTTGTAACATCCCTAATTTTGTTTCATGTATTAATAAAAGTACAAGAGTATTCAAAACATCCCTAATTTCATTTCTTTTATTGATAAAGGTACATAAATATTTAATTAAGGAAATAAAATTTATTAGAAAATTTTTAGATTTCTAAGGAAATATAATCTTTAGAAACGTGTATGCATAGAAATGTTCTAATATTAATGGAATAGGTAAAGAAAGAAAACCTAAGAGGAAATATTAGAAAGAAGCATGCTAAAGAAAGTTGAAATTCTTAGGCAAGGAAGATAAATTTTTGTGAAGTAAGTAAAAGTCTTAAAATTTCAAGAAGATTAGATTAGGGTAATTTTTCTTAATTTAAGAGCAAAAGTTACTAAGTTTAGTATCTCCACCCATAAATTGGGCTTTCACCTATGGAAACTTCATATAGAGTTTTTCTACTTCACATGAATTTTTTGCAAGCCAATAGGATAGCCCAATGAATAAATAAAACATAAACTTAGACTAGGATATAGGAATTGGACCGGTAGCCCAAAAATCATGAAAATGTGACTAAGCCCATTATGAAAGGTAGAATTTTAACCAAAGTAAAGAAAATGGACAAGAATGAGCCCAAACCCAAGAGGAAAAATAAAAATAAAAATAAAAGTAAAGTGATGAAATAATGATGTAATCAAGATTAGGTGACATAGCATTAACACAAAAATTTAACAAGTGGTGTGATATCCTACATTCATAATTTTAACAAGTGGTATGATAATACAAGGCTTTAGGACAAAACATCTATATCCTACACTCATAATTTTAGCAAGTGGTATGATAATACATGGCATTAGGACAAAACATTCCTATCCCACACAATTAATTTCAACCAAATAATGGAGATTCAAGGGCTAGAAATTTGCCACCTAAAAAGGCAAACCTATCATACTTGATTAAGAGAAAAGAAAAAGGAAATGAATCCCTAAATCAAAGGGACCTTGTCCCTTATCTTAGAAACATATTATCATAATTTTCAAAATTCAAATCTCCTTTTGCTATGCATATCTTGACTAAGGAAGAGGAAGACAAGAACATAAGTTGTTTGTTTTCCAAAAATTCAACCAAGTGTATCCTAATTGTGATAAGGTAGACCCTTGATCATGAAAGTTGAATTATTTGATGGTCTATTTAAGCAAAATCCAACCTTACAACATTAGAATTTTTGTCCAAGTGAGGGAGAGGAAAAATATAAGCAAGGTAGAGTGAGGAAAGGAGAGGAAGAAAGGAAGAAAGAGGAAGGAGAAGTCTAGAGGACTAAGTGCTCCAGGTAAGTTTAACAATATTTCTTTTTGAAGAAAAATTTTGAAACTTGTAATATTTATATTAGATTTTGATCTTAGAACTTTAATGATTGGTCATGGATGTTGCTATATCATGTTACATATTATGTATGGCTATGGCTGGCAAACTTTTATGCTTTTGTTTGTAAACTTCTGGGAAGAATTGGTAAGGAATTAAAACAAATGGTTAACATAAAAAATGTAGATGTATATCTCACGGATTTTTAACCACTGGAATCACTCAATTTTGAGTCCATATGAGGTAGATATGGTCCGATCAGTAAGCAATAGTCAGAAAATGGTTAAGCAGGGAAGAATATGTTAGGATAGCTTCTACGTTTTAATTTCTGGGAACATTCTGTAGTGAATTAAAATAAATGGTTAACATAATAATTATAACTATATGTGTCACGGATAT
The DNA here is from genome assembly GCA_037074535.1 of Gleditsia sinensis. Taxonomy (NCBI): domain Eukaryota; kingdom Viridiplantae; phylum Streptophyta; class Magnoliopsida; order Fabales; family Fabaceae; genus Gleditsia; species Gleditsia sinensis. The sequence goes on from CM073463.1 coordinate 30,505,380, forward strand.
TTAGCCACTATAATCACTCAATTTGGAGTCCATATGAGGTAGATATGGTCCGATTAGTAAGCAATGGTCAGAAAATGGTTAATCGAGGAAGAATATGTTAGGATAACATTTGTATTTTAATTTCTGGGAACATTTTGTAGGGAATTAAAATAAATGGTTAACATACAAATTATAGCTATATGTGTCACGGATTGTTAGCTACTAAAATCACTCAATTTGGAGTCCATATGAGGTAGATATGGTCTGATTAGTAAGAAATGATCAAAAAATGGTTAATCTGGGATGAATATGTTAGGATAGCTTTTGTGTTTTAATTTCTAGGAATATTCTATACGGAATTAAAATAAATGTTTAACATAAGAATTATAGCTATATGTGGCACGGATTTGTAGCCACTGGAATCACTTAATTTGAAATTATTATGAGGAAGATATGGACAGATTAGTAGGTACAGGTCAGAACCTACCCGAGAAGAAATAACATGTTCTTTGAGGGAGTAATATCACCATGATTTCTTAATATTTCATTCAACTGTTCAACATAAGAGTTTTAGATAATTGTTTTGTCCTTAAATTAATATCAAGAGCACCTAAATCAGAGTTAAATTGAGGGAGTTATGCTCTTACTAGTAGGAGAAGGTTAGATAGGATGGAAACCTGCATCAAGAAAATAAAGAAATAAAATTAATATTTAAAAAGAAGAAGAATCTTATAAATGAAAATAATAAATGACTAGTATATGATATAGCCATTGCCATTGTATGAACTTCTTACCATCTTAAGCGTGAAATTTTGACATTGAAATATTTTATAAAGTGATATTTCAAATGGTTATGTTCATGGCATGATTACCAATGATTTTTGGTAATAGTTATATTTTGATGAACATAATTGTTATTGAAAGCATATTTTTGGCTATCATTGTGAAAGGAAAAGAAATGAGCACGGTCACATGGCAATCCGTGTGGTGCACCAGTAGGAGACGCCCTACCAACGGTTATGATTATGATTATGATTATGAGAAAAGAAAGAGAAAGTGTGCCATGTCGGACGGAGCGAGAAAAGCCCGTACCGGAGAGTAGAGGATACTCACCCAGACCAGGGTAGCTTGAAATGAGAATAAGCTGATGGCCATCATATGATATTGTAAAATTAGTTAATCCTATCATACATATCATTACTGTATGATTCTTATGTGCATAGATATAATGCATTCATGTGACCAAAGATATTTTCTGTAATTTATACAGGTGAACATGACGTGATGAGCTATATTGATGATAATTTATTGTTGAACTTACTGGGATTTAATTTTCACTATATTTCCATATCATGTTCAGAAAATTAGTTATGCATATTTTTCTATAGCTCTGGATTTTAGTGCACGTTGGATCGAGTACTTTATGTTGGGTAGATCCTAGAAGCAAATAAAATGTTTGTGGTCGAGTTGGCTTAGATCCCGGTGAAGGTGCAGCCACCTGCACCTGTATCTCCGAAATTGGTCAACCAAAATAAATAAGATGTAGATTTTTATGTGTTGGATATGTTGTACGTATGTTTTGATTAATGACATGTATGTACACTCTATATTGTATAATAATAAGAAAAAAAAGTTGTTACAAGATTGACCATTCCTCTTGATTTAATTATTTCGGACTCTACAGGATATTTTGAAGTGTATAGTGACACTTCAAGGAAAGGGCTAGGGTGTGTGCTAATGTAAGACAAGAGAGTAGTTGCTTATGCCTCTAGACAACTGAGACCCCATGAAAGAAATTATCCAACCCATGATCTTGAATTGACAGTGGTGGTGTTTACTTTAAAGATTTGACGATACTATTTCTATGGGGCAACATTTGAAGTATATTGTGATCATAAGAGTCTTAAGTACCTTATTTATTAGGAGTTAAATATGAGGCAACGAAGATGGGTAGAATTTCTCAATGACTACAAGTTTGAGATAATGTATCATCCTGGAAAGGCAAATGTTGTAGCTAATACCTTGAGTCGAAAATCTCTACACATGGGTCAGATGATGGTGTATGAGATGCAGATGCTAGAAGAGTTTCAAAATTTAAAGTTGGTCACTACTCTTAGCCCAAAGAAGCTAATAATCAATGTGTTGAATATAGAGTATGATCTTAGATGCAAGATTAAAGAGGCTCAAACTCACGACCAATACTGACAGGATCACAAAAAACAAGATGATTTTTCTGTCTCTGAAGATGGAGTAATCATATATCAAGGAAGGGTTTATGTCCTTCAAGAATAAGAGGATCCTGCAAGAGGCACATTAGAGTAAGTATACAATCCATCTTGGATCCCTTACTGGTGCACCAAACGGACCGCAATGTGACTGTACTTATTTCTTTTTTTTTTCTTTTCTCATTAATAGCCAAAAATATGATTTCAATAACAAGTATGTTCATTATACTCACATGCCATAATTTTTTATCAAAATATAATCGTTACCAAAAATCATTGGTAATCATGACATGAACATAATCGTTTCAAATATCACTTTAAAATATTTCCATGTCAAAATTACACAGTTAAGATGGTAAAGAGTTCATACAATGGCAATGGCTATGGCATACACTAATTATTTATTATTTTCATTTATAAGATTCTTCCTCTTTTTTAAATTATTTTTATCTCTTCATTTTCTTTATGCTTGGCCTCTAGTCACTTTCCTCCTACTTATATCATTTTCAACACATGTTCTCACAAATTTAATACGTCATTCTACTTCAATTTGGTTTCTATTAATTACCTATAGTTAATGAGGTTTATTTAGGGTTGAAAAATGTTGAAAATAAGTTTTACCAGCTATTAACACGGCCTAAACGTATCCTATAACAAGGTTTGGCCATTGCCTATAAAAAAGCCATGTTTTAGGCTTCAAAATGCCTTTTCCAGCACAGAATACAGCCTGGCCATTCTTTGGAACACGAACATGCTCTATGTTGTGTTATTCCCTGTTGCAAGTTTTCATTCTGCCTGACCTTTTCCCATTAATCAGAGCATAACTCTCTCCTTTGAACTCCAAATTAGGTGATCTTGGTGTCCATTTAAAGATAAAACTATTATCAAAAACTATTATGTTGAATATTTTAGTGAAATATTAAGGAATCTTGGTGATATTACTCCCTCAATTTAAACGTTATTTCTTCTTGTGTAGGTTCTGACCTTTACTTACTAATTTAACCATATCTCCCTCATATGAACTCCAAATTGAGTGATTCCAGTGGCTAAATTTCCGTGCGTCATATATCTATATTTTTTATGTAAACCATTTATTTTAATTCTCTATATAAGTTTCCCAAAAATTCAGACACTGAAGCTTTCCTAACAGATTTTTCCCTAGTTAACCATTTTTTAACCACTGCTTACTAATCTGACTATATCTACCTCATATGGACTCCAATTTGAGTGATTCCAATGGTTAAAATTCCTTGATACATATATATATATATATATATATATATATATATATATATATATATATATATATATATATATATATATATATATATATATATATATATTAACCATTTCTATAAATTACTAACCGATTCTTCCCAAGATTTGGGAAATAGAAGCTTCCTTAGTTACTCCAAAATCTAGTTTCCTAACCAAACATTTTCTAAGGTTTTAGTTCATCATTTTATTATCTCATCTTCCACTTTCTTCTTAGTTTACATCTAATCATATTTCATCAATTTTTTTACCACATTTAAATATACAAAATAGCATCATAAAAATCTTAAAATTTTTTCACCCATAGCTATACCTTTGTAGAACTTTCCACACCAACCTAAGTATTCAAACATACATCACTTGCAAGATCAACATGTAACATGATATAGCAACATCCATGGCCAATCATCTAGGTAATAATTATAGTAAATTTTATAAAAGTTCTAAGATCAAAATCCCATATAAATGTTTCTAATTTCAAAGCTTTTCTAAAAAAAAATATTGTTAAACCTACCTAAAGATATCCCTAGCTCAGTTAGTGAATTCTTTTTTCTGTTTTCTCTTGAAGGAAGTAGCAAGATTCCTACCTTCCCTTAGCTTTTCTAGCAGCTTAAAAAAGAGAAGGAGGGTGAGTTTTTGAACCCTAAGAATGAAGAATAAAGTTAGATTCAAGTGGAGATTAAGCTAACTTACCTTGAGTACTTAGTCCACTAAACTTCTCCTTCCTCTTTCTTCCTCTCTTCTCCTCTCTTTCTCTCCTTTCCTCACTCTATGTTGCTTATGTTTTTCCTCTCCCTCACTTGGACAAAATTATAATAAGGGTGATTTTTGCTTAAATAAACTATCATACAGTTCACCTTTCATAACCATAGGTCTACCTTATCACAATTAGGATGCACTGGTTGTTTGTTTTGGGGAAAAAGAACTCATGTTCTTGTCTTCCTCTCCCTTAGTTAAGATATGCATAGCAAAAGGAGATTGGTATTTTTAAAATCATGTTAAAATGTTCTTAAGACAAGGGACAAGGTCCCTTTAATTTAGAGATTCATTTTCTTTTTCTTTTGTCTTAATCAAGTACGATAGGTTTGCCTTTTTAGGTGGCAAATTTTTAGCCCTTGAATCTCCCATGCTTGGCCAAAATTATTTGTGTAGGATAAGGATGTTTTTTCATAATGCTATGTATTATTACCCACTTGTTGAAATTATGAATATAGGATATAGATGTTTTGTCCTAAAGGCATGTATTATTACCTACTTGTTGAAATTATGAATGTAGGATACAGATGTTTTGTCTTAATGTCATGCGACCTAATCTTGATTATTATTACACTACTATTTCGTCACGTGATTCTGTTTTTTCCTTCTTGGATTTAGGCTCATTCTTACTCATTTCCTTTGCTTTGGCTGAAATTCTACCTTTCATGAAGGGCTTTATCACATTTTCATGATTTTTGGGCTATTATTCTAACTTCTATATCCTAGTCCAAATCTATGATTTATTTCTTGATTGAGCTATCCTATTGACTTGCTAGAAATTCATGTGTAGTGGAAAAACTCTATATGAAATGTCCATTGGTGAAAGCCCAATTTATGGGTGGAGATGTTAAACTTAGTAACTATAGCTCTTGAATTAGGAAAAATTACCGTAATCCAATCTTCTTGAAATTTTAAGACCTTTACTTACGTCACAAAAAATTATCTTCCTTACCCAAGAATTTCTCCTCTCTTTAGTATGTTATTTCTAATTTTTCCTATTAGGTTTTCTCTCTTTAGCTATTCCCTTAATGTTAGAAACATTTTCTATGCATACACATAAGTTGAAGAATTTCTAAGGATTATATTTCTTAGATATCTAAAAATTGTTTAATAAATTTTATTTTCTTAATTAATTTTTTATGTACCTTTATTAATAAAAGAAACAAAATTACGGATGTTACATTCAATATTTATGTACCTTTATTAATAAAAGAAACGAAATTAGAGATGTTATATTTCTTTCCCCCTAAAAGAAAATTTGTACCCAAAATTTCAGAAATTACCTATTAAGAACAGTTGCGGATATTTCTTCCTCATGACTTCTTCCAACTCCCAAGTTGCTTCTTTTGGAGTCAAACCTTCCTATAACACCTTAACCAAGGGAATGGTCTTATTCCTCAATTACTTCACATCGGTGTCCAATATGGATGCCGGTACTAGCTGGTATGTCATGTTCTCCTTTATTTGGATTGGTTCATCCTGTATTACATGTGATGAATCTGGAACATACTTCTAGAGCTATGATACATGGAAAATATTGTGCAAGTTGGACAAATTAGGTTGGCAGACAACTTGATATGCTGACGTCCCCACTTTCTTCAAAATTTGGTAGGGTCTCAAAAGCCGCAGACTTAGCTTTCTGATTTTAAGAGACCTACCAACTCCAATAGTTAGGGAAAGTTTCAGCAATACATGGTCTCCTTACTCAAACTCCAGAGGCCTATGTCTCTTATCATAGTAACTCTTTTGCTTACTCTGAGCTATAAGTATTTTGTCTCGTATCATCCTGATTTGTTCAGTAGTTTGTTGAACTAGATCTGGACCTAGTAAGTTCTTTTCCCTTACCTTAAACCAACATATTGGAGATCGGCACTTCCTACCGTATAAAGCTTCGTAGGGGGCCATCTTAATTCTAGAGTGATAACTATTATTATAAGAAATCTCCACTAAAGGTAGGTACTTATCCCATCCTTTACTTGGCTATATCACATAAGCCCTTAACATATCTTCTAGGGTTTGAATGGTTCGTTCCGTCTGCCTGTCAGTCTGAGGATGGTAGGCAGTACTGAACCGCAACTAGGTTCCAAAAGCTTCCTATAACACCTTCTAAAACCTCAATGTGAACCTTAGATCTATATCAAAAATTATATTTAAAGGAATTCCATGTAGTCTAACTATTTCCTGGACGTACAACTTGGCCAATTTGTCCAGTGACAAGTTAATTTTTATGGGTAAAAAGTGAGCAGATTTGTTTAATCTGTCAACTATTACCCAAATAGAGTCATGTCCAAATGAAGTCTTAGGTAAACCTACCATAAAGTCCATTAAAAGTTTATCCTATTTCTATTTAGGGATCTCAAGAGGTTGTAGAAATCTCGCTGGCTTTTGATGCTCTACCTTCACCTTCTGACAAGTTAGATATTTTGCCACAAACTCAGTAATGGATTTTTTCATCCCTCGCCACCAATACATTTTCTTTATATCTTGGTACATTTTAGTGGATCCAGGATGGACTGTGTATTTACCCTGATGCACTTCCTGTAGGATCTTAGTCCTCAACTCTTCTTCTTGAGGAATATAGACCTTTCCTTAATACATGATTACTATATCTTTCGAGACAAAAAAATTATCTTGATCATTATGATCCCATAAATATTGGTCGTGAATTTGAGCCTCTTTAATCTGGGCTTTAAGGTCACACTATATACTCAACCCATTAATGATTAGCTTATTTGAGGTAAAAGTAGTGTCTAGCTTCAAATCTCGAAACTCTTCTAGCATCTGCATCTCATACACTATCATCTGACCTATGTGTAGAGATTTTCGACTTAAGGCATCAGCTACAACATTCACCTTTCTTAGATGATACTTTATCTCAAAACTATAGTCATTGATGAATTCTACCCATCTTCGTTGCCTCATATTTAACTCCTTTTGATCAAAAAGGTACTTATGACTCTTATGATCATAGTATACTTCAAATGTCACTCTGTATAAATAGTGTTGTCAAATTTTTAAGGCAAACACCATCATCGCCAATTCAAGATCATGGGTTGGATAGTTTCCATTGTGGGGTCTCAGTTGCCTAGAGGTGTAATCAACAACTCTCTTTTCTTGCATCAGAACACACCTTAGCCCTTTCTTTGAAGCATCACTATACACTTCAAAATGTCCTATAGGGTTTGGAATAATTAAAATAGGAGGAGTGGTCAATCTTGTCTTAAGCTCCTAAAAATTAGCTTCACATTGATAAGTCCATTTGAAAGGACTTCCCTTCCTGGTCAATTTATTCAATGGCAAGGCTATACGAGAGAAGTTTTGTATAAACCTCCTATAGTATCCTACCAAATCCAAGAAAATTTTGACTTCTATAACCATCTTTGGTCTTTCCCACTGAATCACTGCTTCCATCTTACTAAGGTTTACGGCTACCCCTCTATTAGAGATGACATATCTAAGAAACTTCACCTCTGTCAACCAAAATCCACACTTCTCCAATTTGGCATACAACTTTTTCTCTTTCAACACTTACAGCACAGTTCAAAGATGTTGTTCATGTTCTTTCTCACTCTTAGAGTATATCAAGATGTCATCAATAAACAGTACCAAAAATTGATCTAAGTAGGGTCAAAAAATGTGATTCATGTAGTCTATGAAAATTGTAGGTGCATTTGTCAACTCGAAGGGTATTACGAGAAACTCATAGTGCCCATATCTAGTCCTGAAATCTATTTTTGGTACATCTTCTTTTTTAATCCTAATCTTATGGCATCTTGATCTTACGTCAATTTTAGAAAAGATGGGGGCTCTATTCAGTTGATCTAATAAATCATCTATCCTACAAAGAGGATACTTATTTTTTATAGTCACCTTATTCAACTGTCTGTAATATATGCATAATCTCAAGCTCCCGTCTTTCTTCTTAAAAAACAACACAAGAGGTCCCCAAGGTGATACATGTAACATCCCTAATTTCATTTCTTTTATTGATAAAAGTACATAAATATTTAATTAAGGACATAAAATTTATTAGACAATATTTTAGATATCTAAGGAAATATAATCCTTAGAAATTCTTCACCTTATGAATATGTATAGAAAATGTTTCTAACATTAAGAGAACAAATAAAGAAGGAAAACTTAATAGGAAAAATAATTAGAAATAACATACTAAAGAGATGCAAAATTCTTGGATAAGGAAGATAAATATTTAGAAACAAGTAAATGTAATAAAATTTCAAGAACATTAGATTAGGGTAATTTTTCCTAATTCAAGAACTAGAGTTACTAAGTTTAAAATCTTTACCCATACATTGGGCTTTTACCTATGGACACTTCATATAGAGTTTTTCCACTTCACATAAGTTTCTAGCAAGCCCATTGGATAACCTAAGCAAGAAATAAAACATAGACTTGGACTAGGATATAGTAATTGGACCAATAGCCGAAAAATTATGAAAATGTGACCAAGCCCTCTAAGAAAGGTAGAATTTTATCCAAAGCAAAGAAAATGGGTAGGAATAAGCCCAAATCCAAGAGGAAAAATAAAATAAAATAAATGAGGGGATGATATAATAATGTAATAATAATAAAGATTAGGTTACATGGCATTAAGACAAAAATTTAGCAAGTGGTGTGATTCTACATCCATAATTTTGGCAAGTGGCATGATAATACATGGCATTAAGACACAAATTTAGCAAGTGGTATGATAATACATGGCATTAGAACAAAACATTCTTATCCCACACAAATAATATCAACCAAATAATGGAGATTCAAGGGCTAGAAATTTGCCACCTAAAAAGGCAAACCTATCAGACTTGTTTAAGACAAAAGAAAAAGGAAATGAATCCCTAAATCAAAGGGACCTTGTCCTTTATCTTAAGAACATATCATCATAATCTTCAAAATAAAAATCTCCTTTTCCTATGCATATCTTGACTAAGGAAGAGGAAGACAAGAACATAAGTTGTTTGTTTTCCAAAAATTCAACCAAGTGTAATCTAATTGTGATAAGGTAGACCCATGATCATGAAAGGTGAATTATTTGGTGGTCAATATAAGAAAACTCACCCTTACAACATTAGAATTTCGTCTAAGTGAGGGAGAGGAAAAATAGAAGCAAGGTAGAGTGAGGAAAGGAGAGGAAGAAAGGAAGAAAGATGAGGAGAAGTTTAGGGGACTAAGTGCTCCAGGTAAGTTTAACAATATTTCTTTTTGAAGAAAACTTTTGAAACTTATAATATTTATATGAGATTTTGATCTTAGAACTTTGATGATTGGTCATGATGTTGCTATATCATGTTACATATTGATCTTGCATGTGATGTATATTTGAATACTTAGACTGGTATAGAAAGTTCTGCATAGGTATGACTATGGGTGGCAAAATTTTTAGCTTCTGTGTTTTAATTTCTAAGAATTATCTGTAGGGAATTAAAATAAATGGTTAACATAAGAATTAAAGATATATGTGTCATGGATTTATAGCCACTAGAATCATTCAATTTGGAGTCCATATGAGGTAGATAAGTTCCGAATAGTAAGCCAAGGTCAGAAAATGGTTCATCAGGGAAGAATATGTTAGGATAGCTTGTGTTTTAATTTTGGGGAATTATCTGTAGGGAATTAAAATCAATGGTTAACATAAGAATTAGATATATATATGTGTCACGGATTTTTGGCCACTGGAATCATTCAATTGGAGTCCATATGAAGTAGATAAAAGCTGATTAGTAAGCAAAGGTCAGAAAATGATTCATAAGGGAAGAAAATGTTAGGATAGCTTCTGTATTTTAATTTTTGGGCATTATCTGTATGGAATTAAAATAAATGGTTAACATAAGAATTATATCTATGTGCGTCATGGATTTTTAGCCACTGGAATCATTCAATTTGGAGTCCATATGAGGGATATATGAGCTGATTAGTAGTCAAAGGTCAGAAAATGGTTCATCAGGGAAGAATATGTTAGGATAGCTTCTGTATTTTAATTTCTGGGAATTATCTGTATGGAATTAAAATAAATAGTTAACATATGAATTATAGCTATGTGTGTCATGGATTTTTAGCCACTGGAATCATTCAATTTGGAATCCATAGGAGGAAGATATGTGCTGATTAGTAGTCAAAGGTCAGAAAATGGTTCATCAGGGAAGAATATGTTAGGATAGCTTCTGTATTTTATTTTTTAGGAATTATCTATATGGAATTAAAATAAATGGTTAACATAAGAATTATATAGTGTGTCACGGATTTTTAGCCACTGGAATCACTGAAGTTGGAGTCCATATGAGGTAGATATGGTCCGATTAGTAGGTAGAGGTCAAAACCTATCTGAGAAGAAATAACCTGTACATTTAGGGAGTAATATCACCTTGATTTCTTAATATTTCGCTACATTGTTCAACATAATAGTTTTAGATAAATGTTTTATCTTGAAATTGACACCAAGATTACCTACATCGGAGTTCAATTGAGGGAGTTATGCTCTGATTAGTAAGAGAAGGTTAGAAATGATGAAAACCTGGATCAAGAAAATAAAGAAATAAAATTAATATTTAAAAAAGAAGACAAATCTTATAAATGACTAGTATATGCCATAGCCATTGGCATTGTATGAACTTCTTACCATCTTAAGTGTAAAATTCTGACTTGGAAATATTTTATAAAGTGATATTTGAAATGGTTATGTTCATAGCATGATTACCAATGATTTATGGTAATAGTTATATTTTGATGAACATACTTGTTATTGAAAGCATATTTTTGGCTATCATTGTGAAAAGAAAAGAAATGAGCACGGTCACATGGCAATCCTTGTGCTGCACCAGTAGGAGACGCCCTACCAACGGTTATGATTATGATTATGATTATGAGAAAAGAAAGAGAAAGTGTGCCATGTCGGACGGAGAGAGAAAAGCCCGTACCGGAGAGTAGAGGATACTCACCCAGACCAGGGTAGCTTGAAATGAGAATAAGCTGATGGCCATCATATGATATTGTAAAATTAGTTAATCCTGTCATACATATCATTACTGTATGATTCTTATGTGCATAGATATAATGCATTCATGTGACCAAAGATATTTTTTGTAGTTTATACAGGTGAACATGACGTGATGAGCTATATTGATGATAATTTATTGTTGAACTTACTGGGATTTAATTTTCACTATATTTCCATATCATGTTCAGAAAATTAGTTATGCATATTTTTCTATAGCTCTGGCTTTTAGTGCACGTTGGATCGAGTACTTTATGTTGGGTAGATCCCAGAAGCAAATAAAATGTTTGTGGTCGAGTTGGCTTAGATCCCGGTGAAGGTGCAGCCACCTGCACCTGTATCTCCGAAATTGGTCAACCAAAATAAATAAGATGTAGATTTTTATGTGTTTGATATGTTGTACGTATGTTTTGATTAATGACATGTATGTGAACTTTGTATTGTATAAATTAAATAAATGTTATATCGAGTTAAGTTGTAACGAGGTAATAACTTTATGGAATTTTAAAAAAAAAATCTGATACTTAAATGGAGTTGTTACAATACACTTGGTCTAATGAATTGCTTGCCTAACAGTTCCTCCAACTATTTCTTGAGTTCCTATAGTTCCTTCGAGGCCATTCTATAAGGTGCAATAGAGATAGGACCTATCTTAGGTAGGAGATCAATAGAGAACTATATCTCTCTCTTGGGAGGTATGCTTGGAATATATGATGATAATACTTTAGGAAACTTATTGGCTATTGGGATTTCATCAAGCTTCGCTTTGACTTCTAGGTTTGATAAATACAAGAGAATATATCCAAATACTCCATTCTTCAACTCTCTTTTTACTTCATTGGCATTAAGCATCAAAACCTGCATCTCCTCTTCTGAAGTAGGAGGTAGAAATTCAACAGTCTTGTTGCAACAATTCAGCAAGACCCGATTTCTAGCCATTCTGTCTAACCCTAGAATGACATCAATACCTTTTAAAGGTAGACAGATGAGATCTACATAAAAATTTTTCTCCTGAATAGTGATCTGCTTTAGATACAAAGGAATTTAAAACCTTTTCCCCTGTGGGTGTTATTACAGATAACTCATAGGGGGTTTCAGAAATTGGATACTGAAGATCCTTAATACATTCTTCTAATATAAATGAATGACTAGCACCAGAGTCAAACAACACTATAAGAGCAAATCCATAGATATAACATGTACCTTGAATCATTTTGGGGGATTGAACTGCCTCTTGGCCATTCAGGTTGAAAACCCTCCCTTTCACCTAAGGCCTTTGTTCCAGCTACATCCCCAAATTCTGTGAGTAGTTCTTTGTAAAATGACCCTTCTGTCTGCAATTGTAACAAACATCTGATCCTATATAGCAAGGCCAGTTATCATGCATACGTCCACACTTAGTACACTTAACTGTGGAAGTTTTGTTAGAAGGGTCGGGGGTCATTGGCCTCTTACCAGTACCTTGCCCTTTTCCTCTAACATTTTTGCCAGAATTTTGTGACCTGTTCTTCCTTTTGTAAAAGTTCTGTCTTTGTTTCTCATCTGCCACTGTCCTCAAGCTCTTCTCCAAGAGTCTACATTTATTTATCAGAGGTACAAGCTCCTCGATCTCCATAGCTACAACAGCATTCCTTATCTCTGAATTTAATCCTGCTTTGAACTTAACAGCTTTTCATGCTTCATCGAGGTTAAATCGCAGGTAAGATGAGAACTTATACAACTCCTCAAACCTCACGATGTACTGGTCTACGGTCATGCTGCCTTGCCTAAGTTGGAGAAATTCAATCTCCTTTTCTGCCCACACAGTACTTGGGAAGTACTTTTCTTTGAACACCTGCCAGGTGATCTGCCTTCCCTGGTGAGCTAAAAGTTCTCTAGTTCCACGCCACCAGTATTCTGCTTCATATTTCAGCATATATGTAGCGAAGATAATTTACTGCTCCTCAGTACAACCCATCACTTCAAAGATTTTCTCTAGTTCCCCTATCCACCTTCCAGCTACTGTCAGGTCAAAGCTGCCTTGAAAATAAGGTGGTCTAGTCCTTAGGAACTTGGATATGCTATTATCATTTCTTGCCATCCAGTTATTAGTAACATTCTCATCATTCGAGTTATTAGCTTTTCGAAGGTATTGTAAAATTTGGTTGGTGGTCGTGACTTGGTCTCGAATTGTCATGGCCAGGTTGTGCAGGGTTTCTTCCACATTGTTTGCCAAATTTCTCCTCCGTGGTGCCATTTTCCTACTGTGGTAAAAACAAAGTTATGCTGCTATTGAGGTAATCAAACCCAATAGTTAGTTTAAAAAATATTTAACAGTAGTAATAACACCACCTCGGCATATAGATAGGAAACACTAGTAATTTCTTGCCTATATGAAATCATTGATCCCTTACACAGCATAACTACAACATAGTCAAGACACTATAAGATCGACTCAGATAACCATCCACCCACTGGCCATCTAGGATCGACCTGCTCTAATACAAATTATGTAACAATTGCATTTTTTTACATATATACAAATATATAAATTCTTTAAAGTCCCATGAAGTCATTACCTTTATTTAACTCATAATAAAATTCAATTAATTTAACCAAACATCATTAAGGTTTACACCATTAATTAACAACATCCATACACAAATCAAACACATATATGTCTGCATCTTATTCATCCATATTGACCAGTTTCGGGAATAATGGTGCGGGTGGTTGCACCTTCACGGGAATCTTAGCCAACTCGACCACAAATACCTTATTAATTTCTGGGATTAGTCCAACATAGAGTAACTCGATCCAACGTACACTAAGAGCTAGAGCGAAAGAAAAAATATGCAAAACTATTTTTCTGAATATGATATAGAAATATAGTGAGAATTAAATCCTAGTAGGTTCAACAATAAATCAAAAATATCATCAATATAGATCATCATGTCATGTTCATCTGTAAAAGCTATAACAAATATCTTAGGTCACATGAATGCACTTTATCTATGCACATGAAAATTATACAGTAATGACATGTATGGCATGAATAACTATTTTCATATTACCATATGATGACTATCAACTTATTTCCATATCAAGCTACCTCGATCAGGGTGAGTACTTTCTATTCTCTGGTACGGGTTTTTCTCGCTCCATCTGACATGGCACACTTTCTTTTTCTTTTCTCATTAACATAACCATAGCTGTTGGTAGGGTGTCCCCTACTATTGCACCACACGGACCGACATATGACCATGTTTTTTCTTTTCTTTTCTCATTAACAGCCAAAAATATGATTTCAATAACAAGTATGTTCTTATACTCACATGCCATAATTTTTCATCAAAATATAATCATTACCAAAAATTATTGGTAATCATGACATGAACATAATCATTTTAAATATCACATTAAAATATTTTCATGTCAAAATTACACAGTTAAGATGGTAAAGAGTTCATGCAATGGCAATGGCTGTGGCATACACTAGTCATTTATAAGATTCTTCTTTTTTAAATATTATTTTTATCTCTTCATTTTCTTTATGCTTAGCCTTTAGTCACTTTCCTCCTACATATTTCATTTTCAAGACATGTTCTTACAAATTTAATTTGGCATTTTTCTTCAATTTGGTTTCTATTAACTTCCTATAGTTAATAAGGTTCATTTAAGGAAGAAAAATGTTGAAAATCAGCTTTACCAGCTTTGAATCACCATTATTTGGTTGAAATTATTTGTGTGGGATAGGAATGTTTTGTTCTAATGTCATGTATTATCATACCACTTGCTAAAATTATGAATGTAGGATATCACACCACTTGCTAAATTTTTGTCTTAATGACATGTCACATAATCTTGATTACACCATTATTTCATCACTTTATTTTATTTTTATTTTTATTTTTCCTCTTGGGTTTGGGCTCATTCTTACCCATTTTCTTTACTTTAGTTAGAATTCTACCTTTTCATAATGGTCTTAGTCACATTTTCATGATTTTTTGGCTACCAGTCCAATTTCTATATCCTAGTCCAAGTCTATATTTTATTTCTTCCTTGGGCTATCTTATTGGCTTGCTAAAAATTTATGTGAAGTAGAAAAACTCTATATGAAGTGTCCATAGGTGAAAGCCTAATTTATGGATGGAGATATTAAACTTAGTAACTTTAACTCTTAAATTTGGAAAAATTACCCTAATCCAAACTTCTTGAAATTTTAATACCTTTACTTATTTCACAAAATTTTATCTTCCTTATCCAAGAATTTCACCTATCTTTAGCATGTTTATTTCTAATATTTCCTCTTAGGTTTTCTCTCTTTACCAATTCCATTAATGTTAAAACATTTCTATGCATACACGTAAGGTGAAGAATTTCTAAGGATTATATTCCCTTAGATATCTAAAAATTGTCTAATAAATTTTATTTCCTTAATTAAATATTTATGTACCTTTATCAATAAAAAAAAATTATTAGGGATGTTACTTTGAATACTTTTGTATTTTTATTAATTCATGAAACAAAATTAGGGATGTTACATTTCTCTCCCCCTAAAAGAAATATTGTCCTCAAAATTTTAGAAATTACCTAATAAGAACAATTTCGGATATTTCTTCCTTATGACTTCTTCTAGCTCACAAGTTGCTTCTTTCAGAGTCAAACCTTCCCATAAAACCTTAACCAGGGGAATAGTTTTGTTCTGCAATTGCTTCACATCAGTGTCCAATATAGATACTAGTACTAGCTGGTATGTCATGTTCTCCTTTATTTGGATTGGTTCAACTCGTATAACATGTGAGGAGTCTGGAAGATACTTCCGGAGCTGTGATACATGGAAAACATTATGCAAATTTGACAAATTACGTGGGAGAGCAACTTGATATGCTGACGTCCTTACTTTCCTCAGAATTTGGTAGGGTCCCAAAAATCACAGATTTAGCTTTTTGGTCTTGAGAGGCCTACCAACTCCAGTGGTCGGGGAAAGTTTTAGAAATACATGGTCCATTTCCTCAAACTCCAGAGGTCTATGTCTCTTATCATATAACTCTTTTGCCGACTCTGAGCTATGAGCATTTTGTCGTATACTCCTGATTTGTTTAGTGGTTTGTTGAACTAGATCAGGAGCCAACAAGTTCTTTTCTCCTACCTCAAACCAACATAGTGGAGATCGACACTTCCTACCGTATAAAGCTTTGTAGGGGGCCATCTTAATACTGGAGTGATAACTATTATTATAAGCAAACTCTACTAAAGGTAGGTACTTATCCCATCCTTTACCTTGCTCTATCACACAGGCCCTTAACATATCTTTCAGAGTTTGAATGGTCCGTTTTGTCTACCCAACAGTCTGAGGATGATAGGCAGTACTTAACCGCAACTGGGTTCCAAAAGCTTCCTGCAACGGTTTCCAAAACATCGATGTAAACCTTGAATCTCTATCAGAAACGATATTTAAGAGAATTACATGTAGTCTAACTATTTCTTGGACTTACAACTAGGCCAATTTGTCCAGTGAAAAGTTAATTTTTATGAGCAAAAAATGAGCAGATTTGGTTAATCTGTCAACTATTACCCAGATCAAGTCCTGTCCCGCGGAAGTCTTAGGCAAACCTACAACAAAGTCCATTGAGATACTGTCCCATTTTCATTTAGAGATCTCAAGAGGTTGTAGAAATCTCGCTGGCTTTTGATGCTCCACCTTCACCTTTTGACAAATTAGACATTTCGCCACGAACTCAGCAATATCTTTTTTCATCCTTGGCCACAATACATTTTTTTTAAGTCCTGGTACATTTTAGTGAATCCAGGATGGACAGTATATTTACTATGATGCGCTTCCTAGAAGATCTTAGTCCTCAACTCTCGTTCTTGAGGGACACAAATCCTTCCTTGATACATGATTGCTCCATCTTCCATGACAGAAAAATTACCTTGATCCTTATGATCCTGTAAGTATTAGTCATGAGCTTGAGCTTTTTTGATATGGGCTCTAAGGTCACACCCTATACTTAAACCATTAATGATTAACTTCTTTGAGGAAAAAGTAGTGTCTAGCTTCAAATTCTGAAACTTCTCTAGCATCTGCAGCTCATACATCATCATCTGACCCATGTGCATAGATTTTTTACTCAAGCCATCTGCTACAACATTCGCCTTTCCTGGATGATACTTTATCTCAAACTTGTAGTCATTGAGGAATTATACCCATCTTCGTTGCCTTATATTTAACTCCTTCTAATCAAAGAGGTATTTAAGAGTCTTATGATCACAATATACTAAATATACTTCAAAGGTTGCCCCATACAAATCGTGTCGCCAAATCTTTAAGGCGAACACCACTGCTGCCAATTCAAGATCATGGGTTGGATAGTTTCCTTCGTGGGGTCTCAGTTGCCTAGAGGTGTAAGCAACTATTCTCTTATCTTGCATCAGCACACACTCTAGCCCTTTCTTTGAAGCGTCACTATACACTTCAAAATGTCCTGTAGGGTCTGGAATAATTAAAACAGGAGGAGTGGTCAGTCTTGTCTTAAGCTCCTGGAAACAAGCTTCACATTGATCAGTCCATTTGAAAGGACTTCCCTTCTTGGTCAATTTAGGCAATGGCAAGGCTATACGAGAAAAGTTTTGTATAAACCTGCTCTAGTATCTTGCCAAACCCAGGAAACTTCTGACTTCCGTAATCGTCTTTGGTCTTTCCCATTGAATAACTGCTTCTGTCTTACCAGGATTTATGGCTACCCCTCTATTAGAGAAGACATGTTTGAGAAACTTTACCTCTAACATCCAAAATTCACACTTCTCCAATTTGGCATACAACTTTTTCTCTTTCAACACTTGCAGCATGATTCGGAGATGTTGTTCATGTTCTTTCTCACTATTAGAATATATCAAGATGTCATCAATGAATACTACCACAAATTGATCTAGGTATGGTCAAAAAATGCAATTAATGTAATCCATGAAAATTGCAGGTGCATTTGTCAACCCGAAGGGCATTACGAGAAACTCCTAGTGCCCATACCTAGTCTTGAAGGCTGTTTTTAGTACCTCCTCTTCCTTGATCCTAATTTGATGGTATCCCGATCTCAAGTCAATTTTAGAAAAGATGGAGGATCCCTTCAGTTGATCCAATAAGTCATCTATCCTAAGGAGAGGGTATTCATTTTTGATAGTCACTTTATTCAGCTGTCTGTAGTCTATGCATAATCTCAAGCTCTCGTCTTTCTTTTTAACAAATAATACAGGAGGTCCCCAAGGCGATACACTTGGTCTAACAAATTGCTTGTCTAACAGTTCCTCCAACTGTTTCTTGAGTTCCTATAGTTCTTTCGAGGCCATTCTATAAGGTGCAATAAAGATAGGCCCTGTCCCAAGTAAGAGATCAATAGAAAACTCTATCTCTCTCTTGGGAGGTAAGCCTGGAATATCTGATGAAAATATTTTAGGAAACTCGTTGGTTGGGATTTCATCAAGCTTCGGTTTAACTTCTAGATTTGATAAGTGTAAAAGAATGTATCCAAGTACTCCATTCTTCAAGTCCCTATTGACTTGATTAGTATTAAGCATCAATAACTGGATCTTCTCTTCGGAAGTAGGAGGTAGAAACTCAATGGTCTTGTTGCAACAATTAAGGAAGACCCAATTTCTAGACATCCAGTTTAACCCTAGAATGACATCAATACCTTTTAAAGGTAGACAGACGAGGTCCACAGAAAAAGTTTTTCCCTAAATAGTGACCAGACAATACTTACATACAGAGTAAGTTAAGACCCTTTCCCCCGTGAGAGTTACTACAGATAGCTCATAGTGGATTTCAGAAATAGGATACTGAAGCTCCCTAATATATTCTTCTGATAAAAATGAATGACTAGCACCAAAGTCGAACAACACCATAAAAGCCAATCTATAGATATAGCATGTACCTTGGATCATTTTAGGGGATTGAGTTGCCTCTTGGCCGTTCAGGGTTAAAACTCTTCCCTTCACTTGAGGCTTCTATTCCAACTAATTTCCCAAATTTTATGGAAAGCTCCTTGTAAAATGACCCTTCTTTCCACAATTGAAGTAGACATCTTGTCCGATGTAGCATGGCCGATTTCCATGCATGCATCCGCACTTAGTGCACTTGACTGGGGTGAGGTCTTGCTGGAAGGGTCGGGGACCTACAGTCATTGACCTCATACCAGTAACCTTTCCTTTTCCTCTAACATTTCTGCCAGAGTTTTTTGGACCGTTCTTCCTTTTCCAGAAATTCCGTCTTTGTTTCTCATCTTCCACTGCCCTCAAGCTCTTCTCCAAGAATCTGCATTATTTATCAAAGTTACAAACTCCCTTATCTCCATAGCTACAACAACATTCCTTATTTCTAGATTCAATCCCAATTCAAACTTAACAGCCATCCATGCTTCATCGAGGCTAAATAGCAGATAAGAGGAGAACTTAGACAACTGCTCAAACTTCGCGATGTATTGTTCTACGGTCACGCTGCCCTGTCTAAGTTGGAGAAATTCTATCTCCATCTTTGCTCGCACAGTACTTGGGAAGTACTTTTCCAAGAAGGTGTCTTTGAACACCTGCCAGGTGATCTGCCTTCCTTGGTGAGCTAAAAGTTCTCTAGTTCCACGCCAATAGTATTCTGCTTCATCTTTCAGCATATATGCAGCGAAGATAACTTGCTGCTCCTCAGTACAACCCATCACTTCAAAGATTTTCTCTAGTTCCCTTATCCACCTTTCAGCTACAATTAGGTGAAAGCCGCCTTGAAAACCAGGTGGTCTAGTCCTTAGGAACTCAGATATGCCATTATCATTTCCTACCATCCAGTTATTAACACCATTCTCACTATTCGGGTTATTAACATTTTAAAAGTATTGTAGAATTTGATTGGTGGTCGTGACCTGGTCTCGAATTGCCATGGCAAGGTTGTGCAAGGTTTCCTCCGCATTGTTTGTCAGATTCCTCCTTGGCAATGCCGTTTCCTACTGTGGTAAAAACAAAGTTATGCTGCTATTGAGGTGATCAAGCCCAATAGTTAGTTTCAAAAATATTTAATAGCAGTCATAACACCACCTCGGCATATAGATAGGAAACACTAGTAATTTCTTACATATATAAAATCATTGATACCCTACACAACACAACCACAACATACTCAAGACACTATAAGATCGATTCAGATAACCATCCACCCACTGGCTATCTAAGATTGACCTGCTCGGATACTAATTATGTAATAATTATTTATTTATTTATTATTATACATAGAGTTTACATACACATTATTAATTAAAATGTACGTACAACATACCAAACACATAAATATCCACATCTTATTTATCCTAGTTAACCAATTCCGGAGATATAGGTGTGGGTGGTTGCAACTTCACTGGGATCTGAGCCAATTCGACCACAAACATTTTATTTAATTATGGGATCTGTCCAACATAAAGTAACTCGATCAAACGTGCACTAAAAGCCAAAGCCATAGAAAAATCTGCATAACTAATTTTCTTAACAAGACATGGAAATATAGTGACAATTAAGTCCCAGTAAGTTCAACAATAAATCATCATCAATATAGCTCATCACGTCTTGTTCAATTGTATAAACTACAGTAAATATCTTTGGTCACATGAATGCACTATATCTATGCACATGAGAATCGTATAATAATGACATGTATGACAGGATTAACTATTTTCAGGAATAATTAAAACAGGAAGAGTGGTCAATCTTGTCTTAAGCTCCTAGAAACTAGCTTCACATTGATCAGTCCATTTGAAAGGACTTCCCTTCCTGGTCAATTTAGTCAATTGCAAGGCTATACGAGAGAATTTTTGTATAAACCTCTTGTAGTATCCTGCCAAAACTAGGAAACTTCTGACTTTCGTAACCATCTTTGTCTCTCCCATTGAATCACTACTTTCGTCTTGCTATAGCTACCACTCTATTAGAGATGACATGTCCGAGAAAATTTACCTCTCACAGCCAAAGTTCACACTTCTCCAGTTTGGCATACAACTTTTTCTCTTTCAGCACTTGCAGCACGATTTGGAGATGTTGTTCATGTTCTTTCTCACTCTTAGAATATATCAAGATGTCATCAATGAATACTACCACAAATTGATCTAGGCAAGGTCAAAAAATGCGATTCATGTAATCCATGAAAATTGCAAGTGCATTTGTCAACTCGAAGGGTATTACGAGAAACTCATAATGCCCGTACCTAGTCTTGAAGGCTGTTTTTGGTACATCCTCCTCCTTGATCCTAACTTCATGGTATCCCGATCTCAAGTCAATTTTAGAAAAGATGGAGGCTCCCATCAGTTGATCCAATAAGTCATCTATCCTAAGGAGATGGTATTTATTTTTGATAGTCACTTTATTCAGCTGTCTGTAGTCTATGCATAATCTAAAGCTCTCGCATTTCTTTTTAACAAATAATACAGGAGCTCCCCAAGGTGATACACTTGGTCTAATGAATTGCTTGTCTAACAGTTCCTCTAACTGTTTCTTGAGTTCCTGTAGTTCTTTCGAGGCCATTCTATAAGGTGCAATAGAGATAGGCCCTGTCCCAGGTAAGAAATCAATAGAAAACTCTATCTCTTATACCAACTTGTCACGCCCCTACTTTTGGAACGCGAATAACACTACTGAATGGTAACTTTATCTTTATTTATTTAAAATCAACTTCATGTTATATCATAAAAAGATAATATCATACGTTGGCAAATCTTAACATAACTAATTATACATGCCAGGTCTACAGTTTTCATTTTTACAGCAAAAACAAAGATCCTGCCTGTGACGTTCAGAGCAACTCTAGAGTACATGTACATTACAATTTAAACACTGAGAGCCTAGAAACAATTTAGGCTCACCACGGAAGTACGACACCTAGTCAATTAAGAAGCTGCAGGACCAAACTCTGGGTCTTTATCTGAAAAATATGTTAACCACGTGTAGTGAGTTTTACAACTCAGTGAGCAGATAACACCTCCTATGACCTCCTAGGTCAACATATGAATGTACTCTTTATTTTAAAATTTGTCATATTGAAAATCACAATTCGGAAGTACATTCTTATGGGACCCGCATTTGAACTAAACTATATTCTATTTCATATGTATATTCAGTTCATAAGTAATGCTATAAGTGCGATAATAAAATCATGGTATGCATCAATATAATTCATGTGAAAACATTTGGAGTATCCCATATCAGAGTTTAACCCCTTCCGTACTTTGGTGGTATAGGATTTGCCCAAACTCAACATCTCGCTGAGGTTTGCCCAACTACCATTCAAGAGGACACGCGAAGGGACTTTATATGGGTATTTCCCAAGAAACTTCTGACTTCCGTTACCATCTTTGGTCTCTCCCACTAAATCACTGCTTTCGTCTTGCTAGGATCTACGGCTACCTCTCTATTAGAGATGACATGTCTGAGAAACTTCACCTATGACAGCCAAAATTTACACTTCTCTAATTTGGCATATAACTTTTTCTCTTTTAGCACTTGCAGCACGATTAAGAGATGTTGTTTATGTTCTTTTTCACTCTTAGAATATATCAAGATGTCATCAATGAACACTACAACAAATTGATCTAGGTAGGGTCAAAAAATTCGATTCATGTAATCCATGAAAATTGTAGGTGCATTCGTCAACCCGAAGGGCATTACGAGAAACTCATAGTGCCTATACCTAGTCCTGAAGCCAGTTTTTGGTACGTCCTCCTCCTTGATCCTAATTTGATGGTATCCCGTCCTTATGTCAATTTTAGAAAAGATGGAGGCTCCTTTCAGTTAATCCAATAAGTCATCTATCCTAGGGAGAGGATACTTGTTTTTGATAATCACCTAATTCAGCTGTTTGTAATCTATGCATAGTCTTAAGCTCCCGTCTTTCTTCTTAACGAACAATACAGGAGTTCCCCAAGGTGATACACTCGGTCTAATGAATTGTTTGTCTAATAGTTCCTCTAACTGTTTATTGAGTTCCTATAGTTCCATCAAGGCCATTCTATATGGTGCAATAGAGATAGGCCCTGTCCCAGGTAGGAGATCAGTAGAGAACTCTATTTTTCTCTTTGGTGGTAAGCCTGGAATATCTAATGGAAATACTTCAGGAAACTCATTAGCTATTGGGATTTCATCAAGCTTCAATTTGACTTCTCGGTTTGATAAATACAAGAGAATGTATCCAAGTACTCCATTCTTCAACTCCCTATTAACTTGATTGGCATTAAGCATCAATAACTGCACCTCCTCTTTTGGAGTAGGATTTAGAAATTCGACGGTCTGGTTACAACAATTCAGCAAGACTCGATTTCTAGACATCCAGTCTAACCCTAGAATGATCTCAATACCTCTTAAAGGTAAACAAACGAGGTCTACAAAAATTTTTTTTCTCCTGGATGATGACTTGACAGTCCTTATATACAGAGCAAGTTAATACCCTTTCCCCTGTGGGGTTGATAAAGGGGAATTTTGAGTATTAATGACTACATTTTATTGTCTAATTCGTAGCAAACTTGTGGTTATTTCCCTGCTTTTGGTTATGTTTTGCTTTGGATACTGCTTTGGTTGTTTTTATGCTTGTAGGTGAGAAACAAGCAAATTCTGAGCATGGCAGCATGTAGCACGGCTTGGCCGTGCTTGGTGGCAGGCAACACGGCCAGGCCGTGCTCTGGGCAAGATGTGCAGCATTTTCCCAAAAACTAGCCCGATGCACGGTTGTGCTGCGGATCTGGGAACACTATATTTTTTAGGGTTTTGGCCGCCCAAACTGTTATATATCGAAGGGGATACGCAGCCAAAAGGGGGGAAACACATTGGGACTCATTTTTACTCAGTTTTAGGCTTAGGAAACACCTTAGGATTAAGTTTAGAGAAGGATTAGAGTTTACTTTCATGTTCTTAGCTTAGATTTGACAGCAATTCAGCATTGTATTTCATTCTCCATCCAGGTTTTATCTTTCTATCTCTGCACTCATCTCTATTCCAACTCTTTCTCTTGGTTTGTATTGAACAATTATGTTTTGTTTAATGAATTTGATTTTAGTTTCTCTTTCTATTATGCTTGAGTAGTTTTGATCCAGGGTTTCGGTAAATCTAATTATGATATGATGATACTATGTTGAATTGAATTAATGGAACCCTAATTGTTTTATACATGGTTAATTAGGATTAGCTATTAAGCATTGGTTATATCAGTTGATTAATGTTTGGCCAATATTTATCACGTCTTAGGATATTAATTGATGGATTGAAAGGTGAAAACTAATACCTGAACCTAATAGTTAATTAGGGATATCTTAATCTCGAAAGTAGTTTAAGATTCTCTAGGAATGAATCAATTAATGGGCACGAAAAAACCGATTAATTGTATTCCATGGTTGGCATAGAACTTAATGGACCTAGGTTGAACTAAGAACCACAAAAGTAGGCAATTGGATTAACCTAGGTACGATTAGTAACGCTTGAAAGAGGTTGCTAGTTAATTAAGGCTAAACCATCCCCAATAACCTAGATAATTGTAATTAAAGGTATAATTTGGATGTTGAATATCATAAGTGTGGTGAACCGTAACCCTAGACTTTGTTTAATTGGTTATTTGCATTTATTTAATTGTGACACTCTCTGATCAAATTACATCGATTTAGATAGCATATTTTGTATAATTCTAGTAATTGACATTGTTCTCTGTGGGATACGACCCGTACTCGCTGGACTAGCTATAGCTACACCGTGCACTTACGGTTAATTAGTAAAACATCCACACAAGTTTTTGGCGCTGTTGCCAAGGAACCAAGCCAATATTAGATATTTTACAAAATAGCTAGACTAGATCAAATTTTTGTTTATTTTTCTTTTTATTTTTTTCTGCAGAATTTTCTTTTGCTGAGTTTGCTTCTTTTCTTCCTTCCTAGGCGTGTTTCTCTTTTATGCGAAGAACGTGTGATAGCGTTGCTCAATTTGACCCTGAAATTGAATACACTCTGTGAAGGTTAAGAAGACAACAGCAGGAAGAGAATTTAGCAGTTACAATGGGGGAAAGAGATAACCGATCGCTGAAGGACTTCACTGGCCCAGACACACATGGCCTGAACCCCAGCATAGTCAAGGCAGTGGTAGAAGCTAATAACTTTAAGCTGAAGCCATCTCTCTTGCAGATGGTTCAGCAGAACCAGTTTAGTGGGTCGCCTACTGAAGACCCTAACGTCCATCTCTCTGTATTCTTGGAGTACTGTGACACCCTGTAGCTAAATGGTGTCTCATCATATGTAATCAGGTTGAGGTTGTTCCCTTTCTCTTTGAAGGACAAAGCACGGGCTTGGTTGCATTCTCTCCCATCGGGGTCCACCACCACTTGGCAGTAGCTTTCTCAAGCTTTCCTGGCCAAGTATTTTCCGCCAAGCAAGACAGCCCATTTGAGGAACCAGATTACTACATTTGCTCAGAAGGATGGAGAATCCTTATATGAGGCTTGGGAGAGATTCAAGGAGCTCCTCAGGGTATGCCCACATCATGGGCTGGAAAAATGGTTAATAGTCCATACATTTTACAATGGAATAATTTACAACACCTGGATGTCTGTGGATGCTGCAGCTGGAGGAGCTTTGATGAATAAAACGGTTGATGAAGCCTATGAAGTGATTGAAGACATGGCTCAAAACCACTACTCCTGGTCTAATGAGAGGCAGACCAAAAAGCCGGTAGGTATGTATGAAGTAGATGCGTTTAATCATCTTACTTCTAAGGTTGATGCATTGTTTCAAAAGTTAGATAAATTGAGCATCAATGTTGCTGGTCTTCTTCATCTTCTACATGTGAGATCTATGGGTGTGTTGGCCATATGGCCAGTAATTGTCAATTTGGAAATTTTGCACCTCAGGATTGTGAATAGGTGAACTTTGTGAATGATAATCAGAAAAGCAATCCTTATAGCAACACTTACAATCCAGACTGAAAGAACCACCCGAATCTCTTTTACAAGCTGAATGCAAATCAGCAGCTTCAAAATAACTTTAGACAACCCCCTGGGTTTCAAAATCAGAGGCCATTCAATCCAGCTCCTCAGCCAAAGTCAAATTTGGAGGCTCTAATGGAGAATTTCATCTCCACACAGAGTAAGCAGAATGATGAATTCAGAGCCCAAAACCGTTCCATGAATGATGCTATTAAAGATTTAGACTCCAAGGTAGACTCGCTTGCTACTCATAGCAAGATGTTGGAAACTCAGATAGCACAACAAGCAAGTCTATCTAATAGGAACTTTGGCAGACTTCCAGGCCAAATTGAGAACCCCAAAGAGCATTGTAATGCTATTACATTGAGAAGTGGTAAGTAGTTGGCTGAATCTGAGAGAAGTGGGGAGGTAAAGGAAAATGAACCTCAGGCTGTATCTGAGAAGAAGAGAAAAAAGGAATCAAAGGAAGAGGAAAAGAAAGAAGAAGAGCCAAAATGTGTGGCTCTTGAACCATACAAGCCACCAATCCCTTTTCCTCAAAGATTGGTTAAGGCCAAGTTAGAGAAGCAATTTGGGAGATTTTTGGATGTACTGAAAAATTTGAATATTAACATTCCATTCCTAGAAGCCATCTCCCAAATGCCATCCTATGCAAAGTTCCTGAAAGAGATCCTCTCAAACAAGAGGAAAATTGAAGAGTATGATGTGGTGGCATTAACAGAGGGATCTAATGCTTTAATACAGAATAAGCTTCCTCAAAAGCTTAAGGATCCTGGAAGCTTCTCTATTCCTTGCTCCATTGGAGATATGAAGATTGACAGAGCCTTATGTGACCTTAGAGCAAGTGTCAGCCTCATGCCTCTTTCAATTTGCAAAAAGCTTCAGATGGGTGACTTAAAGGCTACCACCCTTTCTCTTCACTTAGCTGACCGATCCATCAAGCATCCGGTAGGTATATTAGAGGATGTTCCTCTAAAGGTAGGTAAATTTTATATACCGGTTGATTTTGTTATTTTAGAGATGGAGGAAGATGCTAAAATCCCCATCATTCTTGGAAGGCCTTTCATAGCTACAGCTGGTGCAAATATAAATGTAAAAGATGGAAAGCTTTCTTTAAATGTAGGGGATGAAAAAGTATAGTTTAATTTGAATGATGCTATGAACCCCCCATCTTTAAGTGGATCATGCTGTATGATTGGCTTAAATGAACCACATGTGAATGATAATGCCATGAATTTTTCTCCTTCTGACCCACTTGAGTTATGCTCTGTGGAAAGTTTTTTGGTTTATGTCAAACGGGGGGAGGAAAAACAAGACATTGAGGAGGAAGTGAAAGATACAAACTTGAACCCAAACCACCTCCTCAAAGCTCGAATGGAGCAAAGGAAGAATTGAATGAGCCAAAAAGATCTTTGAAGGCTATTGGGAAAAGCCTCATACACCACACTAAAAGGCAATGGATAGCAAAGAGAGTTATTCAAACTCTCTTCAAGCCTCCATGAGTGGAAAGCATGCCAAAGAGTCGAGCTAATGACTTTAAACAAGCGCTTTGTGGGAGGCAACCCACATTTTTAATTTTTAAAGTTTCCTTTGGTTTTGTTTTCTAGTTTTTAGTTTAGTTTTTATCTTTAATTTTAGATGATTTCTTTGGTTAAAGGATTAATGAGTGTTTTCTCATGTATTTTAGGTGTATTCCCATGTGCCCAAGATGATATAAAAGGCTAAAGATAGAGGGAAGTCAAGGAGAATCAAAAGCTGAGGAAAATTTTGAGGATTTACAGCTTCCAGCCAGCAACATGGCTAGGTCGTGTCCTCCACCATGCCCGTGCTGCAAGCACAGGCCAAAATCTGTAAAATTTAGAGAAACCCACAAGAAGCACGGGCAGGCCGTGTCCTAAGACATGGTTGTGCCCCAGGTA
Organism: Gleditsia sinensis; assembly: GCA_037074535.1. Taxonomy (NCBI): domain Eukaryota; kingdom Viridiplantae; phylum Streptophyta; class Magnoliopsida; order Fabales; family Fabaceae; genus Gleditsia; species Gleditsia sinensis. The sequence continues at coordinate 30,533,502 of CM073463.1, forward strand.
CTTAAAAAAAAGAGAGAGAAAGAGAAGAAGGGTCATCCAGACAAAAGCATAAGTGGGCCATGTAAGCAAGTAAGTTACTTTTCCCTTTGCCTATACTTTCATTGATATTGACATTGAGAACAATGTCAAGTTTAAGCATGGGGGAGTGACTTTAGGATTGTGGTTTTTACTGGTTGAATATTTTATCTCTTGTTTCATTGTATAATCATAAAGTTTGCTATTTTAGAGATAGATTGGCATAATATAGGTTGATTTTAGCTCATGAACATGTGATGCACAATAGGATATGAAATAGGTAGCTATAATTTTAGTCTTTCTCTTCTAGGATTAAACCTCTAATTTTTTGAAAAATATCTCTCTATTGTGCTGTGAATTGTATGCTATTTTTGATTTTAACACTATGAGAGTGTGAAGGTAGGAAGAGGTGAAAAATGAGGGAATGTGCACTCCAAAAAGTTTTCACTCTGAGTACCCCTTCAAGGCACCAAAAAGGCCTTAGTATGAGTACCTAGATGCCTTTACCCTAGTGAGATGGAGCATAAGAAGCACTCACCGCATATTTCTAAAAAAAAATTTAATGAATGAAAAAAAAATGATGGAAAGTAAAAGAGTTTGAGTGAGAAAAAAAGAGTGATAAAATAGAAATAAGGGTAAGGCAACATAGGGAGATCTAAAGGATGAGGTGGCCTACTTGAGTGTACAAAAATCAATTTGATGCATACAACCAATGGTAACAATAGAAGCAGATATATAATAGAAGAATTTTTGGTTTAGTTTTAGAAGAATAGAGACTATCTGATAAATGTCTATTCATATATCTATTGTGTTCACACAGATTGAGTGATAAATTATCTATATTGCATTTTTCTATCTTCTGGAATCTGATTACATCTTTCCCCCTTCCTGATATGATATATTATTTGCTTGAGGACAAGAGAAGGTTTAAGCATGGGGGAGTTGATAAAGGGGAATTTTGAGTATTAATGACTATATTTTATCCTCTAATTCGTAGCAAACTTGTGGTTATTTCCTTGCTTTTGGTTATGTTTTGCTTTGGATACTGCTTTGGTTGTTTTTATGCTTGTAGGTGAGCAAAAGAGGTCAAGAAGCAAGGGAAAACACTGATGGGAAGTGCCAAAAGGATATGGAATATGTTGAGGAGGAAGCAAGGAGCAAGCCTACCAAAAATTAGCAAATTCGGAGCATGGCAGCATGCAGCACGGCCTGGCCGTTCTTGGTGGCATGCAACACGGCCAGGCCGTTCTCTGGGCAAGATGTGTAGCATTCTCCCAGAAACCAGCCCGATGCACGACCGTGCTGCGGGTTTTGGCCACCCAAAGTGTTATATATCGAAGGGGATACGCAACCAAAAGGGGGGAGACACATTGGGACTCGATTTTACTCAGTTTTAGGCTTAGGAAACAACTTAGGATTAAGTTTAGAGTAGGATTAGAGTTTACTTTCATGTTCTTAGCTTAGATTTGACAGCAATTCAGCATTGTATTTCATTCTCCATCCAGGTTTTATCTTTCTATCTCTGCACTCATCTCTATTCCAACTCTTTCTCTTGGTTTGTATTGAACAATTATGTTTTGTTTAATGAATTTGATTTTAGTTTCTCTTTCTATTATGCTTGAGTAGTTTTGATCTAAGGTTTCGGTAAACCTAATTATGATATGATGATACTATCTTGAATTGAATTAATGGAATCGTAATTGTGTTATACATGGTTAATTAGGATTAGCTATTAAGCATTGGTTATATCAGTTGATTAATGTTTGGCCAATATTTATCACGTCTTAGGATATTAGTTGATGGACTGAAAGGTGAAAACTAATACCTGAACCTAATACTTAATTAGGGATATCTTAATCATGAAAGTAGTTTAAGATTCTCTAGGAATGAATCAATTAATGGGCACGAAAAAACCGATTAATTGTATTCCATGGTTGGCATAGAACTTAATGGACCTAGGTTGAACTAAGAACCACGAAAGTAGGCAATTGGATTAACCTAGGTACGATTAGTAACGCTTGAAAAAGGTTGCTAGTTAATTAAGGCTAAACCATCCCCAATAACATAGATAATTGCAATTAGAGGTATAATTTGGATGTTGAATATCATAAGTGTGGTGAACCGTAACCCTAGACTTTGTTTAATTGGTTATTTGCATTTATTTAATTGTGACACTCTCTGATCAAATTACATCGATTTAGATAGCATATTTTGTATAATTCTAGTAATTGACATTGTTCTCTGTGGGATGCGACTCGTACTCGCCGGACTAGCTACAGCTACGCCGTGCGCTTGTGGTTAATTAGTAAAGCAAGGAGTTACTACAGATAGCTCATAGGGAGTTTCAGAAATAAGAAATTGAAACTTCCTAATACATTTTTCTCATATAAATGAATGACTAGCACCATAGTCAAACAACACCATAAGAGCAAATCCGTAGATATAGCATGTACCTTGAATCGTTTTAAAAGATTGAGCTGCCTCTTGGCCGCTCAGGGTGAAAACTCTTCCTTTCACTTGAGGCTTCTGTTCCAGCTGCTTTCCCAAATTTTATGGATAGTTCCTTGCAAAATGACACTTCTGTCCACAATTGATGCAGACATCTTGTCCCATGTAGCATGGCCGATTTTCATGCATGCATCCGCACTTAGTGCACTTGATTGGGGTGAGGTCTTACTGGAAAGGTCGGGGACCTGTAGTCATTGACCTCTTGCTAGTAACCTTTCCTTTTCCTCTAACATTTCTGCCAGAGTTTTGTGGACTGTTCTTCCTTTTCCAGAAATTCCATCTTTGTTTCTCATCTTCCACTGCCCTCAAGCTCCTCTCCAAGAGTCTGCAATTATTTATCAAAGGTACAAACTCCCTTATCTCCATAGCTACAACAGCATTCCTTATTTCTGGATTCAATCCCGATTCGAACTTAACAGCCATCCATGCTTCATCGGGGCTAAATAGCAGATAAGAGGAGAACTTAGACAACTCCTCAAACTTCGCGATGTATTGGTCTATGGTCATGCTGCCTAAGTTGGAGAAATTCAATCTCCATCTCCGCTCACACAGTACTTAGGAAGTACTTTTCCAATAAGGTGTCTTTGAACACCTGCCAGGTGATCTACCTTCCCTGGTGAGCTAAAAGTTCTCTAGTTCCACACCACCAATATTCTGCTTCATCTTTCAGCATATATGCAGCGAAGATAACTTGCTGCTCCTCAATACAACCCATCACTTCAAAGATTTTCTCTAGTTTCCTTATCCACCTTTCAGCTACAATAGAGTGAAAGCCGCCTTGAAAACTAGGTGGTCTAGTCCTTAGGAACTCAGATATGCCATTATCATTCCCTACCATCTGGTTATTAACACCATTCTCACTATTCAGGTTATTAACATTTTGAAGGTATTGTAGAATTTGATTGGTGGTCGTGACCTGGTCTCGAATTGCCATGGCAAGGTTGTATAGGGTTTCTTCCGCATTGTTTGTCGGATTCCTCCTTGGTGTTGCCATTTCCTACTGTGGCAAAAACAAAGTTATGCTGCTATTGAGGTGATCAAGCCTAATAGTTAGTTTTAAAAATATTTAATAGCATTCATAACACCACCTTGGCATATAGATAGGAAACACTAGTAATTTCTTACCTACATGAAATCATTGATCCCCTACATAGCACAACCACAACATACTCAAGACACTTTAAGATCGATTCAGATAACCATCCACCCAATGGCCATATAAGATCGACCTGCTCAGATACTAACTGTGTAATATCTTTTTATTTATTTATTATTATACATAGAGTTTACATACACATTATTAATTAAAACGTACGTACAACATATCAAACACATAAATATCCACATCTTATTTATTCTGGTTGACCAATTCCAGAGATATAGGTGCGGGTGGTTGCAACTTCACCGGGATCTGAGCCAACTCGACCACAAACATTTTATTTAATTCTGGGATCTGCCCAACATAAAGTAACTCAATCAAACATGAACTAAAAGCCACAGCCATAGAAAAATCTGCATAACTAATTTTTTGAACATGACATGGAAATATAGTGACAATTAAATCCCAGTAAGTTCAACAATAAATCATCATCAATATAGCTCATCACATCATGTTCAGCTGTATAAACTACAGTAAATATCTTTGGTCACATGAATGCACTATATCTATGCACATGAGCATCATACAATAATGACATGTATGACATGATTAACTATTTTCAGGAATAATTAAAACAGGAAGAGTGGTCAATATTGTCTTAAGCACCTGGAAACTCGCATCACATAGATCATTCCATTTGAAAGGACTTCCCTTCTAGGTCAATTTAGTCAATCGCAAAGCTATATGAGAGAAGTTTTGTATAAACCTCTTGTAGTATCCTGCCAAAACCAGGAAACTTCTGACTTTCGTAACCGTCTTTGGTCTTTCCCATTGAATCACTGCTTTCATCTTGCTAGGATCTACAGTTACCCCTCTATTAGAGATGACATGTCCGAGAAAGTTTACCTCTCATAGGCAAAATTCACACTTCTCCAGTTTGACATACAACTTTCTCTCTTTTAGCACTTGTAGCACGATTCGGAGATGTTGTTCATGTTCTTTCTCACTCTTAGAATATATCAAGATGTCATCAATGAATACTACCACAAATTGATCTAGGTAGGGTAAAAAAATGCAATTCATGTAATCCATGAAAATTGCAGGTGCATTTGTCAACCCGAAGGGTATTATGAGAAACTCATAGTGCCCATACCTAGTCTTGAAGGCTATTTTTGGTACATCCTCGTCCTTGATCCTAATTTGATGGTATCCCGATCTTAAGTCAATTTTAGAAAAGATGGAGCCTCTCTTCAGTTGATCCAATAAGTCATTTATCCTAAGGAGATGGTATTTATTTTTGATAGTCACTTTATTCAGCTGTCTGTAGTCTATGCATAATCTCAAGCTCCCGCTTTTCTTTTTAACAAATAATACAGGAGCTCCCCAAGGCGATACACTTGGTCTAACGAATTGCTTGTCTAAAAATTCCTCTAACTATTTCTTGAGTTCCTGTAGTTCTTTCGAGGCCATTCTATAAGGTGCAATAGAGATAGTCCCTGTCCCAGGTAAGAGATCAATAGAAAGCTCTATCTCTGATACCAACTTGTCACGCCTCTACTTTTGGAACCCGAATAACAGTACTGAATGATAACTTATCTTTATCTATTTAAAATTAACTTCATGTTATATCATAAAAAGATAATATCTTACGTTGGCAAATCTTAACATAACTAATTATACATGCCAGGTCTACACTTTTCAGTTTTACAGCAGAAACAAAGATCCTGCCTGTAACGTTCAGAGCAACTCTAGAGTACATGTACATTACAATTTAAACAATGAAAGCCTAGAAACAATTTAGGATCACCACGGAAGTATGACACCTAGTCGATCAAGAAGCCGCAGGACCAAACTCTGGGTCTTTATCTGAAAATTATGTTAACCACGTGTAGTGAGTTTTACAACTCAATGAGCAGATAACACCTCCTATCACCTCTTAGGTCAACATATGAATGTACTCTTTATTTTAAAATTTGTCATATTGAAAATCACAATTCGGAAGTTCATTCATATGGGACCCGCATTTGAAATAAACTATGTTCTATTTATATGCATATTCAGTTCATAAGTAATGCTATAAGTATGATAATAAAATCATGGAGTGCATTAATATAATTCATGTGAAAACATTTGGAGGATCCCATATCAGAACCACCATATCAGAGTTTAACCCCTTTCGTACTTTGGTGGTATAGGATTTGCCCAAACTAAACATCCCGCTGAGGTTTGCCCTACTACCATTCAAGAGGACACGTGAAGGAACTCTATATGGGTATTTCCCAAGAAACTTCTAACTTTCGTAACCATCTTTGGTCTCTCCCACTGAATCACTGCTTCCATCTTGCTAGGATCTACGGCTACCCCTCTATTAGCGATGACATGTCCGAGAAACTTCACCTATGACCGCCAAAATTCACACTTCTCCAATTTGGCATATAACTTTTTCTCTTTCAGCACTTGCAGCATGATTCAGAGATGTTGTTTATGTTCTTTTTCACTCTTAGAATATATCAAGATGTCATTAATGAACACTACAACAAATTGATCTAGGTAGGGTCAAAAAATACGATTCATGTAATCCATGAAAATTGCAGGTGCATTTGTCAACCTGAAGGGCATTACGAGAAACTCATAGTGCCCATACCTAGTTCTGAAGTCAGTTTTTGGTACCTCCTCCTCCTTGATCCTAATTTGATGGTATCTCGACCTCAAGTCAATTTTAGAAAAGATGAAGGCTCCCTTCAGTTGATCCAATAAGTATCTATCCTAGGGAGAGGATACTTGTTTTTGATAGTCACCTAATTCAATTGTTTGTAATCTATGCATAGTCTCCAGCTCCCGTCTTTCTTCTAAACAAACAATACAGGAGTTCCCCAAGGTGATACACTCGGTCTAATGAATTGTTTGTCTAATTGTTCCTCCAACTGTTTCTTGAGTTCCTGTAGTTCCTTCGAGGCCATTCTATATGGTGCAATAGAGATATGCCCTGTCCCAGGTAGGAGATAAGTAGAGAACTCTATTTTTCTCTTAGGAGGTAAGCCTGTAATATCTGATGGAAATACTTCAGGAAACTCATTGGCTATTGGGATTTCATCAAGCTTCAATTCGACTTCTAGGTTTGATAAATACAAGAGAATGTATCCAAGTACTCCATTCTTCAACTCCCTATTAACTTGATTGGCATTAAGCATCAATAACTGCACCTCTTCTTTTGGAGTAGGAGGTAGAAATTCGATAGTCTTGTTACAACAATTAAGCAAGACTCGATTTCTAGACATCCAGTCTAACCCTAGAATGACCTCAATACCTCTTAAAGGTAAACAGACGAGGTCTATAGAAAAAGTTTTCTCCTGGATGGTGACTTGACAGTCCTTATATACAGAGGAAGTTAATAACCTTTCGCCTGTAGGGGTTACTACAGATAGCTCATAGGGAGTTTCAGAAATAGAAAACTGAAACTTCCTAAGTCATTCTTCCCATATAAATGAATGACTAGCACCAGAGTCAAACAACACCATAAGAGCAAATCTATAGATATAACATGTACCTTGAATCATTTTAGAAGATTAAGCTGCCTTTTGGCCGCTCAGGGTGAAAACCCTTCCTTTCACCTGAGGCCTCTGTTCTGGCTGCTTCGCCACATTCTATGGGCAGTTTTTTGCAAAATGTCCCTTCTGTCCGCAGTTGAAGCAGACATCTTGTACCATGTAGCATGGCCGATTACCATGTATGCATTCGCACTTCGCGCACTTGACTGGGGCGAGGTCTTATTGGAAAAGTCTGGGACTCGCAGTCAATGGCCTCTTACCAGCTCCATATCCACTTCTTCTCACGTTCTTGCTAGGGTTGGGAAAATTTTTCTTCATTTTCCTTAGGTTTTTCCTTTGCTTTTCGTCCTCCACTGCCTTTAAACTTTTCTCCAAGAGTCTGCATTTATTAATTAGAGGTACAAACTCCCTAATCTTCATAGCTACAACAGCATTCTTTATGTTCGAGTTTAGTCCCACTTCGAACTTAACAGCCTTCCATGCTTCATCCGGGTTAAATAGCATATAAGAGGAGAACTTAGACAACTCCTCAAACCTCACGATGTATTGGTCTATGGTCATGCTACCTTGCCTAAGTTGGAGAAATTCGATCTCTTTCTCTGCCTGCACAGTACTTGGAAAGTACTTTTCTAAAAATGTGTCTTTGCACACCTGCCAAGTGATCTGCCTTCCCTGGTGAGCTAAAAGTTCTTTAGCCCCATGCCACTAGTATTCTGCTTCATCTTTTAGTATATATTCAGGGAAGATTACTTGCTGCTACTCAGTATAGCCTATCACTTCAAAGATTTTCCCTAACTCCCTTATCCATCTTTCAGCTACAATCGGGTCAAAGCTGCCTTGAAAACAAGTTTGCCTAGTCCTCAGGAACTCAGATATGCCATTATCATTTCCAGCCATCGGGTTGTTAGCACCATTCACACCATTCAAGTTATTAGCATTTTGGAGGTATTGTAGAATTTGGTTAGTAGTCATGACGTGGTCTCGAATTACCGTGGTCAGATTGTGCAGGGTTTCCTCTACATTATTTGTCGGATTCCTCCTTGGTGGTGCCATTTCCTACTGTGGCAAAAAACAAAGTTATGCTGCTATTGAGGTGATCAAGCCCAATAGTTAGTTCAAAAATATTTAACAGCAGTCATAACACCACCTCGGCATATAGATAGGAAACACTAGTAATTTCTCACCTATATGAAAACACTGATCCCTACACAGCACAACCACAACATACTCAAGACACTATAAGATCGATTCAGATAACCATCCACCCACTGGCTGTAACAACTCCATTTAAGTATCAATTTTTTTTTAAAATACCATGAAGTTATTACCTCGTTACAACGTAACTCAATATAACATTTATTTAATTTATACAATACAGAGTTTACATACATGTCATTAATCAAAACATACGTACAACATATCAAATAAATAAAAATCTACATCTTATTTATTCTGGTTGACCAATTCTGGAGATACAAGTGCGGGTGGTTGCACCTTCACCGGGATCTAAGCCAACTCGACCACAAACATTTTGTTTGCTTCTGGGATTTGCCCAACATAAAGTATTCGATCCAACGTGCACTAAAAGCCAAAGCTATAGAAAAATCTGCATAACTAATTTTCTGAACATGATATGAAAATATAGTGAGAATTAAATTCTAGTAAGTTTAACAATAAATCATCATCAATATAGCTCATCACGTCATGTTCAGCTATATAAACTACAGAAAATAACTTTGGTCACATGAATGCACTATATCTATGCACATGAGAATCGTACAATAATAACATGTATGATAGGGTTAACTATTTTCAGAATATCATATGATGACTATCAATTTATTCTCATATCAAGTTACCCCGGTCAGGGTGAGTATTTTCTACTCTCCGGTACAGGTTTTTCTCGCTCCGTCTGACATGACCCACTTTCTCTTTCTTTTCTCATTAACATGATCATAACTGTTGGTAGGGCGTCCCCTACTGGTGCACCACACGGATTTCCATGTGATTGTGCTCATTTCTTTTCTTTTCACAATGATAGCCAAAAATATGCTTTCAATAACAAGTATGTTCATCAAAATATAACTATTACCATAAATCATTGGTAATCATGCCATGAATGTAACCATTTCAAATATCACTTTATAAGATATTTCCATGTCAGAATTTCACACTTAAGATGGTAAGAAGTTCATACAATGGCAATGGCTATCGCATATATTAGTCATTTATTATTTTCATTTATAAGATTCATCTTCTCTTTTAAATATTAATTTCATCTCTTCATTTTCTTTATGTTTGGCCTTTAGTCAATTTCTTCTTATTTATATAATTTCTAACACATGTTCTTACAAATTTATAGAGCATTTTTCTCCAATTTGATTTCTACTATTATCCTATAGTTAAAGAGGTTCATCTAGGGTAGAAAAATGTTGAAAATAGGCTTAACCAGCTTCCAATACAGTCTGGCCATGTTCCAAGACACGGCCATACTTTAAAAATACTTCAAATATACTCAAAAATAGCCCCGAACACGGCTAACCCATGCTTGAAGCACCCAGAACACGTCCTGACCGTGTTCTGTGATCTTTGCTCACTAGTCAGAGCATAACTGCCTCATTTTAACTCCGATTGACGTGATCTTGGTGTCTATGGAAAGCTAAGACAATTATTTATAACTATTATGTTAATCATATCAGAAAAATAGTAATAAATCTTGGTGTTATTACTCCCTTAAATTCAATATTATTTCTTCTTGGGTAGGTTCTAACCTTTACTTACTAATATGACTATATCTCCCACCTAAGAATTCTAAATTAAGTGATTCCAGTGGCTAAACATCCATGACACATAAATATATAATTCATATATTAACTATTTATTTTAATTCATTATAGAAGTTTCCCAGAAAATAAAACACCGAAGCTATCCTAACATATTCTTCCCTGATTAACCATTTTCTGACCTTTGTTTACTAATCAGAACATATTTACCTCATATGAACTCTAAATTGAATGATTCCAGTGGCTATAAATCTGTGACACATATATCTTTTAGTCTTATGTTAACCATTTATTTTAATTCCCTACAGATAATTCCCAAAAATTAAAACACAGAAGCTATCCTAACATATTCTTCCCTGATGAACCATTTTCTGACCTTTGATTACTAATCGGCCCATATCTACCTCATATGGACTCCAAATTGAATGATTCTAGTGGTTAAAAATCTGTGACACATATATCTTTAATTCTTATGTTAACAATTTATTTTAATTCCTTATAGATTGTTCCCAGAAATTAAAACAACGAAGCTTAAAATTCTGTCACCCATAGCCATACCCCTGCAGAACTATCTACACCAACCTAAGTATTCAAACATACATCACATGCAAGATCAATATGTAACATGATATAGAAACATCCATGACCAATCATCAAAGTTCTAAGATCAAAATCTCATATAAATATTATAAGTTTCAAAAGTTTTCTTCAAAAAGAAATATACTTAAACTTACCTGGAGCACTTAGTCCCCTAGACTTCTCCTTCCTCTTTCTTCCTTTCTTCCTCTCCTTTCCTCACTCTACCTTGCTTATATTTTTCCTCTCCCTCACTTGGACGAAATTCTAATGTTGTAAGGGTGGGTTTTCTTATATAGACCACCAAATAATTCACCTTTCATGATCATGGGTCTACCTTATCACAATTAGATTACACTTGGTTGAATTTTTGGAAAAAAAACAACTTATGTTCTTGTCTTCCTCTTCCTTAGTCAAGATATGCATAGGAAAAGGAGATTTGTATTTTGAAAATTATGATGATATGTTCTTAAGATAAGGGACAAGGTCCCTTTGATTTAGGGATTCATTTCCATTTTCTTTTGTCTTAAATAAGTATGATAGGTTTGCCTTTTTAGGTGGCAAATTTCTAGCCCTTGAATCTCTATTATTTGGTTGATATTATTTGTGTGGGATAGGAATGTTTTGTCCTCATGCCATGTATTATCATACCACTTGCTAAAATTGTGAGTGCAGGATATAGATGTTTTTGTCCTAAAGCCTTGTATTATCATGCCACTTGCCAAAATAATGAATGTAGAATCACACCACTTGCTAAATTTTTGTCTTAATGCCATGTAACCTAATCTTTATTATTATTACATTATTATATCATCACCTAATTTATTTTATTTTATTTTTCCTCTTGGATTTGAGCTTATTCCTACCCATTTTCTTTGCTTTGGATAAAATTCTACCTTTCTTGGAGGGCTTGGTCACATTTTCATAATTTTTGGGCTATTGGTCCAATTACTATATCCTAGTCCAAGTCTATATTTTATTTCTTGCTTAGGTTATCCAATGGGCTTGATAGAAACTTATGTGAAGTGGAAAAACTCTATATTAAGTGTCCATAGGTAAAAGCCCAATGTATGGGTAAAGATTTTAAACTTAGTAACTCTAGTTCTTGAATTAGGAAAAATTACCCTTATACAATGTTTTTGAAATTTTAAGACCTTTACTTGTTTCTAAAAATTTATCTTCTTTATCCAAGAATTTTGCATATGTTTAGTATGTTATTTCTAATTTCTTTCCTATTAGGTTTTCCCTCTTTATTTGTTCTCTTAATGTTAGAAACATTTTCTATGCATATACATAAGGTGAAGAATTTCTAAGGATTATATTTCCTTAGATATCTAAAATATTGTCTAATAAATTTTATTTCCTTAATTAAATATTTATGTACTTTTATAAATAAAAGAAACGAAATTAGGGATGTTACACTGGCCATCTAGGATCGACCTACTCTGATACTAATTATGTAACAACTCCATTTAAGTAACAACTTTTTTTAAAATACCATGAAGTTATTACCTTGTTACAACTTAACTTAAAATAATATTTATTTAATTTATACAATACAGAGTTTACATACATATCATTAATCAATAACATTTGTACAAAAGTCTAACACATATATAATTACATCTTATTCATCCCTATTGACCAGTTCCGGAGATACAGGTGTGGGTGGTTGCACCTTCACCGGGATCTTAGTCAACTCGACCATAGACACCATATATATTACTGGGATTAGCTCAAAATAGAGTAACTCGATCCAACATACGCTAAAAGCCAGTGCCATAGAGAAAATCTGCATAATTATTCTTCTGGACATGACATGAAAATATAGTGAGAATTAAATCCCAGTAAGTTCAACAATAAATCATCATCAATATAGCTCTTCACGTCATGTTCAGCTGTATAATCAACAGAAAATATCTTTAGTCACATGAATGCACTATATCTATGCACATGAGAATCGTACAATAATGACATGTATATGACAGGATTAAATATTTTCAGAATATCATGTGATGACTATCAATTTATTCTCATATCAAGCTACCCCAGTCAGGGTGAGTATTTTCTACTCTCCGGTACAAGCTTTTCTCGCTCCGTCCGATATGGCCCACTTTCTCTTTCTTTTCTCATTAACATGATCATAACTGTTGGTAGGGCATTGCCTACTGGTGCACCCTACTGATTTCCATGTGACCGTGCTCATTTCTTTTCTATCCACAATAATAGCCAAAAGTATGCTTTCAATAACAAGTATGTTCATCAAAATATAATTATTACTAAAAATTATTGGTAATCATGCCATGAACACAACCATTTCAAATAACACTTTATAAAATATTTCCTAGTCAAAATTTCACACCTAAGATGGTAAGAAGATCATACAATGGCAATGGATATGGCATATACTAGTCATTTATTATTTTTATTTATAAGATTCTTCTTGTTTTTTAAATATTAATTTTATTTTTTTATTTTCTTGATGCAGGTTTTCATCCTATCTAACCTTCTCTTACTAATCAGAACATAACTCCCTCAATTTAACTCCGATGTAAGTGATCTTGGTGTCAATTTCAAGATAAAACAATTATCTAAAATTATTATGTTGAATAGTTTAGCAAAATATTAAGAAATAATGGTGATATTACTCCCTCGAAGTATAGGTTATTTCTTCTCAGATAGGTTCTGACCTCTACCTACTAATCTGTCCATATCTCCCTTATAAGAATTCCAAATTAAGGTATTACAGTGGCTAAAACTCCGTGACACATATAGAAATAATTTGCATGTTAATCATTTATTTTAATTCCCTACAAAATATTTCCAAAAATTTAAAACACAGAAGCTATCCTAAAATATTCTTCCCTGATTAACCAATTTCTGACTACTGTATACTAATCAGACCATGTCTACCTCATACAAACTCCAAATTGAGTGATTCCAATGGGTAAAAATCCGAGAGACATAGATCTACATTTTTCATGTTAACCATTTGTTTTAATTCCTTACCAATTCTTCCCAGAATTTAAAAAACAGAAGCTTAAAATTTTGCCACCCATAGCCATACCTATGCATAACTATCTACACCAACCTAAGTATTCAAACATACATAATATGTAACATGATATAGCAACATCCATGACCATTCATCAAAGTTCTAAGATCAAAATCTCATATAAATATTACAAGTTTCAAATCTTTTCTTCAAAAAGAAATATTGTTAAACTTACCTTGAGCACTTAGTCCTCTAGACTTCTCCTTCCTCTTTCTTCCTTTCTTCCTCTCCTTTCCTCACTCTATCTTGCTTCTATTTTTTCTCTCCCTCACTCAGAGGAAAATTCTAATGTTTTAAGGGTGGGTTTTGCTTAAATAGACCACCAAATAATTTATCTTTTATGATCATGGGTCTACCTTATCACAATTAGGATACACTTGGTTGAATTTTTGGAAAACAAACAACTTATGTTCTTGTCTTCCTCTTCCTTAGTCAAGATATGCATAAAAAAAGGAGATTTGTATTTTGAAAATTATGATAATATGTTTCTAAGATAAGGGACAAGGTCCCTTTGATTTAGGGATTCATTTCCTTTTTCTTTTGTCTTAATCAATTATGATAGGTTTACCTTTTTAGGTGGCAAATTTCTAGCCCTTGAATCTCCATTATTTGGTTGAAATTATTTGTGTGGGATAGGAATGTTTTGTCCTAATGTCATGTATTATCATACTACTTGCTAAAATTATGAGTGTAGGATATAGATGTTTTGTCCTAAAGCCTTGTATTATCATACCACTTGCTAAAGTGATGAGTGTAGGATATAGATGTTTTGTCCTAAAGCCTTGTAACCTAATCTTTATTATATTATCACGTGATTTATTTTATTTTATTTTTCCTCTTGGATTTGGGCTTATTCCTACCAATTTCCTTTGCTTTGGATAAAATTCTATCTTTCTTGGAGGGCTTGGACATATTTTCATAATTTTTGGCTTATCGGTCCAATTTCTATATCATAGTCCAAGTCTATGTTTTATTTCTTGTTTAGGTTATCTAATGGACTTGCTAGAAACTTATGTGAATTGGAAAAACTCTATATGAAGTGTCCATAGTTAAAAGCCCAATGTATGGGTGAATATGTTAAACTTAGTATCTTTAGTTCTTGAAATAGGAAAAATTACCCTAATCCAATGTTTTCTTGAAATTTTAAGACCTTTACTTGTTTCCAAAAATTTATCTTCCTTACCCAAGAATTTCATCTTTCTTTCGTATATTATTTCTAATTTTTTCTCTTAGGTTTTCTCTCTTTACCTATTCCATTAATGTTAGAACATTTCTATGCATACACGTAAGGTGAAAAATTTCTAAAGATTATATTTCCTTAAATATCTAAAAATTGTCGAATAAATTTTATTTCTCTAATTTGAAAAATTGATCGGTCAAAACCATAGTACTTTTCGTCCTGAATCCAGTAACACCTTCAGTTTTGAGATCGGAAGTCAATAGGCACTCCAGATTTAGAGATAAAGTTGACAGTTACTATTTACTCACTATTCACCCAGTTTTAGAATTATGCATACGGAACCGTTGTCTCCCTTCTACGACACTCCATTTCCTTTTATCTTTTTTTTTAAAATAATAATAATTATTATTTAATAATTGAATAATAGGATTTTCGTTTATATAAATTCATATAAATTCCATTTTTCATCTTAAAATATCCCAAAAAATTCTAAAAATTTCCATTCTCATAAAACTTTAATTGAACTCTTAAATCATGATTTTTCTTGATAAAAATCTTAATAAAACAAATCACAAAATAAATTTCTTATACATAATAAAAGAAAGAATATTTCTAAAAATACAACAAAAATCATTAGAGGTCAATATAATTATTTTAAACAAAATAATAATTATTTTAAACAAAAATATATTTACTTCCAACAAAACATACATAGTCTTTTTTAAAAAAAATCATACTTATTTATAATAAAATATTATTTAATTTTGGGATATTACATTCTTCTTCCCTTAAGAAATTCGGTCCCCGAATTTCAGCCATCCTACCACATATAGGGAATGAAATCAAGGCATAACTCGGAGTTACTAACCTTATTACACAAATAATTGGGGATATCTTTTCTGTATATCATCTCTACTTTTTAATATGTCTCTTTACTTGAGTGATTTTGCCATATAACTTAATCATAGGGATTTCCTTTATCTATAAGTTCTTCAAGAATATGTGGTCACCAACTGATATTTTCTAGTGTTTAACATTCATGGTCCTTACAGACTTTTGACTAGTATTGAGTTGCTTGTATTTCTTTTCTAATCACTTCCACTTTATGCAAAATACTCAACAAATTATATATACATTCAAAGAACTCTTAACCAATGTGTATCTCATTTTTTTATATCCTCAAGCTTGCATGCATAAATCGATAAGTCGATATTAGGAAATACACACATCAAGAACATATTCATATCCACATTGGGTAACTATCTTTTCTTATTGCAGACTTCTATCAAGTCATTTTTTTAATTCTCACATGTCAACATCCTCCCTTGAATATCATCATCTTAATCTATCATCTATCTTTATCTTAAAATCCATTAATCAATATGTTAAACATACGTAACAATAAATCCACCAAACCTTCTATAACGTTTATGTACCATTGACACATGTCTAATAATTCCAACTTACCTCATCACAGTAACTCTATACCCTTTTATTAACACCAATAAATTCATTATCAAAAATTTCAAGCCTTTCTTCTATCATATCTAGAAGCACCTCATTCTAGTTCCTATCAATTCCATTATACTAGCATGTTCATTCTAAGAAGACTTTTCTCAACAATTATTCACACATAAATTTTTCAATCTTAACATAATTCACATTCTAGATACTATACTCAACTTAATATGGTATAAACCTTCAACATAAATTTCTTGATCACTTTGCATTATTTTCAAACATAGTTCTCAAAATATTCTCCATATTTCCAAATTAAGAGTTCAAAGATTAATTTGAACCATATTTTATTCCTCAAGAACTTCAATACCATTAATTCACTTTATTACATTCCTCAAAGTACCATAAGGCCATCATCTGTCTATTCCTTTCACCTAAAAATCTTTATATAGTTCGGTGTCCAAACTCACTATCCTCCAAGATTTCCTTCATTAATCACTTCTAACCAATTGAAATCATAAATTTCCTAATTTTGTCTTACCTATCCTCAAGTAAACCCAATATGCTCACATCCTCCTCTTATAACACTTTTCCATCACTAGCCAATCCTTAAGCAATCCTAACATATCTTACTTTCACCATTCATATCATGTCTACTACTTACCCATTTCAATTCACTTCTTACACATTCATATATTTTAATGACATACTATCCAAATATCAAATATCACCCAAGTCACAATCTCGACATACGAAAATAGTCATTTACTTACTTAGCTATTAGAAAACCTACGATGTTTCATGTAAAACCTAAAATAGTGTTATTTGTATAGTAGCTTGGTAGCTATTGTTATAAGTGAATTCAGTTAGGGGCAAGAATCTTTCCCAACTATCATGAAAATCAAGCACACATGCCCAAAGCAATGTCTTCCAGTATTTGGATAGTTTGCTCAAACTGTCAATCTATTTGAGGATTGAAAACAGTACTGAGGTTTAGCTTCGTGCCCAAAACTTCTTAGAAGGTTCTCCAAAATAAGCTGTGAACTATAGTCCTCGATAAGATATAATCCATATAAATACCTTATGAAGTCTCACTATCTTATTCAAATACAAATTTGTGTACTGAGTTACGCTATATGTGGTTTTCACTGTGTTGATTTAGTCAACCTATCAATGATCACCTTCAAACCCCTTTTTTTATTATTGTCTCCGCAGTAGCCTTATAACAAAATCTATAGTTATTTTTTCCCATTTCTATTCAGGTATCTCTATCTACTATTGTAATCATGCAGGCTTTTGATATTCTACTTTTACCTGCTGGCAAGTTAAACATCGAGAGACCTAATCAACTATATCTTTCTTCATACCATCCCACCAATAAATTTCTTTTTGATCGTTATACATTTTAGTTACCTCATAATGAATGGTATACGAAGATTGATGGGCTTCTCTTACAATACACAACCGTTTGTCGAATCTCAGAATTTAGAGTTTACTGTAAATTCAATATCATTACCATTCTTTACCTCTTAAATTTTCTTGCATAAATAGGCATAATCTTCCTGTGCCTTTTTCACCTGCTCAACCAAAGATGATTGAAACTGTATGAATTTCACATGTATAATCATACAGGTAATGCCTCTAAACCTTGAGAGCAAAACCACTGTTGTTATTTCCAAATCATAAGTCTGACACTTTTGCTCATGTGGTTTTAGCTGTCTAGATGCATATACAATGACTCGATCATATTGCATCAACACACAACTTAATCCAATTCTCGATGCACCACAATATGTAAAGACTGCCAGGTCACCATTTAGGAGAAAAAAATTTCTATAGACCTCATCTGTCTACCTTTAAAATGTATTGATGTCATTCTAGGGTTAGACTGGATGTATAGAAAATTGGGTCTTGCTAAATTGTTGCAACAAGACTGTTGAATTTCTACCTCCTACTTCAGAAGAGGAGATGTAGTTATTGATGCTTAATGCCAATCAAGTCAATAGGAAGTTAAAGAATGGAGTACTTGGATACATTCTCTTGCACTTATCAAATCTAGAAGTTGAATTGAAGCTTGATGAAATCCCAATAGCTAACGGGTTTCCTGAAGTATTTCCATCAAATATTCCAGGTTTACCTCCCAAGAGAGAGATATAGTTCTCTATTAATCTCTAACCTGGGACAGGGCCTATCTCTATTGCACCTTATAGAATGGCCTTAAAGGAACTACAGGAACTTAAGAAACAGTTGGAGGAATTGTTAGATAAGCAATTCATTAGACCAAGTATATCACCTTGGGGAGCTCCTGTATTGTTTGTTAAGAAGAAAGACGAGAGCTTGAGATTATGCATAGATTACAGACATCTAAATAATGTGACTATAAAAAATAAGTACCTTTCCATAGGATAGATGATTTATTAGATGAACTGAAGGGAGCTTCCATCTTTTCTAAATTTGAACTAAGATTAGGATACCATCAGATTATGATCAAGGAGTAGGATGTACCAAAAACAGCCTTCAGGACTAAGTATAGGCACTATGAGTTTCTCGTAATGCCCTTCAGGTTGACAAATGCACCTACAATTTTCATGGATAACATGAATCGCATTTTTCGACCCTACCTAGATCAATTTGTGGTAGTATTCATTGATGACATCTTGATATATTCTAAGAGTGAGAAAGAACATGAACAACATCTCTGAATAATGCTGCAAGTGCTGAAAGAGAAAAAGTTGTATGCCAAATTAAAGAAGTGTGGATTTTGGCTGTTAGAGGTAAAATTTCTCTGACATGTCATTTCCAATAAAGGGGTACCCATAGACCCTAGCAAGACGAAAGTAGTGATTTAGTGGGAAAGACCGAAGACAGTAACATAAGTCAGAATTTTCTTGGGTTTGGCAGGATACTATATGAGGTTTATACAAAACTTCTCTCGTGTAGCCTTGCCATTGACTAAATTGACCAGGAAGGGAAGTCCTTTCAAATGGACTGATCAATGTAATGCTAGTTTTCAGGAGCTTAAGACAAGATTGAGCACTCCTCCTATTTTAATTATTCCAGACCCCACAGGACATTTCAAAGTGTATAGTGACGCTTTAAAGAAAGGGCTAAGGTGTGTACTAATGTAAGACAAGAGAGTAGTTTCTTACGCCTCTAGGCAACTAAGACCCCATGAAGGAAATTATCCAACCCAGGATCTTGAATTGGTAGCAATGGTGTTTGCATTAAAGATTGGGTGACACTATTTGTACGGTGCAACATTTGAAGTATACTATAAACATAAGAGTCTTAAGTATCTTTTTGATCAAAAGGAGTTAAATATGAGGCAACGAAGATAGGTATAATTTATCAATGACTACAAGTTTAAGATAAAGTATCATTCAGGAAAGGCAAATGTTGTAGCTGATGCCTTCATTCAAAAATCTCTACACATGGGTTAGATGATGTATGAGATGCAGATGCTAGAGGAGTTTTGAAATTTGAAGCTGGCCTCTACTCTTACTCCAAAGAAGCTAATCATTAATGGTTTGAGTATAAAGTATGACTTTATAGCCCAGATCAAAGAGGCTCAAGCTCACAATGTATACTTATAGGATCATAAAGATCAAGATAATTTTTTTTTCTTAGAAGATGGAGCAATCATGTATCAGGGAAGGATTTGTGTTCATCAAGAATAAGAGTTGAGGACTAAGATCCTGCAGGAAGCACATCAGAGTAAGTACACAGTCCATCTTGGATCCACTAAAATGTAGCAAGACTTAAAGAAGATGTACTGGTGGCTAGGAATGAAAAAAGACATTGTTGAGTTTGGGGCAAAATTTTTAATTTTTCAGAAGGTGAAGGTAGAGCATCAAAAGCCAGCAAGATTTCTACAACCTCTTGAGATTCCTATGTGGAAATAGGACAGTATTTTGATGGACTTTGTGGTAGGCTTACTTAAGGCTTCAGTTGGAGATTACTCTATTTGGATAATGGTTGACAGATTAACCAAATCTGCTCACTTTTTGCACATAAAAATTAACTATTCACTGGACAAATTAGCCCAATTGTATGTCCAAGAAATAGTTAGATTGCTTGAAATTCCCTTAAATATCATTTTTGATAGAGATCCAAGGTTCATGTCGAGGTTTTGGAAGGCATTGCAAGAAGCTTTTAGTACCCAGTTGCAGTTCAGTACTACCTACCATCCTTAGACAGACGGGTAGACAGAATGGACCATTCAAACCCTAAAAGATATGTTAAAGGCCTATGTGATAGAGCAAGGTCAAGGATGGGATAAGTACCTACCTTTAGTAGAGCTTGCTTATAATAATAGCTATTACTCTAGTATTAAGATGGCCCCCTACGAAGCTGTATACGGTAGGAAGTGCCGATCTCCAGTATGTTGGTTTGAGGTAGGAGAAAAGAACTTGTTCGGTCCTGATCTAGTTTAACAAACCACTGATTAAATCAGGATGATATGAGACGAAATACTTACAGCTCAGAGTCAACAAAAGAGTTACTGTGATAAGAGACATAGACCTCTAGAGTTTGAGGAAGGAGACCATGTATTTCTAAAACGTTCCCCGACTACTAGAGTTGGTAGGTCTCTCAAAACTAGAACGCTAAATCTAAAATTTCTAGGACCGTACTAAATTCTGAAGAAAGTTAGGACATCAGCATATCAAGTTGACCTCCCACCTAATTTGTCCAACCTGCATAATATTTTCCATGTATCATAGCTGCAGAAATATCTTCCAGATTCCTCACATGTAATACAATATGAACCAATCCAAATAAAGGAGAAAATAACATACCAGCTAGTCCCAACATCCATATTGGACACCGACGTGAAGTAATTGAGAAATAAAATCATTCCCCTAGTTAAGGTGTTATGGGAAGGTTTGACTCCGAAAGAAGCAACTTGGGAGCTGGAAGAAGTCATGGGGAAGAAATATCCGCAATTGTTCTTATTAGGTAAATTTTGAAATTTTAAGGACAAAATTTCTTTTAGGGGAAGAGAAATGTAACATCCCTAATTTCGTTTCTTTTAATAATAAAGTTACATAAATATTTAATTAAGGAAATAAAATTTATTTGACAATGATATAGGGGAAATTTGAGTGCTTAATGATTATATTTTATCCCCTAATTCAAAATAAACTTGCGATTATTCCACTGCTTTTGGTTATGCTTTGCTCTAGATACTACTTTAGTTGGTTTTATGCTTATAGGTGAGCAAAAGATGCCAAGAAGCAATGGAAAACATTCATGTATAGAGCTGTGAGGACTTGGAACAAGTTAAGGAGGAAGCAAGGAGGCAACCCTGAGGAAATTGGTAAGATTTGACACTTGCAGTCCCTAACACGGCCTGGCTGTGCTCTGTACGAGAAGTAGAGAATTTCCCAGATTTCCAAGCACGACCAAGCCATGCTTCGTGTCTGTACACCACGTGATTTTTAGGGTTTTGAGTAGCCAAGTTGATATAGATACATTAGGAAATGCAGAGAAGGGGGAGGAGACACATCCAGACATATTCATACTCAATTTTACTTAGTTTTAGGCGTAAGAAACACCTTAAGATTAGGTTTAGAGTAGGATTAGTGTTTACTTTCATGTTCTTGGGTTAGATTTGAGATTGATTCAGCATTGTATCTCTACTACATTCAGCAAACCAGGTTTTATCTTTCTATTCTACACTTACCTCTTCTTATACTCCTTTCTTTTGGTTTGTATTGAACACCTATGGTTTATTTAATGAATATGCTTTTAATTTTTGTTTCAATTATGCTTGAGTAGATTTGATCTAGGGTTTTGGTAAACACACTTATAGTATAATGATACTGAACTATTGAATTGATTGTTGGAACCCTAATTGTATTATCCATGGTTAATTAGGATTGACTATTATGCATTAATTATATGAGTTGACGAATGTCTGGCCAACGTTTTATCACGTCTTAGGATATTAATTGATGAATTGAAAGGTGAAAGTTAATACCGAAACCTAATAGTTAATTAGGGATATCTTAATTACGAAAGTAGTTTAAGGTTCTCTAGGAATGAATCAATTAGCGGGCACGAGAAAATTGATTAATTGTATTCCATGGTTGGCATTGAACTTAATGGACTTAGGTTGAACTAAGAACCATGAGAGTAGGCAATTGGATTAACCTAGGTATGATTAGTAACACTTGAAAGAGGTTGCTAGTTAATTAGAGGTACATATTGATTGTTGAATATCATAAGTGTGGTAAACTCTAACCCTAGGCTTTTATTAATTGAATGACCTATTTACTTAATTGTGACACACTCTCTTATCGTGTTGCATTGATTTAGATAGCATACTTCGTAAAGTCTAGTAATTGACCATTGTTCTCTATGGGATACGACTCGTACTCACTGGATTAGCTACAGCTACGCCGTGCGCTTGTGGTTATTTATAAAACACACACAAGTTTTTGGCACCGTTGCCGGGGAACAATAGCCAATATTAGATACTTTACGAAATATCTAGACTAGATCCTTTTTCTTTTTATTTTTTTGCATATTTTATCTTGTTGATTTTTGCCTTTTTTCTTCTTTTGTAGGTGTGTAGCTATTTTATGTGAAGAGGTTGTGAACTCTTTACTGAATTTGATCCAAAAATTGAACACACACTACGAAGTAGAAGAAGAAGACAGCAACAAGATCCCGCTGCACCTACCATGGTAGAAAGAGATAATAGATCTCTTAAAGATTTCACTGCCCTGGATACATATGGCCTGAGCACAAGCATTGTCACACTAGTTGTTGAGGCCAATAACTTTGAGCTGAAGCCTTCTCTTCTACAGATGGTTCAGCAAAATCAGTTTGGAGGGTCATCTACTGAAGACCTTAATCTCTATCTTTCAGTGTTCCTGGTGTACTGTGACACATTGAAGATGAATAGAGTATCATCTGATACAATTAGACTGAGATTATTCCTATTCTCTCTGAAGGACAAGGCCCGTGCATTATTGCATTCCCTTCCATTAGGGTCATTAAGTACATGGCAGTAGTTTTATCGAGCTTTCTTGGCCAAATACTTCCCATAAAATAAGAAAGGTCATCTTAGGAATCAAATCACTACCTTTGCTTAGAAAGATGGTGAGTCTTTATATGAAGCTTGGGAGAGATTTAAAGAGCTCCTCAGAATATGCCCACACTATGGGTTGGAGAAGTGGCTTATAGTCCATACATTCTACAATGGACTAGCATACAACACCAAGATATCTATGGATGCTACAGTTGGAGAAGCTTTGATGAATAAAAAGGTAGATGAGCCATATGAGTTAATTAAAGATATGGCTCAAAATCATTATTCCTAGTCTAGTGAGAGGCAGACATATAGAAAACCATCAAGCATGTATGAAGTTGATGCATTTAATCATCTAACTTCTAAAGTTGATGCCCTGTTTCAGAAATCAGATAAATTAAGAATCAATACCGTTGCCTTTTCTCCATCTTCTACATGTGAGATTTGTAAAGGTGTTGGTCATGTGGCCAATGAATTCTAGCTTCAAAACTTTGCACCTCAGGATTGTGAGCAGGTAAGTTTTGTGAATAATAACCAAAGAAATAATCCCTACAGCAACACCTACAATCCAGGCTGGAGAAATCACCCAAATCTTTCATACAAGCTGAATACAAATAAGCCTCAGAATAATTTTAGGCAACCTCCTGGGTTTTAGAATCAAAGGCCATTTAATCCTCCTCCATAACCAAAGTCAAATTTGGAGGCTCTGATGGATAACTTCATCACCACATAGAGTAAACAGAATGATGAATTCAGAGCCCAACACCACTCAATGAATGAGGCTATAAAAGATTCAGCCTCTAAAGTTGACTCACTTGCTACACATAGTAATATGCTAGAAACTCAGATAGCATAGCAAGCAAGCCTATCTAACAGGAACTTTGGCAAACTTCCAGGTTAGACTGAGAACCCTAGGTAGCACTGTAATGCCATTACCCTGAGAAGTGGTAAACAATTAGCTGAATCAAAGAGAAGAAGAGAGATAAAAGAAGATGAACCTCAGGCTGCATCTAAGAAGAGAAGAGAAGAGGAAGCAGAAGAAGAGTAAAAGAAGAAAGAAGAGCTCAAATATGTGGCTCTTGTCCCTTACGAGCCACCAATCCCTTTTCCTCAAAGATTTGTTAAGGATAAGCTAGAAAAGTAGTTTGGGAGGTTTCTGGATGTTTTAAAGAAGCTGAATATCAATATCCATTTCCTAGAAGCCATCTCTCAAATGCCTTCTTATGCAAAGTTCATAAAAGAGATCCTCTCAAACAAGAAGAAAATTAAAGAGCATGCTGTTGTGGCACTAACAGAGGGATCTAGTGCTTCCACAAAAGCTTAAGGATCTCGGGAGCTTCTCAATTCCTTGCTCTATAGGAGACATTAAGATTGATAGAGCTTTATGTGATCTTGGAGCAAGTGTGAGCCTCATGCCTCTTTTGATTTGCAAGAAGCTTCAGATGGGTGACTTGAAGCCTACCACCCATTCTCTTCATTTGGCTGACCAATCCATTAAGCATCCTATAGGTATTCTAGAGAATGTTCCTCTAAAGGTCGATAAATTTTATATACTGGTTAATCTTGTTATTTTAGAGATGAAGAAAGATGACAAAATCCTTATCATTCTTGGAAGGCCTTTCCTAGCTATAGCTGGTGCAAATATCAATGTAAAAGATGGAAATCTTTCTTTGAATGTAGAGGATGAAAAAGTAGAATTTAATTTAAATGATACTATGAACTCTCTATCTCTAAATGAATCTTGTTGTATGATTGGTTTACCTAATCCTAATATGAATGATAAAGTCATGAATTTTCCTCCTTCTAACCCACTTGAGTTATACTCTATGGAAAGTTCTTTTGTTTATGATAAATAGAGGAAAGAAAAGAAGACTATTGAGGAGGCAATCCAAGCTCCAAAGTTAGAACCTAAGCCATCTCCTCTCAACTTGAATGGAGAAAAGGAAGAAAGGATTGAGCTAAAAAGAACTTTGAAGGCTATTAGACAAAGCCTCGAACATCATACTAAGAGGCAATGGATAGCAAATAGAGTTATTCAAACTCTCTTAAAGACTCCTTGAGTGGAAAGAATGAAAGGGAGTCGAGCTAATAACTTTAAACAAGCGCTTTGTGAGAGACAACCCACATTTTAATTTTTAAGTTTCTGTTTGTTTTATTTTCTTGCTTTTTGTTTTTGTTTTTATCTTTAATTTAGTTAATTTCTTAGGTTAGGAGTTTAATGAGTGTTTTCATCTGATTTTCAGGTCCATTCCCATGTGCCCAAGGGTGAATTAAAGGATGAAAATCAAGGGAAATTGAAAATGGTTAAAAACTATAGCAATTTTTAAAGAAATAGGCATTCCAGCAAGCAACACGGGTCACCCGTGTCTCCCACCACGCCCGTGCTTCAAGCATGTGCCAAATTCTGGAAAAATTGGTGAGACCCGTAGCCAACATGGTCGTGCCCCATGTCTATAAGCAAACACACCGTCCTCTTGTTGCTTAACCCGGGCCAAATCTAGGGAATTTGAGATTCCAGCGCAAAGCACGCCAAGCCGTGTCTCCTACCATGGCCGTGCTTCGGGTTATGGTAAGCATTTCCACCCCGTGCCATCCAACATAGGCCACTCTCTAAAATTTTTTGAAGGACCAGCCCAAAGTACGGCCGTGCTTCGGTCCTAGGAAGTTAAAAATCCCAAATTTTTCCCCTTCTTCAGCCTATGCTTTAGCCTATTTTCTTCCCATGCTTTTTTCTCCTTCACCCGTGTTCTTCAACTTTCTTTTCCCAGCCATCTTCCCTCTAATTTTTCTACAAAATTTACTCATTCACCCTTCCTAGCCTCTTCTCCCCTCCTTTCCTAACTCCATATCCTTCTTCAACCTTTTCCACCTCCAATCCCATTCTCGTGCTCCTCTTTCATCTTTTCTCCTAAACCCGTCCCTCACCCATTCCCTTTCCCAACCAACCTGTGCCCATCTCTGCACCCAAGCCATTCTCCCGTGCAAACTCTCCCTTACCCAAAAATTCCCTTTCCCGCGACCTCTCACCCTCATCACCATCCCAAATCCCAGCTTTCTGAAACTCTTAAATTCCTTGCCTAAACATTCTCGACCTATTCCTTCTACAACCATTCCAGTACCCACTCCTTCCCTTTCAGTCCAGCCAACCCGAAGCCCTCCCATACACATACACCCAAAAAATCCTAGCCAGCCCATGCCTATCTTTACACCCAAACTAACCCATGCCCACTCTCTCACGCCCAACTCCCTATCCCAGCCCACCATTCCCCTATCCCTCTTTCTAATTCCCCCTCAAACTAGATTCCCGTGACCTAGCCCCCATACCATTCTTCCTCTGCTCCCTGTTCGTGCTGCATTACTGATTGTTGGTTGCTCGTTGCTGCATCTCCATCGTGCTTCCATCCAAGTAACTCTAAACTCTGAACTTGTGGTTTATTATCTAGATTAGAATTCCCTTCTTGTTGGAATTGTTGGACTTGCTGGATTGGATAATCTGCATTAGGTTGGTTGGACTAACTTTGAGAATTTTTGCAAACTTTGAATTGCATATTTATTGAATTTTCTAGTTGTTCATGAATTGGAATTTACTATTCTTTGCTTCTCTTGCATGTGGCACTGGTCTTTCTAAGTATTTACTGAAAAATTTGGGATGCATGTGTGCTTAAATTCCTAATTTTTGCATTGGTTGATTTAACTAAAGTTTAGTGTTTTACTTTTACATGCTTTGAATCCTGAACTTCTCTACTTTGCACTATCAATTGTCAAGTATTCACTGGCAAATTGTTTTGGTAAAAAAATTCTGCTGCTGGTTAATGCTATTTGCTCAATCTATGATTCACTAAATTACCTTGGTGCTTTTTGGAAAACAAAGACAACATTGGGAATATTTGAGTGCAACACTTTTCTGAAATTGCATTACTCTATATTGCTTTGATTCTCAACTCCCCAGTTACACTAAATTGCCTGCCATCAATTCTCTGCTCTTAATTTAGTTGAATGCATTCATTTAGGAATATATGTTCTACACTAGAGGCCTAATTGCCCTAGTTTTGGGATGCATAGATACTGAATTCTACTGGTTAAAGTTGAGTGCTTGTTATAATTTGCTGCTGGTAAATCATTAATTAAAATATTGCAACACTACAATTTACCTGAACTTTAACATCTGCTTGATTGGATTATTTTACCTAGCTTTGCACTGCATGAGCAACTTGCTTTGAATTGATTTCTGGTTTAACCATATTGTTTTGATTTGATTCCAATTGCACAAGAGTATTGTTTAGAACATATTGAATATTTGATAGAATTTTGCTAGCTTGCATTATTTTGGATTTGAAATTGGCAATTTATCTATCCTCTGATTTCTTTCACATTTCCATCCTAAGTTTGGATTTGGAAATTAAATAGCATACTTATCTGGCTGCATAATTGTGATAATTAGATTTTGATCCTGCTTATCCCACTCCCCTTTTGAACTAAATTGAACCTCCACCACCTCCAGAAGACTAGTAAGCAAGTTAGTTACTTCTCCCTTTGCCTGTACTTTCATTATTATTGACATTGAGGACAATGTCAATTTTAAGCATGGGGGAGTAGACTTTAAGTTTGTGGACTTCACTGGTTGAATTTCTGGTCTTACATGTATATACTGTATATATTGCATCTCTCTTGTTTCATTATAAAATCACATAGTCTGCTTTTTCAGAGATAGATTGATGTAATATAGGTTGATCTTAGCTTATGAACATGTGATGTACAATAGAATATGAAATAGGTGGTTATCATTTTAGTCTCTCTCTTCTAGTATTAAACCTTTAATTTTTTGAAAAATATCTCTCCTATTGTGTTGTAAACTGTAAGCCCTTTCTGATTTTAACACTATGAGAGTGTGAAGGAAGGGAGAGGTAAAAAATGAGGGAATATGGATCCCAAAAGGTTTTCACTCTGAGTACCCCTTTAAGGCACCAAAAAGGCCTTAGTATGAGTACCTATATACCTTTACCCTAGTGAGATGGAGCATAAAATGCACTCACTGCATATTTCTAAGAAAATGCTGAATAAATGAAGAAGAGAAAAGAAAAAAAAAGAAAGTGAGAAATGAAAGAGTATGAGTGAGAAAAAGAAAAAAAAGGGATAAAATAGAAATAAGGGTAAGGTAACATAGGGAGATCTAAGCGATGAGGTAGCCTACTTGAGTGTCTAAAAATCTGTTTGATTCATACAACCAATGGTAACAATAGAAGCAGATATATAATAGAAGAATTTGGGTTTAGTCTTAGAAGAACAGAGACAATCTAATAAATGTCTATTCATATATCTATTGTGTGCACATTGATTGAGAATGAAAAATTACCTGTATTGCATTTCTCTATCATTTAACATTGGTATGCATCATCTCCCTTCCTTTTGATATGTCATGTTATTTGCTTGAGGACAAGCAAAGGTTTAAGCATGCGGGAGTTGATAAAGGAAAAATTTGAGTGCTTAATGATTATATTTTATCCCCTAATTCAAAGTAAACTTGTGATTATTCCCTTGCTTTTGGTTATGCTTTGCTCTAGATATTGCTTTGGTTGGTTTTATGCTTGTAGGTGAGCAAAAGAGGCCAAGAAGCAATGGAAAACATTCATGTAAAGAGATGTGAGGACTTGGAACAAGTTAAGGAGGAAGCAAGGAGGCAACCCTGAGGAAATTAGCAAGATTTGAGACTTTCAACCCCCAACATGGCCAAGCCGTGCTTGGTGTACCTGAAGCATGGCTAGGGCATGCTCTGTGTGAGAAGTAGAGAATTCCCATATTTTTAGCACAAAGCACGACCATGCTTTGTGTCTGTACACTGTGTAATTTTTAGGGTTTGGAGCAACCAAGTTGATATATCTACATTGGGAAACGTAGAGAAGGGGGAGGAGACACATCCAAACACATTCATACTCACTTTTACTCAGTTTTAGGCTTTGTAAACACCTTAAGATTAGGTTTAGAGTAGGATTAGTGTTTACTTTCGTGTTCTTTGGTTAGATTTAAGATTGATTCATCATTGCATCTCTACTACATTCTGTAAACCAAATTTTATCTTTCTATTCTGCACTTACCTCTTCTTCTACTCATTTCTTTTGGTTTGTATTGAACACCTATGGTTTATTTAATGAATATGCTTTTGATTTCTGTTTCAATTATGCTTGGGTAGATTTGATCTAGGGTTTTGCTAAACCCACTTATGGTATGATGATACTGAACTATTGAATTGATTGTTGGAACCCTAATTGTATTATCCATGGTTATTTAGGATTGACTATTATGCATTAATTATATGAGATGATGAATGTCTGGCCAACATTTTATCACGTCTTAGGATATTAATTGATGAACTAAAAGGTGAAAGTTAATACCAGAACTTAATAGTTAATTAGGGATATCTTAATCACAAAAGTAGTTTAAGGTTCTCAAAGAATGAATCAATTAGTGGGCCTGAGAAAACCGATTAATTGTATTCCATGGTTGGCATAGAATTTAATAGACTTAGGTTAAACTAAGAACCACGAGATTAGGCAATTGGATTAACCTAGGTATGATTAGTAATGCTTGAAAAAGGTTTCTAGTTAATTAAGGTTAAACCATCCCCAATAACCTATATAATTGCAATTAGAGGTACATATTGATTGTTGAATATCATAAGTGTGGTAAACCCTAACCCTAGGCTTTTGTTAATTGAATTACCTATTTGCTTAATTGTGACACATTCTCTGATCGAGTTACATTGATTTAGATAGCATACTTTATAAAGTCTAGTACTTGACTATTGTTCTCTGTAGGATATGACCCGTACATGCCAGACTAGCTACAGCTACGCCGTGCTCTTGCAGTTATTTATAAAACACACACAACAGAGAATTTTTAGATATCTAAGGAAATATAATCCTTAGAAATTCTTCAACTTATGTGTATGCATAGAAAATGTTTCTATCATTAAGGGAACAAATAAAGAGAGAAAACCTAATAGGAAAAATTAAAAATAACATACTAAAGAGAGGAAAAATTCTTTGGTAAGGAAGATAAGCTTTTTTGTGAAGTAACTAAAGGTCTTAAAATTTTAAGAACACTGGATTAAGGTAATTTTTCCTAATTCAAGAGTTAGAAATTTCTAAGTTTAACATCTTTGCCCATAAATTGGGCTTCCACCTATGAACACTTCATATAGATTTTTCCACTTCACATAAGTTTCTAGCAAGCCTATTGGATAGCCCAAGCAAGAAATAAAACATAGAGTTGGACTAGGATATAGAAGTTGGACCGATAACCCAAAAATTATAAAAATGTGATCAAGCCCTCCATGAAAGGTAGAATTTTAGCCAAAGCAATGGAAATGGGTAAGAATGAGCCCAAATACAAGAGGAAAAAAATAAGAATCATGTGAGGAAATAGTAGTGCAATCAAGATTATGTCATATGACATTAAGACAAAACATCTATATCCTACATTCATAATTTCAACAAGTAGGTAATATTACATGGCATTAGGACAAAACATCTATATCCTAAATTCATAATTTCAACAAGTGGATAATAATACATAGCATTATGATAAAACATCCTTATCCTACACAAATAATTTTAGCAAAGTAAGGGAGATCCAATGGCTGAAAATTTGCCACTTATAAAGGAAAACCTATCATACCTGATTAAGACAAAAGAAAAAGGAAATGAATCTCTAAATCAAAGGGACCTTGTCCCTTGTCTTAAGCACATATTATCATAATTTTCAAAAAATAAATCTCCTTTTGCTATGCATATCTTGACTAAGGAAGAGGAAGACAAGAACATGAGTTGTTTTTTTTTTCAAAAAGACAACCAAGTGCATCCTAATTGTGATAAGGTAGACCCATGATCATGAAAGGTGAACCATTTGATAGTTTATTTAAGCAAAACCCACCCCTATAACATTATAATTTCATCCAAGTAAGGGAGAGAAAAAAAATAGAAGCAAGGTAGAGTGAGGAAAGGAGAGAAAGAGAGGAGAAGAAAGGAAGGAAGAAGAAGGAGAAGTCTAGAGGACTAAATACTTAAGAAAAGTTAGCTTAATCTCCACTTGAATCCATCTTTCTTCTTCATCCTTATGGTTCAAAAACTCATCCTCCTTCTCTTATTTTAAGGTGCTATAAAAGCTAAGGGAAGGGAGGAATCTTGCTACTTCCTTCAAGAGGAAACAAGAAAAAGAATTCACAAAGTGAGCTAGGGAGATCTTTAGGTAAGTTTAACAATATCTCTTTTTGAAGAAAAGTTTTGAAATTTGTAACATTTATGTGGGATTTTGATCTAAGAACTTTGATGAAATTTACAATATTTTCTACTTTGATGATTGGTCATGGATGTTGCTATATCATGTTACATGTTATTTTGCATATGATGGATGTTTTGGACATTACGGTTGGTGTGGAAAGTTCTGCATAGGTATGGCTATGGGTGGTAAACTTTTTATGATTTTTACTCTACTATTTTGTATATTTGAATGTGGTGAAAATTTGATGGAATATGATTATATGTAAAGAAAATGGAAGAGGATGTAATATAATGATGAACTAAAACCTTGGGAAAGGATTAGTTAGGAAACTGGATTTCGGGGTAACTAAGGAAGCTTTTGTTTTTAATATTTTGGGAAGAATCGGTTAGAAATTAAAGGAAATGGTTAACATAAAAAATTTATATCTATGTTTCACGGATTAGTAGCCACTAGAATCATTTAAATTGGAATTAATATGAGGGAGATATGTTTCGATTAATAAACAAAGGTCAGAAACTAGGTAACCAGGGAAGAATCTGTTAAGTATGCTTCTATTTTTGAATTTCTGGCTAAACTATGTAGGGAATTAAAGGAAATTATTAACAAAATAAATATAGATATATGTATCATGGATCTATAGCTCTGAAATCACTTAATTTGGAGTCCATATGAGAGAGATATGGCTGATTAATGAGTAAAGGTTAGAATCAGTCTAGAATCGATGGTGGTAATTGTAAGTGTTTTTGTTTTCAATTTTTTGGGAATACTTAGTAAGGAATCAAAAGAAATAATAAACAAGAAAGTTGTATATAAATGTCTTAGTGTTTTATAGTCTTTAGAATCACCTCAATTGGAGTTTTTATGAGGGAAATATGGCACAATTAGTAAGTAGAGGTCTGAACTTACTCGAGAAGAAATAACATTGAAATTGAGGGAGTAGTAACGCCATGATTGCTTAAGATTTCACTAAAATGTTCAACATATGCATTTTGGAGGATTGTCTTATCTTTCAATTAACACCAAGAGCACCTTAATAAGATTTAAAATGAGGGTGTTATGCTCTATTTAGTGAAGAGAGAATAATAATATTTAAAAAAGAAGAAGAATCTTGTAAATGAAAATAATAAATTACTAGTGTATTCCATAGCCATTGCCATTGCATGAAATCCTTACCATCGTAAGTGCATAATTTTGACATAAAAATATTTTATAAAGTGATATTTGAAACGATTATGTTATGGCATGATTACCAATGATTTTTGGCAATGATTATATTTTTATAAAAATTATGGCATGTGAGTATAATGAACATAGTTGTTATTGAAATCATATTTATGGCTATTAATGTGAAAAGAAAAGAAAAGAAATGAGCACAGTCACATGGCGGTCCATGTGGTGCACCAGTAGGGAACACCCTACCAACGGTTATGATTATGTTAATGAGGAAAGAAAGAGAAAGTGTGTCATGTCGAACGAAGTGAGAAAGGCTCATTCCCAATAGTAGAAAGTATTCACCCTGACTGGAGTAGCTTGATATGAAAATAAGTTGATAGACATCATATGATCTTCTGAAAATAGTTATTCGTGGCATACATGTCATAACTTTAAGATTTTCATGTGTATAGATAAAGTGCATTCATGTGACCTAAAGATAATTGTTGTAGCTTATACAGATGAACATGACGTGACAAGCATTATTGATAATGATTTATTGTTTAACCTACTGGGATTTATTTCTCACTATATTTCCATATCATGTTTAGAAAACTAAGTTATGCAGATATTATCTATGATCGGCTTTTAGCATACGTTGGGTCGAGTTGGCTAAAATCCTAGTGAAGGTACAACCACCCGCACTCGTATCCTTGGAACTGGTCAATATGGATGAATAAAATGTAGGCTTATATGTGTTTGTTTTTTGTACATATGTTTTGATTAATAATGTGTACATGAACCCAGAATTGTATAAGTGTTAATGGTATTTCTTAAACCTTATTTATATTTGGTTAACTGAATTGAATGTTATTATAAGTTAAATAGTTAGAAGTAAGAAGGTAATGGCTACATGGAATTTTAGAAATATACATATAAGTATATATGTAAAAGAAATGGTGTTGTTACATAGTAGCTAGAAAATGCCTTCCAAGAATGATAGGGATTTTGTTATCTTCCTCTATCTCTCAAATGACAAAATCAATAGGTATAAAGATTTTACCTACCTTTAAAGGAACATCCTCGAATATACCTACTGGATGCATAATGGATTGGTCTGCCAATTAGAGAGAAATAATGGTAGGCTTTAAATTACCCATCTGGAGCTTCTTACATATAGATAATGGCATGTGACTCACACTTGCTCCAAGATCATATAAGGCTCTAGTAATGTCCATGTCTCCAATGGAATAAGGTATGGAGAAGCTTCTAGGGTCTTTGAGTTTAAGAGGCAGCTTATTATGGATCAATGCACTACACTCTTAAACTAATGCAACTATGGCATACTCCTCAATCTTCCTCTTATTTGAGAGGATTTTCTTTTGACATTTAGCTTATAAAGGCATCTAAGAGACAAATTCCAAGAATGGGATATTAATGTGCAACTTTTTTAGTACATCAAGGAATTTCCTATACTGCTTTTCTAATTTTGCCTTAGCTAGTCTTCGGGGGAAAAGTACTGGTGGCTTGTATGGCTCAGGAGCTATATATTTGGGATCATCTTTCTCTTTCCTCTCCTTCATCTGCTCTTCCTCTTTATCTTGCTCAAACTTATCTTTCAATTCTTCATCCTTATCTTCCCCTTTCTCCTTTGGCTCACCCAATTGCTTACTACTTCTCGAAGCAATGGCCTTGCAATGTTCTTTGGAGTTCTCAGGTTGGCAAAGGAATTTTCCAAAGTTCCTACTTGAAGAGCTGGCTTGTTGTGCTATTTGAGTTTCTAACATTTTATCATGAGTAGTAAGTGAGTCAACCTTAGAGGATAAGTCTTTTATAACCTCATTCATTGAATGGTTTTGGGCTTTGAACTCATCGTTCAGTTTAGTTTGAGTTATAATAAAATTCTCCATCAGAGCTTCCTAATTTGACTTTGGCTATGTAGAAGGATTGAATGACCTTTGCTTTTGAAACCTAGGAGGTTGCCTGAAGTTATTTTGAGGAGGCTGATTCACATTAGGCTTGTAAGATAGATTTGAATGATTCCTCCAGCCTGAACTATAAGTATAATTGTAGGGATTGTTTCTCTAATTGTTATTAACAAAATTTACCTGTTCATAATCCTGAGGTGCAGGGTTTCCAAGCTAGCATTCATTGGCCACATGGCCAACACACCCACAAATCTCACATGCAGAAGATAGAAAAGAACTAACAGCATTGATGCTTAATTTATCTAGCTTTTGACATAGTACATCAACCTTAGAAGTTAGATGATTAAATGCATCAACTTCATACATACCTACTAGTTTCCTAGATGGTTGCCTCTCACTAGACTAGGAGTAGTGATTTTGAGCCATATCTTCTATAAGCTTATAAGTCTCATCAACTGTTTTGTTCATTAGGGCTCCTCCTACTACACATCCATAGACATTTGGGTACTATATATGAGTCCATTGTAGAATGTATGGACTATAAACCATTTCTCTAACCCATGGTGAGGGCATAATCTAAGAAGCTTCTTAAATCTCTCCCAAGCTTCATATAAGGATTTGCCATCTTTTTGTGCAAAAGTAGTAATTTGATTTCTGAGGTAGGCTATCTTGCTTGGGGAGAAATACTTGGCTAAAATGGCTTATGAAAGTTGTTGCCAAGTGCTTATAAACCTTGATAGAAGAGAAGAGTGCAACCATTCTCGAGCATCATCCTACAGATAGAATGGGAACAACCTCATTTGAATAGCATTAGAAGATACTCTATTCAGTTTCAATGTATCACAGTATTCCAAAAAAATAGATAGATGGAGATTTGGGTCTTCAGTAGGGGACCCTTCAAACTAATTTTACTAAACCATCTGACGAAGAGAAGG
The DNA here is from genome assembly GCA_037074535.1 of Gleditsia sinensis. Classification (NCBI taxonomy): domain Eukaryota; kingdom Viridiplantae; phylum Streptophyta; class Magnoliopsida; order Fabales; family Fabaceae; genus Gleditsia; species Gleditsia sinensis. The sequence continues at coordinate 30,569,052 of CM073463.1, forward strand.
CTTTAATTCAAAGTTATTGGTCTAACAATACTAGGCTTTAGGCCATGAGTATCCAGGGCGATGAAATCTTTTAATGAATAGTTATCTCATTCCGCCATGGTAGGTGGTACAGGATCTTACTGCTTTCTTCTTGTTGTTGTTTGTAACGTGTGTTCAATTTCTGAGTCAAACTCAACAAAATATTCACAATCTCTTCACATAAAATAACAGCACACCTAGAAACAGAGAGAGACAAAAATAAGCAAGATAAAATATGTAGAAAAATAAAAATAAAAAGGATCTAGTCTAACTATTTCATAAAGTAACTAATATTGATACAATTACTCCTCGGCAATGGCGCCAAAAACTTGTTTGTTATGTGTTTCACTAAATAACTTCAAGCACATGGTGTAGCTATACCTAGTATGGCGAGTACAGGTCGTATCCTATAGAGACCAATGACCAATTACTAGTATTCTATAAAGTAAGCTATCTAAATCAATAGAATTTGATAGAGAGAAATCATAGTTAATTAAACAAGGTAATCAATTATTAAAAGACTAGGGTTAGGGTTTATCACAGTTATGATATTCAACAATCAATATATACCTTTAATTGCAATTATCTAAATAATTGGGGATGGTTTAGCATTCATTCATTAATAACCTCTTTCAAGCATTATTAACTGCACCTAAGTTAATCCAATTGCCTACTTTCGTGGTTTTTAGTTTAACCTAAGCCCATTAAGTTCTATGCTAACTATGTGATTCAATTCATAGCGGTTATTGTACCTACCAATTGATTCAATTCCTCGAGAACCTTAAACTAATTTTGTGATTAAGATACCCCTAATTAACTATTAAGTTCCGGCATTAACTTTCACCTTTAAGTCCATCAGTTAATAACTTATGATGTGATAAAATGATGATCAAGCATTCTATCAATTGGTATACATGTGCGTAATGGTTAATCCTAATTAACCATAGATAATCACAATTAGGGTTTCACAATTTAATTCAATGCAGTATCATTACACCACAAATAGGTTTACCAAAACCCTAGATTAAACTCTACTCATGCATAATTGAAATAAAACTCAAAGATAATTCATTAAGTAAATCATAATGTTCAATACAATTAAAGGAGAATGGAGTATAAGCATAAGTAAAGATAAAGGTAGAAATATAAAACTAGTCCAGAAGTAGAGAGACAATCCTTGCTTCAATGTTCAATCCAATCTCAAATGCAAAAGGAACTAAAATCCTACTATAAACTTCATCTTAACGAGTCTGTATATGTTCCTATTGAGTTCCCACCTATATATACTCCTTGCTGCATTAAAACCCTAAAATTTCACGTTTTGTATAGACACGAAGCATGGTCATATTTCAGGACACGGCCTCCTAGTGCTTTGAGCTGGATTCTAGAAATTTGCTCCAATTTTTGCACTGAACAAGGTGTGGCCTTGTTCCAGGTATTGCAAACACGACATTGCTGTGTTGGAGGCTGCCATGGTTCATTCTTGCCTAACCCTTCCATGTTTCATCCTTGCATCCTTCTTAACTTATTCCAAGTCCAGATAATCCTCAAATGAATGTTCTTCTTTGATTTTTGGGCTCTTTTGCTCACCTACAAAAAGAAAACAAAGGCAAGTAGTATATAAAGCAAGCAAAAACAAAATAGAACCAAAACAGGAAAATAATCACAAGTTAACTAAGAATTAGGGGATAAAATATAACCATTAAACACATAAATTTTTCCTTTATCAACCATGCCATGCTTCAGGCTATTTTGAGGGTCATTATGCAAGTTCAAGCATAGAACATGGCCATGCCATTCTTAAGGTTTTTTTGGCCTTTTCTTGATCTTCTGAATCCCTTTTTTGTGTGGTTCCTCCTCAGCTTACTCTTAATCTAGAAAGCTCTTCAAATATTCATTTTTATGTTGTTTCTTAGGCCCTCTTTCTTACCTATAAAAAGAAAACACAACCAAGAAGTATACAAAACAACAAAATAAAATAGAACAAAAAAAAGGAAATAAACACAAGTCAATGGCGAGTTAAGGGACAAAAGATAGCATATTATAATGCAATTATCCTATCTATCATCTTGTGACTCTATGAATAGATAGCATATACTATAGAGAAACAGGACAAGTGAATGTAATAGTTTCTTGCAAAAACATCCACTTTAAATCAAAGTTTGATATTCATAACAACATAAAAGTTCTATAAAATACGAATAAACAAAGAAATACTTAACAATTTTAACCAAGAGAAGAAATGACTTTATGGCTAAGATTTCAAAATATTATTGCCCATATACTGTGAATGCCAACTATTCAAATTAAGGCCATAGGATCAAATCTTCTCATATCAAAAGTATCTTAATGATTACAAGCTTATCACTTCTTTTCTATAACATATAGCTAAAGAAAATTTCATAAGAAAACATATTATCTATAGCTCATGTTGAAATAACATTTCCTTTAGTTGTCACAAAACTCTTATTTGGATAGGTTTACTATCAATTAACAAAACAATGACTATGCCATACTAAACATTTTCCTTAAAAAAAATCAAGTTTTTTAAAATTGTAACTACTAGTAAGTGATAAACCAAATGTTTGTAAAATCACAAAATACAAAGTTTTTCAATAAAAGAGAGATAATCTCATAGTTGTAGAAAAGTAATTAATGAGCGTAAGAGGGATCGTCAGTGGAAAAGAAAATAGGGTAGGATAAATATAATAAAATAGAAATAAACTTGCTAATAAGAAAAGGAATTGGTAGAATTGAAGTTTTAAATCATGCTTTTAAATTAAGAGGCAAAAAGAAGGAAAAGTTTGGAAAAAGAAGGTTTAAAGGTTTAAAATAGACATTTAAAATTTCCAAGAAAAATATCAAAATGTAGGTAACATATAAGCTTAAAATTTATTAAAAAAATTATTTACTAGAAACATGTTTCCATAACATATAATTTGATTTCTATGATTCATTTAAAAATATAGCATTGAAAGTCAAAAAATAAAATCACAACTTTTTAATATCTAAAAACATATGCATGTAGCATCTAATTATTCACATTAACAATAATCAGTTGTCAAAATTTGAATAAATATGAGTTTAGAATTCAAGAGAGAAAATCATTATATATATATATATATATATATATATACACTCTTATTATTTTATCATATTACTGGGTTTCAACGAGCTTTCACAAATAACTTAGCAATCCTATGTTCAATGAATAACACATACCTTAAAATCAAGCTATGCAACCAAAATCACTCATCATTCAACCACATATTTAACCTTAATCAACATAGCAAAACCTATAACCCCTGATCATGCATAATCATATCTTTGGCCAACCCTAAGGCATTCTTTTTGTATCAAAACTAAAACTCCAGGCACCTTATGTCCTAAGGTCATAAACCAAAAATTTGAATTATTATTATAGACACCATAATAAAATTAACCAATCAAATAGTTAAAGCCTTATCAAAATATTTAGATTCATGAAAGTATGAAATTCATATTAAAATATTAAGTAAATATTTTAACTATAATACAAAAGTAAGCAAGATAATCAAAACATAATTGGCAAACCAATCGATAAACTGTTTAACTTTCAAAATCATATTATTTGAGAGGACTCTCAATCAGAACCAAATTAATCGAACACATAGTTTACAAGGGTAAGTCACCATTTATTCCCCATATTAAAGCCCAAAATGCTTTTGTACTTTTCTAATGTGGGATTAGCCTAAACTTAGTATCCTTACAAAGGTTTGTCTCCACCATTGCTCAAGAGGAAACACAAAGTGGCTCTAAGACAAGTTATCCCAAATCATTAAGGTCGTATAGAAACATAGTACGTGAAGATAAATCACCATCTAACCATGCATCATGCTCAAATTTCTCATCTATAATTGGAGGCACTCTGAGTGTAACATCCCCTAATTTTTTCTAAATCAAAAAATAATTTTAATAGTGAAGGGAAGAAAAAAGAATGAAATAGGGTATTAAATAAACCCTAGAAAATTATAAAGTAACTAAATGGTAAAAAGAAAAACGTGAAGGGGAGAAATTGTAATTTCTAATTCTTTGGGGCTAAAACCGAACATCAGGAAATGAGCTAGGGATATGTTTTGGGTATGACCCCAAAACCCTTTGAAATTTTCTTAAGAGGGGAATTAAAGTATTTGGAGAATTTGGAGAAGCCAAACAAGGCTTTAGTCAAGGAGTTAGTCGTAATGTGATTTGATGGAAATTTTGTAATATTTGCATGGTTAAGGGACATAGTTGGCATAAGGAAAGAAGCTTCTTGGACAATCTTAATTTTATTATTATTTTTCCCTTGACTCCTTAAAGGAGTCGACTAAAGGAGAGGCAGAGAAAGAAATTCCAAAGAAGAAGAAAAAAAAGGAAAAAGGAGAGAGAAAAGTGAAGAGAAGAGATCTAAGGTGACTTTTATGCATATAAGCCCTCAATCTTCTCTTATCCTATTGGTTAAGCTTCTCAAATCTTGTTTTGATGGTGAAATATATAGAAATTTGAGGAGGGAGGAAGAAATAAAAGTTGATCAAGGAAAGAAGATTCAAGAGATATTTGATAGTAAATAGGAAAGTAGACATTTTGGTAGGTTTAGATTAATCTTTCGTTGGAATTCCATGTCTTTTGAAAGATCTAAATTTTTTTAAAATCTCATATTTTGATGATGCATGATACATATTGTAAGAACTTTTTTTCTTATTATTATACAATATAAAGTTCACATACACATCATCAATGAAAACGTACGTACAACATTTCAAACACATAAATATCTATATATTATTTATTCTGGTTGACCAATTCCAGAGATTCGGGTGCGGGTGGTTGCACCTTCACCGGGATCTGTGCCACCTCGCCCACAAACATTTTATTTAGGATCCGCCCATCATAGAATAACTCAATCCCCCGTGCACTAAAAGCCAGAGTTATAGAAAAATCTGCATAACTAATTTTCTGAATATGACATAGAAATATAGTGAGAATTAAATCCCAGTAAGTTCAACAATAAATCATTATCAATATAGATCATCACGTCATGTTCAGTTGTATAAACTACAGTAAATAACTTTGGTCACATGAATGCACTATATCTATGCACATGAGAATCATACAATAATGACATGTATGATAGGATTAACTATTTTCAGAATATTATATGATGACCATCAACTTATTCTCATATCAAGCTACCCCGGTCAGGGTGAGTATTTCTTACTCTCTAGTATGGGCTTTTCTCGCTCCGTCCGACATGGCCCACTTTCTCTTTCTTTTCTCGTTAACATGATCATAACCGTTGGTAGGGCGTCCCCTATTGATGCACCACACGGATTGCCATGTGACCGTACTTATTTCTTTTCTTTCCACAATGATAGCAAAAAATATGCTTTTAATAACAAGTATGTTCATCAAAATATACCTATTACCAAAAATCATTGGTAATCATGCCATGTACATAACCATTTCAAATATCACTTTATAAAATATTTTCATGTCAAAATTTAACACTTAAGATGGTAAGAAATTCATACAATGGCAATGGCTATGGCTATACTAGTCATTTATTATTTTCATTTATAAGATTCATATTCTTTTTTAAATATTAATTTTATTTCTTTGTTTTCTTGATGCAGGTCTTCATCCTATCTAACCTTCTCTTACTAATTAAAGCATAACTCCCTCAGTTTAACTCCGATGTAGGTGATCTTGGTGTCAATTTCAAGATAAAACAATTATCTAAAACTATTATGTTGAAAATTGTAGCGCAATATTAAGGAATCAAGGCGATATTACTCCCTCAATGTACAAGGTATTTCTTCTCGGATAGGTTCTGACCTCTACCTACTAATATGTTCATATCTCCCTCATACAAATTCCAAATTAAGTGATTCCAGTGGCTACAAATCCGAGACACATATTTCTATAATTCATATATTAACCATTTATTTTAATTATTTATAGAATGTTCCCAGAAATTAAAACACCGAAGCCATCTTAACATATTCTTCCCTGATTAACTATTTTCTGACCTTTGTTTACTAATCGGAACATATCTACCACATATGGACTCTAAATGGAATGATTCCAGTTGCCAAAAATCCGTGAGACATAAATCTATATTTTTTATGTTAAGCATATGTTTAGATTCCCTATAGAATGTTCCCATAAATTAAAACACAGATGCTTAAAATTCTGCCACCAACAGCCATACCCATGCAGAACTATCTACACCAACCTAAGTATTCTAACATAGATAATATGTAACATGATATAGCAACATCCATGACCAATCATCAAAGTTCTAAGATTAAAATCCCATATAAATATTACAATTTTCAAAACTTTTCTTCAAAAAGAAATATTGTTAAACTTACCTGGAGCACTTAGTTCAAAAATATTTAACAGTAGTCATAACACTACCTCGGCGTGTAGGTAGGAAACACTAGTAATTTCTTACCTATATGAATTCACTGTTCCCTACACAGCACAACTACAAACATACTAAAGACACTATAAGATCGATTAAGATAACCATTCACACACTGGCCATCTAGGATCGACTTGCTCTGATACCAATTATGTAACAACTTTTTTATTATTATTATACAATATAAAGTTTATATACACATCATTAATCAAAACGTACGTACAACATTTCAAACACATAAATATCTACATCTTATTTATTTTGGTTGACCAATTCCGGAGATTCGGGTACGGGTGGTTGCACCTTCACCGGGATCTGTGCTAACTTGCCCATAAACATTTTATTTAGGATCCGCCCATCATAGACTAACTCGATCCCACGTGCACTAAAAGCTAGAGTTATAGAAAAATATGCATAACTAATTTTCTAAACATGACATGGAAATATAGTGAGAATTAAATCCAAGTAAGTTCAACAATAAATCATTATCAATATAGATCATCATGTCATGTTCAACTGTATAAACTACAGTAAATAACTTTGGTCACATGAATGCACTATATCTATGCACATGAGAATCGTACAATAATGACATGTATGACAGGATTAACTATTTTCAGAATATCATATGATGACCATCAACTTATTCTCATATCAAGCTACCCCGGTCAGGGTGAGTATTTCTACTCTCCGGTACGGGCTTTTCTCACTCCGTCCGCATTGGCCCACTTTCTCTTTCTTTTCTCATTAACATGATCATAACCGTTGGTAGGGCGTCCCCTACTGGTGCACCACACGGATTGCTATGTGACCGTGCTCATTTCTTTTATTTTCACAATGATAGCCAAAAATATGCTTTCAATAACAAGTATGTTCATCAAAATATACCTATTACCAAAAATCATTGGTAATCATGCCATGAACATAACCATTTCAAATATCACTTTATAAAATATTTCCATGTTAAAATTTAACACTTAAGATTGTAAGAAGTTCATACAATGGCAATGACTATGGCTATACTAGTCATTTATTATTTTCATTTATAAGATTCATCCTCTTTTTTCAATATTAATTTTATTTCTTTGTTTTCTTGATGCAGGTTTTCATCCTATCTAACCTTCTCTTACTAATTAGAGCATAACTCCCTCAGTTTAACTCCGATGTAGATGATCTTGGTGTCAATTTCAAGATAAAACAATTATATAAAACTATTATGTTGAACATTATAGCGAAATATTAAGAAATCAAGGTAATATTACTCCCTCAATGTACAGGTTGTTTCTTCTCGGATAGGTTCTGACCTCTACCAACTAATCTATCAATATCTCACTCATACAAATTCCAAATTAAGTGATTCCAATGGCTAAAATTTGGAGACACACATATCTATAATTCATATGTTAACCATTTATTTTAATACCTTATAGAATGTTCCCAAAAATTAAAACACCAAAGCTATCTTAACATATTCTTCCCTGATTAACTATTTTCTGACCTTTGTCTACTAATCGGAACATATCTACCTCATATAAACTCTAAATGGAATGATTCCAGTGGCTTAAAATCCGTGAGACATAAATCTACATTTGTTATGTTAACCATATGTTTAGATTCTGTATATAATGTTCCTAGAAATTAAAACACATAATAGGGGTGTACATAGGTTCGGTTCGGTTCGGTTTTGGACCTCAACCAAACCGAACAGACCATAAAAAAAAATAAAAAAATTGGACATATTCGGTTCGGTTGGGGTTTAACCAACCGAACCAAACCGAACCGCCAAAAGGCGGTTCGGTTTGGTTCGATTTTTTTAAAAAAAAAAAAAAAATTTTTTTGCCAAATTTTTAAAATTTTTGGCCCATTAGAATTTTTTTGGGCCTAATTTTTTAAAATATAATAAAAAATAAATTTAATAATATAAATTAAATATATTAAAAATAATTTGGTTCGATTCGGTTTGGTTCGGTTCGGTTGGACCGTGCCAACCGAACCAAATCGAACTGAACTAGTCGGTTTTTCAAAAAAAAAACCGAACTAAATCGATTTTAATCGGTTTGGTTCGGTTTTTAGTCTGTTTAGTTCGGTTTTTTCAGTTTAGTTCGGTCCGGTTCGGTTTTTGTTCACCCCTAACACATAAGCTTAAAATTCTGCCACCCATAGCCATACCCATGCTGAACTATCTACACCAACCTAAATATTCAAACATACATAATATGTAACATGATATAGCAACATCCATGACCAATCATCAAAGTTCTAAGATCAAAATCCCATATAAATATTACAATTTTCAAAACTTTTCTTCAAAAAGAAATATTGTTAAACTTACCTGGAGCACTTAGTCCCCTAGACTTCTCCTTCCTCTTTCTTCCTCTCCTTTCCTCACTCTACCTTGTTTCTATTTTTCCTCCTCCTCACTTGGATGAAAGTCTAATGTTGTAAGGGTGGGTTTTCTTATATAGACCACCAAATAATTCACCTTTCATGATCATGGGTCTATCTTATCACAATTAGGTTACACTTGGTTGAATTTTTGGAAAACAAACAACTTATGTTCTTGTCTTCCTTTTCCTTAGTCAAGATATGCATAGGAAAAGGAGATTTGTATTTTGAAAATTATGATAATATGTTATTAAGATATGGGACAAGGTCCCTTTGATTTAGGGATTCATTTACTTTTTCCTTTGTCTTAATCAATTATGATAGGTTTGCCTTTTTAAGTGGCAAATTTCTAGCCTTTCAATCTCTATTATTTGGTTGAAATTATTTGTGTGGGATAGAAATATTTTGTCCTAATGCTATGTATAGTCATACCACTTTCTAAAATTATGAGTGTAGGATATAGATGTTTTGTCCTAAAGCCTTGTATTATCATACCACTTGCTAAATTTTTGTCTTAATGCCACGTCACCTAATCTTGATTACACCATTATTTCATCACTTTAATTTTATTTTTATTTTTCCTCTTGGGTTTGGGCTCATTCTTGCCCATTTTCTTTACTTTGGTTAAAATTTTACCTTTCATAATGGGCTTGGTCATATTTTCATTATTTTTGGGCTACCGGTCCAATTTCTATATCCTAGTCCAAGTCTATGTTTTATTTCTTCATTGGGCTATTCTATTGGCTTGCTAAAAATTTATGTGAAGTAGAAAAACTCTATATGAAGTGTCTATAGGTGAAAACCTAATTTATGGGTGGAGATACTAAACTTAGTAACTTTTGCTCTTAAATTCAGAAAAATTACCCTAATCCGATCTTCTTAAAATTTTAAGACATTTACTTACTTCACAAAAATGTATCTTCCTTACCTAAGAATTTCACCTTTCTTTAGCATGTTTATTTCTAATATTTCCTCTAAGGTTTTCTTTCTTTACCTATTCCATTAATATTAGAACATTTCTATACAAACACGTAAGGTGAAGAATTTCTAAAGATTATATTTCCTTTGATATCTAAAAATTGTCTAATAAATTTTATTTCCTTAATTAAATATTTATGTACCTTTATCAATAAAAGAAATGAAATTATGGATGTTACTTTGAATACTTTTGTACTTTTACTACTACATGAAACGAAATTAGGGATGTTACACATATTTGTGATTAGCGGTGTAGAGTGAAAGTTTGGATGCATATGTAATACATGTTTTGTGGTTAAATTTAACTTGAAAAGTGTGAAAATCAATGCTTTGAATGGATGGTTCTATAAATCATAATTTATGTCAAATTTGGAAATATGTTTAACACAAAATTAGTAGTCCTATGTCTTAGATTTCTAATCCCTATGTAATTACTTCAATCAGATTTAGTATGAAAGAGTTATGCCCCAGTGAGTGAAGAGAGGTTAAGTTTAATGCATAGAGCCACGATGTTGTATTTGATACCCTTTTTCACCTATTTTTAGTTCTAATTTGTCAAAGTTGTATATTATTGACTTAGGTTTCTATAGGCACTAAAATCACCTCAATCGGAGTTGAAATGAGGGAGTTAAGGTCTAATTAGTTAGGGAAGATCATACTGGTTAAAAACCTAGAGCAGGGGATAGCCTAGAGCATGGCCGTGTTCAACATAGTTAAGGGATTTGTGCAGCCCAAAGCATGGATGTGTTATGTAACGCCTGGTTTTTTATATATATATATATATATTCATGTGCAAGAGAACAGTGTTATATCATAAGTTATACATCTTGTAAATATACATACATCCAAAAGTTACATCCATCAGAGTTTAGCAGCATATATACATACATATGTAACCCGAGGTACCAAGCATACATCACAAAAGGTAGAGTATCATGGGGTTACATCAAAACAATGGGGTTAGCCCATTTACATTAGAAAATTAGTAATATACATAATGCTATCCTAGTGCCTACCCCTGGCCGTCAACCCTGGGGTACTGTTGGTAGAAGAGGTGGGCTAGGAGCAAGGACCTCTACCATGTTGATCACCAACAAGTTCACTATGACTGTGAAATGTCCCAAGTACAGAACATCTACTATTTGCAGCTCCAGGAGAATCGTCAGCACAACAAAAGACATCTCTACTGATATGAACATAACATTAAAATAACCATACGAAAAAATTATATGCTATGTCTAGTTGTATAAGCTACAAAAAATATTTTCTCTTTTTATGCAATAAAGGTATAGTAAAGTACATGGAAGCCTTTTTATAGGTTATGCATCAATATCACGCATGATAAAATGAAACTTGTATTTATAAAATACCTGTGCTGATATTCATGGCTCATACATCACTCATAATGGCTCATAATCTATTAATCTCTCTCAATTGCAATCCTCAATGTGGCGTGAGCCTTACCCCTCCAACTACTCACCCACCCTTTGAGGGCCATTGGTTAGAGGATCCTTCTTGTATTGACCACTCTAGGCTTTTGGACATCCCTTATCCTGGTACCATATCCAAGCCAAAACCCTTTAGTCGCCTTACCTCGTATGGTGCCATACTCCCGGGTCAACTTAATGCGTAAAGGTCATCCTAGATTTGTCTGTCTCATCAATACAGCAAGGGAGACACCTATTTTCAGGCCATTCTACTTCAGAGAGGATCATTTTGACTTATCAGTTGCCTCAATACAGCAAGGGAGTCACCTGTTTTCATGCTACCCTACTTCAGAGAGGGTCCTCCTGACAAAGCTTAAGTCTTTTATATCTCTCTAGCCACTTAACACAGCAAGAGTATGCACATTAATAAATATCCAGAGCATAAAACATACTCATCCTTAAGCATGTTACAACAGCTCATCATGGATGAACATATATGTCTTGATAACCTTTCATAATATACATACATCAATAACTCACTTGTAGCCATACATACAAGTAGTCTATAGTATGTAAATATAGCATTCATGCATCATTTTTCATGTTTACATACATGATGAAATAGATATGGCACATGCAAATATAGCATTCATGCATCATAAAACCCTCACTAACATCCCAAAAATATTGATAATTAATTAAGATTCAAAAAGGAAACAGAAAACAGAGAAAAAAGGATGACACAGCATGAAGCACGACCGTGCTTCATTGCCGTGTTTATCCCCGTGTTTCACATAGGCCAGCCCTAAGCACGGCCGTGCTTCAGCCTGTGTTCATCAATTTTTTCCATATTTCCAGATTTCTTCTTCCCAGCCCTAAGCACGACTATGCTTCGGGAACGAAAACCACGAAAAATCTAATTTTTCTCCCAAACCATCCAAGAAAAACCAACAATAAACATACCCATGTTTTGAGCATGAAAAACCTATTTTTTCTAGAACAAACAACCAACCAAAGCATGGATTAAATCTCAAAAACTAACCACACAAAATCTTCCCAAAACATTACCACATGAATATGGATGAACAGTAACCATCGATGCCATAACTACTTCAGTAAAAGCTCTATCTACCTCCCCACATACTTTAAATGCTCACATACAATCAGCCATAAAGGCATTCAACCATAAATCTTAAAGGAGGATGTTGATCTTACATTCTTCTCTTTAAAGACTTGCATCTCTCTTTAGAAAGCATCACCAAAACAGTAGATTTTTCTTCTATCCATTAGTTTCCATAGAAGATTTGTGGATAAGCAAGAGATCAAGAGTTTAATCTTATCTTTCCTTCTTGATTTTCCACTTCTCTCTCTAGCTCTTTTCTTCTTTCTCTCTCCTTCCCTCTTCTTTCTTCCAAAAATGAGAAAACCCTTATTAAATATTCACAATTATTTCCTTATAACTCCCCTATTTGACTCTATTTAATCCTTTCTTACTATTCTATTTTGTGAATATTATTAACAAAATTTCGGGTGTTACATTTCTGCCCCCCTTAATAGGAATTTTGTCCCCAAAATTCAAGAATTTTACCTGTCTTCAAACAACTATGGATAAGAGTGCCTCATATTTTCCTCTCTTTCCCATGTAGCTTCCTCTTCAGATAGCCCTTTCCGTAACACCTTCACCAGCGGAACAAATTTATTGTGTAGCTGTTTCATACTTTGATCTAGGATCATGACAAGTTCTGAATGATTAGTCAGGTTCTCTTTCACTGTTACTTCTTCTTCTTGAATCGCATGTGATGATTCCGGTAGATATTTTCATAGTTGGGAGACGTGAAACAGATTGTGCAAATTGGACAATCTTGGGGGTAAAGCTATCTGATATGCCGAAGGACCAACTTTCTTAAGTATCTAGTAAGGTCCTATATATCTTATATGCTCGGCCAATTCCAATAGTCAGAAAAATCTTCAAAAATACATGTTCTCCTTCTTGGAAAAACAAAGGCTTCCTTCTCCAGTCATAGTAACTTTTCTGATAACTCTGGGCAGTCCACATTCTATCTTGTATCATTCGTATCTACTCTGTAGTATGCTGGACTAACTCCAAACCTAATAACTTTCTCTCACCTACTTTATACCAATACAGATACGATTTGCATCTTCTACCATACAGAGCTTCATATGGTGCCATCCCAATACTCGCATGGTAACTGTTATTGTAAGCAAACTCCACTAAAAGGAGATACTTATCCCAATCTTTCCCTTGATCCAGGGTGAATGCTCTCAACATATCTTCCATCGTCTATATTGTCTTTTCAGTCTGACCATCTATTTACGGATGATACGCAGTTCTAAACCGTAATTTAGTACCGAAAGCCTCCTGTAGTGCTTTCCAGAATCTAGAAGTGAATATAGGATCTCAATCAGAAATGATGCTACTTGGAATCCCATGCAATCGGACTACCTCTTTCACATAAAGATGTGCCAGCTTATCCAGCGAGTAATTAATCCTTATAGGTAAAAAGTGTGTAGATTTTGTCAATATATTTGCTATTACCCATATGGCGTCATAACCCGCCAGAGTCTTGGGTAATCCAGTCATGAAATCCATAGCAGTGCTGTCCCATTTCCATTCAGGAATCTCCAAGGACTGTAATGTCCCAAAAGGCCTCTGATGTTCAATCTTGACTTTTTAGCAAGTCAAGCATTTTGCTACGTATTCCGCTATGTCTTTCTTCATTCCCAGCCACCAAAACGATTGCTTTAAATCCTAATACATCTTTGTGGCTCCCAAATGGATAGCATATTTACTCTGATGTCCTTCCTCCAAATTTTTTTTCTTCAGGTCCTCCCCCTAAGGCACACACATTCTTCCTCGATAGAGGATGATTCCTTCCTCCAACTTTGTGAAACCCGTTGAATTTTGTTTATTCTATAGGAAAATATCTTGTACTTGCACTTCCTTAATCTGCATTTTCAAATCACACTCCACCCGTAGCTCACCAATAAGCAAACTGCTAGGAGTAGCTATCACTGATAATCTTAAATTCTTGAGTTCTTCAATTAAGTTCATCTGTTTCACTAGAATGTGACTTAAATGCAGTGACTTTCAGCTTAATGCATCCGCCACCACGTTCCCTTTTCGTAGGTGGTACTTTAGCTCAAATTTGTAATCATCAATAAACTCCATCCATCTTTCAAACTTTTATGAGCACTATATACTTCAAACACTGCACCATATAGATAGTGCCACTAAATCTTCAAGGCAAACACTATAGTAGCCAACTCCAAATCATAAGTAGGGTAGTTTTCTTCATGTGACCTTAGCTGTCTGGAGGGCATAGTCCACTACCCTACCTTCTTACATCAGAACACATCCCAGCCCCTTCTTTGAAGTATCTGTATAAACTTCAAAATGTCCAGAGGGATCCGGGATAATTAAGACAGGAGGTGTAGTAAGCCGAGTCTTATGCTCTAGAAAAATGTCCTCACATTCCGCCATCCACTTGATCACACTTCCTTTTAGAGTCAAGGATAATGCTATTTGCAAAAAACCTTGTATGAACCTTCTATAACACCCTGCTAGACATAAAAAGCTTCTAATTTTGGTCATTGTCTTTGATCTTTCCCACTTGAGGATAGCTTCTATTTTACTAGGGTCTACAGACACTCCATCCTTTGACACCTCATGCCCTAGGAATTTGACTTCTTGTATCTAGAATTCACATTTCTCTAATTTAGCAAAGAGTTTCTTCTCCTTCAAAACTTGAAGCACTAAAAGAAGATGACATCCATGCTCCTCCATACTCCTCGAGTAGATGAGGATATTGTCGATGAAGAGTACCACGAACTGATACAAATAGGATCGAAAGATCTGATTCATGTAGTCCATGAAGACTGTAGGAGCATTGGTAACCCCAAACGGCATGACCAGGAACTCATAATGCCCGTATCGAGATTTGAAGGCTGTTTTAGGGATATCTTCCTCCTTTACTTGAATCTGATGATAACCTGATCTCAGACCTATTTTAGAGATAACAGTCGCCCCCTTAAGCTAATCTAGCAAATCATCTATTCTCGGCAACGGATACTTATTCTTGATAGTCACTTTGTTAAGCTATCGGTAGTCAATGCATAACCGCAAACTTCCATCCTTCTTTACAAATAGCACTAGGGACCCCCAAGGCGAAACACTGGGTCAAATAAAATTCTTCTCCAGGAGGACTTCAATATACTTCTTAAGCTCTTTCAACTCCACAAGAGCCATGCTATACAGGGTAATCAAAATAGGAGTTGCTCCTAGCATCAAGTCAATGGACAATTCCACTTCTCGCTTGGGTGGTTGTACTGTAATTTCCGAAGGAAAAACTTTTGGAAAATCACGAACTACCAATGTAACATCCTTAATTTCGTTTCTTTTATTAATAAAGGTACATAAATATTTAATGTAACATCCCTAATTTTGTTTCTTTAAAGATACATAAATATTTATTTAAGAAAATAAAATTTATTAGACAATTTTTAGATATTTAAGGAAATATAATCCTTAGAAATTCTTCACCTTATGTGTATGCGTAGAAAATGTTTCTAACATTAAGGGAACAAGTAAAGAGAGAAAACCTAATAGGAAAAATTAGAAATAAAATACTAAAGATAGGCAAAATTCTTTGATAAGGAAGATAAATTTTTGTGAAGTAAGTAAATGTCTTAAAATTTTAAGAAGATTGGATTAGGGTAATTTTTCCTAATTCAAGAGTTAAAAATTTATAAGTTTAACATCTCCACCTATAAATTGGGCTTTCAACTATGGACACTTCATATAGAGTTTTTCCACATCACATAAGTTTTTAGCAAGCCCGTTGGATAACCTACGCAAGAAATAAAACATAGACTTGGACCAGGATATAGAAGTTGGACCGATAGCTCAAAAATTATGAAAATGTGACCAAGCCCTCCAAGAAAGGTAGAAATTTATCCAAAGCAAAAGAAATGGGTAGGAATGAACCCAAATCCAAGAGGAAAAATAAAATAAAATAAATCATGTGATGAAATAATAGTGTAATAATAACAAAGATTAGGTTATATGGCATTAAGACAAAAATTTAGCAAGTGGTGTGATAATATCTATATCCTACACTCATAATTTTAGCAAGTGGTATGATAATATAATAAGGAATTAGGACAAAACATCTATATCCTACACTCATAATTTTAGCAAGTGGTATCATAATACATGGCATTAGGAAAAAATATTCCTATCCCACACAAATAATTTCAACCAAGTATAGGAGATTCAAGGACTGGAAACTTGCCACTTAGAAAGGCAAACCTATCATACTCGATTAAGACAAAAGAAAAAGGAAATGAATCCCTAAATCAAAGGGAACTTGTCCCTTGTCTTTAGAACATATTATCATAATTTTCAAAATACAAATCTCCCTTTCCTATGCATATCTTGACTAAGGAAGAGGAAGACAAGAACATGAGTTGTTTGTTTTCTAAAAATCAACCAAGTGCATCCTAATTGTGATATAGTAGACCCATGATCATGAAAGGTAAATTCTTTTATAGTCTATTTAAGCAAAACCCACCCTTATAACATTAGAATTTCATCCAAGTAAGGGAGAGGAAAAACATAAGCAAGGTAGAGTGAGGAAAAGAGAGGAAGGGAGGAAGAAAGAGGAAGAAGTCTAGAGGACTAAGTACTCAAGGTAAGTTAGCTAAATCTCCACTTGAATCCATCTTTTCTATTCATTCTTAAGGTCCAAAAAACTCACTCTTCTTCTCTTATTTAAGCTGCTAGATGAGCTAAGGGAAGGGAAGAATCTTGTTACTTCCTTCAAGAGGAAACAAGAAAAGGAATTCACTAAGTGAGCTAGGGAGATCCTTATGTAGGTTTAACAATATTTCTTTTTGAAAAGTTTTGAAATTTGTAACATTTATATGGGATTTTAATCTTAGAACTTTGATGATTGGTCATGTTTGTTCCTATATCATGTTACATATTGATCTTGCTTGTGATGTATGTTTGAATGCTTAGGGTAGATAGTTCTGCATAGGTATGGCTATGGTTGGCAAAATTTTAACCTTCTTCTTTTAAAATTTTGGGAAGAATTGGTAAGGAATTAAAATAAATGATTAACATGCAAAATGTAGATCTATGTCTCACAGATTTTTAGCCACTGGAATCACTCAATTTGGAGTCCATATGAGGTAGATATGCTCCGATTAGTAAGCAATGTTTAGAAAATGATTAATCATGGAAGAATCTATTAGGAAAGCTTCTGTGTTTAAATTTGTAGAAACATTCTGTAGGGAATTAAAATAACTGGTTAACAAACAAATTATAGATATATGTGTCACAGAATGTTAACCACTGGAATCACTCAATTTGGAATTCTTATGAGAGAGATATGGATAGATTAGTAAATAGAGGTCATAACCTACCTGAGAAGGAATAACCTGTCAATTGAGGGAGTAATATCACCAATAATCTTTAATATTTGGCTAAATGGTTCAACATAATAGTTTTAGATAATTGTTTTATCTTTAAATTGACACTAACTTCACCTAAATCAAAGTTAAAATGAGTGAGCTGATTAGTAAGAGAAGGCCAAATAGGATGAAAACCTGCATCAAGAAAATCAAGAGATAAAAATAATATTTAAAAAAGAAGAAGAATCTTATAAATGAAAATAATAAATGACTAATATATGCCATAGTCATTGCCATTGCATGAACTTCTTACCATCTTAAGTGTGTAATTTTGACATGAAAATATTTTCTAAAGTAATATTTGAAATGGTTATGTTCATGGCATGATTACCAATGATTTTTGGTAATAACTATATTTTGATGTGAGTTTAATGAGGATACTTGTTATTGAAATCATATTTTTGGCTACTACTGTGAAAAGAAAAGAAATGAGCATGGTCACATGGTAATCTGTGTGTTGCACCAGTAGGGGACGCCCTACCAACGGTTATGATTATGTTAATGAGAAAAGAAAGAGAAAGTGTGCCTTATCGGAAAAAGCTAGTGTCGTACTAAAGAGTAGAAAATTCTCACCCTGACCGGGGTAGCTTGATATGAGAATAAATTGATAGCCATCATATGATATTCTAAAAATAGTTAATCCTACCATACATGTCATTATTGTACGATTTTCATGGGCATAGATAAAGTGCATTCATGTGACCAAAGTTTTTTGTTGTAGCTTATATAGATGAACATGATGTGATGATGATTATGATTTTTTGTTAAATTTACTGGGATTTAATTCTCACTATTTTTCCATATCATGTTCAGAAGATTAACTATGCAACTATTCTCCATGACACTTATTATTGTTGTACGTTGGATCGAGCTGCCCTACCTTGGGCATCTATTGATTATATCGGATATATCTATAATAGACATGACTGAGATTCTGGTGGAGGTACCGCCACCTGCACTAGTGTCCCCGGAAGTAATGTATGTGGATGATTAGAGCTAATATGTATATGTTATACTTTTGTACAGATGTTTGTAAATTAATGATGTGTAAGTAAACTCAATATTGTATAAATTAAATAAATTTTATTTTGAGTTAAGTTGTAACGAGGTAATAACTTCAGGTAATTTTACAAATATAGAAAAATCTTGTTACATAAATGGAGTTGTTACATAATTGGTATCACAGCAAGTCGATCCTAGGTGACCAGTGGGTGGACGGTCATCTGAATCGATCTTATAGTGTCTTGAGTATGTTGTGGTTGTGCTGTGTAGGGGATCAGCGATTTTATATAGGTAAGAAATTACTAGTGTTTCCTATCTATATGCCAGGTGGTGTTATGACTACTGTTAAATATTTTTAAAACTAACTATTGGGCTTGATCACCTCAATAGCAGCATAACTTTGTTTTTGCCACAATAGGAAATAGCACCACCAAGGAGGAATCTGGAAAGCAATGCGGAGGAAACCCTGCACAACCTTGCCATGACAATTCTAGACCAGGTCACGACCACCAATCAAATTATACAATACCTCCAGAATGCTAATAACCCGAATGGTGAGAATGGTGTTAATAACCGGATGGCAGGGAATGATAACGGCATGTCTGAGTTCTTAAGGACTAGACCACCTTGTTTTCAAGGCGACTTTGAGCCAATTGTATCTAAAAGGTAGATAAGGGAACTAGAGAAAATCTTTGAAGTGATGGGTTGTACTGAGGAGCAGCAAGTTATCTTCACTGCATATATACTGAAAGATGAAGCAGAATACTTGTGGCATGGAACTAGAGAACTTTTAGCTCACTAGGGAAGGCAGATCACTTGGCAGGTGTTCAAAGACACTTTTTTGGAAAATTACTTCCCAAGTACTGTGTGAGCGAAGGAGATTGAATTTCTCCAACTTAGGCAAGGCAGCATGACCGTAGACCAGTATATCGCAAAGTTTAAGGAGTTTTCTAAGTTCTCCTCTTACTTGCTATTTAACCCCGATAAAGCTTGGAAGGCTGTTAAGTTCGAAGCAGGATTGAATCCGAAGATAAGGAATGCTGTTGTAGCTATGAAAATCAGGGAGTTTGTACCTCTGATAAATAAATGCAAACTCCTCGAGAAGAGCTTGAGGGCAGTGGCAGATGAGAAACAAAGACAAAATTTTTGGAAAAGGAAGAATGGTCCACAAAACTCTGGCAGAAATGTTAGAGGAAAAGGACAAGGTACTGGCAAGAGGCCAATGATTGCAAGTCCCCAACCCTTCCAATAGAACTTCTCTATAGTCAAGTGTACTAAGTGCAGACGTATGCATGGTAACTGGCCATGCTACATAGGATAAGATGTTTGCTTTAATTGCATACAAAAGGGTCATTTTGCAAAGAACTACCCACAAAATTTGGGAAAGTAGCGAGAACAGAAGCCTCAGGTGAAAGGAAAGGGTTTTCACCCTAAGCGGCTAAGAGGCAACTCAATCCCCCAAAATGATCCAAGGTACATGCTATATATATGGATTTTCTCTTATGGTGTTCTTTGACTTTGGTGCTAGTCATTCATTTATATCGAAAGAATGTATTAGGGAGCATCAATATCCTATTTCTGAAACCCCCTATAAGATATATGTAGTAATTCCCACTGGGGAAAGGGTCTTAAGTTCTTCTGTATGTAAAGACTGTCAGGTCACTATTTAGGAAAAACTTTTTTCTGTAGACCTCGTTTGTCTACCTTTAAAAGGTATTGATGTTATTCTAAAGTTAGATTGAATGTCTAGAAATTAGGTCTTGCTGAATTTTTGCAACAAGACCATTGAATTTCTACCTCCTACTTTAAAAGAAGAGATGTAGTTATTGATGTTTAATGCCAATCAAGTCAATAAGGAGTTGAAAAATGGAGTACTTGGATGCATTCTCTTGCACTTATCAAATCTAGAAGTTGAACCGAAGCTTGATGAAATCCCAATAGCCAATGAGTTTCCTGAAGTATTTCCATAAGATATTCTAGGCTTATCTCTGAAGAGAGAGATAGAGTTTTCTATTGATCTCTTACCTGGGATAGAGCCTATCTCTATTGCACCTTCTAGAATGGCCTCAAAAGAACTACAAGAACTAAAAAACAGTTGGAGGAATTGTTAGATAAGCAATTCATTAGACCAAGTGTATCACTTTAGGGAGCTCATGTATTGTTTGTCAAGAAGAAAGAAGGAAGCTTGAGACTATGCATAGATTACAGACAGCTGAATAAGGTGACTATCAAAAATAAGTATCATCTCTCTAGAATAGATGATTTATTAGATCAACTGAAGGGAGCCTGCATCTTTTGTAAAATTGACTTGAGATCGGGATACCATCAGATTAGGATCAAGGAGGAGGATGTACCAAAAATAGCCTTCAAAACTAGGTATGGACACTATGAGTTTCTCGTAATGACCTTCGGGTTCACAAATGCACCTACAATTTTCATGAATTACATGAATCACATTTTTTGACTATACCTAGATCAATTTGTGGTAGTATTCCTTGATGACATCTTGATATATTCTAAGAGTGAGAAAGAACATGAACAACATCTCTGAATCGTGCTACAAGTGTTGAAAGAGAAAAAGTTGTATGCCAAATTGGAGAAGTGTGGATTTTGGCTGTCAGAGCTAAAATTTCTCGGATATGTCATTTGCAATAAAGGGGTAGCTGTAGACCCTAGCAAGACAGAAGCAGTGATTCAGTGGGAAAGACCAAAGATGGTTATAAAAGTCAGAAGTTTCTTGGGTTTGGCAGGATACTACAGGAGGTTTATACAAAACTTCTCTCGTATAGCCTTGCCATTGACTAAATTGACTAGGAAGGGAAGTCCTTTCAAATGGACTGATGAATGTGAAGCTAGTTTCCAAGAGCTTAAAACAAAATTGACCATTCCTCCTATTTTAATTATTCCAGACCCCACAAAACATTTTGAAGTGTATAGTGACGCTTGAAAGAAAGGGCTAGGGTGTGTGCTAATACAAGACAAGAGAATAGTTGCTTACGCCTCTAGGCAACTAAGACCCCATGAAGGAAATTATCCAACCCATGATTTTGAATTGGCAGCAGTGATGTTTGCCTTAAAGATTTGGCAACACTATTTGTAGGGTGCAACATTTGAAGTATACTGTGATCATAGAGTCTTAAGTACCTTTTTGATCAGAAAGATTTAAATATGAGACAATGAAGATGGGTAGAATTTCTCAATGACTACAAGTTTGAGATAAAGTATCATCTAGGAAAGGCGAATGTTGTAGTTGATGCCTTGAGTCAAAAATCTCTACATATAGGTCAAATGAAGGTGTATGAGATGTAGATGCTATAGGAGTTTCAAAGTTTGAAGCTAACCACTACTCTTACTCCAAAGAAGCTAATCATTATTGGTTTAAGTATAGGGTGTGACCTTAGAGCCCAGATCAAAGAGGCTCAAACTCACGACCAATACTTACAGGATTATAAAGATCAAGGTAATTTTTATGTCATGGAAGATGGAACAATCATGTATCAGGGAAGGATTTGTGTCCTTCAAGAATGAGAGTTGAGGACTAAGATCCTACAGAAAGCGCATCAAAGTAAATACACAATCCATCCTAGATGCACTAAAATGTACCAGGATTTAAAGATGATGTATTGGTGGCCAGGGATGAAAAAGGATATTGCCGAGTTTGTGGCAAAAATGTCTCATTAGTCAAAAGGTGAAGGTAAAGAATCAAAAGCCAATAGGATTTTTACAATCTCTTTAGATCCCTAAATGGAAATGGGACAGTATTTCGATGGACTTTGTCGTGGGTTTACCTAAGACTTTAGTTGGACATGACATATAAGCATACGGAAAACTTACATACTTTGTCCAGCTGTATCAGCTACAGAAAACATTTTCTCTTTTTATGTAACAAAGGTACAGTAAAGTACATGCCAGCCTTTTATAAGTTATGTATCAATACACGCATGACAAAATGAAACATGTATTTATAAAATACCTGTGCCGATATTTATAGCTCATACATCACTCACAGTGGCTCATAATCTGTTAATCTTTCTCAATTGCAATCCTCAATATGGCATGAGTCTTACCTCTCCAGCCACACACCCACCCTTTGAGGGCCATTGGTCGGAGGGTCCTTCCTATATTGACCACTCTAGGCTATAAGGCGTCCCCTATCGCGGTACCTGGTGTGTATTATTGTAGATACACCAAATTGATACCTTACCTCAAAATTAACCTGTAGTAGTGGGAGTAAGGGTCGATCCCACAGAGACTGGTATTACCTTATGTGATTAGAAAAAGGGGGGATTGATAGTTGCAACTAAAATCAAGTAAACAATAACGAAAGTAATTAAGAGAAAGTGATTAATGATAAAGACGTTGGTTTCGGTTGATATCCACCGTTAAGGGATTGCATTGATCATTGACAACATAATCAATATGTAATTGAATATCTATCATTGGGTTTCTAACCCTATTCCTCCTTAAGTCTAGTAAATTAATGACAATCGCACTAATTAAACCCTAATTAACACGCAATCCTTTAGCACATCGGTAAAGCATAACGTATTAACCGTATGAAGAACTAGAGAAATTGATAGAGCTAAATAAATATAAACACATCGGTTATATCTAATTTAGTTAATTACTCATCATAGGTTCAATGATTTATAATCCAAAATCCTCAAACCTATTTGCCTCATGAATCAAAAAATTGAAGACTTTGTTCAAAACATAATTCAGCGATAGATTAAGACAGACAATATACTAGTAGGCCTGCTAGCAATCATATGAATAAACATTGAGAAGAAGAGCAGATGAATAATCAATACTCAATTAAAATTGAAATAATAAAATCAAATCCACATCTCACAATGCATGAAGATCCCTTGAGGTTTCAACCTACCTCAACCAACTAAAAAGAACTAGCCACGCAGGGCCATAAGAAAATCAAAAAAAGAATTGAAGAATGTAACTCAGAACTTAGATGAAAGATTGGATGAATTATCTGCTTGCTTTCCGCCCTTTTTATAGATTAACTCCTCCTAATCGAAGTAGGAATGTATCTAGGTCAAATCTCAGCCCATTTGACTTCAATTGGAGTAAAAAACCCCTAAAAATCGCAAATTTCACGTGCTGGTGCAACGGCAACGCGGCGACGCTCTACTCGGTTGCGGCGGCACTACAGAATATACTCTCGGGACGCCACGGCACCTGTGTAGCGCCACGGCGGGCTGGGTCGAAGATGCTTGGGGGCCACGACGCGCTGGGTTAAGCGCCGCGGCCCTCCCCAAAATTGTGAGCGCCACGACACCTAGAATCTTCTAGATTTTGCCGAAGTGACGAACATGAAGGTTGTATCTCTATGTCTCTTCTTTCCATAGCAGCTGCAATCACCTTAATCGTAGTCCAAATGAGTGAGATATGCCTCAATTAGTGACGAAGGGTCAGAAATCAGCATTTTTCCATAATTTACTCTATATTTTCCTCTTCTTTCCTTCTTTATTATTCCTAAAACACAAAACACAAAAATCAATTAATTCATATCTATTTTCTACTTAAATTAAATAAAAACTAACTAAAATAATGCTAATAACATGCTTAAATTACAGCATGTCAAATACCCCTACACTTACTCTTTTGCTTGTCCTCAAGCAAACATTAATTCATGTGAACAATATTCAAAATATGATACGAATGAATGGCTTACCAATGTGTTGCCTCATAGTAAAAATTGTATGCTCTTAAAGAAATTTTAGAAAATGATCATGTTCAAAATTTAATTAAAATGCAATTTATGATTTTATTCTCTAAAATCCTTAGTGTGTATGTGTCTTTGAATGATTTAATTTTCTTTTACCTAAATGAGTTTATATATCATAAGAATTAGAGCATGGATCTCTATTTAAGATTTCCATAGGCTTATTTTTCATGCTACTCTCTGCTAATGTAGGCTAACACTACTTCTTAGGATCAAAAGGACTAAATTCAGCTTATAATGTGGCTAGGTTATAGGGTGAGATATAAGATATAGTTTGAAGCTTGATCACCTAACACCACATGATTAACTCTGATCTATTTGAGCTAATTCTCAAGGTTGGGGAATTTTTCCCTCACACTTATTTCTTTGCTTTTCTGCATTCTACTTTTCCTTGATTCTCTATTTCTTCTTTTTCAATCACTGGACAGACTTTCATTAGTCTTTTGAGATTTTCTTTTCTTTTCTTTTGATTTTTCTTTTCTTTTGTCCTTACTCCACCCTTCCACCATTTCATTAATGTAGATCTACAAAACAAGTATTCAGAAATTAATCATGGAGTGAGTGAATTACGTAGAAAAAATAAAGGTATTAATCACAAAATTTGGTCTTGGCTGTTTTGTGGGTATAGAATAAAATGTTAATTAAGCTCAAAATAGAGGTTCTAAGGATATTTACTTGCTTGGGTTAAGCTTGAAAGGCTCAATCTCATCAAATAATGCCTAAATCATCTCCTAATTATTAGTATCAGCCTAGGATTTCACCTCAAGTAGCAATTAAATAAGTTCTAGAAATTTTAATGAGATCATAAAATATTTTTGAGTTATATAATCTTTTTCTAAGTCAAAGAGAAATTAAATATCCAAAATTACTGTGCAAAAAAATTTCAGGATTTTTAGAAAATAGGTAATAATAAATTGAAAAGAAATTAAAATTACAAATAATTATGACTTTCCTACGTCTCTTAAGAGCTATAAGCAATTTAAACAGTTATATCATTGGCTATTGGCTCAACTAACACCAATTCATAGATTGAGATAAAGTTCACATGCTCACCCTGTTTAATAACTAGAATAAAAGTGCAAAGATC
Organism: Gleditsia sinensis; assembly: GCA_037074535.1. Lineage (NCBI taxonomy): Eukaryota > Viridiplantae > Streptophyta > Magnoliopsida > Fabales > Fabaceae > Gleditsia > Gleditsia sinensis. The sequence goes on from CM073463.1 coordinate 30,594,629, forward strand.
ATAGAAACTTACTGTAGTACACAGCAAAGTAAATAGTGCACAAATATTAGTTATTATACAATCATCCAACCGAATCAGAAAGTGACCCCCCACACTTAAGATTTTACATTGTCCTCAATGTAGAATAGAAAAGCATAAAATAAGAGAGGCAAGTAATAAAAAGAGGAGGGTCCAGTGAAACTTCCCTGATTAGTGATCACCATCCATCTCATCATGCTTAGGTACAGGTCTAAAGGGTGGCTCAAGACGTGCCGGGAATGCTATAGGAAGGTTCAGGGCATGGGTCAGCTGGCTGAAGCAAGCAGTGTTGTGCTGCGTTATGGAGTATTGGTAGAGAACTAAGTCATTCATCTGATGAGTGAGGACCTCTGTTCGCTCCCATAGATCTTCAATAGTGTGCTGGGCTAGTGGTGGAGCTGAACTGCTACCAAGTTCCTCTGTAATTATAGGCTGAATGCCTAACTCTTCTTCTGCTGCTTCCTCATGTCCCTTATATTTCTAAATGTCTGCATAGGAAATAGGTTTCATTGGTGGAATGAGAGCCTCAATAGAATCCCAGCTGACTCTTGCCTTCCCACATAGCAAAAATCAGAATGGCTCTGTTCCTCCTGACCTGACTCATATTCAAACTAGGCATGAATCGTGTTGCTACGAAATAGTACCAAGCTTTAGCCACTTTATTCATGTCGGCCCTGGCAAAATATAGTGGCTGCCCATTGCTATCTAACTTCCAGGAAGCCCCTCTGAAGCAAAGAGTGGAGATAATTTCTTCAAAGTCGACGTTTGATTGGATGAAGGCAGAGTACTCATCATCTTCAATGTCAGGCAGAGAGTAGAATTTGTTGATAGCATGAGGATTAAAATTCACCATCTTGCCTCTAATCTGTGCTTTGTGGTGTTCATGAACTGTAGCATTAGAGTAAAACTCCTGTACCACTGGAATGACTCCTGGTTTGGGGCTCTTAAAGAAAATCTCCCAGTGCTTGTGGAGGATATTGTCTCTATGAGGAAATTCAATGGTGACAATGAAACCCCTCTTAGGAATGATTGATTTATGAACTATCACCTTACTATGATGTTGATAGACTTCTTCACTCATAAATATCGTGCTATCAAATGCTAGAGGGTCCTCCGCTTTGTTCTTCCTTTTTGCGATGCCTAATTTGGAAGTTTTTGGGGCCATTGCACTTGGCAAATTCACTGGGGTGTTTTATCAAACACCTGGTGTGCGCTCTTGAAAAATTGAGAGAATGTATGGTAGATTCGTAGCTTGAAGTCCCAATGTAGTGAAAACCAGTAGCAATGAAGTATGGAGATCAACTTCAGTAGGATAAACAAAGCAAATCGTACCCAATTTAGCTTGATTTGTGGCTGGAAAGTGCAAGATCAAAATTGCTTGAGAACCCTAGAAAATTGCCATTGAATCCAACCCACAAGCTGAAAGAATTGGTTAATCCTACAGAAGAAGATGAAAAACCACTCAATTCAATTAAATAAATGTAATGGGAGGTTCAGATGGTTGATTGACTTTAAGAAATTGGGATTTAGGGTGGGGGAGAGTGAAGAAAAGTGGGTAGGGGAAGAAGAGACCGCGCGAGTCTTTTATAGAGAGCACTGCGGCTCTGTTCTTGAGCGTCGCGGCACTACCTGTCATGGCTTCAGAATGCTGTGAAGCTGATCTTGAGCGCCACGGCGCTCACCCGATCTGGGCGATAGGCGCCGCGGCGCATGTGCGTCCGCAGTTCTGCCAATTTTTTTTTTCAAAAATAAAGAGAAATCGAACTATGAACAGAAAAATAAGAAGAAGAAGAATGGTTGTTGGGTTGCCTCCCAACCAGCGCCTTTGTTTTACGTCATTGGCTCAACAAAAACTAAAAAAAAAATCAAGGAAGGTCTTGAAGAATTGTCCATTGTGATTCCTCTTGCTGAAATCCTTCATAATATAGTTTAAGCCTATGCCCATTCCATCCCATTGCAGATTTGTACTTTTGAATTGATTTTTCCTCCTGATTAGTTTCAAGCTTGCTGGGAATTTTATCAGGGGGTATTTCTACTTTCCCTAAGAACACATATTGGAGAGGATCAGGAAGAGGCTTCAATTTAGGAGTAAGAACCTGCACAACAAAAGGTAAAAGAGTAGTATCAGTAAGCGGTAATTCTATGTAAGCAGCCTTACCTGTTGGTGGCTCTGCTGAGAAATTATTTAGTGCAGCCGAGTCCTCTTTTGTTTCTATATTCTGCTCTATCTCACCATTATCTTCCTCTATGGATTTGCTCACATTCACTTCCAGTTTTTCCTTTCCATCTACTTCATGTGTCAAAGAACTAATGACATTGATAGAATAAATAGGAATATCATCACTTGGGTGCTTCATGGTCTCATACATATTAAACTTTATTACTTCACCATCAAATTCCATAGTGAGTGTGCCATTGTGAACTTCTATTTTAGTTTGAGAGGTTTTCAAAAATGGTCTCCCTAATAATATTAGAGAAGTAGGATCTCCATTTTCCATGTCAAGTACATAAAAAGCCGCAGGGAAAACCAAATCATCTACATGTACCAAGACATCCTCAATTACTCCTTTAGGATATGTATTGGACTTGTCTGCTAGTTGAATTATCAAATTTGTTGAGTTTAAGGGTCCCAATTTTAAAGAAGTATATACAGAATATGGCATGACATTTATGGAAGCTCCTTGCATTTAGTGGGAAGTTTTGTTTGTTTCATGGCAGATACATTCTGACTCATCTGTACCTTTTCAAATCCCTTTAATTTTTGTCTTCTCTTTTGAGTACATAGTTCTTTTAAGAACTTTGCATATCTTGGCACCTGTTTAATAGCATCTAGAAGGGGAATATTAACTTCACATTTTCTAAAGGTTTCATACAAATTAGAAGTCTTCTCATGTAACCTATTCTCTTTAAGAGCTTCTGGAAAAGGAGGCACTACTTGAGTTTTGAGCATCCAATCGACTCACTGTGGTTGCTAACTGACCTACTTGAGTTGTCAAGTTCTGAATACTGGCTCTTATCTCTTGCTGAAATTAATGATAATTATGTACAAGAGTTTTCATAATTTCTTCTAATGGATTACTTACCTGGTGATCCTGGGATGCATTCTGCCTAGGATAATAGGCTTGTTGATTTTGTTGAAAATTTTATCCTGCAGACCTATTTTGTGCATTCCCATATCTAAAATTGGGATGATGCTTCCATCCAGGATTGTATGTATTAGCATAAGGATCATACCTCTTTGGTTGGTCAGGAAAACCTCCTACAACATTGGCTTGTTCTATGGATTCCTCTTGAAGTGTAGGACACATGTCAGTGGATTTCCCTGTTGCTGAACATATTCCACAGACTTTAACTTGCTGTAGTGTACCTGTAGCCATTTGGCGCACAAGAGAGGTGAGTTCAGATATTTGATTCTGAAGAGAAGTAGTACTTACCTCATGGGCATGTCTAATAGGAGGATCATGCCTAATGCCAAATTTTTGAGAATTGGCAGCCATATTTGGTATCATAATTCTGGCTGCTTCAGGAGTCTTATCTACTAGTGCTCCTCCACTAGCTACATATATCATGCTCCTATCTCCCTACAAAAGACCTTCATAGAAATATTAGATTAGTAGCTGCTCACTAATCTGACGATGTGGGCAGCTTACACAAAGCTTTTTAAACCTCTCCCAATATTCATAAAGTGTTTCTCCATGCAATTGCCTAATGCTGTATATTTATTTTCTGATAGTAGCATTCCTAGATGCAGGAAAATAACATTCTAAAAACATTCTTTTCATCTCATTCTAAGTAGTGATAGTACCAGAGGGTAAATAATACAACCAATCTTTGGCTAAATCTCTTAATGGAAAAGGAAAAGCCCTGAGTTTTATTTGTTCTTCAGTTACTCCAGAGGGCTTCATACTGGTACATACCACATGAAATTCCTTCAAATGTTTATGCGGGTCTTCTCCTGCAAGACCATGAAAATTAGGTAAGAGATGAATTAATCCAGATTTTAACTCAAAATTAACATTGTCATCAAGATTAGGAAAAGTAATGCATAAGGGTTGTTGATGCAAATCTGGAGCTGCAAGCTCCTTTAGAGTGGGGTGCCTCGCCATGATTACTTCCTCTTTTTCTTGATCAATGTCCTCTTGAAGTTCTCTTCTGTTCCTGTATACAAATTTTCCAATATCTGGATTAAACTCTAAATTTTGAGTATTAGAAGAACGAGTCACAGGCATAAATTAAAATAAAATCACAAAAAGTAATAGACGCACTCCCCGGCAACGGCACCAAAATTTGGGGTGTACTGTTACAGGTACACCCAAATTGATACCTTACCTCAAAACTAACCTGTAGTAGTGGGAATATAGGTCGATCCCACAGAGACTGGTATTACCTTATGTGATTAGAAAAAGGGGGGATTGATAGTTGCAACTAAAATCAAGTAAACAATAACGAAAGTAATTAAGAGAAAGTGATTAATAATAAAGATGTTGGTTTCGGTTGATATCCACCGTCAAGGGATTGCATTGACCAGTGACAACATAATCAATATGTAATTGAATATCTATCATTGGGTTTCTAACCCTGTTCCTCCTTAAGTCTAGTAAATTAATGACAATCGCACTAATTAAACCCTAATTAACACGCAATCCTTTAGCACATCGGTAAAGCATAATGTATTAACCGCATGAAGAACTAGAGAAACTGACAGAGCTAAACAAATATAAACACATCGGTTATATCTAATTTAGTTAATTACTCATCATAGGTTCAATGATTTATAATCCAAAATCCTCAAACCTATTTGCCTCATGAATCACAGAATTGAAGACTTTGTTCAAAACATAATTCAGCGGTAGATTAAGACAGACAATATACTAGTAGGCCTCCTAGCAATCATATGAATAAACATTGAGAAGAAGAGCAGATGAATAATCAATACTCAATTAAAATTGAAATAATAAAATCAAATCCACATCTCACAATGCATGAAGATCCCTTGAGGTTTCAACCTACCTCAACCAACTAAAAAGAACTAGCCACGCAGGGCCATAAGAAAATCAAAAGAAGAATTGAAGAATGTAACTTAGAACTTAGATGAAAGATTGGATGAATTATCTGCTTTCTTTCCTCCCTTTTTATAGATTAACTCCTCCTAATCGAAGTAGGCATGTATTTAGGTCAAATCCTAGCTCATTGGACTTCAATTGGAGTCAAAAACCCCTAAAAATCGCAAATTTCATGTGCCGGTGCAGCGGCGGTATCGCGGCGCTACAGAATATACTCTTGGGATGCCACGGCGCCCGTACAGCGCCGCGGCGGGCTGGGTTGAAGATGCTTGGGCGTCGCGATGCTCTGGACTTGCCTTCATGTGGCGCCGCGACGCTCTCTTGTGACCACTGCGGCGCCCAGAATCTTCTGGATTTTGCCGAGTGCTAAACATAAAGTTGTATCTCTATGTCTCTTCTTTCCATAGCCACTGAAATCACCTTAATCGAAGTCCAAATGAGTGAGATATGCCTCAATTAATGATGAAGGGTCAGAAATAAGCATTTTCCCATCATTTACTCTCTATTTTCCTCTTCTTTCCTTCTTTATTATTCCTAAAACACAAAACACAAAACTCAATTAATTCATATATATTTTCTACTTAAATTAAATAAAAACTAACTAAAATAATGCTAATAACATGCTTAAATTACATCATGTCAGTACCGTATCCAAGCCACGACCCTTTAGTCACCTTACCTCGTAAGATGCCATATTCTTGTGTCACCTTAATGGGTAAGGGTCATCTTGGACTTGTCAGTCTCCTCAATGCAGGAAGGGAGACAAATATTTTCAGGCCACCCTGCTTCAGAGAGGATCATTCTAACTTGTCAGTCGCCTCAATATAGCAAAAGAGTCACCTGTTTCTAGGCCACCCTATTTCAGAGAGGGTCCTCTTGACGAAACTTAAGCCTTTTATATCTCTCTGGCTACTTAACACAGCAAGAGTATGCACATTAATAAATATCCAGAGCATAAACCATACTTATTCTTAAGCATGTTACAATAACTCATCATGGATGAACACACATGTCTTAATAGCCTTTCATAATATACATACATCAATAACTCACTTGCATCCATACGTACAAGCAGTCTATAGTATGCAAATATAGCATTCATGCATCATTCTTCAGGCTTACATACATGATGACGTAGATATGGCACATGCAAATATAGCTTTCATGCATCATAAAACCCTCACTAACATCCCAAAAATATTGATAATTAATTAAGATTCAGAAAGGAAATAGAAAACATAGAAAAAGGATGACACAGCATGAAGCACGGCCTGGTTGTGCCTCCAAGCATGGCCGCTCTTCATGGCCGTGTTTCTCCCCGTGTTTCCCTCTCAACCTGGCCGTGTTCCTTATAGGCCAGCCCCAAGCATGCCCGTGCTTTAGCCCGTGTTCATCATTTTTTTTCTAGATTTCTAGATTTTTTCTTCCCAACCTAAAGAACGGCCTAGCCATGTCTCTAAGCACATCCGTGCTTCAGGTGCAAAAACCACCAAAAATCTCATTTTTTCTCCCAAACCATCCAAGAAAAACCAACAATAAACATACCCATGTTTTGGGCATGAAAAACCTAATTTTTCCAGAACAAACAACCAACCAAAACATGGATTAAATCTCAAAAACTAACAACACAAAATCTTCCCAAAACATTACCACATGCATATGGATGAACAGTAACCATAGATGTCATAACTACTTCAATAAAAGCTCTATCTACCTCCCCACATACTTTAAATGCTGACATACAACCAGCCATAAAGTCATCCAACCATAAATCATAAAGAAGGATGTTGATCTTACCTTCTTTTCTTCAAAGACTTGCTTCTCTCTCTTGAAAGTATCACCAAAACAAGAGATCTTTCTTTTATCCATTAGTTTCCATAAATGGTTGGAGGATAAGCAAGAGATCAAGAGTTTAATCTTACTAGCTCTCTTCTTCTTTCTCTTTCCTTTCCTCTTCTTTCTGGTAATGAAACTTTCTTCTTTGGGTAGGGAGAGTGGAGAGTTGGCCACGAAGCCAAGGGAAACTAATAAAACAATTACTGACTTCCTCAAGAAGCCACTTGCCCCCTTAACCTTCACCCTTCCTTTCCCTAACAATTTACAAAATGCCACTCTATTACATTGTGACTGAGGGGGTTAGCTAAAGCCTTGTTTGGGTGGAAGAAAACTTACCAAGTGTTTAATTTCTTCTTGAGCTGATGTGATCTTAATTAAGCATGATATTAATACCTTTAAACTTACTTTTTGTTTGATTTAAGTAAAATATAATTAGGAATTAGCTTAATTTTGTGTTTTGTGTTGTAGGAACAAAGAAAGAAGAAAAGAGAAGAAAAAGATAAGAAATTCATGAAAAAATGCTGCATTGCAGTAATTCCAAACCTTTTAGCATTGTTTTGAGCATATCTCCCTCTTATGAACTCCAATCAAAGTGATTCAAATGGATATGAAACGATAACACAATGCTCTACAACTTTTAGGTTGAACACTTAGTCAAATTCGGGAGATTTAATAGTGTTACAGAGCTCGCAAATCAGAATCACATTGCAGCAGGATGAATTCTGACCTTGGGTCACTAATTTTGTCATATCTCCTTCAATTCAGATCCAATTAAGGTGATTCTAGTGGCTTTGGAAAGAAGCGACATAGAGATACAACTTTCATGTTTGGAACTTTTGCAAATTCTGGAATTTTTTGGGCGCCGCGACGCTGCGTCATTGGAGGTCCGCAACGCTGTAGCTCCTGAGTAGAGAACTGTGGTGCCGCCACCGTACAGGTCATTAAAATCGCGATTTTTAGCTTTTTTTTTACTCCAATTGAACCCCAATGGGCTGGGATTTGACCTAGATACAATCCTAATTCGATTAGGAGGAGTTAATCTATAAAAGGGAGGAAAGCAAGCAGATAATTCATTCAATTCTTCATCCAAATTCTTAGTTACATTCTTCAATTCTTCTTTAGATTTTCTTATGGCCCTGCGTGGCTAGTTCTTTTTAGTTGGTTGAGGTAGGTTGAAACCTCAAGGGATCTTCATGCATTGTGAGATGTGGATTTAATTTTATTATTTCAATTTGAATTGAGTATTGATTATTCATCTGCTCTTCTTCTCAATGTTTATTCATATGATTGCTAGGAGGCCTACTAGTATATTGTCTGTCTTAATCTACCGCTGAATTATGTTTTGAACAAAGTCTTCAATTTTGTGATTCATGAGGCAAATAGGTTTGAGGATTTTGGATTATAAATCATTGAACCTATGATGAGTAATTAACTAAATTAGATATAACCGATGTGTTTATATTTGTTTAGCTTTGTCAGTTTCTCTAGTTCTTCATGCAGTTAATAAGTTATGCTTTACCAATATGTTAAACGATTGCTTGTTAGTTAGGGTTTAATTGATGTCATTGTCATTAATTTACTAGACTTAAGGAGGAACAGGGTTAGAAACCCAATGATAGATATTCAATTACAGATTGATTATGTTGTCAATGATCAATGCAATCCCTTGACGGTGGATATCAACCGAAACCAATGTCTTTATCATTAATCACTCTCTCTTAATTACTTTCATTATTGTTTACTTGGTTTTGTTTACAATTATCAATCCCCCCTTTCTAATCACATAAGGTAATACCAGTCTCTGTGGGATCGACCCTTACTCCCACTACTACATGTTAGTTTTGAGGTAAGGTATCAATTTGGGTGTACCTACGATAGTGCGCACCATGAGCCTTACTTCAATGGATTTTTGTGCAACTTTCTTCATGGCTTCCCATCTTTATTATTGTTGTCTATTTGTGGTCCTGTAAACATGGAAATTACTATCTCTTCCTTAAAAAAAATTTCCAAAAATGAGAATACCCTTATTAAATATTCATAATTATTTTCATATAACTCCCTCATTTGACTCTTTTTAATCCTTTCTTACTATTCCATTTTGTGAATATTATTAACAGAATTTTGGGTGTTACATGTTACAAGACACAGTTAGGCTGTGTGAGGTGCTGGTTTAGCTTAGTTTCAACTGCATTCTACCCTAAATGATCCCCATTAACTAAATGGTAATTAGAGAAACCAAATTGAAAAAGAATGCCCTATAATCTTTGCGGTATAATACTATCTCTCACTATTTCTTATAATGACAAGCATGACATACATTGAGTATTAATACATATTTGTTAAATGATGAGGATGATGATGTAAAATTAAATGATATGATGTATGCATTGTTACATGATGGTAGTTGTATTAATATATATTTGTTAAATGATATGGTTATAATAGCAAGTATGATATTAGTGATGTACTTAGTTAATGAATAATTTAATTTGATGGTGATGAAGATTAGAGAGCATGATGTATACACTATTGTATTAATGCATACTGATTTGATGGTATGATGTATACATTGCTATATTATGATAGAGGTATTAATACATATTTGTTGTATGACGAACTTGGTTAATAATGGCAAGCATAATACTGTTGGTGATTAATTTGAGGACATATGTAATATATACATGGTTATGTAATGTTACTGCATATGATGTTGGATATTATGTATGTGATGATGTGATTGTGGCTGGATCAATAAAAGATGTCTAAGATATAGGGTGACCGTTACATTAGTAAGGTAACCTGACAAGGTCATGTGGTTTAAGACGATATAGAATAGGGGATGCCCTATTAGCCTTGAGTGTGCCAAGGGGGAGTATGGCCACTCCGACTAGGTAATAGTGGTGTATGAGTAACAAGAGGAAGATGGCTCACATTACCCTATTGGCTTTCGTACAGGTATCAAAACAGGGGGCGTTCTATTCACAGATTGTGCAAAGAATTAAAATATGATCATGCTAAAATTATGCTAAAGAATTTAAATAAATAAAAGATGCAGAAGAAAAGAAATAGAAATAAATATTTTATTTCATAAATAAGAAAGCTTACAGGAGGAGGTCAGTTCTTCTCACTCTAAGACTCTTTCAATTGGGATTCAAAAGAGAATTTGAAAAAAACTCCCTTTCTGATACATTTGGGGATGTTAATATAGAAGGGGAAAGCCTATACCAACATTGTAAAACTAACCCTAATGATTACATTCGTAAAATATTTTTCGCTAAAGGTTACAGTTAAAAGAAAATCTACAGTAACTGCATGTGATGCCTTTGTCTCTATCATTCTGCTTTCGGATTGTCTCTTTGTGGAACTAGCCGATAGCTATCATGACTAGTCTTGACTTTTAGCAAAAGATTAAATAATTGATGGGTCCGCAGATTCCCCTTGTCTCTATTGACAATCTGGACGGTAGATTTGCTGCCGACAATTTGGATGGCTAAGATCAATCTTCTCCGATATCGATGCCGTAACATTCGTCTTCATTCGATTGGGATTTATTCAAGGAAGCCCTTGCGTAACATCCCTAATTTCGTGAAGTAAGTAAAGGTATCAAAATTTCAAGGAGATTGGATTAGGGTAATTTTTCCTAATTTAATAGTTAAAGTTACTAAGTTTAGTATCTCCACCCATAAATTGGGCTTTCACCTTGGACACTTTATATAGAGTTTTTCTACTTCACATAAATTTTTAGCAAGCCAATAGGATAGCCCAAGGAAGAAATAAAACATAAACTTGGACTAGGATATAGAAATTAGACCGGTAGCCCAAAAATCATGAAAATGTGACTAAACCCATTATGAAAGGTAGAATTTTAACCAAAGTAAGGAAAATGCGCAAGAATGAGCCCAAACCTAAGAGGGAAAATAAAAATAAAATAAAATAAAGTGATGAAATAATGGTGTAATCAAGATTAGGTGACATGGAATTAAGACAAAAATTTAGAAAGTGGTGTAATATCCTACATTAATAATTTTAGCAAGTGGTATGATAATACATGGCATTAGGACAAAATATCTATATCCTACACTCATAATTTTAGCAAGTGGGAAATAATACATAGCATTATGACAAAACATCCTTATCCTACACAAATAATTTTAGCTAAGAAGGAAGATTCAAGGGTTGGAAATTTGCCACCTAAAAAGCCAAACCTATCATAATTGATTAAGACAAAAAAAAAGGAAATGAATCCCTAAATCAAAGGGAACTTGTCCCTTATCTTAAGAACATATTATCATAATTTTCAAAATACAAATCTCCTTTTCCTATGAATATCTTGACTAAGGAAGAGGAAGACAAGAACATGAGTTGTTTGTTTTCCAAAAATTCAACCAAGTGCATCCTAATTGTGATAAGGTAGACCCATGATTATGAAAGGTGAATTATTTGATAGTCTATATAAGCAAAACCCAACCTTATAACATTAGAATTTTCGTCCAAGTGAGGGAGAGAAAAAATAGAAGCAAGGTAGAGTGAGGAAATGAGAGGAAGAAAGGAAGAAAGAGGAAGGAGAAGTCTAGAGGACTAAGTGCTCAAGGTAAGTTTAACAATATTTCTTTTTGAAGAAAAATTTGAAACTTGTAATATTTATATGAGATTTTGATCTTAGAACTTTGATGATTGGTCATGGATGTTGCTATATCATGTTACATATTATGTATGTTTGAATACTTAGGCTGGTATAGATAGTTCTGCATAAGTATGGCTATGGGTGGCAAAATTTTAAGTTTTTTCTTTTAAAATTCTGGGAAGAATCCGTAAGAACTAAAACAAATGGATAACATGAAAAATGTAGAATTATGTCTCGCAGATTTTTAGCCACTGAAATCACTCAATTTGGAGTCCATATGAGGTAGATATGGTCTGATTAGTAAGCAATGGTCAGAAAATGGTTAATCAAGGAAGAATATGTTAGCATAGCTTCTGTGTTTTAATTTCTGCGAACATTCTGTAGGGAATTAAAATAAATGACTAACATAAACATTATTTCTATATGTGTGATTGATTTTTAGCCACTGGAATCACATAATTTGAAATTCTTATGAGGGAGATATGGATAGATTAGTAGGTACATGTCTGAACCTACCCAAGAAGAAATAACTGGTACGTTGAGGAGGCAATATCACCTTGCTTTCTTAATATTTCGCTAAACTGTTCAACCAAATAGTTTTAGATAATTGTTTTATCTTTAAATGGACACCAAGATCATCTACATCGGAGTTAAATTAATGGAGGTATGTTCTACTTAGTAAGAGAAGGTCAGATAGGATGAAAACCTGCATCAAGAAAATAAAGAAATAAAATTAATATTTAAACAAGAAGAAGAATCTTATAAATGAAAATAATAAATGACTAGTATATGCCATAGCCATTGCCATTGTATGAACTTCTTACCATTTTAAGTGTGAAATTTTGACATGGAAATATTTTATAAAGTGATATTTGAAATGGTTATGTTAATGGCATGATTACCAATGATTTTTTGTAATAATTATATTTTGATGAACATACTTGTTATTGAAAGCATATTTTTGGCTATTATTGTGAAAAGAAAAGAAATGAGCACGGTCACGTGGCAATTTGTGTGGTGCACCAGTAGGGGACGCCCTACCAACGGTTATGATTATGCTAATGAGAAAAGAAAGAGAAAGTGTGCCATGTCGGACGGGGCGAGAAAAGCCCGTACAGGATAGTAGAAAATACTCACCTTGACCGAGATAGCTTGATATGAGAATAAATTTATAGTCATCATATGATATTCTAGAAATAGTTAATCCTATCATAGATGTCATTACTGTACGATTCTGATGTGCATAAATATAGTGCATTCATGTGACCAAATATATTTGTTGTAGTTTATACAGATGAACATGACGTGATGAGCTATATTGATGATGACTTATTGTTGAACTTACTGGGATTTAATTCTCACTATATTTCCATATCATGTTCAGAAATTTAGTTATGCAGATTTTTTTATGGATCTGGCTTTTAGTGCACGTTGGATCGAGTTACTTTATGATGGGCAGATCCCAGAATGAAATAAAATGTTTGTGGTCGAGTTGGCTCAGATCCCGGTGAAGGTGCAACCACCCATACCTGTATCTTCGGAATTGGTCAACCAGAATAAATAAGATGTAGATATTTATGTTTTTGATATGTTGTACGTACGTTTTGATTAATGACGTGTATGTGAACTCTATATTGTATAATAATAATAAAAAGTTGTTACATAATTTGTATCAGAGTAGGTCGATCCTAGATGGCCAGTGGGTGGATGGTTATCTGAATTGATCGTATAGTGTCTTGAGTATTTTGTGGTTGTGCTGCGTAGGGGATCAGTGATTTCATATAGGTAAGAAATTACTAGTGTTTCCTATTTACATGCCGAGGTGGTGTTATGACTGCTGTTAAATATTTTTGAACTAACTATTGGGCTTGATCACCTCAATAGCAGCATAACTTTGTTTTTGCCACAATAGGAAATGGCACCACCAAGGAGGAATCCTGCAAACAATGCGGAAGAAACCATACACAACTTAGCCACGGCAATTCGAGAGCAAATCATGACCACTAACCAAATTCTACAATACCTCCAGAATGCTAATAACTCGAATGGTGAGAATGATGCTAACAACCAGATGGCGGGAAATGATAACGGCATATCCGAGTTCTTGAGGACTAGACCACCTTATTTTCAAGGCGGGTTTGACCCGATTCTAGCTGAGAGATGGATAAGGGAGTTAGAGAAAATCTTTGAAGTGATAGGCTGTACTTATAAGCAGCAAGTAATCTTTGCTGCATATATGCTAAAAGATGAAGTAGAATACTGGTGGCGTGGAGCTAGAGAACTTTTAGTTCACTAGGGAAGGCAAATCACTTGGCAGGTGTTCAAAGACACCTTTTTGGAAAAGTACTTTCCAAGTACTATGCAGGCGGAGAAGGAGATCGCATTTCTCCAACTTAGGCAAGGCAGCATGATCGTAGACCAGTACATTGCGAGATTTGGGGAGTTGTCTAAGTTCTTCTCTTATCTGCGATTTAACCCAGATGAAGCATGGAAGGTGTTAAGTTTGAAGCGGGACTAAACCCAAAGATAAAGAATGCTGTTATAGCTATGGATATTAGGGAGTTTGTACCTCTGATAAATAAATGCAGACTCTTGGAGAAGAGTTTGAGGGCAATGGAGGATGGGAAACAAAGATGGAACTTTTGGAAAAGGAAAAATGGGCCACAAAATTTTGACAGAAATGTCAGAGGAAAAGGACAGCGTTCTGGCAAGAGGCCAATGACTGTGAGTCCTTGACCCTTCCAACAAGACCTCACCTCAGTCAAGTGCACTAAGTGCGGGTGCATGCATGGTAACCGCCATGCTATATGGGACTAGATGTTTGTTTTAAATGCAAACAGAAGGGACATTTTGGAAGGAGCTGCCCACAAAATGTGGGGAACCAACCAGAACAGAGGCCTCAGGTGAAAGGAAGGGTTTTCACCCTGAGTGGCCAAGAGGTAGCTCAATCTTCTGAAATGATTCAAGGTACATGCTATATCTATGTATTTGCTCTTATGGTGTTGTTTGACTCTGGTGCTAGTCATTCATTTATATCGGAAGAATGTATTAGAAAGTTTTTGTTTCCTATTTCTGAAACTCCCTATGAGCTATCTGTAGTAACCCCCACAGGGGAAAGGGAATTAATTTCCTCTGTATGTAAGGGATGTGAAGTCACTATCCAGGAGAAAAATTTTACTGTAGACCTCATCTATTTACCTTTAAGAGGTATTGAGGTCATTCTAAGGTTAGACTGGATGTCTAGAAATCAGGTCTTGCTGAATTGTTGTAACAAGATCATTGAATTTCTACCTCCGACTCCAAAAGAGGAGGTGCAGTTATTGATGCTTAATGCCAATCAAGTTAATAGGGAGTTGAAGAATGGAGTACTTGGATACATTCTCTTGTATTTATCACACTTAGAAGTCGAATCAAAGCTTGATGAAATCCCAATAGCCAACGAGTTTCTTGAATTATTTCCATCAGATATTCCAGGCTTACCTCCTAAGAGAGAGATAAAGTTCTCTATTGATCTCTTACCTGGGACAGGGCCTATCTCTATTGCACCTTATAGAATGGCCTCGAAGGAACTACAAGAACTTAAGAAACAGTTGGAGGAACTATTAGACAAGCAATTCCTTTGACCAAGTGTATCATGTAACATCCCTAATTTCGTTTCTTTTATTGATAATTAAGGAAATAAAGTTTATTAGACAATATTTTAGATATCTAAGGAAATATAATCCTTAGAAATTCTTCACCTTATGTATATGCATAGAAAATGTTTCTAACATTAAGAGAACAAATAAAGAGGGAAAACCTAATAGGAAAAAATTAGAAAGAACATACTAAAGAGATGCAAAATTCTTGGATATGGAAGATAAATTTTTAGAAACAAGTAAAGGTCTTAAATTTTCAAGAACATTGGATTAGGGTAATTTTTCCTAATTCAAGAACTAAAGTTACTAAGTTTAAAATCTTTACCCATACATTGGGCTTTTACCTATGGACACTTCATATAGAGTTTTTCCACTTCACATAAGTTTCTAGCAAGTCCATTGGATAACCTAAGCAAGTAATAAAACATAGACTTGGACTAGGATATAGTAATTGGACCATTAGCCCAAAAATTATGAAAATGTGACCAAGCCCTCCAAGAAAGGTAGAATTTTATCCAAAGCAAAGAAAATGGGTAGGAATAAGCCCAAATCCAAGAGGAAAAATAAAATAAAATAAATTAGGTGATGATATAATAATGTAATAATAATAAAAAATAGGTTACATGGCATTAAGACAAAAATTTAGCAAGTCGTGTGATTCTACATTCATCATTTTGGCAAGTGGCATGATAATACAAGGCTTTAGGACAAAAACATCTATATCCTACACTCATAATTTTAGCAAGTGGTATGATAATACATGGTATTAGGACAAAAAATTCCTATCCCACACAAATAATATCAACCAAATAATGGAGATTCAAGGGCTAGAAATTTTCCACCTAAAAAGGCAAACCTATCATACTTGTTTAAGACAAAAGAAAATAGAAATGAATCCCAAAATCAAAGGGACCTTGTCCCTTATCCTAAGAACATATCATCATAATTTTTGAAATATAAATCTCCTTTTCCTATGCATATCTTGACTAAGGAAGAGGAAGACAAAAACATAAGTTGTTTGTTTTCCAAAAATTCAACAAAGTGTATCCTAATTGTGATAAGGTAGACCCATGATCATGAAAGGTGTATTATTTGGTGGTCTATTTATGCAAAACCCACCCCTACAACATTTTAATTTTGTCCAAGTGAGAAAGAGAGAGAAATAGAAGCAAGGTAGAGTGAGGAAAGGAGAGAAAGAGAGGAGAAGAAAGGAAGGAAGAAGAAGGAGAAGTTTAGAAGGCTAAGTACTCAAGGTAAGTTATCTTAATCTCCACTTAAGTCCATTTTTCTTCTTCATCCTTGAGGTTCAAAAATTCACCCTCCTTCTCTTACCTAAGCTACTAGAAAAGCTAAGGGAAGGGAGGAATCTTGCTACTTCTTCAAGAGGAAACAAGAAAACCAATTCACTAAGTAAGCTAGGGAGATTCTTAGGTAAGTTTAACAATATTTCTTTTTGAAGAAAACTTTTGAAACTTATAATATTTATATGAGATTTTGATCTTAGAACTTTGATGATTGGTCATGGATGTTGCTATGCCATGTTACATATTGATCTTGCATGTGATGTATGTTTGAATACTTTGGCTGGTATAGAAAGTTCTGCATAGGTATGGCTATGGCTGGCAAAATTTTAAGCTTCTGTATTTTAATTTCTAGGAATTATCTATATGGAATTAAAATAAATGGTTAACATAAGAATTATAGCTATGGATGTCACAGATTTTTAGCCATTAGAATCATTCAATTTAGAGTTCATATGAGGTAGATATATTCCAATTAGTAAACAAAGGTCAGAAAATTGTTAATTAGGGAAGAATATGTTAGGATAGCTTCTGTATTTTAATTTATGGAAATTATTTGTATGGAATTAAAATAAATGGTTAACATAAAAATTATATCTATGTATGTCATGGATTTTTATCCACTGGAATCATTCAATTTAGAGTTCATATGAGGTAGATATGTTCTGATTAGTAAACAAAGCTCAGAAAATGGTTAATCAGGGAAGAATATGTTAAGATAGCTTCGGTGTTTTAATTTCTGAGAAAATTATATAAGTAATTAAAATAAATGATTAACATATGAATTATATATTTCTGTGTTACGGATGTTTAGCCACTAGAATCACTTAATTTGGAATTCTTATGTGGGAGATATAGTCAGATTAGTAAGTAAAGGTTAGAACTTACCCGAGAAGAAATAATATTGAATTTAAGGGAGTAATAACACCAAGATTTATTACTATTTTCTGATATGATTAACATAATAGTTTTAGATAATTGTCTTATCTTTCCATAGACACCAAGATCACCTCAATTGGAGTTAAAATGAGGGAGTTATGCTCTGATTAGTGAGCAAAGGTCACAGAACAAGGCCAGGCCATGTTCTGGGTGCTTCAAACACGGGTTAGCCATGTTCGGGGCTGTTTTTGAGTACATTTGAAGTATTTTTAGAGCTTGACCGTGTCCTGTAACATGGCCAAACCGTATTGGAAGCTGGTGAAGCCTATTTTCAACATTTTTCTACCCTAGATGAACCTCTTTAACTATAGGGTAATAATAGAAATTAAATTGGAGAAAAATGATCTATAAATTTGTAAGAACATGTGTTAAAAATGATATAAATAAGAAGAAATTGACTAAAGGTCAAGCATAAAGAAAATGAAGAGATGAAATTAATATTTAAAAAAGAAGACTAATCTTATAAATGAAAATAATAAATGACTAGTATATGCCATAGCCATTGCCATTGTATGAACTTCTTACCATCTTAAGTGTGAAATTCTGACATGGAAATATTTTATAAAGTGATATTTGAAATGGTTATGTTCATGGCATGATTACCAATGGTTTATGGTAATAGTTATATTTTGATGAACATAATTGTTATTGAAAGCATATTTTGGCTATCATTGTGAAAAGAAAAGAAATGAGCACGGTCACATGGCAATCCGTGTGGTGCACCAGTAGGGGACGCCCTACCAACGGTTATGATCATGTTAATGAGAAAAGAAAGAGAAAGTGGGCCATGTCAAACGAAGCGAGAAAAACCCGTACCGGAGAGTAGAAATTACTCACCCTGACCAGGGTAGTTTGATATGAGAATAAATTGATAGTCATCATATTATATTCTAAAAATAGTTAATCATGTCATACATATCATTACTGTATAATTCTTATGTGCATAGATATAATGCATTCATGTGACCAAAGATATTTTCTGTAGTTTATACAACTGAACATGACGTGAGCTATATTGATGATGATTTATTGTTGAACTTACTGGGATTTGATTCTCACTGTATTTCCATATTATGTTCAGAAGAATAAATATGCAGATTTTCTCTATGACACTTACTATTTTCGTACGTTGGATTGAGGTGCCCTACCTTGGGCAACTACCATTTATTTCAGATGTATCTGTCGTAGATGTGACTGAGATTCTGGTGGAGGTGCCACCCGCACTAGTGTCCCCGGAAGTAGTCGACATAGATGATTAGAGCTAATATGTATCTTTGTACAAATGTTTGTAAAATAATGGTGTGTAGTTTGTAAAATAATAGTGTGTATGGAAACTCAGTATTGTATCACTGTTAATAACAATTATGCTTGGTTAAAGTGATTATTATTACGTGTTAAGTGGTTAGAATTAAAGTAGTAATAACTTCATGGAATTTTACAAATATAAAAAAAAAAGAAAAAAAAATTTGTTACATTTACATAAATGGAGTTGTTACATATCACCTTGGGGAGCTCCTGTATTGTTTGTTAAGAAGAAAGACGGAAGCCTTAGACTATGCATAGACTATATACAGCTAAATAAGGTGACTATCAAAAAGAAGTATATTCTCCCTAGGATAGATGACTTATTGGATCAACTGAAGGGAGCCTCTATCTTTTCTAAGATTGACTTGAGGTCGGGATATCATCAGATTAGGATGAAGGAGGAGGATCTACCAAAAGGTGCCTTCAGGATTAGGTATGGGCACTATGAGTTTCTCATAATACCTTTCGGGTTGACAAATGCACAAGCAATTTTCATGGATTACATAAATCGCATTTTTCGACCCTACCTAGATCAATTTGTGGTGGTGTTCATTAATGACATGTTGATATATTCTAAGAGTGAGAAAGAACATGAACAACATCTCTGAATCTTACTGCAAGTGCTGAAAGAGAAAAAGTTGTATGCCAAATTGGAGAAGTGTGAATTTTGGCTGTTAGAGGTAAAGTTTCTCGGACATGTCATCTCTAATAGAGGGGTAGCCGTAGATCCTAGCAAGACAGAAGCAGTGACTCAATGGGAGAGACCAAAGACGGTTATGGAAGTCAGAAGTTTCTTGGGTTTGGCAGGATACTACAGGAGGTTTATACAAAACTTCTCTCATATAGCCTTGCCATTGACTAAATTGACCAAGAAAGGAAGTCCTTTCAAATAGATTGATCAATGTGAAGCTAGTTTCCAGGAGCTTAAGACAAGACTGACCACTCCTCCTGTTTTAATTATTCCAGACCCTACAGGACATTTTGAAGTGTAGAGTGACGCTTCAAAGAAAGGGCTAGGGTGTGTGCTGATGCAAGATAACAAAGTAGTTGCTTACACCTCTAGGCAACTAAGACCCCACAAAGGAAACTATCCAACCCATGATATTGAATTGGCGGCAGTGGTGTTTTCCTTAAAGATTTGGCGACACTATACGTACAGCGCAACCTTTGAAGTATATCATGATCATAAGAATCTTAAATACCTCTTTGATCAGAAGGAGTTAAATATGAGGCAACGAAGATGGGTAGAATTCCTCAATGACTACAAGTTTGAGATAAAGTATCATCCAGGAAAGGCGAATGTTGTAACAGATGCCTTGAGTCGAAAATATCTGCACATAGGTCAGATGATGGTGTATGAGATGCAGATGGTAGAAGAGTTTCGAAATTTAAAGCTAGCCACTACTCTTACTCCAAAGAAGCTAATCATCCATGGGTTAAGTATAAAGTGTAACCTTAGAGCCAAGATTAAAGAGGATCAAGGCCACGACCAATACTTACGGGATCATAATGATCAGGATGATTTTTCTATTTCGAAATATGGGGTATTCATGTACCAAGGAAGGGTTTGTGTTCCTCAAGACTGAGAGTTAAAGATTAAGATCCTACAGGAAGTGCATCAAAGTAAATACTCAGTCCATCTTGGATCCACTAAAATGTACCAGGACTTAAAGATGATGTATTGGTGGCCAAGGATGAAAAAGGACATTGCTGAGTTTGTGGCAAAATGTCTAATTTGTCAGAAGTTGAAGGTTGAGCATTAAAAGCCAGCGGGATTTTTGAAACCTATTGAGATCCCTAAATGGAAATGGGATATTTTTTCAATGGACTTTGTCATGGGCTTACCTAAGACTTCAGTTGGACATGACTCTATTTGGGTAATAGTTCACAGATAAACCAAATTTGCTCAATTTTTGCCCATAAAGATTAACTATTCACTGGACAAATTGGCCCCGTTGTACGTCCAAGGAATAGTTAGACTACATGGGATTCCCTTAAATATCGTTTCAGATAGAGATTCGAGGTTTACATCAAGGTTTTGGAAGGCGTTGCAGGAAGCTTTTGGAACCCAGTTGCGGTTCAGTACTACCTACCATCCTTAGACTGATGGGCAAACAGAAAGAACCATTCAAACCCTAGAAGATATGTTGAGGGCCTGTGTGATAGAGCTAGGTAAAGGATGGGATAAATACATACCTTTAGTGGAGTTTGCTTATAATAATAGCTATCACTCTAGTATTAAGATAGCCCCCTATGAAGCTTTATACAGTAGAAAGTGCCGATCTTCACTATGTTGGTTTGAGGTAGGAGAAAAGAACTTGTTGGGTCCTGATCTAGTTCAACAAACTGCTGAACAAATAGGGATTATATGAGACAAAATGCTCACAGCTCAGAGTCGGCAAAAGAGTTACTATGATAAGTGACATAGACCTCTGGAGTTTGAGGAAGGGGACCATGTATTTCTAAAACTTTCCCCGATCACTGTTGTTGGTAGGTCTCTCAAGACCAAAAATCTAAATCCATGATTTTTGAGACCCTACCAAATTCTAAAGAAAGTAGGGATGTCAACATATCAAGTTGCTCTCCCACCTGATTTGTTCAACTTGCATAATGTTTTCCATGTATCATAACTCCGGAAGTATGTTCCAGACTTCTCACATGTGATACAAGATGAACCAATCCAAATAAAGGAGAACATGACATACCAGCTAGTACCAGCATCTATATTGGACACTGACGTGAAGCAATTGTAAAACAAAACTATTCCCTTGGTTAAGGTGTTATGGGAAGGTTTGACTCTGGAAGAAGCAACTTAGGAGCTAGAAGTCATGAGTAAGAAATATCTAAAATTATTCTTAGCTAATTTCTGAAATTTTGAGGACAAAATTTCTTTTAGGGGGAGAGAAATGTAACATCCCTATTTTCGTTTCATTTATTCAAAGTAAAATATCTAATTTCGTTTCTTTTATTGATAAAGGTACATAAATATTTAATTAAGGAAATACAATTTATTAGACAATTTTTAGATATCTAAGGAAATATAATCCTTAGAAATTCTTCAACTTACGTGTTTGCACAGAAATGTTCTAACATTAATAGAATAGGTAAAGAGATAAAATTTAAGAGGAAAAATTAGAAATATATATACTAAAGAAAGTTGAAATTCTTCGGTAAGGAAGATAAATTTTTGTGAAGTAAGTAAAGGCATTAAAATTTCAAAAAAAATTGGATTAAGGTAATTTTTCCTAATTTAAGAGTTAAAGTTACTAAGTTTAGTATCTCCACCCATAAATTGAGCTTTCACCTATAGACACTTCATATAGAGTTTTTCTACTTCACATGAATTTTTGGCAAGCCAATAGGATAGCCCAAGGAAGAAATAAAACATAGACTTGGACTAGGATATAGAAATTGGACCGATAGCCCAAAAATCATGAAAATGTGACTAAGCCCATTATGAAAGGTAGAATTTTAACCAAAGAAAAGAAAATGGGCAAGAATGAGCGCAAACCCAAGAGGAAAAATAAAAATAAAATAAAATATAGTGATAAAATAATGGTCTAATCAAGATTAGGTGACATGGCATTAAGACAAAAAATTAGCAAGTGGTGTGATATCCTATATTCATAATATTAGCAAGTGGTATGATATTACATGGCATTAGGACAAAATATCTATATCCTACACTCATAAATTTAGCAAGTGGGTAATAATACATAGCATTACGACAAAACATCTTTATCCTACACAAATAATTTTAGCTAAGCAAGGAAGATTCAATGGTTGGAAATTTGCCACCTAAAAAGGCAAACCTATCATAATTGATTAAGACAAAAGAAAAAGGAAATGAATCCCAAAATCAAAGGTACCTTGTCCCTTATCTTAAGAACATATTATCATAGTTTTCAAAATACAAATCTCTTTCTCTTATGCATATCTTGACTAAGGAAGAGGAAGAAAAGAACATGAGTTGTTTGTTTTCCAAAAATTCAACCAAGTGCAACCTAATTGTGGTAAGGTAGACCCATGATTATGAAAGGTGAATTATTTGATAATCTATATAAGCAAAACCCACCCTTATAACATAAGAATTTTCGTCCAAGTGAGGGAGAAAAAAATAGAAGCAAGGTAGAGTGAGGAAATGAGAGGAAGAAAAGAGGAACGAGAAGTCTAGAGGACTAAGTGCTCAAGGTAAGTTTAACAATATTTCTTTTCGAAGAAATGATTTGAAACTTGTAATATTTATATGAGATTTTGATCTTAGAACTTTGATGATTGGTCATGGATGTTGCTATATCATGTTACATATTATGTATGTTTGAATACTTAGGCTGGTGTAGATAGTTCTGCATAAGTATGGCTATGGGTGGCAAAATTTTAAGTTTTTACTTTTAAAATTTTGGGAAGAATCCGTAAGGAATTAAAACAACTGGTTAACATGAAAAAAGTAGATCTAGGGCTCACGAAATTTTAGCCACTGAAATCACTCAATTTGGAGTCTTTATGACGTAGATATGGTTTGCTAGTAAGTAGTGGTCAGAAAATGGTTAATCAGGGAAGAATATGTTAGGATAGCTTTTGTGTTTTAATTTTTGGGAACATTCTGTAGGGAAATAAAATAAATGGTGAACATAAGAATTATATATATATATATATGTCACTGATTTTTATCCACTATAATCACTGAATTTGGAGTCCGTATGAGGCATTTGGTCTGATTCGTTTACAGTGGTCAGAAATTGGTTAATCAGGGAAGAATATTTTAGGATAGTTTCTGTGTTTTAATTTCTGAGAATATTCTATAGAGAATTAAAATAAATGATTAACATAAACATTATTGCTATATGTGTCATGGATTTTTAGCCTATGGAATCACTTAATTTGGAATTCTTATGAGGGAGATATGGACAGATTAGTAGGTAGAGGTTAGAACCTACCCGAGAAGAAATAAACTGTACGTTGAGGGAGTAATATCACTTTGATTTCTTAATATTTCGCTAAACTATTCAACCGAATAGTTTTAGATAATTTTTTTATCTTTAAATGGACACCAAGATCATCTACATCAGAGTTAAATTGAGGGAGTTATGCTCTGATTAGTTGGAAAAGGTCAGATAAGATGAAAACCTGCATCAAGAAAATAAAGAAATAAAATTAATATTTAAAAAAGAAGAAGAATCTTATAAATGAAAATAGTAAATGACTAGTATATGCCATAGCCATTGCCATTGTATGAACTTCTTACCATCTTAAGTGTGAAATTTTGACATGGAAATATTTTATAAAGTGATATTTGAAATGGTTATGTTCATGGCATGATTACCAATGATTTTTGGTAATAATTATATTTTGATGAACATACTTGTTATTGAAAGCATATTTTTGGCTATTATTGTGAAAAGAAAAGAAATGAGCACGGTCACATGGCAATTTGTGGTGCACCAGTAGGGGACGCCCTACCAACAGTTACGATTATGCTAATGAGAAAAGAAAGAGAAAGTGTGCCATGTCAGACGGAGCGAGAAAAGCCCGTACAGGAGAGTAGAAAATACTCAGCTTGACCGGGGTAGCTTGATGTGAGAATAAATTGATAGTCACCAGATGATATTCTGAAAATAGTTAATCTTGTCATACATGTGATTACTGTACGATTCTCATGTGCATAGATATAGTGCATTCATGTGACCAAATATATTTGATGTAGTTTATACAGATAAACATGACGTGATGTATATTGATGATGATTTATTGTTGAACTTACTGGAATTTAATTCTCACTATATTTCCTTATCATGTTCAGAAAATTAGTTGTGCAGATTCTTCTATGGCTTTGTCTTTTAGTGCATGTTGGATCGAGTTACTTTATGTTAGGCAGATCCTAGAATGAAATAAAATGTTTGTGGTCGAGTTGGCTTAAAACCTGGTGAAGGTGCAACCACCCACAACTGTATCTTAAGAATTGGTCTACCAGAATAAATAAGATGTAGATATTTATGTGTTTGATATGTTATACGTACGTTTTGAATAATGACGTGTATGTGAACTCTATATTGTATAATAATAATAATAGAGTTGTTATAACTTGACCTCTGTTCATCTTCTTCTCCGGCCATAGGTAGTCGAAGAGCCTTCTTCAGCTGGTTGACCTATTTCTCCTTTTCTAAAATGGCCACCAAACTTGCTGAAATCTAAGATTTGCTCTAGAGCCACTAGTTTTGCCCAACTTTTCCATTCTTGTGGAAGTAAGGATGCTTCTGAAACCACTTCACGATTTGATCTCTATGGGCTCTATCTACCTTATTGTAGGTTGCCCACCACTTGACTTTCCCTTGCGTTTGTAGGATCGAGAGTTTGTAATGAGGGTTTTCTTTGGAATACTGATACTCCTAAGAATAAACCAATGGTAAACCAATTTTTGAGAAAAATTGGAAAAGCATAGGGTAATCCTTATAATTCACATTATCAAAATATGAATTAAAGATATCCCATCCTTCTTTAGCATTTGTTGGGAGAATTTCTGGGATTGGACAGAAGATTTCCCACCACGTGAAAAACCATTGTGGAAATTTCTACTTGGCCTTTTCAAGGAAAAAGATGAGCCAAGAATGTTGGAAATTTTTTTTTTGAATATAAAGGGTATAATACCATGCCTTTTGATAATCCCAATAACTATATCCTTCTGGAAAATCAGTTTTTGAAAACTTTTTAATTTTGCTAAGATTTTGTTCCCAATTTTTAATTGTCAAAATTTTCAAAATTTTGAGAGTTGAATGAGTAATTATGTTTGAGCTTTCTGGATCACAGTAGTGTTTTATTTCTACTGATCTTGAGTCAACCAATATTAACTCATAAAATCTCTGATCTTTGGTCGATGATAGCGGTACAAAATGCCATCCTTTAGGCAAGATTTGGAGGGAAATTTTGTTTGGGTTTTCCATTTGAAATTCAGTTTCCATTTCAATAATATTTTCAAAATTTGGTTTTTCGTGATATTTGGTCGTGGACTTGATTCGGTTAAGGTCAGTCCTAATAACTGTCATTTATTCAGTTCGAGCAATTGGTTTAGAAACTTGGGTTTCTATTTTGGGTTTGATCGTAAGGGCCTTTGTTTCAACCTTAAGGGCTAGTTTTGAAGAAGAGGAACCAGTTTTGGTAGCTTACTTCTTTGCTGCTTCAATTGCTTGAAGTAATTTCTGTTGGCTGAGAAGATATTCAATAGCCTCATCATCTTCTTCAGCAATGTATGCCTATGATTTACTATTCAAAGACAGGGGTTTTTGGTCAACCATTCCTAGAAGGGTTTGGATTGATATTGGATAGGGGTAATCATCCATTGTCTATTTTTAGGTTGGTTTAGAGGAAGAAGATACAACTTGCTTCCCCTTAGATTTGGTGATTTCACTCTCAGACTGGGTTTCTCTCTTTTTTGGGGGGTATTTTCCTATAAAAATTCTCTAGTCAGAAAATCAGGAATGTAATTTGAAACTCCATTTATATGCTCAATTTCAAAATTGAAAAGAGATAAAATGGCCTACCATCTGCCAAGTATTTGTTTTGATGCAATGTTTTTAACATCCTTTTCCAAAATATTTTTGGCAGATTTGCAATCAACCCTAATCAAAAAATTTTGATTGAGAAGATCAGATTGGAATTTGTTTATGCATAAAACAATTGAAAGGATTTCCTTTTTAATTGTGGGATACTTCTCTTGAGTAGTATTCCAATGTTTTGATGTGAATGCAATGATATGCTCTTTGTCGTCAATTATTTGTTTGAGAATACCTCCATATCCTAAATCAGAGGCATTGGTTTCAACAATTTTGAAGGCTAATGGATTTGGAAGATATAAACATGGAAGCACTTTGACTTGGGCTTTGACCTGACGAACAATGTCAGTATGATTAGAAGTCCAAGGTGGAGGATTTGTTTTAAGCCTATCATGAATGGACTTAATAATATTGGAATAATTTGGGATAAAATAAGCAACATAATTGAGACATAATAAGAATCTCTATAATTGAGTTTAATCTGGGAATTTATCCGAAAATTGAATGGCTCTATCAATAGGAGTTATTGTTCCTTGATACACATAGTGTCCAAGAAATCTAATCCTTGTTAGAAAAAAAGACATTTTTGGTGCGAAAACTACCATACCATTTTTCTTCGTAACATCTTAAAATGCATTCAGATGTTTGAAGTGTTGATCAACGTTGTCAGAGAATACTAAGACATCATTGATGTAGACAAGAATGAACTTAATATACGGATTGTATATGTCGTTCATGATTTTCTAGAATTCTAATGGGGCATTCTTCAAACCAAATGGCAAAACATTCCATTCATATTGGCCAAATGGAATTATAAATGCAGTTTTGTACGTATCTTTAGGATCAATTTGTATTTGATAGAAACTCCATTTCATATCAAATTTTGAGAAGATTTTTGTTGAAAATAATCTATTCAACAAATCTTTTTTATTTGGAATTGGATATCTAATCCATTTGAGGGCCGTATTTAATGGTTTATAGTTGATCACTAACCTAGGCGTTCCTCTTTCAATCTCTGCCTGTTTAAATACATAAAAAGCAGCACATGACCAAGGAGATCTATTAGGTCTAATGATTTTCTTGTCTTAGAGATCGTTGATATCTTTCTGACAATATTCCAGGTGTTCCTCGTTCATTTGGATAGATTTAGCCTTGGTTGGGATTTCCTTTTTAGAAAAATCCTTTTCATCTGGTAGGTCTACCATATGTTATTTTTTGTTCCAGAAAGCATTTGGAGATTCAGTATAGATTTATTCTTCAATTTTTCTTTCTAAAAATTTAATTTAATTTTTAATTTCTAGATTTTTAATTTGTTCTTCTATTCTCCTATAGCTTACTTCTTCAGAGAGATAGTATATTTGATTTTTTTTACATTTAACCAGGTTTAATCTTTTAAGGCTAGTTGTCGTGTATAGTTGAAGACATACTTCTGTCCTAGTCTTTCGACCAATATCCCTTTGTCATTCACCATAAAGGGGAATAATTTTTGGATAAATGGTGACCCTAGGATTATTTTGCTAGTCATATCTTTAACTAACAAAAATGATGTCTGAATTTGAAGTTGTTGGTTTTAGATTACTACATCTATAAGCTTATAATTGATCTTAAGCTTTAAAGCATTTGCAGATCTCAAACCTTCTTTTTTTTTTCAAAGTATTTGGTTAGAATTAATCCTTCTTGAGTACAATTGAAATCATCACCTGTATCAAACAAAGCTATTACCTCAATAGTGTATTCATTTTTAATTATTATTTTAATTGGAATGTAAAACTTTTGTACAGACAACCAAGAGATTGCCGCCAAAAAGTTTTCATTCTCACTTTGAATTTCTTCAATTTGGTCATTTGAAGATTTTATATGAGCATCATCTTGAAGATTTGAGAGGATTATAGAATGTATTTTCTGTTCCTCTTTCAGTTCTCTTACTTCTATTTTTAACAAATTTATTTCATATTGTAAATCCTATAATGAAACATGTTTAGTCTCTGTATTAAATCTTGCTAAAACTTAATTAAGATTATATTTGCTTATTGGTTGTTGCCTTTAAGATGTTTGTGGTTTGTCAAACATTTGCTTGAATTTAGCAAGATAATTCTCCTTTCTTTCATCATTGGGAAGAGACTCGATGACTTCTAAAAGAATATCCTGTTCTCTGGTGAGAACATTTATCTCATGTTCTTCTGATGATTCTTTTTCTGAGGGAATATCATCATACTGTATTTGATTGTTTTCTTAATCAGAATTTGTTGAAGAATCTTCAAAAAGAGGTTCTTCTTATGAAGTTTCCTTTTTGAACAGATTACTGATCTTATTTGTTGTTTCCTTATCAAGATTACGATTTCTTAATTTTTTTTATTAAGTTTTCACTTAATCTGACAATATTTAGATATATGACTTGGTTTACCACATAGGTAGCAAATAGGTCTTTTATCTTGATTTGGAGGAGGTGTATACTTAGGTTTTGACTTATGCTTAAACCTATGGTATTTTTCCCTATTTTCCTCATATTTGTTAGGTTTAGCTTGTTTAAGCTTCCTAGTATGTCTAGGTTTAAATGTTTTAGGGCATTTAAAACCAAATTTTTCACAGACAGAACCTAAGTCTTTTCTGTTAATTGACCTTTCTTTCGAAAGTTGTTATTGGATTTTTTTCATCCTGACATATTTTTAAAGCAGCCTTACTTATGTAACTTACTAACTGTCCGTAGGTAAGTTGTTCATAAGGTATTTGTCGCTCGTATTTATTACATATTTTTTCCCTAACCTTATCTATAAAAGATATGGGAAGTCCTGCAAAGAACTTTTCCTTCCAGAAAGATTGGTTACTATCATTTCTAGCATAGATTTGACTAAAGAAAGTATCCTTATACCATCTAAAGTCAGATAGTGTTCTACATTTTAGATTTGATAGTAATTCTACAGATTTGTCTCTCCATAGGCTTAGATCTCCTATGAAATGTTTTGTGATAGTGAAGATTAAGTTGTTTACTGAATTTGAGATTGTTTCCCTATCTTGATCTAGGATCAATGACCCATCAGAATTTTTTTAAGAGAGTTATAAATTTGACATCTCTCTTCTTCAGTGAGATGTTCATCCCGCCATCCTTTAAGCTGACCAGTAAAGCCAGAAACTAATATGTGGACTACAGTTGAGTCATCACATCCATGTGCAGTTTGGTAAGCAGTACAGACCATTGTCATTTGTTGTAGAGTATTCAGTATCTGATACTCAATTTGACCATCTATGTTCCATTCATAGATGTTATTCCCATTGTAAGAATTTTGGATTATTTGTGGTCATTCTTCAAGACACTGGTCTAGAAAACTTGGTCTAGGGTAATAAAGTTTTGTTGGTGTTTTTCAGTTTGATTTGATGTTCATTATCCCTAGTTTTACTTCATCATCTATAGAGATTTCAGAAGCTTTGTCTAAGGTTTAAACTTGTTTTGTGCTAGAACTTGTTTGGCTTGGTGGTTTATCCTAGACAACCTGGGATAACTCATTTTCCCTACAATTTTTGGCACGTTCTAGGTCTATCCTAACTATCAGCTCTGACTTAGCTGGATAACAAAGATTCTTTTATTTTTCATCAGGAATCTGATGAGGTTTGAACAAGGGTTTTTCTATTAGCCGAACCTTTTGTTTTGTTTGTATAAGTTTTTCAGATATTATCTATTAACCTATTATTTGAAGGTATTTATTTGTATAATTACTTTGTTCCATTAAAGATTTTATATCTTTGGAGGAAATTGCCTCTACTAGATCCTTATCTTTAAAGGGTGCAGCAATGAAGGGTTTTTGAGAATCTATAGTTTCAATCCTAAAAGGTTTTTGAGGAGGTAACTCTGATTTAAAGTCTTCTCCCTTAGTTGTTTTCCAATTCAATAGGGTTCTGTTATTGGTATTAACAGAGCTACTGAAAGGGGATCCTATTCCATTGATCTCAACATAAGCTTCAAACCATTTTAAGAATGGGATATTTGTTTTGGAGTCAGAGACAAATTTATAAAACTTGTATTGAATTTGTTTTCTGGATTGGCCTTAAAAAGTTTTAAAAAACCAAGTCATTTAAGGAGTGAATTCTTCAAAGAAAAATTATTTCCTTATTGATTCTTTGTCTATTTGAAATTCCCTTTTGAAATCATTTGGGCCGTGATCCATTAAACAGTTTCAAAATCATCTCCAGCTATTTGGGAAAATGTTGGTGACATGACTGAGTCATTATCTTCAACCTTTTCCTTACCAATTTCGGTATATATTGGTTTTAGAATCCTAGAGGATGTTTCTAGGCCTCTTAGTTTTATTGTTGATGCTTCACTAAAACTAGATTTCCTAGCTGTTCTGAAGCTTTGATTAGTTGTCCTAAGGATGGCTACAGATTCTTCATCCTTAATGGATTCTGTTTCGGTTACCCTAGGTATTTGTAGACTTCGTCTAGGTTTTTGGA
Organism: Gleditsia sinensis; assembly: GCA_037074535.1. Lineage (NCBI taxonomy): Eukaryota > Viridiplantae > Streptophyta > Magnoliopsida > Fabales > Fabaceae > Gleditsia > Gleditsia sinensis. The sequence continues at coordinate 30,625,346 of CM073463.1, forward strand.
AGGATAATTCTCCTTTGCTAGAAGGGTATTGGACAATCCTACTTAGGGGTTGGGCTGGTGCCTTTGCTGGAATAGCCACATTTTGCAATAACAATTCCTCAGGATAATTGATATCTTCCTATGATATTTCTTATGGTATTTACAATTGAGCCTTTATCATGTCTGTAAGAAAGCTAGTAGTCTGTCCTTTCTTACATGGCATGAGAGCATTACTTAGATAGGAGTTATGCAATTTATACTGGACTCTCTAGATTATGATTGCAAGAATTGCTCCCAAAATCATATCATATCCATGTAATTTGACATTCAACAAAAGTGATTTCTCAAGGTTCTGTTGTTTGAAACAAACAAACCAATTTGGAAAACACTGAAACCACACTGGTCCTTTGGAAAAATTTGTCTGAACAACACCGAAGATTGACTAATGAAATTTGTTGTATGTACCATTACTTATGTACATACAGATAAAATTATCTAATCCTAACTTATGTAAAGGTTTGGCAGTTATTTGTACACTTCCTATGTGTATAAAATTATATTTGTCACTATGTTTTTTAAGTGATTTGGCTGACAGATGTAACAACTCCATTTATGTAATAATTTTTTTTAAATTTATACAATATAGAGTTTATAAACACGTCATTAATCAAAACGTACACACAACATATCAAACACATAAATATCTACATCTTATTTATTCTAGTTGATCAATTCCGGAGATACAGGTGCGAGTGGTTACACCTTTACTGGTATCTGAGCCAACTCGACCACAAACATTTTATTTGATTATGGGATCTGCCCAACATAAAGTAACTAGATCCAACGTGCAATAAAAGCGAGAGCCATAGAAAAATCTGCATAACTAATTTTCTGAATATGATATGGAAAAAAATAGTGAGAATTAAATTCCAGTAAGTTCAACAATAAATCATCATTAATATAGCTCATCACGTCATGTTCATCTGTATAAACTACAGCAAATATCTTTGGTCACATGAATGCACTATATCTATGCACATGAGAATCGTACAGTAATGACATGTATGACAGGATTAATTATTTTCAGAATATCATATGATGACTATCAATTTATTCTCATTACAAGCTACCCCGGTCAAGGTGAGTATTTTCTACTCTTTGGTACGGGCATTTCTCGCTCCATCCGACATGGCACACTTTTTCTTTCTTTTCTCATTAGCATAATCATAACCGTTGGTAGGGTATCCCTTACTGGTGCACTACACGGATTTTTCATGTGACCGTGCTCATTTCTTTTCTTTTCACAATAATAGGCAAAAATCATTGGTAATCATGCCATGAACATAACCATTTCAAATATCACTTTATTACATATTTCCATGTCAAAATTTTAGACTTAAGATGGTAAGAAGTTCATGCAATGGCAATGGCTATAGCATATACTAGTCATTTATTTTTTTATTTATAAAATTCTTCTTTTTTTTTAAATATTAATTTTTTTTCTTTAATTTTTTGATGCAAGTTTTCATCCTATCTGACCTTCTCTTACTAATAAGAGCATAACTCCCTAACTTTAACTCCAATTTAGGTGATCTTGGTGCAATTTAAAGATAAAACAATTATCTAAAACTATTACGTTGAATAGTTGAACGAAATATTAAGAAATAATGGTGATATTACTCCCTCAAAGTACATGTTATTTCTTCTCTAGTAAGTTCTGACCTCTACCTACTAATCTGTCTATATCTGCCTCATAAGAATTCCAAATTAAGTGATTCCAGTGGCTAAAAATTTGTGACACATATAGAAATACTTATTATGGTAATCATTTATTTTAATTTCCTATAAAATGTTTCCAAAAATTAAAACACAGAAACTATTCCAAAATATTCTTCCCTGATTAACCAATTTCTGACCACTGCTTACTAATCAGAACATATCTTCCTCATACGGACTCAAAATTGAGTGATTTCAGTGACTAACAATCCGTGACACATATCGTTAGAATTCTTATGTTAACCATTTATTTTAATTGTAACATCCCGTAATTTTTAGATATTTTCCTTAGAAATTCTTCACCTTACATATCTGCATAGAAATGTTCTAATATTAATGGAATAGGTAAAGAAAGAAAACCTAAGAGGAAATATTAGAAATAAACATGCTAAAGAAAGGTGAAATTCTTAGGTAAAGAAAGATAAATTTTTGTGAAGTAAGTAAAGGTTTTAAAATTTCAAGAAGATCGGATTAGGGTAATTTTTCTTAATTTAAGAGCAAAAGTTACTAAGTTTAGTATCTCCAACCGTAATTGGGCTTTAACCTATGGACACTTCATATAGAGTTTTTCTACTTCACATGAATTTTTAGCAAGCCAATAGGATAGCCCAAGAAAGAAATAAAACATAGACTTGGACTAGGATATAGAAATTGGACCGGTAGCCCAAAAATCATCAAAATGTGACCAAGCCCATTATGAAAGGTAGAATTTTAACCAAAGTAAAGAAAATGGGCAAGAATGAGCCCAAATCCAAGAGGAAAAATAAAATAAAAATAAAATTAAAGTGATGAAATAATGGTGTAATCAAGATTAGGTGACATGACATTAAGACAAAAAAAAATTAGCAAGTGGTATGATTCTACATTCATCATTTTGGCAAGTGGCAAAATAATACAAGGCTTTAGGACAAAAACATCTATATCCTACATTCATAATCTTAGCAAGTGGGTAATAATACATAGCATTATGACAAAACATCATTATCCTACACAAATAATTTTAGTTAAGTAAGGAAAATTCAAGGGCTAGAAATTTGCCACTTAAAAAGGCAAATCTATCATACTTGATTAAGACAAAAGAAAAAGGAAATGAATCCCTAAATCAAAGGGATCTTGTCCCATATCTTAAGAACATATCATCATAATTTTCAAAATACAAATCTCCTTTTCCTATGCATATCTTGACTAAGGAAGAGGAAGACAAGAACATAAGTTGTTTGTTTTCCAAAAATTCAACAAAGTGTATCCTAATTGTGATAAGGTAGACCCATGATCATGAAAGGTGAATTATTTGGTGGTCTATATAAGAAAACCCACCCTTACAACATTAGAATTTCGTCCAAGTAAGGGAGAGCAAAAATAGAAGCAAGGTAGAGTGAGGAAAGGAGAGGAAGAAAGGAAGAAAGAGGAAGGAGAAATCTAGGGGACTAAGTGCTCCAGGTAAGTTTAACAATATTTCTTTTTGAAGAAAACCTTTGAAACTCATAATAATTATATGAGATTTTGATCTTAGAACTTTGATGATTGGTCATGGATGTTGCTATATCATGTTACATATTGATCTTGCATGAGATGTATGTTTGAATACTTAGGTTGGTGTAGATAGTTCTGCATGGGTATGGCTATGGTTGGCAGAATTTTAAGCTTCGGTATTTTGATTTCTGGGAACAATCTATAAGGAATTAAAATAAATGGTTAACATAAGAATTAAAGATATATGTGTCACGGATTTTTAGCCACTGGAATCATTCAATTTGGAGTCCATATGAGAAAGATATGAGCTGATTAGTAGTCAAAGGTCAGAAAATGGTTCATCAGGGAAGAATATGTTAGGACAGCTTCTGTATTTTAATTTCTGGGAATTATCTATATGGAATTAACATAAATGGTTAACATAAGAATTATAACTCTGTGTGTCATGGATTTTTAGGCACTGGAATCATTCAATTTGAAGTCCATATGAGGTAGATATGAGCCGATTAGTAAGCAGAGGTCAGAAAATGTTTATTCAGGGAAGAGTATGTTATTAAAGCTTTAGTTTTTGAATTTCTGGGAATATTCTATAGGGAATTAAAATAGTGCGCCAACATAACAATTATAGATATAGGACTCATGGATTTTTACCAACTGGAATAACTCAATTTGGAGTTCAAACTTGGGAGATATGGTTTAATTAGTCAGTAAAGGTCAGAACCTACATGAGAAGAAATAACCTGTACATTTAGGGAGTAATATCACCTTGATTTCTTAATATTTAGCTACAATGTTCAACATAATAGTTTTAGATAATTGTTTTATCTTGAAATTGACACTAAGATCACCTATATCAGAGTTAAATTGAGGGAGTTATGCTCTGATTAGTAAGAGAAGGTTAGATAGGATGAAAACCTGCATCAAGAAAATAAAGAAATAAAATTAGTATTTAAAAAAGAAGATGAATCTTAATAAATGACTAGTATAGCCATAGCCATTGCCATTGCATGAACTTACTACCATTTTAAGTGTGTAATTGTTAACATGGAATTTACCCTAGTACTCATATAAAATTTCCAAGAAGTTTTGAAAGTGCCGGTTTTATTTGAAAAATCTTAGTATGCTCCGTGGTTGCAGTATTTCCACATCAGAAAAGAATTATTCTAGTTACTGGAAAACAAAATTGTGATTTGTGAAAAGTGCATGTCTAAGGAGAGCTCTGGCAAGGAAAGATATGGTACTTAAGCGTGTCCATTAGTGACCCACCTCTCTTTCCTGGGAACTTTTCTGGTGCGCTGTTTACAGACTACAATTACTATCCAGTTACCAAGGTATTAGTGTGGAATTTTGACATGGAAATGTTTTATAAAGTGATATTTGAAATGGTTATGTTCATGGCATGATTACCAATGATTTATGGTAATAGTTATATTTTGATGAACATACTTGTTATTGAAAACATATTTTTGGCTATCATTGTGAAAAGAAAAGAAATGAGCACGGTCACATGGCAATCCGTGTGGTGCACCAGTAGGGGACGCCCTACCAACGGTTATGATCATGATAATGAGAAAAGAAAGAGAAAGTGGGCCATGTCGGACGGAGCGAGAAAAGCCCGTACCGGAGAGTAGAGGATACTCACCCTGACCGGGGTAGCTTGAAATGAGAATAAGTTGATGGCCATCATATGATATTTTGAAAATAGTTAATCATGTCATACATATCATTATAGTACGATTTTTATGTGCATAGATATAATGCATTCATGTGACCAAAGATATTTTCTGTAGTTTATACAGCTGAACATGATGTGATGAGCTTTACTGATGATAATTTATTGTTGAACTTACTGGGATTTAATTCTCACTATATTTCCATATCATGTTCAGAAAATTAGTTATGCAGATTTTTCTATAGCTCTGGCTTTTAGTGCACGTCGGATCGAGTACTTTATGTTGGGCAGATCCCATAAGCAAATAAAATGTTTGTGGTCAAGTTGGCTTAGATCCCGGTGAAGGTGCAACCACCCACACCTGTGTCTCCGGAATTGGTCAACCAGAATAAATAAGATGTAGATTTTATGTGTTTGGTATGTCTTGTACAAATGTTTGTATTATTGATGTGAGTGTAAACTCAATATTTTATAATTAAATAAATGTTATTGTGAATTAAGATGAGGTAATAACTTCATGATGTTAAATAAAAAAAAAAATTTGTTACATAAATGGAGTTGTTACATAATTGGTATCAGAGCAGGTCGATCCTAGATGGCCAGTGGGTGGATGGTTATCTGAATCGATCTTATAGTGTCTTGAGTATGTTGTTGTAGTGTTGTATAGGGGATCAATGATTTCATATAGGTAGGAAATTACTAGTGTTTCCTATCTATATGCCGAGGTGGTGTTATGACTGCTATTAAATTTTTTTTTAAAACTAACTATTGGGCTTTATCACCTCAATAGCAGCATATTTTTGCCACAGTAGGAAATAGCACCACCAAGGAGGAATTCGGTAAACAATGTGGAGGAAACCCTACACAACCTTACCACGGCAGTTTGAGAATTTGATATTGATTTACTCCTTAGAACCCAACTAGTGTCTATATCCTTATATAGAATAATATCGATTGAATAAAAAAAAATTTTAGTTACAAGACTTGTTAGACAAGGGATTTAAATGCCCTAGTACTTTTATTTAGAGTGCTCTAGTTCTATTTATGAAAAAGAAAGATAGATCACTATGACTGTGCATAGATTATAGACAGTTGAATAAGGTGACAATGTAGAATAGAAACCCATTAGCTCGTATAGATTACCTGTTTGACCAGTTATAAGGTGTTCAATATTTTTCCATAAATAGATTTGGGATATGAGTAACATTAATTAAGGATAATAGAAGAGGATGTAGGACGTATTATGGGCATTATGAGTTCTTGGTGATGCATTTAAATTGACAAATATTTTAACTGCATTCATATTATATATATTGATGATATACAAGACTATTTCAAAAGTTTAGAGGATCATAAGAAACATTCAAAGATAGTTTTACCAACTCTAAAGGAGTATGGTTGGTAAATATGGTATCCAAGTAGACTCTAAGAAAGTAAAAGTAGTACAATAATGGCTACGTTTTACTACATTTTAAGATTAAGATCCAAATCTAATTTACGCTTCTTGCGGTTATCTGTCGTCCATTCTATTTGAGTCATAGTTGGATCAGGTACATGAACATAGGCTTGTAAAGCATCAATCAACTCTTCAGCATTTGAAGCTGAGATGAGAATTTGTCGTGCTGAGTGTGGGATAAACCTCTGTTCCACAGCTTGATCTAGAAAAGATAATAGACCATCAAAGAAGTGATTAACATTTAACAAACCTATCGGTTTGTGATGCATATTCAGTTGTGCCCAAGAGACTATTTGGAAAATCTCCTCTAAAGTACCAAAACCACCTGGTAAGGCAATGAAGGCGTCAGCATTGCTCATCATTCTAGCCATGCGTTCATGCATGGAAGCTACCCTATATTCTTCCCCAATTGTTTTCCCTATGTTGCTGGATGTAGCTAGAGCAGTAGGAATAATACCTAGAACTTGACATCCCCCTACATATGCAGCTGTAGCCACACACCCCATTAACCCACAGTTACCTCCACCATACACTAAATGAATTTTTCTCCTAGCCAGCACCATACCCAGATTTTGTGCTGCTTTAACATACTCCTCATCTTTTCCTGGACTGGAACCACAAAAGACACAGATATTTCAAAACTGACGGAATGCGGTTCCCTCCATAATTTCTATCACCTTAACTTTGAGTATAGACAAAGATACTAATGTAAGTATTTATAGAACTCAGAGAAGGGCATATTTATAATAGCTATGCGAATAGGCCGGGTATTATTAGAACAACTATGTGAGTGATTGGTGGATATCAGCTAAATTAAAGATAAAAAAAAAAAATCAAAAATGACGGCAAGCATGTATATGTACAGTAGTTATGACCGTGACCCATATTAAGCACATAAAAAGCATAAGATAAGATATCACCAGAAATCTATCTTTTTCTTGTTGTCTTTGATGAAGCATTGATGTCTTGATTCTTGTAGAAAAGTTGTAGGTGATAGCTGTCATTGTAAAAAAAAAATGCAATCAAATGATTTATTTTGTATTCTCAATGTTTTTACCAGTCGACTATCAGTATTATTAAGTCGACTAGCTATTTTGAGAAATTTTAATTTGGACTTGTTAATTTACAGTTGATTGATTACATCTATTTTGAAGCAATCAACTGCATCCTACCAGTTAACTACATATTCTTTGATTTTCACAGACTTTTATAAGCTCAGAAATGTTTCTTTTTCCATGTGATATCTTTCCACCGAATACCAATAGATTTAAAGTAGATTCTGACCCATATATTCAAAATTTGCGGCCACCGATTTTTGTTGAAATCATAGATAGATTTTGTTTACAGATTTTCAAGAATTACGGCCACCGATTTTAATATTTTTCAATGCTTTGTCGAAATTTTTGACTTTCGCTTTTGGCACCATTCTCTATTATGCTTTTCGTCTGTTTCACTCATTAACGGTTGGCATTAAATGTAAGGTTATTTTCCCTCATTACAATGAAAGATAATTTCTTTTCTTTGAAACTCTATTATTATGGTGTCTAAGTTGTTAGTAGGTTAAAGTAATGAAAAGTTTGAAAAGAATGGATGGATGATGATCTTATGGTGTTTTGACGAATGTAATCAAGAGAATTAGTGGCGTTGAAGTTCTTGAGGAATAAAATATAGGAAGTAGGATTTAAATTAGTCTTTGAACTCTTAATTTGGAAATATAGAGAATATTCTGAGAACCATGTCCGAAAATAATGTAAGTGATCAAGATATTTGTGTTAAAGGATTATATCATGCTAAATTGAGTCTAGTATCGAGGATGTAAATTATGTTGGAATTGAGAATTTATGTATGCGTAATTGTTAGGAAAAATCTTCTTGAAATGATTGGGTGAATTAAATGGGATTGACATAAGCTAGATTGAGGTGCTTTTGGAGATGATAAAAGAAATAATTGAAATTTTTGACAAAGAGTTTAATGGTGTTAATAAGTTGGTATAGAATTACTATGATGAGGTAAGTTGGAATTATTAGACATGTATCAATGGTACATAAATGTTGTTAAAGGTTTGAAGGATTTAGTGCAACGTATGTTTAACATATTGATTAAAGGATTTGAGGATAAAAATAGATGATAGATTAAGACAATGATATTCAAGGCATGATATTGATATATAAAAACAATGACTTGATAGAAGTTTGGAATAAGAAAAGATAGTTACCCAATATGAAGGTGAATATGTTCCTTTATATGTGTGTTTTCTAATATCGACCCATAGATATATCCATGCGGGCTAGAGGATATAAATTGAAGAACTTATGAGTGAAAGAAATCCTTATGGTTAAGTTATATGGCAAAATCACTCAAGTGAATAGACATATTAAAAAGTAAAGATGTTATACATAAAAGATATCCCTAATTATTTAGGTAATAAGGTTGGTAACTCTAAATAATGCCATAATTTCATTCCTTACATGTGGTAGGATGGATTGAAATTCGGGGACCGAATTTCTTAAGGGGGGAAGAATGTAACATCCCGTAATTTTTAGATATTTTCCTTAGAAATTCTTCACCTTACATATCTGCATAGAAATGTTCTAATATTAATGGAATAGGTAAAGAAAGAAAACCTAAGAGGAAATATTAGAAATAAACATGCTAAAGAAAGGTGAAATTCTTAGGTAAAGAAAGATAAATTTTTGTGAAGTAAGTAAAGGTTTTAAAATTTCAAGAAGATCGGATTAGGGTAATTTTTCTTAATTTAAGAGCAAAAGTTACTAAGTTTAGTATCTCCAACCGTAATTGGGCTTTAACCTATGGACACTTCATATAGAGTTTTTCTACTTCACATGAATTTTTAGCAAGCCAATAGGATAGCCCAAGAAAGAAATAAAACATAGACTTGGACTAGGATATAGAAATTGGACCGGTAGCCCAAAAATCATCAAAATGTGACCAAGCCCATTATGAAAGGTAGAATTTTAACCAAAGTAAAGAAAATGGGCAAGAATGAGCCCAAATCCAAGAGGAAAAATAAAATAAAAATAAAATTAAAGTGATGAAATAATGGTGTAATCAAGATTAGGTGACATGACATTAAGACAAAAAAAAATTAGCAAGTGGTATGATTCTACATTCATCATTTTGGCAAGTGGCAAAATAATACAAGGCTTTAGGACAAAAACATCTATATCCTACATTCATAATCTTAGCAAGTGGGTAATAATACATAGCATTATGACAAAACATCATTATCCTACACAAATAATTTTAGTTAAGTAAGGAAAATTCAAGGGCTAGAAATTTGCCACTTAAAAAGGCAAATCTATCATACTTGATTAAGACAAAAGAAAAAGGAAATGAATCCCTAAATCAAAGGGATCTTGTCCCATATCTTAAGAACATATCATCATAATTTTCAAAATACAAATCTCCTTTTCCTATGCATATCTTGACTAAGGAAGAGGAAGACAAGAACATAAGTTGTTTGTTTTCCAAAAATTCAACAAAGTGTATCCTAATTGTGATAAGGTAGACCCATGATCATGAAAGGTGAATTATTTGGTGGTCTATATAAGAAAACCCACCCTTACAACATTAGAATTTCGTCCAAGTAAGGGAGAGCAAAAATAGAAGCAAGGTAGAGTGAGGAAAGGAGAGGAAGAAAGGAAGAAAGAGGAAGGAGAAATCTAGGGGACTAAGTGCTCCAGGTAAGTTTAACAATATTTCTTTTTGAAGAAAACCTTTGAAACTCATAATAATTATATGAGATTTTGATCTTAGAACTTTGATGATTGGTCATGGATGTTGCTATATCATGTTACATATTGATCTTGCATGAGATGTATGTTTGAATACTTAGGTTGGTGTAGATAGTTCTGCATGGGTATGGCTATGGTTGGCAGAATTTTAAGCTTCGGTATTTTGATTTCTGGGAACAATCTATAAGGAATTAAAATAAATGGTTAACATAAGAATTAAAGATATATGTGTCACGGATTTTTAGCCACTGGAATCATTCAATTTGGAGTCCATATGAGAAAGATATGAGCTGATTAGTAGTCAAAGGTCAGAAAATGGTTCATCAGGGAAGAATATGTTAGGACAGCTTCTGTATTTTAATTTCTGGGAATTATCTATATGGAATTAACATAAATGGTTAACATAAGAATTATAACTCTGTGTGTCATGGATTTTTAGGCACTGGAATCATTCAATTTGAAGTCCATATGAGGTAGATATGAGCCGATTAGTAAGCAGAGGTCAGAAAATGTTTATTCAGGGAAGAGTATGTTATTAAAGCTTTAGTTTTTGAATTTCTGGGAATATTCTATAGGGAATTAAAATAGTGCGCCAACATAACAATTATAGATATAGGACTCATGGATTTTTACCAACTGGAATAACTCAATTTGGAGTTCAAACTTGGGAGATATGGTTTAATTAGTCAGTAAAGGTCAGAACCTACATGAGAAGAAATAACCTGTACATTTAGGGAGTAATATCACCTTGATTTCTTAATATTTAGCTACAATGTTCAACATAATAGTTTTAGATAATTGTTTTATCTTGAAATTGACACTAAGATCACCTATATCAGAGTTAAATTGAGGGAGTTATGCTCTGATTAGTAAGAGAAGGTTAGATAGGATGAAAACCTGCATCAAGAAAATAAAGAAATAAAATTAGTATTTAAAAAAGAAGATGAATCTTAATAAATGACTAGTATAGCCATAGCCATTGCCATTGCATGAACTTACTACCATTTTAAGTGTGTAATTGTTAACATGGAATTTACCCTAGTACTCATATAAAATTTCCAAGAAGTTTTGAAAGTGCCGGTTTTATTTGAAAAATCTTAGTATGCTCCGTGGTTGCAGTATTTCCACATCAGAAAAGAATTATTCTAGTTACTGGAAAACAAAATTGTGATTTGTGAAAAGTGCATGTCTAAGGAGAGCTCTGGCAAGGAAAGATATGGTACTTAAGCGTGTCCATTAGTGACCCACCTCTCTTTCCTGGGAACTTTTCTGGTGCGCTGTTTACAGACTACAATTACTATCCAGTTACCAAGGTATTAGTGTGGAATTTTGACATGGAAATGTTTTATAAAGTGATATTTGAAATGGTTATGTTCATGGCATGATTACCAATGATTTATGGTAATAGTTATATTTTGATGAACATACTTGTTATTGAAAACATATTTTTGGCTATCATTGTGAAAAGAAAAGAAATGAGCACGGTCACATGGCAATCCGTGTGGTGCACCAGTAGGGGACGCCCTACCAACGGTTATGATCATGATAATGAGAAAAGAAAGAGAAAGTGGGCCATGTCGGACGGAGCGAGAAAAGCCCGTACCGGAGAGTAGAGGATACTCACCCTGACCGGGGTAGCTTGAAATGAGAATAAGTTGATGGCCATCATATGATATTTTGAAAATAGTTAATCATGTCATACATATCATTATAGTACGATTTTTATGTGCATAGATATAATGCATTCATGTGACCAAAGATATTTTCTGTAGTTTATACAGCTGAACATGATGTGATGAGCTTTACTGATGATAATTTATTGTTGAACTTACTGGGATTTAATTCTCACTATATTTCCATATCATGTTCAGAAAATTAGTTATGCAGATTTTTCTATAGCTCTGGCTTTTAGTGCACGTCGGATCGAGTACTTTATGTTGGGCAGATCCCATAAGCAAATAAAATGTTTGTGGTCAAGTTGGCTTAGATCCCGGTGAAGGTGCAACCACCCACACCTGTGTCTCCGGAATTGGTCAACCAGAATAAATAAGATGTAGATTTTATGTGTTTGGTATGTCTTGTACAAATGTTTGTATTATTGATGTGAGTGTAAACTCAATATTTTATAATTAAATAAATGTTATTGTGAATTAAGATGAGGTAATAACTTCATGATGTTAAATAAAAAAAAAAATTTGTTACATAAATGGAGTTGTTACATTAATTCCCTACAAATGTTCCCAGACATTAAAACACAGAAGCTATCCTAACATATTCTTCCCTAATTAACCATTTTCTAACCAATGCTTACTAATTAGACCATATCTACCTCATATGGACTCCAAATTTAGTGATTCCAGTGGTTAAACATCAGTGAGACATAGATATACATTTTTCATGTTAACTATTCCTTTAAATTCCTTACCCATTCTTCCCAGAATTTTAAAAGCAGAAGCTTAAAATTTTGCCACCGATAGCCATATCTATGCAGAACTATCTACACCAGCCTAAGTATTCAAACATACATAATATGTAACATGATATAGCAACATCCATGACCAATCATCAAAGTTCTAAGATCAAAATCTCATATAAATATTACAAGTTTCAAAACTTTTCTTCAAAAAGAAATATTGTTAAACTTACCTTGAGCACTTAGTCCTCTAGACTTCTCCTTCCTTTTTCTTCCTCTCCTTTCCTCACTCTACCTTACTTCTATTTTTCAATTTCCCTCACTTGGACGAAATTAAAATGTTATAGGGGTGGGTTTTGCTTAAATAGACCACCAAATAATTCACCTTTCATGATCATGGGTCTACCTTATCATAATTAGGATACACTTGGTTGAATTTTTGGAAAACAAACAATTTATGTTCTTATCTTCCTCTTCCTTAGTCAAGATATGCATAGCAAAAGGTGATTTTTTTTTTTGAAAATTATGATAATATGTTTTTAAGATAAGGGATAAGGTCCCTTTGATTTAGGGATTCATTTCCTTTTTCTTTTGTCTTAATCAAGTATGATAGGTTTACCTTTTTAGGTGGCAAATCTTTACCCCTTGAATCTCCATTATTTGGTTGAAATTATTTGTGCGGGATAGGAATGTTTTATCCTAATGCCATGTATTATCATATCACTTGCTAAAATTATGAGTGTAGGATATAGATGTTTTGTCCTAAAGCCTTGTATTATCATACCACTTGCTAAAATTATGAGTGTAGGATATAAATGTTTTGTCCTAAAGCCTTGTATTATCATACCACTTGCTAAACTTTTGTCTTAAAGCCATGTAACCTAATCTTTATTATATTATCACATGATTTGTTTTATTTTATTTTTTCTCTTGGATTTGGGCTTATTCCTACCCATTTCCTTTGCTTTGGATAAAATTCTACCTTTCTTGGAGGGTTTGAACACATTTTCATAATTTTTGGGCTATCAGTCCAATTTCTATATCCTAGTCCAAGTCTATGTTTTATTTCTTGCTTAGGTTATCCAATGGGCTTGCTAGAAACTTATGTGAAGTGTAAAAGCTCTATATGAAGTGTCCATAGGTGAAAGTCCAATGTATGGGTGAATTTGTTAAACTTAGTAACTCTAGTTCTTGAATTAGGAAAAATTACCCTAATCCAATGTTTTCTTGAAATTTTAAGACCTTTACTTGTTTCCAAAAATTTATCTTCCTTACCTAAGAATTTTGCATCTCTTTAGTATGTTATTTCTAATTTTTCCTTTTAGGTTTTCTCTCTTTACTTGTTCTCTTAATGTTAGAAACATTTTATATGCATACACATAAAGTGAAGAATTTCTAAGGCTTATATGCTCTTAGATATCTAACAAAATTGTTTAATAAATTTTATTTCCTTAAGTAAATATTATGTGCCTTCATTAATAAAAGAACAAAATTAGGGATGTTACAACAGAAGTTGGAATTCTCCATCTTCTGGATTTAAGGTTAGTATCTCTTCAGAAGTTCTAATTATATGATCAGACTTACTAAAGAAGAAACCAGATTTGGATTCCTTATACAACTAGGTATCAGGAATCTTTGGCATTTCTCAGTCATCAGTTAAGTTATTAATATCTTCAAAGGTTATTTCATCTTTGAAAATAGATTTGGAAGAAGCTTTAAACTTCAAGTTTGATGAAGAAGAAGGCGATGAAGATGATGAAGAAAAGCGAGATGAAAGAGATCGAAGCATGATAATAGAAAATTTTAATTCTCCCTTCCTTGTATCTTTACCATATTGGTTCTATAGGGATGCTAGGATAACTATTAATCTACTATTACGATATGAACTAAATATTAATTATCTCATATTCAACTATCCATCCTGATTAGTCTAGCCAGCTGACCTCAGATTATCATATGACTACCAGGTGACATGGGAAAACATTGCCCTTTTCCATACACAGGCCTTAAACTTCCCTTTACATCACCATACTCAATCTTTAACAATGCTATCGACTACCCAGAACTTCATTCAATTTTAGAAACTAACATGGAGTTCATGCAAGTAACAGTAATCTAGCAGTTATTCATACATCCCTACTTCCCCTCATATGCCATGCCTAAATGATGTGTTGTAGCTACATCTAGGAGTGAGCCAGTTGCTCATTTGACTTCGTGACTGTGATTTGGAGCTCACGCAGTTTGAAAATAAGTAAAGTCAGGCAAGAAAGAGATTATCTATTACTGGTAAAATGTTGATACATATGTATGCATTGTGGGTCGGTATATATATATATATATATATATATATATATATATATATATATATATAATTTCTTGCTCAGAAAAACTGTTAGTACTAAATGTATTATATATTATATGTACATCAACATATTATTATGATTATGGCTACTTGTTTCTGTAGTTTATTCAGCTGGACATTATAAGATATTGAAATTATGTATGCATAATAATCGCTATAAAATCTACTGGAAATTTTCATTCACATTATTGTCTCTTATCATGTTCAGATTAGTTGGCCAGCATGACACTATCAGTAGCACTGGGAGAATCGAATGAGTAAGATAGTACCATATGTATAGGTCAAATATTTTGGTATTAGCTTAACCCAGGAAAGATATTTTTTTAATAGTGATAGCTTAATAGTAAGTTCTTGTTAGTACCTAGTTACTATATATATATATATATATTATATAAACATCTTCTTAAGAAGTGACTTTAATGTAATGGTTGTGTTTCCACTCTGAATCTACTAACATATATGAAAGTATGTTCCATTAGTTGTTGCTTCACTATGTTAATTAAGAAATTGATTAAGAATGGAATTCTATTAGTAATATTATTGATATAAAAAGGAAAGGTAATGACATTAGAAACTCCACAAACTGCTAAAAAAAAATTTATGAGCTCGTTACAAAGTTGGTATTAGAGCAGGTCAATTCTAGATGGCCCGTGATGGATGGTTTTCTAAATCAATCTTATTAGATCTTGAGTACTCGTACTATGTAGGGTACATAAATGATCATGTATAGGTACAAAATTATTAGTGTTTCCTATCTGTATATTGGAGTGGTGTAATGATTACTGTTAAATTTTTAACTAACTATTGAGTTTCATCACCTCAATGGTAACTTATTTTATTATGATACTGTAACATATGGCATCATCGAGGAGAAATCTAGATAATACAACAGATGAAACCCTACAAGATTTGACTGTGGCTATTTGAGAACGAGCCATAACTACTAGTAGAATCCTGCATGAACTCTATAATAACAGTAATTGAGGAAATAGAGGAGATAATTGGTCTATGGGGAATAGGAACGGCTAGTTTGAATTCATGAAAGCAAGACCTTCTTTTCAAGGAAAATATGAATTGGTGGCAGCTGCAGGATGGCTATGTGAGTTGGAGAAAATTTTTGATGTATTGGGCAGCATTGGTGAGCAAAAGTTAACATTTGCAATAGATATACTGAAGGATAAAGCGTAGCATTGGTGGAAAAGTGCCAGGGAATTGCTAATCCATTAAGATAGGAAAAATACCTAGAAGGTATTCCAAACAACTTTTCTAGATAAGTATATTATGTGTAGTGTACGGGTGGAAAAGGAGATTGAATTCCTACAGCTTAGACAAGGCAATATGATAATTGATTAGTACATTGCTCGGTTTGAGGAATTATCAAATTTTTTTCCTATTTAACAAAAAACCCAAATAAGTCATGGAAGGCAGTGAAGTTTGAAGTAGGGTTGAATCCTGAACTCCGAAATACGATTGTGGCAATTGAGATCAGGGATTTTGTACCACTAATTAACAAATGCTAACTACTTGAGAAAAGTTTGAAGGCAATAGAGGACGATAGGCAGAGACAAGCTTCATGGAAGAGAAAGTAGGGGATGTTTAATACAAATAGAAACGTTAGGGGAAGAGAAAACCGTGGAGGTAGAAGATCGAGAACGGTGGGTTCTCAGCGATTTCAAATAAATTCCTCTCCAATTAAGTATACCAAATGTGGTCGTACTCATGGAGATAAATCGTGTTGGGTGGAGTAGGTTAATTATTTTAATTGTGGACAAAAGAGACATTTTATAAAGAATTGCCCACACAATAAAGGGAAGCAAGTGGAATAGAGGACACAAATTAGAGGTCGAGTCTTTACCTTGAGTGGCAAGGAAGTAGCAAAATTGCCAGATATAATACAAGATACATGTTACCTTTATGATTTTCCCTTGCTTATTTTATTTGAAATGGGTGCCAGTCACTCTTTCATATCTGATGATTGTGTGAAGAAATTACATTATCCTCTTTCTAGTCTTCCCTATGATTTGTCTGTGACAACCCCTACAGGAGAGAAAGTTATAACTTCTTCTGTATGTATGAATTGTTCAATCACTATACATGAGAAATCTTTTCAAGTAAATTTGATTTGTTTGCTATTGAACGGAATTGATATTATTTTGGGTTTGGATTGATTATCCAAAAATTGAGTTTTGTTGAATTGTTACAACAAAACTATTGAATTTCAAACTCCTCCTTCTTTCAAAAATTTAGAAATGAAGTTCTTAAATGCAACCAGTTTGATAGGGAAATGTAAAATGGAGAGTTAAGCTACGCTCTCTTGCATTCTTCAAATTTTGAAGTTACACAGGAACTTAGTCAGATTCCAGTAGTCCGTGAGTTCTGAAAAGTATTTCCATCGAAAATTTTCGAGTTAACACCTCAGAGGGAAATTGAGTTTTCTATTGACTTAGTACATGGGACTGGACCTATTTCGATGGCACCACATCGAATGTCATAAATAGAGTAGAAAGAACTTAAAAAGAAGCTAGAGGAATTATTAAAAAAATAGTTTATCAGACCAAGTGTGTCACCATGGGGAGCTCCGGTGCTACTTGTGAAAAAGAAAGATGGAAGTCTAAAGGTTGTGTATAGACTACCGGTAGCTAAACAAGGTAACTATAAAAAACAAGTATGCACTCCCTAGAATAGATGATTGATTAGATTAATTAAAGGGAGCGACTACTTTTTCAAAGATAGATTTACAATCAGGGTAATCTGTAACATCCCTAATTTCGTTTCATGTATTAATAAAAATACAAAAGTATTCAATATAACATCCCTAATTTCGTTTCTTTTATTGATAAAGGTACATAAATAATTAATTAAGGAAATAAAATTTATTAGACAATTTTTAGATATCTAAGAAAATATAATCCTTAGAAATTCTTCACCTTACTTACATGTATGCATAGAAATGTTCTAACATTAATGGAATAGGTAAAGAGAGAAAACTTAAGAGGAAATATTATAAATAAATATACTAAAGAAAATTGAAATTCTTAGGTAAGGAAGATAAATTTTTGTAAAGTAAGTAAAGGTATTAAAATTTCAAGAAGATTGGATTAGGGTAATTCTTTCTCATTTAAGAGTTAAAGTTACTAAGTTCAGTATCTCCACCCATAAATTGGGCTTTAACCTATGGACACTTCATATAGAGTTTTTCTACTTCACATGAATTTTTAGCAAGCCAATAGGATAGCCCAACGAAGAAATAAAACATAGACTTGGACTAGGATATAGAAATTGGACAGATAGCCTAAAAATCACGAAAATGTGACTAAACCCATTATGAAAGGTAGAATTTTAACCAAAGTAAAGAAAATGGGCAAGAATGAGTTCAAACCCAATATGAAAAATAAAAATAAAAATAAAAATAAAGTGATGAAATAATGGTGTAATCAATATTAGGTGACATGGCATTAAGACAAAAATTTAGCAAGTGATGTGATATCCTACATTCATAATTTTAGCAAGTGGTATGATAATACATGGCATTAGGACAAAACATCTATATCCTACACTCATAATTTTAGCAAGTGGGTAATAATACATAGCATTATGACAAAACATCTTTATCCTACACAAATAATTTTAGCTAAGCAAGGAAGATTCAATGGTTGGAAATTTGCCACCTAAAAAGGTAAACCTATCATAATTGATTAAGACAAAAGAAAAAGGAAATGAATCCCTAAATAAAAGGGACCTTGTCCTTTATCTTAAGAACATATTATCATAATTTTCAAAAAAAAAAATCTCTTTTTCCTATGCATATCTTAACTAAGGAAGAGGAAGACAAGAACATGAGTTGTTTGTTTTCCAAAAATTCAACCAAGTGCATCCTAATTATGATAAGGTAGACCCATGAATGTGAAAGTTGAATTATTTGATAGTCTATATAAGAAAAATCCACCCTTATAACATTAGAATTTCGTCCAATTGAGGGAGAGGAAAAATATAAGCAAGGTAGAGTGAGGAAAGGAGAGGAAGAAAGGAAGAAAAAGGAAGGAGAAGTCTAGAGGACTAAGTGCTCAAGGTAAGTTTAACAATATTTCCTTTTGAAGAAAAGACTTGAAACTTGTAATATTTATATGAGATTTTGATCTTAGAACTTTGATGATTGGTCATGGATGTTGCTATATCATGTTACATATTATGTATGTTTGAATACTTAGGCTGGTGTAGATAGTTATGCATAGGTATGGCTATGGGTGTTAAAATTTTAAGCTTATGTTTTTAATATTCTGGGAAGAATCAATAAGGACTTTAAAGAAATGGTTAACAGGAAAAATGTAGATCTATGTCTCACAAATAATTAGCCATTAGAATCACTCAATTTGGAGTCCATATGACGCAGATATGGTCCAACTATTAAGCCGTGATCAGAAATTGGTTAATCAGGGAAGAATATTTTAGGATAGCTTCTGTGTTTTATTTTTGGGAACATTCTGTAGGGAATTAAAATAAATGGTTAACATAAAAATAATTTCTATATGTGTCACGAATATTTAGCTACTAGAATCAATTAATTTTAGAATTATTATGAGGGAGATATGGATAGATTTATAGGTAGAGGTCAGAACTTACCAAAGAAGAAATAACATGTACTTTAAGGGAGTAATATCACCATGATTTCTTAATATTTTGATAAATGGTTCAACATAATGGTTTTAGATAATTGTTTTATATTTAAATTGACACCAAGATCACCTAAATCGGAGTTAAATTGAGGGAGTTATGATCTGCTTAGTAAAAGAAGGTCAGATACGATGAAAACTTACATCAAGAAAATAAATAAATAAAATTAATATTAAAAAAAAAGAATCTTATAAATAAATAAAAATGACTAGTATATGCTATAGCCATTACCCTTGCATGAAATTTTTTCCATCTTAAGTGTGAAATTTTGACATCAAAATATTTTATAAAGTGATATTTGAAATGGTTATGTTCATGGCATGATTACCAATAATTTTTGGTAATGATTATATTTTGATGAACATACTTATTATTGAAAGCATATTTTTAACTATTATTGTGAAAATAAAAGAAATGAGCACGGTCACATGGCAATCTGTGTGGTGCACCAGTAGGGGACGCCCTACCAACGGTTATGATCACATTAATGAGAAAAGAAAGAGAAAATGGGCCATGTCAGATGGAGCGAGAAAAATTCGTACCGGAGAGTAGAAAATACTAACCTTAACCGTGGTAGCTTGATATGAGAATAAATTGATAGTCAACATATGATAGTTAATCCTGTCATACATGTCATTACTGTATGATTTTCATGTGCATAAATAAAGTGTATTCATGTGACGAAAGATATTTGCTGTAGTTTATACAGATGAATATGACTTGATGAGCTATATTGATGATGATTTATTGTTGAACTTACTGGGATTTAATTCTCACTATATTTTCATGTCATGTTCAAAAAATTAGTTATGTAGATTTTTCTATGGCTCTGGCTTTTAGTGCACGATGGATCGAGTTACTCTAGGATGGGTAGATCCTAGAAATAAATAAAATTTTTGTGGTCGAGTTGGCTCAGATCCCGGTGAAAATGCAACCAGCCGCACCTGTATCTTCAGAATTGGTCAACCAGAATAAATAAAATGCAGATATTTATGTGTTTGATATATTGTACGTACGTTTTGATTAATGACGTGTATGTGAACTCTATATTGTATAATAATAAGAAATAAATAAATAAGTTGTTACACCATCAAATTCGAATCAAGAAGGAAGGTATATCAAAAAATGCTTCTAGGACTCGATATAGGAATTACAAATTTCTAGTGATGCCATTTGGATTGACTAATTCACCTGCAATCTTCATGGACTACATAAACTATATTTTTAGGCCTTATTTGGATTGCTTCGTGGTGGTCTTCATTGACGATATTTTGGTGTACTCCAGAAACAAGGAGGAGCATAAACATCTCAAAATGGTGTTACAGGTGCTGAAGGAAAAGAAATTGTTTGCAAAATTGGAGAAATGTGATTTTTGGTTGAAAGAAGTAAAGTTTCTATGGCATGTTATTTCTAGTGAAGTAGTAGCAATAGATCCTAGTAAAATTGAAGCTGTAGTTGATTGGAAAAGACCAAAAACCATGACAGAAGTCAAAAGTTTCCTCGAGCTAGCTGGGTATTATCAACGATTCATTCAGGGAATTTCCTAGATAGGCTTACCCTTAACTCATCTAACTATAAAGGGAAATCCTTTTAAATGGACTCAATTTTGTGAAAGTAGCTTTCAAAAGATAAAAAAAATAAGTTGACAACTTCTCTTCTGTTAATAATCCCTTATCCATATGGACAATTTAAAGATTTTTGTGATGCATCTAAGAAAGGCCTAGGATGTGTTTTAATGCAAGACAGAAGGGTAGTTGCTTTTTCCTCTATACAACTCAGACCTTACGAAGAAAATTACCTTACCCATGACTTAAAATTGACTGTAATAGTTTTTGCCCTAAAAATATGGAGACATAATTTGTATGGAGTAATCTTTGAAATTTATAGTGATCATAAGAGTTTAAAGTATCTCTTTCATTAGAAGGAACTTAATATGAGACAACGAATATGGATGAAGTTTTTGAATGATTATAAGTTTGAATTAAAATAACATCCTGGTGATGTGTTCATAATTAAGCATGATTTTAATGTGTTTAAACTTACTTTTTGTTTAATTTAATTATGATTAGAAATTAGTTTAGTTTTGTGTTGTAGGAACAAAGAAAGAAGAAACGAGGAGAGAAAGATAAAAAAATTCATTAGAACGTGCTGAATTAAAGTGATTCCAGACCTTTAGGCACTAATTAGACCATATCTCCCACATATGAACTCCAATCAAAGTGATTCCAGTGCCTAGAAAAATTAAGACAATAATCTTCAACTTTTATGTTGAAAATTTTGCCAAATTCAGGAGAATTCACAGCATTACTAAGCTCGAAATTCAAAATCACAGTGTAGTAGCATCAATCTTAACATTTGATCACTAGTTTAGGTATATCTCCCTCATATTAGCTAAGAAACAGAACTACAACTTTAATGTTGACCACTTTTGCAATTTCTAGAGAAATAAAAGTGCCATAGAACCTATAAGTGAGTGCCGTGGCATTACGTAGCTGGCCGGTAGATGATCTTCGTATCACCACAGCGCTCGCCGTCGCACCACCATTTTTAATGCAATTTTTAGAGTTCTTTGACCCCAATTGAAGCCCAAAATCCCAAGAACTTACCTAGAAGCAATCATACTTTATTTATGACTCTTCTAACCTATCAATAAGAGGAAAAACAAGTATGAAAAGATCATCTAATCATCCAAGGATTTAAGGATCAAATCATCAAATTCTCAATCATCTTTTTCTCTTTTTCTTTAAATTCTCTTATGGCCCTGCATAGCTAATTTCCATTTTGTTGGTGGAGAAAGATTGAAACCTTAAGGATCATTTATGCATTGTGAGATTTAGATTTGATTTTATTAGTTCAATCTTAATTGAGTATTAATTATTCATCTACTCTTCTTCTTCATGATTATTCATATGATTGCTAGGAGGTCTACTAGTATATTGTTTGTCTTAATTTACTGCTGAATCATATTTTGAACTAAGTTTTCATTATTATGATTTAAAAGGAAAATAGGATTAATAATTTTGGATTATGAATTATTAAACCTATGGTGAATGATTGACTAAGATAAATATAGCCGATGTGTCTATGTTGTTTTGACTCTATCAATTTCTCTAATTCTTCATGCAGTTAATAAGTTATACTTTATCGATGTGCTAAAGGAATACTTATTAATTAGGGTTAATTGAGGTGATCGTCATTAATTACTAAACTTAAGGAGGAATAGGGACAGAATCTCAATGGTAGATATTCAATTAAAGATTGATTATGTTGTCAATGATCAACGCGATTTCTTGATGGTGGATATCAATCAAATTCAACGCTTTTATCATTAATCACTCTCTTTTATTTGCAATCATTCTCTGTTACCTTATTGTTTTACTTTTATTATCCAAATCCCCTTTATTTGATTCACAAAAGATAATACCAGTCTCTGTGGGATCGACCCTTACTCCTACTACTACAATTTAGTTTGGAGGTAAGGTATTATATTTGGTATATGTAATAACTCCATTTATATAGCAACTCAATTTTTTTTTTATATTTGTAAAACACCATGAAGTCATTACCTTTATTTAACTCATAATAACATTCAATTAATTTAACCAAGCATAAATAAGGTTTACACATCATTAATTAACAACATTTGTATACAAATCACACACATATATGTCTACATCTTATTCATCCTTGTTGACCAGTTCTGGGAATACAGGTGTGGGTGGTTGCACTTTTACCAAAATCTTAGCCAACCCGACCACAAACACCTTATAAATTTTTAGGATATGTTCAATATAAAGTAATTCGATCCAACGTACACTAAGAGCCAGAGTCAAAGAAAATCTGTAAAACTAGTTTTCTGAACATGATATGGAAATATAATGAGAATTAAATCCCAGTAAGTTCAACAATAATTCACAATTATCATCAATATAGATCATCATGTCATGTTCATCTATATAAGCTATAGCAATTACCTTAGGTCACATGAATGCACATGAAAATCAAACAGTAATGACATGGATGGCATGAATAACTATTTTCAAAATATCATATGATGACTATCAATTTATTCTCATATCAAGCTACCCCAGTTAGGGTGAGTATTTTCTACTCTCCAGTATAGGCTTTTCCCGCTCCATCTGACATGGCACACTTTCTCTTTCTTTTCTCATTATCATAATCATAACCGTTGGTAGGGCATCCCCTACTGGTGCACCACACGGATTGCCATGTGACCGTGTTTATTTCTTTTCTTTTCACATTAATAGCCAAAAATGTGATTTCAATAACAGTATGTTCATTATACTCACATGCCATAATGTTTCATCAAAATATTTCCATGTCAAAATTACACACTTAAGATGGTAAGGAGTTCATACAATGGCAATGGCTATGGCATATACTAGTCATTTACAAGATTCTTCTTCTTTTTTAAATATTATTTTTTTCTCTTCATTTTCTTTATGTATGGCCTCAAGTCACTTTTCTCCTACTTATATCATTTCCAACACATCTTCTCACAAATTTAATATAGCATTCTTCATCAATTTGGTTTCTATTAATATCCAATAGTTAATTAGGTTCATTTAAAGTAAATAAAATGTTGAAAATAAGTTTTACCAACTTCCAAACCAGCCTAAACGTATCTCATAACATGGCTCAGCCATTTACTATAAAACAACCATGCTTTAGGCTTCAAAATGTCATTTTCAGCACAGAACACGGCCATGCTTTATGTTGAGTTATTTCTTGATGCAGGTTTTCATCCTATCTGACCTTCTATCACTAATTGGAGCATAACTCCCTCATTTTAACTTTAATTTAGGTGCTCTTGATGTCAATTTAAAGATAACACAATTATCTAAAACTATTTTGTTGAACTGTTTAGCAAAATATTATGGAATCTTAATGATATTACTTCCTCAATTTACAGGTTATTTCTTTTCGGGTAGGTTCTGACCTCTACTTACTAATCTGTCCATATCTCCCTCATGAGAATTCCAAATTTGAGTGATTCCAGTGGCTAAAATTCTGTGATACATATATCTATAATTTTTTATGTTAACTATTTATTTTAATTCCCTAGAAAATGTACCCAAAAATTCAAACACAGAAGCTTTCCTAATAGATTCTTCCTTGATTAACCACTTTTTAACCATTACTTACTAAGTGGACCATATCGACCTCATCTGGACTCCAACTTGAGTGATTCTAGTGGTTTGAAATCTGTGAAACATATATCTATATTTTTTATGTTAAGAATTTCTTTTAATTCCTTACAAATTTATCCCTGAAATTCAAACACAGAAGCATACCTGATAGATTCTTCCCTGGTTAACCATTTTCTGACCATTGCTTACTAATAAGACCATATCTACCTCATATGGACTCCAAATGGAGTGATTCCAGTGGCTAAAAATCCATGAGACATATATCTAAATGTTTTATGTTAACCATTTGTTTTAATTCCTTACTAATTCTTTCCAGAATCTTAGAAACAAAATTGTAAAATTTTGCCACCATAGCCATACCTATGCAGAACTAACTACACCAACCTAAGTATTCAAACATACATCACATGCAAGATTAATATGTAACATGATATAGCAACATCCATGACCAATCATCAAAGTTCTAAGATCAAAATCCTATATAAATGTTACAAATTTCTAAACTTTTCAAAAAGAAATATTGTTAAACCTACCTTGAGCACTTAGTCCTCTAGACTTCTCCTTCCTCTTTCTTCCTCTCTTCCTCTCCTTTCCTCACTCTACCTTGCTTATATTTTTCCTCTCCCTCTCTTGGACGAAATTCCAATGTTATAAGGGTGGGTTTTGCTTAAGTAGACTATCAAATAATTCAACTTTCATGATCATGGGTATACCTTATCACAATTAGGATGCACTTGGTTGACTTTTGGAAAACAAAAACTCATGTTCTTATCTTCCTCTTCCTTAGTCAAGATATGCATAGGAAAATGAGATTTGTACTTTGAAAATTATGATAATATGTTCTAAAGACAAGGGACAAGGTCCCTTTGATTTAGGGATTCATTTCCTTTTTCTTTTGTCTTAATCAAGTATGATAGGTTTGCCTTTTTAGTTGGTAAATTTCCAACCCTTAAATCTTCCTTGCTTAGATGAAATTATTTGTGTAGGATAAGGATGTTTTGTCATAATGATATGTATTATTACCCACTTGCTAAAATTATGAGTGGAGGATATAGATGTTTTGTCCTAATGCCATGTATTATCATTCCACTTGCTAAAATTATAAATGTAGGATATCAAACCACTTGCTGAATTTTTGTCTTAATGTCATGTAACCTAATCTTTATTATTATTACACTATTATTTCATTACATGATTTATGTTATTTTATTTTTCCTCTTGGATTTGGGCTCATTCCTACCCATTTCCTTTGCTTTGGATAAAATTCTACCTTTCTTGGAGGGCTTGGTCACATTTTCATAACTTTTGGGCTATCGGTCCAACTTCTATATCCTAATCCAAGTCTATGTTTTATTTCTTGCTTAGGTTATCCAATGGGCTTGCTAGAAACTTATATGAAGTGGAAAAACTCTATATGAAGTGTCCATAGATGAAAGCCCAATTTATGGGTGGAGATGTTAAACTTAAAAATTTCTAACTCTTGAATTAGGAAAAATTACCCTAATCCAATCTTCTTAAAATTTTAAGACCTTTACTTACTTCACCAAAAATTTATCTTCCTTACCAAAGAATTTCGCCTATCTTTAGTATGTTATTTTTAATTTTTCCTATTAGATTTTCTCTCTTTACTAGTTCCCTTAATGTTAGAAACATTTTCTATGCATACATAAGGTGAAGAATTTCTAAGGATTATATTTCCTTAGATATCTAAAAATTGTCTAATAAATTTTATTTCGTTAATTAAATATTTATGTATCTTGAAAGAAACAAAATTAGGGATATTACATTAAATATTTATGTACATTTATTAATAAAAGAAATGAAATTAAGGATGTTACAGTGTACCTATGACAGTATCCACCACCTAAAAAGGCAAATGTGGTAGCTAATGCTTTAAGCAGAAAATCACTACATTTAAGTTGATTGATGATAGACAAAATGAAGTTGATAGAGAATTTTATAGACCTGAAACTCACATGTCTATTAACCAAAAATTAAATGATGGTGAATGGATTACATGTAGAATGCAATTTGATGACTCATATTAAAGAAGCCCAGACACAAGATGAATTTCTATAAAAACACAAACATCAAGAAAATTTGTCCACTTTAGAAGATGGAATCATCATGCATCAAGGTCGAATGTGTATGCCTCAAAATATGAAATTGAGAAATAATATTTTGAAGGTGCTCATCTAAGCAAGTACATTGTTCATCTCAGAATCACCAAAATGTATTAGGATTTAAAATGAGCATTTTGGTGACCATGAATAAAAAGAGATATTGCTTAGTTTGCAGCAAAGTGTTTGACTTGTCAAAAGGTCAAAATAGAACATCAAAGGCCATAAGGATTACTTCAAACTCTTAAAATTTTAGAATGGAAATTGGATAGCATTTCAATAGATTTTGTTGTAGGTTTACCAAAAATCTCGATAGGATTTGATGCAATATAGGTGATAGTGGACATATCGACCAATTTGCACACTTCTTGCCCATAAAAATTAGTTATTCATTGGATAAGTTGGCTCAACTATATGTGTAAGAAATTTTTTGATTGCAAGGAATTCCTTCCAATATCGTGTCAGACAGAGATCTAGGTTTACCTCCAGATTCTAGAGATCGTTACAAGAAGCTTTTGCCACGAAGTTACACTTCAGCATGGCGTATCATCCTCAAACTAATAGTCAAACAGAGACAACGATTCAGACTTTGGAAGATATGTTAAGGGCATGTATAATGGAGAAGGGCCAAGGATAGGATAAATATTTATCGTTGTTATAATTTGCATACAATAACTATTATCATTCGAGTATTGGTATGGTACCATTTGAAGCACTATACAATAGGGAATGCCGATCTCCCCTGTGTTGGTTTGAAGTAAGTGAAAGAAAGCTACTAGGCCCTGATTTAGTATAGGAAACCTCTGAAAAAAATCGTATGATCCAAGATAAAATGCGTATAGCTCAAAGTTGGCATAAGAGTTATCATGATCAAAGGAAGAAACCTCTGGAATTTGAAAAGCGTGATCATGTTTTCTTAAAAAAATTCCTACTAATAGGGTTGGTAGAACTCTTAAAATAAAGAAATTGAGTCCTCAATTCTTGGGTACTTACCAAATCCTTAAGAGAATCAGTTCATCAGCAAATCAGATTACCTTGTCACCTGAGCTATCCAATCTCTATGATGTCTTCCATATATCTCAACTACGAAAATGTCTTCCAAACTCTTCGCATATTATAAGAGAAAAAACCAGTATAGGTCAAATAAAAACTAACTTATCGACCAGAACCTATAGCTATTGTCGATACGGAGGTGAAACAACCAAGAAACAAGACCCTCCCATTGGTTAAAATGCTTTGGCCAAGACTAACTTTAAAAGAAGCTACATGGGAAATGAAAGATTCTTTGAGGAACAAATATCCGTACTTGTTTGAATAAGGTAATTTTCAAAATTTGAGGGCAAAATTTATTTTTGGGAGGGAGAATTGTAACATATTGAACTTTTAACTTTTCTAAAGAAAAATTTTATTTTTAGAAAATAGGATATAGCCCATTAATCTTATTCTTGTTTAAGAAAAATATCTAATTATTAGGATAAATAAAATTTTATACTATGGAATATTTATTTAATGGAAGGTAAACAAATAAGAAATGATAAATAATAAAACAAAGGGAATAACATTAATTGAGGAAAATATCCTCATAGGGTCATTATTTTTGCTGGTTTAGAGAGGCACATCAAGAGCTTGCCATTAAGGCATAAATTCCCAGCTCATTGGGTCATTAAGCATATCCTTTGAGTGTATTAAGTGATGAGTAGGGATATTATGCTTAGCTGGGTGATTTTTTTTTCTAGAAAATAGAGGTAGCAGAAAATAGAGAAACATGAAGGAAGAAAAGGATAAAGGAAAAGAGAAAAATGAAAAAGGCTGGGAAAGAAATTTGAGCTCAATCTAGAAGGAGAAACATATATGAAAGCTTCAAGGTAGGTTTTATGGTGACATTTTTTGAATAAATTGTTATTATGCAAGTTGAGAAAATTTTTTGCTGTCTCTCAAAATTTTCTATCTTACCTCTTCCCAGTAGATTTTTGGATTTGAGTTGTTTAAGTAATGCAATAAGTGAACCTATGTTTTATGTATATGTATTATGTATTTCATGGATGGATTTTTACTTCTTTAGACGTTGGTTTGATGGCTGGAACTTATTGGGTTGTTGTCATGTGTAAGCTGATACACACACACACACACACACACATATATATATATATACTTGCAAAGGAACACAGTGTATGGTTAGGATTTTTGTGAAATATGAAATAGTACCCAACACCAAAGTTGTAGCTCTATGCCTTAGTTTTCCATAGCCTTTCAAATCGCCCTAATTAGACTAGATATGAGAGAATTATGTCCTAATTAGCGTTGGTAGGTTAGGAATCAATTGGTGTATCATCTTTTGAACTCATTTTGATGGAAAATGATAAAGAAAACCCTCTCGGGTGCAAAGAAAAAGATTTAGCTAAAAATAAGAATATTCCATCTGAACATAAAGGTAATGGCTTGTTTGGATGTCAAGAAGGTTTGAATTGGTTGTTTGATTTACTTATGTCAAACAATATGATGAATAGCTAATACAATATTGATAGTGGGTTATGATGTGATCAAAGTCGTTAACTCCAAGATAATGGTTTGTAATAAAGTGAGTGTTTTGGAAATAGATGTAAATCTCTTTTTGTATGTATAAGTTGAAACTTGCACATATAATTGGAATTTACAAGCTGTGGGTTGGATTGAATTTGAGAGCAGGGAATCTATAATGTTTTCAATGATAGATTTTGTTGATATAAAGGATTCAAAAATAGTTTTGTTTTCAATAATATTATGTACAAGCATTATCAGAAAGGAAGGTTTGCCGATGGAAATTCAAAATTTGAGGTATGCAAAATGGGTAATTTATGTGAAAGACTCTTGAATAGACATAAGCTTTTCATGATTAATTGTTAAGACATCGCATAAGCATGTTAAAGAATAATGTCAAAATGGGTTGACCTTGTTGAAGTGTTTTTGAAGTGTGTTCTAGCTGATATAGTATGAAAATGTCATCCATAGCATAAAAGGTTTGTAAAAAAGTTGTAAGTAGTGAACAATTAGTAGAAGCATGTACCCAGTAATTTAATTTCAGCTTTAGGAGCCCATAAGTTATTAAAAAAAGGGTGCCAAAGATATTTGGCAATGGGTGAGAGATGTTGATATAAAGTATACCAATGTAGATAGGTTCTAGTGATTAGGGAATTTCCTTATGTGTTCCCAAAAGAATTTCTTGGATTACCTAAAACGAGAAATAGAATTTGATATTGATTTATTTCCTGAAACCCAACCAGTATCTATATCCCTATATAGAATTATATCGACTGAAACTTATGGAACTAAAAAAATTGATTTTAGATCTAGATATCATAAATTAAGGATAAAGGAATAAGATATTCCGAAAATAGGTTTCAAGACTTGGTATGAGGACTATGAGTTCTTAATGATGTCATTTGGTTTGACAAATACCACAACTGCATTTATAGACTTTATGAATAAAGTACTTAAACAATTTCTTGGATCAACTTGTTATTATATTTATTAATGATATACTAGTATATTCCAAGTTCAAAGGATCATAAGCAACATTTGCGGATAGTTTTACAAACTCAAAGGGAACATCAGCTATATGCTAAGCATTTAAAATGTGAATTCTTGCTTATTTGTATTACTTTCTTAGGGCATGTGGTTAACAAAGATAGTATTCAGGTAGATCCTAAGAAAGTAGAAGCAGTACAATAATGGCCATGTCCTACTATAGTTATAGATGAAGATCTAAGTCCAATTTGTACTTTCTATGGTTGTCTGTTGTCTAATCTATTTAAGCTACAGTTGGATCATGTACATAAACAAACGCTTGTAAAGCATCAATTAGCTCAATAGCATTAGAAGCTGAGATGAGAATTCGTCGTGCTGAGTGTGAGATAAACCTTTGTTCCATAGCTTAATCAAGAAAAGACAACAAACCATCAAAGAAGTTATTAACATTTAACAAACCTATCAGTTTGTGATGTATATTCAGTTGTACCCAAGAGACTATTTGGACAATCTCCTCTAAAATACCTAAACCACCTGGTATGGCAATGAAGGCATCAGCATTGCTCATCATTTTAGCCATGCGCTCATGCATGAAAGCTACCCTAAATTCTTCCCTAATTGTCTTCCCTATTATATAACATGTAGCTAGAGCTGTAGGAATAATACCTAGAATTTGACATCCTTCTACATGTGTAGTTGTAGACACGGACCCCATTAACCCACAGTTACTTCCACCATAGACTAAATGAATTTTTCTCCTAACCAGCACCATACCCAAATTTTGTGCTACTTTCACATACTCTCCATCTTTTTCAGGACTGAAACCACAAAAGAAACAAATATTTTGAAACTAACATAATGCAGTTCCCTCCATAACTGCACCACCCTAACTTTAAGTATAAAGGTAAAGATACTAATGTGTACATTTATAAAACTCAAAGAAGGGCATACTTATAATAGCTATTTAAATAGGCCGAGTATAATTACAACAGCTATGTGAGTGGCCGGTGGATATAAGCTAAATTGAAGGTGAATTTCAAAAATGACAGAACACATGCATATGTATAGTAGTTATGATTGTGGCTCATATTAAGCACATAAAGAAAATAAGATTAATACATCACCATAAATTTTCTTTTCCCTTGTAGTAATTGATGAAGCATTGATGTCTCATTCTTGTAGAAAAGTTGTAAGTGATAGACGTCATTGTAAAAAAAAAGAGTGAAAATGAAAACTAGTTAGTTGTTGAAGAGAGACAATCAAATGATTTATCTTGTTTTCCCCAATATTCTTACTAGTCGACTATTGGTATTATTAAATCGACTAGTTATTTTGAAATTTTTTTAATTTGGACTGGTTTATTTTATAGTTGATCGATTACATCTATTTTGAAGCAATCAATTGCATCTTACCAGTTAACAACATGCTCTTTATTTTTTACAAACTTTTATAAGCTCAAAAATGATTCTTTTCCATATGATATTCTTTCACTAAATAATAGTAACTTTGAATTAGATTTTGGCACATATATTCAAAACTTGTGGCCACTGATTTTTTTTGAAATAGTAGCTAAGTTATGTTTACAGCTTTTCAAGAATTATGACCACCAATTTTAATTCTCTTCAATGCTTTGTCCAAGGTTTTGACTTTCTATTTTGGCACCATTCTCTATTATACTTCTCGTCCGTTCTACTGCATCCTCCCTCATTAATGTTTGGCATTAAATGCAAGGTTCTTTTCCCTCATTACAAGGAAAATTAATTTCTTTTATTTCAAAATCAATTATTCTAAGTGGTTAGTAGGTTAAAGTAATAGAGAATATTTTGAGAACCATATCTAAAAAAAATGTAAAGCGATCAAGGTATTTGTGTTAAGGGTTTATACCATGCTAAGTTGAGTCTAGTATCTAGAATGTGAATAATGGTTGAGAAAGGAGATTTCAGAAGAAGTCATAGATTGTGAATATGGATAACCTCGAATCAATAAGGACATACTAAGATCTGAAGGAATTGTATTAGCATCATGGTAAAGAAAAGATACAAGTGAAATATTTTTTGTTGTTTGGTTTGTCAGCAAGTAAAAAATTGAATATATTGTTTCAAGAGAGCTATTCAAGAACCTTGAGGATCTTAGTTAGATTATATTATAGCTGATAGTAAGTCTAAATTATGTGTTTACACATTAGAAGTTATGCTTCAGGTATCTTTATATAATTTTGGTTAAAGTTGAGAGGAATTATTTGTCCTTAGTTGAACTTGACCATATCAGTAATAATTAGGCTAATATATAAATGGAACCGTTTGAAGTTTTACATGAACATCGTAGGTCTCCTAATAAGTGAGTGAGTTGAGTAAAGTTAAGATTTTGAAATCTAATTTGGAATAACATACAATAGATAGAATATGACTAATCTAAATTGATGATGCTAGTTTGGAGAGCATGCTTCAAGCATATGTTTTCAAGTTTGGTGAGACATCTCTTAATAGAATTCACCTATAATAAAGTGATATTAGATTACTTAAAGCCTTATGTAAGAGATGTTACTAACTTTCTATTAAATGATTCAGTGGGGTCAGACTTATTGTAAGATGTTAATAAAGTGAAATTGATTAGAAAAAGAATACAAGTAACTCAATACAGGTCAAAAATCTATAAAGACCATGAATGTTGAGCACTAGAAATTATCAGTTGGTGACCAAATATTCTTGAAGGACTCACCTATGAAAGAGGTAATAAGGTTAGGAAAGAAGGAAAATGTTAAGCTCTAGTATATAGGCTATTTTGAAATCTTGAACAAAGAGGCATAGTAGTATACACCTAGCCTTGCTATCAGAATTAAGTGATGTTGATATAGTCTTTCTTGCATTAATACTAAGGAAGTACCTATTAGATTCTTCTCATGTTATCTAATTCCAAGAAATATAATTGGACAAGAATTTAGCTTAATTATGAGGAAAAAATAATGTCTATTGTTGATCAATAAGAGAAAAACTTATGGTTGAAGGAAATCCCTATGGTTAAGGTTATATGGCAAAATCACTCAAGTGAAGAGACTTCTTAAAAATTAAAGATGATATACAAAAGAGATATCCCTAATAGCTTGAGTAATGAGGTTAATAACTATAATAATGCATAGGCTTCATTCCCTACTTGTGATAAGATGGTTTGAAATTCAGTGACCGAATTTCTTAAGGGAGAATAATGTAACATTCCTAAGATTTAGTAACTTTCTTTATGTATAGATTATTAAAAGAAATAAAGGAGTATAGATGAAATTGAAAGGTTTTAAGGATGAAAATTAAAACTTATTAATATTTTTGGGGTCAATTTGTAATTTCCTATAAGTTTAGGGGTTAAAATGTAAATAATATAATTTGCAACGACTTCCTCTAACAATTAGCAAATTGTCAAATGGTCCCTCCATCATTTATTAAAAAAAGAGACAAAAATTTTTTTGTAAAATAGTGATGAATAGTATTATGAACAGTAACTTAACCGGCATAAATAGTGAATCTAGTAGGTGTGAACAATAATTTCAACCGAGATGGATAGTGATTTTGGTCAATATGAACAATACCTATCAGTTGACCAAGTTCCCAAAGTCATTTCTTAGGTTTTTGGACCCTCCAGACTCAATTTAAAGGTCTATTTGGTCAAATTTGGATTGAAAAAGTATATTTTAGGGCTGTCGAACTTGGAGACTTATCCTGTGAGTAGATAATTCTTTCTATGACTTACCCTATGCTCTTCTTGAACTTTAAATGTATAATTGGTTCTGTTTAAAAGTTATTTATACTTTTATATGTCTCTAAAATGGATTAAATTACCTAATTTGTTTACTATATGGCATATAGTTCAAGAAGAATATAGTTTTGAAAATATATTTTTGAACTCATTGAATATGTGATCCTAAATGTATTTCTCATCATATGGTAAAAAAAAAATATTGTGCACGTGGCATTGATATGTAAGCTATAAGATTGCCTTGGAAAATAACATGTATATGTGATAATCCTTATTGGAAAGTTTCTGAAAGAGGAATTTTACAAAGACTAAATTTTTTTTATTATACTAAAACCTTTATTTTGAATGATATGGAATATGTGCAAATATGATTTATGTGAAGGAATCCTATTGGAAACACTATTTGCTAACAACATGTGATGTTAGCCCTAGTGCACCTTGACACCAGAGCTAGCAAGGGTGGTGCTAGCCTCGTGTCACGACTGACACACAGAATATGATATGTGAAGGAAAGAGGGATGCCTCCTATCTGGGCGAGATGCCGACTATATGATGTGTGATTTTCCCTCCTTTGTTGTGTGCTTGGGAAATGTCCATATTAGAGTCCCATCGCGTGTCCTCTTGAATGGTGGTAGGGCAAACCTTAGCTAAGATGCCGAGTTTAGGTAAATCCTACACCACCAAAGTACGAAAGGGCTTGAACTCTGATATGGTGGTTCTGATTTGCCCTCCCTTGATATGGTGTTTTCATGAGAAATATTTTGATGCATAACAATATTTTATTAATGATCATATTGTATTGCATATCGTTTTGGATATCTGAATGTGATCTGAACTAAGAATATTTGAAATACAAGTCCCATATGAATGTACTTTGTAAGATCCCTAATTTTGTTTCTTTTATTAATAATGGTACATAAATATTTAGTTAAGAAAATAAAATTTATTAGACAATTTTTAGATATATAAGAAAATATAATCCTTAAAAATTCTTCACCTTATGTGTATGCATAGAAAATGTTTCTAATATTAAGGGAATAAGTAAAGAGAGAAAAACCTAATAGGAAATTTTTTTTTGCAATAACATACTAAAGAGAGGCGAAATTCCTAGTTAAGGAGGATAAATTTTTGAGAAGTAAGTCAAGGTCTTAAAATTTCAAGAAGATTGGATTAGGGTAATTTTTCCTAATTCAAGAGTTAAAGTTCTTAAGTTTAACATCTCCACCCATACATTAGCCTTTCACCTATGGACAAATCTTATAGAGTTTTTCCACTTCACATGAGTTTCTAGCAAGCCAATAGGATAGCCTAAGCAAGAAATAAAACATAGACTTCGACTAAGATATAGAAATTGGACCAATAGCCCACAAACCATGAAAATGTGACCAAGGCCTCCATGAAAGGTAGAATTTCAGCCAAAGCAAAGACAATGGGTAAGAATGAGCCCAAATGCAAGAGGAAAAAAAAAGAATCATGTGAGAAAATAACAGTGTAATAATAATCAAGATTAGTTCACATGACATTAAGACAAAACATCTATACCCTACATTCATAATTTCAACAAGTAGGAAATAATACATGGCATTATGACAAAACATCCTTATCCTACACAAATAATTTCAGCCAAGCAAGGCACAAATAAGGGCTAAAAATTTGCCAACTAGAAAGGCAAACCTATCATACTTGATTAAGACAAAAGAAAAAAGAAATGAATCCCTAAATCGAAGGGACCTTGTCCCTTGTCTTAAGAACATTTTATCATAATTTTCAAAATACAAATCTCCTTTTGCTATGCATATCTTGACTAAGGGAGAGGAAGACAAGAACATGAGTTGTCTTTCTCCAAAAAACAACCAAGTACATCCTAATTGTGATAAGGTAGACCCATGATTATGAAAGGTCAACCACTTGATAGTTTATTTAACCAAAACCCACCCTTATAACATTATAATTTTGTCCAAGTGAGGGAGAGAAAAAACATAAGCAAGGTAGAGTGAGGAAAGGAGAGAAAGAGAGGAGAAGAGAGGAAGGAACAGGAAAGATAAGTCTAAAGGACTAACTACTCAAGGTAAGTTAGCTTAATCTCTACTTGAATCCATCTTTTCTCTTCATCATTGGGGTTCAAAACTCACCCTCATTCTCTTATTTAAGCTGATAGAAAAGCTAAGGGAAGAGAGTAATCTTGCTACTTCCTTCAAGAGAAAACAAGAAAAAGAATTCACTAAGTGAGCTATGGAGATCTTTAGGTAGGTTTAACAATATCTTTTTTTGAAGAAAAGCTTTGAAATTTATAACATTTATATGTGATTTTGATCTTAGAACTTTGATGAAAATTATAATATTTGCTACTTTGATGATTATTCATGGATGTTGCTATATCATGTTACATGTTATCTTGCATATGATGGATGTTTTGAATATTTCGGTTGGTGTGGAAAGTTTTGCATAGGTATGGCTATGGGTGGCAAACTTTTAGGATTTTTATGCTGCTATTTTGTATTTTTGAATGTGGTGAAAAATTGATGGATGATGATTAAATGAAAATTAGGAAGAAAACGGAAGAGGACATAATAAAATGATGAACTAAAAGCTTAGAAAAGGTTTGGTTAGGAAATTGGATTTTGGGCTAACTAGGGAAGCTTTTATATTTGAAATTCTGGGAAGAATCAGTTAGGAATTAAAAGAAATGGTTAACATGAAAAATGTAGATATATGTCTCACGGATTTTTATCCATTGGAGTCACTTAATTTGGAGTCTAGATGAGAATGATATTGCCTGATTAGTAAGCAATTGTCAGAAATTGGTTAACTAAGGAAGAATATGTTAGGTATGCTTTTGTGTTTGAATTTCTGAGAAAAATATGTAGGGAATTAAAAGAAATAATTTACATGAAAAATATAGATATATGTCTTATGAATGCTTAGCCACTAGAATAAATCAAATTGAAATCCATATGAGGGAGATATGGTTAGGTTAGTAAGAAGTGGTCAAAAAATAGTTAACCAGGGAA
The DNA here is from genome assembly GCA_037074535.1 of Gleditsia sinensis. Taxonomy (NCBI): domain Eukaryota; kingdom Viridiplantae; phylum Streptophyta; class Magnoliopsida; order Fabales; family Fabaceae; genus Gleditsia; species Gleditsia sinensis. The sequence continues at coordinate 30,662,453 of CM073463.1, forward strand.
GAATATGTTAGGTAAGCTTCTGTGTTTAACTTTTTGGGCAAAATCTTTAAAGAATTAAAGGAAATTGTTAACAAAATAAATATATTTATATGTGTTACAGATCTATAGGTTCTAAATTTACTTAATTTGGAGTCCATATGAGGGAGATTAATGAGTAGAGGTCAGAATCAATCTAGAATCCAAGGTGTTAAATGTAAGCATTTTTGTTTTCGATTTTTGGGGAATAATTTGTAAGAAATCTGTAACATCTCGTAATTTTTAGATATTTTCCTTAGAAATTCTTCACCTTACATATATGCATAGAAATGTTCTAATATTAGTGGAATAGGTGAAGAAAGAAAACCTAAGAGGAAATATTAGAAATAAACATGTTAAAGAAAGGTGAAATTCTTAGGTAAAGAAAGATAAATTTTTGTGAAGTAAGTAAAGGTCTTAAAATTTCAAGAAGATCGGATTATGGTAATTTTTCTTAATTTAAGAGCAAAAGTTACTAAGTTTAGTATCTCCACCCGTAATTGGTCTTTAACCTATAGACACTTCATATAGAGTTTTTCTACTTCACATGAATTTTTAGCAAGCCAATAGGATAGCCCGAGGAAGAAATAAAATATAGACTTGGACTAGGATATAGAAGTTGGACCGGTAGCCCAAAAATCATGAAAATGTGACCAAGCCCATTATGAAAAGTAGAATTTTAACCAAAGTAAGGAAAATGGGCAAGAATGAGCCCAAACCCAAGAGGAAAAAATAAAAATAAAAATAAAATTAAAGTGATGAAATATTGGTGTAATCAAGATTAAGTGACATGGAATTAAAACAAAAATTTAGCAAGTGGTGTGATTCTACATTCATCATTTTGGCAAGTGGCATAATAATACAAGGCTTTAGGACAAAAACATCTATATCCTACATTCATAACTTTAGCAAGTGGGTAATAATACATAGCATTATGACAAAACATCATTATCCTACACAAATAATTTTAGTTAAATAAGGAAAATTCAAGGGCTAGAAATTTGCCACTTAAAAAGGCAAATCTATCATACTTGATTAAGACAAAAGAAAAAGGAAATGAATCCCTAAATCAAAGGGATCTTGCCCCATATCTTAAGAACATATCATCATAATTTTCAAAATACAAATCTCCTTTTTCTATGCATATCTTGACTAAGGAAGAGGAAGACAAGAACATAAGTTGTTTGTTTTCCAAAAATTCAACAAAGTGTATCCTAATTGTGATAAGGTAGACCCATGATCATGAAAGGTGAATTATTTGGTGGTCTATATAAGAAAACCCACCCTTACAACATTAGAATTTCGTCCAAGTGAGGGAGAGCAAAAATAGAAGCAAGGTAGTGTGAGGAAAGGAGAGGAAGAAAGGAAGAAAGAGGAAGGAGAAGTCTAGGGGACTAAGTGCTCCAAGTAAGTTTAACAATATTTCTTTTTGAAGAAAACCTTTGAAACTCATAATATTTATATGAGATTTTGATTTTAGAACTTTGATGATTGGTCATGGATGTTGCTATATCATGTTACATATTGATCTTGCATGTGATGTATGTTTGAATACTTAGGTTGGTGTAGATAGTTCTGCATGGGTATGGCTATAGTTGACAGAATTTTAAGCTTTGGTATTTTAATTTCTGGGAACAATCTATAAGGAATTAAAATAAATGGTTAACATAGGAATTAAAGATATATGTGTCGCGGATTTTTACCCACTGGAATCATTCCATTTGGAGTCCATATAAGGTAGCTATGGTCTGATTAGTAGTCAAAGGTCAGAAAATGAATCATCAGGGAAGAATATGTTAGGATAGCTTCGGTAATTTAATTTCTGGGAATTATTGGTAGGGAATTAAAATAAATGGTTAACATAAGAATTAAAGATATGTGTGTCATGGATTTTTAGCCACTGAAATCATTCAATTTGGAGTCACCATGTGGTAGATATGGTCCGATTAGTAAGCCAAGGTCAGAAAATGGTTCATCAGGGAAGATTATGTTAGGACAGCTGTAGTATTTTAATTTCTGGGAATTATCTGTATGGAATTAAAATAAATGGTTAACATGAAAGTTATATATCTATGTCTCATGGAAATATACCCACTGGAATTATACAATTTGGAGTTCATATGAGGTAGATATGATCCGATTAGTTAGCAGAGGTCAGAAACTATTTATTCAGGGAAGAGTATGTTATTAATGCTTTAGTTTTTGAATTTGTGGGAATATTATGTAGGGAATTAAAATAGCGTGCCAACATAACAATTATAGATATATGGCTTATGGATTTTTACCAACTGGAATAACGCAATTTGGAGTTCGAATTTGGGAGATATTGTCTAATTAGTCAGTAAAGGTCAGAACCTATCCGAGAGGAACTATCCTGTACATTGAGGGAGTAATATCACCTTCGTTTCTTAATTTTTCGCTACAATGTTCAACATAATAGTTTTAGATAATTGTTTTATCTTGAAATGGACACCAAGATCACCTACATCAGAGTTAAATTGAGGGAGTTATGCTCTGATTAGTAAGAGAAGGTTAGATAGGATGAAAACCTGCATCAAGAAAATAAAGAAATAAAATTAGTATTTAAAAAAGAAGATGAATCTTAATAAATGACTAGTATAGCTATAGCCATTGCCATTGTATGAACTTCTTACCATCTTAAGTATGAAATTTTGACATGGAAATATTTTATAAAGTGATATTTGAAATGGTTATGTTCATGGCATGATTACCAATGATTTATGGTAATAGTTATATTTTGATGAACATACTTGTTATTGAAAGCATATTTTTGGCTATCATTGTGAAAAGAAAAGAAATAAGCACGGTCACATGGCAATCCGTGTGGTGCACCAGTAGGGGACGCCCTACCAACGGTTATGATCAAGATAATGAGAAAAGAAAGAGAAAGTGGGCCATGTCGGACGGAGCGAGAAAAGCCCGTACCGGAGAGTAGATGATACTCACCCTGACCGGGGTAGCTTGAAATGAGAATAAGTTGATGGCCATCATATGATATTTTGAAAATAGTTAATCCTGTCATACATATCATTACAGTATGATTCTTATGTGCATAGATATAATGCATTCATGTGACCAAAGATATTTTCTGTAGTTTATACAGCTGAACATGACGTGATGAGTTTTACTGATGATAATTTATTGTTGAACTTACTGGGATTTAATTCTCACTATATTTCCATATCATGTTCAGAAAATTAATTATGCAGCTTTTGTTGCTAAGGCTCTGGCTTTTAGTGCACATTGGATCGAGTTACTTTATGTTGGGCAGATTTCAGAATCAAATAAGTTGTTTGTGGTCGAGTTGGCTTAGATCCCGGTGAAGGTGCAACCACCCGCACCTGTATCTCCGGAATTGGTCAACCAAAATAAACAAGATGTAAATATCTGTGTTTGATATGTTATACGTTTGTTTTGATTAATGACATGTATGTGAACTCAATATTGTATAATAATAAAGGAAAAAAAAAAGAGGTTGTTACATAATTGGTATCAGAGCAGGTCGATCCTAGATGGCCAGTGGGTGGATGGTTATCTGAATCGATCTTATAGTGTCTTGAGTATGTTGTGGTTGTGCTGTGTAGGGAATCAGTGACTCATATAGGTAAGAAATTACTAGTGTTTCTTATCTATATGCCGAGGTGGTGTTATGACTGCTGTTAAATATTGTTTTGAAACTAACTATTGGGCTTGATCACCTCAATAGTAGCATAAATTTATTTTTTTTCCACAATAGGAAATGGCACCACCAAGGCGGAATCCGGCAAACAATGCGGAGGAAATCTTGCACAACCTTGCCACAGCAATTCGAGAATTTGGTATTGATTTACTCCTTAGAACCCAACTAGTATCTATATCCCTATATAGAATGATACCGATTGAATTTAAAAAAAAAATTGTGATTTGTGAAAAGTGCATGTCTAAGGAAAGCTCTGGCAAGGAAAGACTTGGTACTTAATCGTGTCCATTAGTGACCCACCTCTCTTTCCTGGGAACTTTTCTGGTGCGCTGTTTACAGACTACAATTACTATCCAGTTACCGAGATATTAGTGTGGAATTTTAACATGGAATTTACCCTAGTACTCATATAAAATTTCCAAGAAGTTTTGAAAGTGCCGATTTTATTTGAAAAATCTTAGTATGCTCCGTGGTTGCAGTATTTCCACATCAGAAAAGAATTATTCTAGTTACTGGAAAAAAAAATTTACAAGACTTGTTAGACAAGGGATTTAAATGCCCTAGTACTTTTATTTGGAGTGCTCTAGTTCTATTTGTGAAAAAGAAAGATGGATCACTATGACTATGCATAGATTGTAGACAGTTGAATAAGGTAACAATGTAGAATAGAAACCCATTAGCTCGTATAGATTACCTGTTTGACCAGTTATAAGGTGTTCAATATTTTTCCACAAATAGATTTGGGATATGAGTAACATTAATTAAGGATAAGAGAAGAGGATGTAGGACTTATTATGGGCATTATGAGTTTGTGGTGATGCATTTAAATTGACAAATATTTTAGCTACATTCATAGATTTAATGAATAGTAATTAGGTCATCCCTGTATCAATTTTTTATTATTGATGATAACTAGAATATTTCAAAAGTTCATAGGATCATAAGAAACATTTAAGGATAGTTTTACCAACTCTAAAGGAGTATGGTTGGTAAATATGGTATCCAAGTAGACTCTAAGAAAGTAAAAGTAGTACAATAATGGCTACGTTTTACTACATTTAAAGATTAAGATCCAAATCCAATTTATGCTTCTTGCGGTTCTCTGTCGACCATTCTATTTGAGTCATAGTTGGATCAGGTACATAAACATAGGCTTGTAAAGCATCAATCAACACCTCAGCATTTGAAGCTGAGATGAGAATTTGTCGTGCTGAGTGTGAGATAAACCTCTGTTCCACAACTTGATCTAGAAAAGATAACAAACCATCAAAGAAGTGATTAACATTTAACAAACCTATCGGTTTGTGATGCATATTCAGTTGTGCCCAAGAGACTATTTGGAAAATCTCCTCTAGAGTACCAAAACCACCTGGTAAGGCAATGAAGGCGTCAGCATTGCTCATCATTCTAGCCATGCGTTCATGCATGGAAACTACCCTATATTCTTCCCCAATTGTCTTCCCTATGTTGCTGGATGTAGCTAGAGCTGTAGGAATAATACCCAGAACTTGGCATCCCCCTGCATGTGCAGCTGTAGCCACACACCCCATTAACCCACAGTTACCTCCACCATACACTAAATGAATTTTTCTCTTAGCCAGCACCATACCCAGATTTTGTGCTGCTTTAACATACTCCTCATCTTTTCCAGGACTGGAACCACAAAAGACACAGATATTTTGGAACTGACGGAGTGCGGTTCCCTCCATAATTTCTATCACCTTAACTTTGAGAATAGACAAAGATACTAATGTAAGTATTTATAGAACTCAGAGAAAGGCATATTTATAATAGCTATGCAAATAGGCCAGGTATTATTAGAACAACTATGTGAGTGATTGGTGGATATCAGCTAAATTAAAGATAAATAAAAAAAAAATTCAAAAATGACGGCAAGCATGTATATGTACAGTAGTATGACTGCGACCCATATTAAGCACATAAAGAGTATAAGATAAGATATCACCAGAAATCTGTCTTTATCTTGTTGTCTTTGATGAAGCATTGATGTTTTGATTCTTGTAGAAAAGTTGTAGGTGATAGCCGTCATTGAAAAAAAAATGCAATCAAATAATTTATTTTGTATTCTCAATGTTTTTGCCAGTCAACTATCAGTATTATTAAGTCGACTAGCTATTTTGAGAAATTTTAATTTGGACTGGTTCTTTTTACAGTTGATTGATTACATCTATTTTGAAGCAATCAACTGCATCCTACCAGTTAACTACATATTCTTTGATTTTCACAGACTTTTATAAGCTCAGAAATGTTTCTTTTCCATGTGATATCTTTCCACCGAATACCAATAGATTTAAAGTAGATTCTGACACATATATCTTTAAAATTTGCGGCCACCGATTTTTGCTGAAATCATAGATAGATTTTGTTTACAGATTTTCAAGAATTACGGCCACCGATTTTAATATTTTTCAATACTTTGTCGAAATTTTTGACTTTCGCTTTTGGCACCATTCTCTATTATGCTTTTCGTCTGTTTCACTCATTTACGGTTGGCATTAAATGCAAGGTTATTTTCCCTCATTGCAATGAAAGATAATTTCTTTTCTTTGAAACTCGGTTATTATGGTGTCTAAGTTGTTAGTAGGTTAAAGTAATGAAAAGTTTGAAAAGAATGGAGGGATGATGGTCTTATGGTGTTTTGACGAATGTAATCAAGAGAATTAGTGGTGTTGAAGTTCTCGAGGAATAAAATATAGGAAGTAGGATTTAAGTTAGTCTTTGAACTCTTAATTTGGAAATATAGAGAATATTCTGAGAACCATGTTCGAAAATAACGTAGGTTATCAAGATATTTGTTTTAAAGGATTATATCATGCTAAATTGAGTCTAGTATATAGGATGTGAATTATGTTGGAATTGAGAATTCATGTATGAGTAATTGTTAGGAAAAAAAACACAAATCTTCTTGAAATGATTGGGTGAATTAAATGGGATTGGCATAAGCTAGAATGAGGTGCTTTTGGATATGATAGAAGAAATAATTGAAATTTTTGACAATGAGTTTAATGGTGTTAATAAGCTTGTATAGAATTACTGTGATGATGTAAGTTGGAATTATTAGACATGTGTCAATGGTACATAAACGTTATTAAAGGTTTGAAGGATTTATTGCTACGTATGTTTAACATATTGATTAAAGGATTTGAGGATAAAAATAGATGATAGATTAAGATGATGATATTCAGGGGATGATGTTGATATATGAAAAAAAAAAATTGACTTGATAGAAGTTTGAAATAAGAAAAGATAGTTACACAATATGAAGGTGTATATGTTCCTTTATATGTGTGTTTTCTAACATCGACCCATAGATATATCCATGCGGGCTAGAGGATATCAATTGAAGAACTTATGAGTGAAAGAAATCCTTATGGTTAAGTTATATGGCAAAAATCACTCAAGTGAATAGACATATTAAAAAGTAAAGATGTCATACAGAAAAGATATCTCTAATTATTTAGGTAATAAGTTTGGTAACTCTGAATAATGCCTTAATTTCATTCCCTACATGTGGTAGGATGGATTGAAATTCGGGGACCGAATTTCTAAAGGGGGGAAGAATGTAACATCTCGTAATTTTTAGATATTTTCCTTAGAAATTCTTCACCTTACATATATGCATAGAAATGTTCTAATATTAGTGGAATAGGTGAAGAAAGAAAACCTAAGAGGAAATATTAGAAATAAACATGTTAAAGAAAGGTGAAATTCTTAGGTAAAGAAAGATAAATTTTTGTGAAGTAAGTAAAGGTCTTAAAATTTCAAGAAGATCGGATTATGGTAATTTTTCTTAATTTAAGAGCAAAAGTTACTAAGTTTAGTATCTCCACCCGTAATTGGTCTTTAACCTATAGACACTTCATATAGAGTTTTTCTACTTCACATGAATTTTTAGCAAGCCAATAGGATAGCCCGAGGAAGAAATAAAATATAGACTTGGACTAGGATATAGAAGTTGGACCGGTAGCCCAAAAATCATGAAAATGTGACCAAGCCCATTATGAAAAGTAGAATTTTAACCAAAGTAAGGAAAATGGGCAAGAATGAGCCCAAACCCAAGAGGAAAAAATAAAAATAAAAATAAAATTAAAGTGATGAAATATTGGTGTAATCAAGATTAAGTGACATGGAATTAAAACAAAAATTTAGCAAGTGGTGTGATTCTACATTCATCATTTTGGCAAGTGGCATAATAATACAAGGCTTTAGGACAAAAACATCTATATCCTACATTCATAACTTTAGCAAGTGGGTAATAATACATAGCATTATGACAAAACATCATTATCCTACACAAATAATTTTAGTTAAATAAGGAAAATTCAAGGGCTAGAAATTTGCCACTTAAAAAGGCAAATCTATCATACTTGATTAAGACAAAAGAAAAAGGAAATGAATCCCTAAATCAAAGGGATCTTGCCCCATATCTTAAGAACATATCATCATAATTTTCAAAATACAAATCTCCTTTTTCTATGCATATCTTGACTAAGGAAGAGGAAGACAAGAACATAAGTTGTTTGTTTTCCAAAAATTCAACAAAGTGTATCCTAATTGTGATAAGGTAGACCCATGATCATGAAAGGTGAATTATTTGGTGGTCTATATAAGAAAACCCACCCTTACAACATTAGAATTTCGTCCAAGTGAGGGAGAGCAAAAATAGAAGCAAGGTAGTGTGAGGAAAGGAGAGGAAGAAAGGAAGAAAGAGGAAGGAGAAGTCTAGGGGACTAAGTGCTCCAAGTAAGTTTAACAATATTTCTTTTTGAAGAAAACCTTTGAAACTCATAATATTTATATGAGATTTTGATTTTAGAACTTTGATGATTGGTCATGGATGTTGCTATATCATGTTACATATTGATCTTGCATGTGATGTATGTTTGAATACTTAGGTTGGTGTAGATAGTTCTGCATGGGTATGGCTATAGTTGACAGAATTTTAAGCTTTGGTATTTTAATTTCTGGGAACAATCTATAAGGAATTAAAATAAATGGTTAACATAGGAATTAAAGATATATGTGTCGCGGATTTTTACCCACTGGAATCATTCCATTTGGAGTCCATATAAGGTAGCTATGGTCTGATTAGTAGTCAAAGGTCAGAAAATGAATCATCAGGGAAGAATATGTTAGGATAGCTTCGGTAATTTAATTTCTGGGAATTATTGGTAGGGAATTAAAATAAATGGTTAACATAAGAATTAAAGATATGTGTGTCATGGATTTTTAGCCACTGAAATCATTCAATTTGGAGTCACCATGTGGTAGATATGGTCCGATTAGTAAGCCAAGGTCAGAAAATGGTTCATCAGGGAAGATTATGTTAGGACAGCTGTAGTATTTTAATTTCTGGGAATTATCTGTATGGAATTAAAATAAATGGTTAACATGAAAGTTATATATCTATGTCTCATGGAAATATACCCACTGGAATTATACAATTTGGAGTTCATATGAGGTAGATATGATCCGATTAGTTAGCAGAGGTCAGAAACTATTTATTCAGGGAAGAGTATGTTATTAATGCTTTAGTTTTTGAATTTGTGGGAATATTATGTAGGGAATTAAAATAGCGTGCCAACATAACAATTATAGATATATGGCTTATGGATTTTTACCAACTGGAATAACGCAATTTGGAGTTCGAATTTGGGAGATATTGTCTAATTAGTCAGTAAAGGTCAGAACCTATCCGAGAGGAACTATCCTGTACATTGAGGGAGTAATATCACCTTCGTTTCTTAATTTTTCGCTACAATGTTCAACATAATAGTTTTAGATAATTGTTTTATCTTGAAATGGACACCAAGATCACCTACATCAGAGTTAAATTGAGAGAGTTATGCTCTGATTAGTAAGAGAAGGTTAGATAGGATGAAAACCTGCATCAAGAAAATAAAGAAATAAAATTAGTATTTAAAAAAGAAGATGAATCTTAATAAATGACTAGTATAGCTATAGCCATTGCCATTGTATGAACTTCTTACCATCTTAAGTATGAAATTTTGACATGGAAATATTTTATAAAGTGATATTTGAAATGGTTATGTTCATGGCATGATTACCAATGATTTATGGTAATAGTTATATTTTGATGAACATACTTGTTATTGAAAGCATATTTTTGGCTATCATTGTGAAAAGAAAAGAAATAAGCACGGTCACATGGCAATCCGTGTGGTGCACCAGTAGGGGACGCCCTACCAACGGTTATGATCAAGATAATGAGAAAAGAAAGAGAAAGTGGGCCATGTCGGACGGAGCGAGAAAAGCCCGTACCGGAGAGTAGAGGATACTCACCCTGACCGGGGTAGCTTGAAATGAGAATAAGTTGATGGCCATCATATGATATTTTGAAAATAGTTAATCCTGTCATACATATCATTACAGTATGATTCTTATGTGCATAGATATAATGCATTCATGTGACCAAAGATATTTTCTGTAGTTTATACAGCTGAACATGACGTGATGAGTTTTACTGATGATAATTTATTGTTGAACTTACTGGGATTTAATTCTCACTATATTTCCATATCATGTTCAGAAAATTAATTATGCAGCTTTTGTTGCTAAGGCTCTGGCTTTTAGTGCACATTGGATCGAGTTACTTTATGTTGGGCAGATTTCAGAATCAAATAAGTTGTTTGTGGTCGAGTTGGCTTAGATCCCGGTGAAGGTGCAACCACCCGCACCTGTATCTCCGGAATTGGTCAACCAAAATAAACAAGATGTAAATATCTGTGTTTGATATGTTATACGTTTGTTTTGATTAATGACATGTATGTGAACTCAATATTGTATAATAATAAAGGAAAAAAAAAGAGGTTGTTACAAAATCTAAAGAAAGGATAAAAAGAAAAGTTTTCAATAATTGTCTTAGCGTTTTATAGGCTTTGGAATCACCTCAATTGGAGTTTGTATGAGGGAGATATGGCTAAATGAGTGAGGAAAGGTCACAAAACACTACTAGGCCGTGTTCTGAGTTTTTTCAGCACTGGTAGGCCCTATTTGGGGCCTTTTTTGAGTATGTTTGAAGTATTTTCAAGCATGGGCATGTCCTGGAACATGACCAAGCCATGTTGGGAGTTAGAGTTGGTAAAGCTTATTTTTAACATTTTTCTACCCTAAATGAACCTCATTAACTTTAGGATAATAATAAAAATCAAATTAAAGAAGAATGCCCTATAAAATTTGTGAGAACATGTTTTGGAAATGATATAAGTAGGAGGAAAGTAACTAGAAGCCAAGTACAAAGAAAAGGAAAAGATGAAAATAATATTTAAAAAAGAAAAAGAATATTAGGAATGGAAATAATAAATAACTAGTGTATGCCCTAGCCATTGCCATTGCATGAACTCCTTACCATCTTAAGTGTGTAATTTTGATATGGAAATATTTTATAAAGTGATATTCAAAAAAGGTTATGATCATATAATTTTATTTTACCAATGATTTTTGGTAGTGATTATGCTTTGATGATAAATTATGGCATGTGAGTATAACGAACATACTTGTTATTGAAATCATATTTTTGGCTATTAACATGAAAAGAAAAGAGAGGAGCACGGTCACATGGCAATTTGTGTGGTGCAACAATAGGAGACGCCCTACTCACAGCTATGATTATGTTAATGAGAAAAGAAAGAGAAAGTGTGCCATGATAGACGGAGCGAGAAAAGTCTATACTGGAGAGTAGAAAGTACTCACCTTGACTGGGGTAGCTTGATATGAAAATAAGTTGATAGTCATCATATGATATTCTGAAAATAGTTATTCATTCCATACATGTCATTACTGTATGATTTTCATGTGCATAGATAAAGTGCATTTATGTGACCTAAGATATTTTTTGTAGCTTATATAGATGAACATGACATGATAATCTATATTGATAATAATTTATGATTTATTGTTGAACCTACTAGGATTTAACTCTCACTATATTTCCATATCATGTTCAGAGGATTAGATATGCAAATATTCTTTATGACCAGCTTGTAGCGTACGTTGGATCATGTTGGCTAAGATCCTGGTGAAGGTGCAACTACCTGTACCTGTATCCTCGGAACTAGTCAATATGAATGAATTAGATGTAGACATATATGTGTTTGATTTGTGTACAGATGTTGTTAATTAATGATGTGTATGTGAACCCAAAATTGTATTAGTATTAATGGTATACCATAAACTTTGATTATACTTAGTTAATTTAATTGAATGTTATTTTGAGTTAAATAGTTAGAAGTAAAAAGGTAATGACTTCATGGTATTTTAAAAAATATATTTATTTGTATATATGTAAAAAAAAGAACAAAAATAGAGTTGTTACATACTTCTGAGCTATATTTTCTATGTGAAAAATTTTAGAATATAAGTACATTCATATGTTGACCTAAGACGTCATAGGAGGTGTTATCTACTCACTGAGTTGTCAAACTCACCACACGATATTTCTATATCTTTCAGATAAGAAGTTTGGTCATTTTACTTTAGATAGGTGATTAGCTAGGTGACATGTTCTCTGGTGAGCCTATTTTTTTCCAAGGCTCATAGATTTTGATTTATATTGTACTTGTACTCTAGAGTATGCTCTGAACACCACGGGTAGGATCCTTGCTTCTGTTGTTACTATGATATTTATAAACTTGGTTTGTATATTGTGTTTACATGAAAGAATTTATCTGTATCTATTTCTTTAATGAATGCTTGTATTATACCTATTATAGTAAAGATTTGTCCGTAAAGTATGTGTTTCATGTGCCCTTAAAAATAAGGGTGTGACACATAGCCTTCATATTAGTACCAAAATAAGGGACACCCTATTCAATAATTGAAATATATATATCATATGCCATGTCTGGATGATGTGTCGTAGTTACATCCAAGGGTTAGTGGACTGCTCATTTGACTTCCCGACCGTGAGTTGGAGCTCATGCAATTTCAAAATAAGTAAAGTCAGCCAAGAAAGAGATTATCTGTTATTAATAAACTGTTGATACATATGTGTGCATTGTGGGTCGATATATATATATATATATATATATATATATATATATATATATATATATATATATATATATATATATATATATATATATATATATAATTTATTGCTTAGAAAAACTGTTAGTGCTAAATGTATTATATATTATATGTACATTAACATATTATCATAATTATGGCTACTTGTTTCTATAGTTTATACAGCTGGACATGATAAGATATTGAAATTATGTATGCTTCATAATCGCTTTAAAATCTACTTGAAATTTTCATTCTCATTATTGTCTCTTATCATGTTCAGATTAGTTGTCCAGCATGCCTATTTTTGTTATGACTTTGGTTATTATGGTCTATTGGGTCAAGCTTCCATACCTCGACCATGTTCCAGTAGTTCAAAAGCTTTACATGGCTCACCTAGCTAAATTCCTAGCTCCTGGGCCACCAACATTAGTAAGACAAGGAGAACCGGATGAGTAGGATAGTATCATATGTATAGGGAAAATATTTTGGTATTAGCTTAACCTAAGAAAAATATTTTTTTGAATAGTGATAGGGTAATAGTTTGTTCTTCTTAGTACCCAGTTACTATATATATATATATATTACATAAACATCTTCCTAGGAAATGACTCTAATGTAATGGCTAAGTTGCCACTCTGAATCTATTAACATATATGAAAGTACGTTCCAATTATTGTTGCTTCACTTTGTTAATTAAGAAATTTATTAAGAATAGAATTCCATTAGTAATATTGTTGATATAAAAAGGAAAGGTAATGACATCAAAAACTTCACAGTCTGCTCAAAAACAATTTTTGAGGTCGTTACGATCTCCCAATTAGCATTATATGCATACATATCATGAGTAGCATTATGCACATATATCTCTTAAGCGGCCATTAAATTGATCAATTTCCTATCAAGATTCTAAACCTCAAAGATAAAAGTAATTGAAAGGTTCATAAACCAAAATTAATGATACATCTTAGCCTTTATATCATTTCAGCAATCCAACAAACTTTCAAATCCACACTTAAACCATTTTCAGTACAAATGGATAATAACGCTTGTCTTGAATCATAAAAATTTTATAATAAAATCATAACTTTTTGGTATAAAAACACACATGAAAACTAAGTATAAAACGTATAGACTTTGCTCAACCATGTACATCTATATAAATTATAATTAAAAAATGGAACAATATCAAAAATCATGCCATAGTATATATTATTTACTCACAAGACTTGAGCTTAAATCTTAAACAATACATATGACGACTTTCAGAGCCAAAACAGGCAAAACAATCCTCAAAAATGATTCTAGAATACTCAAACACCAGGAAAATAAGTCTAGATCATGAGTATTGTTCATTTTCTAGAAACATTGTGCACAATGGCCCAAAACACTATTTATGCCAGGCAAAAAGTCATCCAAATGCCATAAGACTTCTAACTCTAATGTTTTAGCTATTCCTAAGACCACTAACAAGTTATTTTTGGGACAAAAAGTGCCTAAACATGTTATTTTAAAAATTACCCCTTTGGGTTTACTATTCATGAATTTCTTGTGAGCTTTTGGCAACGATTACTAGTGGGTTTTAAAGCTCACATAACCACAATTCCAATAGTCTAAACGGTTCATCAATCGAAGGTCTATAGCTTAAGATATGGAGGATTGAAGTTTGAAAGAGAAAAATTGTGAATATAGAGAGAGAGAGAGAGCTGTGATGCAACTATACTCAGGTTGCTACTTGTTGCTCATGGGTTGCTACAGCTTATTTTGTGTCGCTACGCAAGGATTCTTGTAGAATTTCACAAAATGTCCAATAGAAAAGTTGTATCTATTTGTATTTTTTTTCCATAGCCACTTGAACCACCTCAATCGTAGTTCATATAGGAGAGTTATGTTCAAAAGGGTAAGTAAAGATCCAAACTACACTAAACCTTATTTTTGTTGTTTTTGCCTCTTTTCACCCTTATTTTAGCATAACAATAAAAAATACACAAGAAGAAAGTTGTATCCATATGCCTTATCTTTCTATTAAAAGTAGAATTACATTATTTGGAGTTCATATGGGGATTTATACACAAAATAGTGAGCAATGGTCAAGACTATGCTAAATCTCTATATTTCTCAACTTCACTTTGATTTGTTCTTATTTTTCCTCCAAAGCTCCCTAATTCCATTCTTAATAAAAATATAATATCATTAAAATTATTCTAACATAAAAATAACTTATAACCAACTAAACATTAATAACATAAAACCATAACATCTTATATCCACATTAGAAACTGACATGAGTGATTAAATCCAAGGTCAGTACACTTAAACTAAGAATTTTCTCAGTAAAACTTTCAATAACATAAATCACACATAAACAAATATTTATGCATATTAAAATAAATAATACTCATAAAATAAAAATAAAAATTATTTAGATCCATATGTGATTACTTTAAGAAAAGCATAATCATTTAAAATAGAAACACACTTGTTCATAAGAAAACATAGTTTTTTGAGAATGCTAGGATATTACAACAAACAACTATGTTGGATTCAATGAAAACAAGATAGCATGAATAACCACTTCCCATAAGCATCATAATTTATAACCATATTCTAACTAGATTAACAAATAGATATTACACTATAATTGCAAAACAAAAATTCTATACTACCTTGGACAACACTTTATGTTACGATTCCTAACTAAACATCAAGCAAAATATTTAGATGAAATTATGCTTATGTATGCACAAAATCTTATAGACTACTCTTACCACCCTATCCATAATTATTGTAGACTAGACTAGCTAAAGATCATTAGAACTTTCTTTGGTTGTAATAAGGCCAAGGTGAAGAGATGCAAAAAAGGATAAATCAGGCGTAATTCACTTTAACCACTTAAGAAAATATTTTGTGTTGTCTCCATCCTAATACTATTGTCTTCCTTCGCTTATTTTTCTTTCCTTTTTTTTCAACATTTCCCTTTTTTATTTTCTTCTTTCTTTCTCACCGTTTTCATTTTAACTTCTTTAAATACAAATTTCAACACTTGCTAAATAGGTGAAAACTATTTAGACAGATAAAAAATTTTAGGTTAGGGTTGTCTTTTAGGTTATGCGCTTAGTACCAAAGTAGAGAAAAGGAAGAAAAGCATATATATTTGATTAGAGAATTATTGTGTACAAGAGTTAGGATATATATATATATATATAGAAAGCTTATGTACAATGTCACGCCCTTAATTTTAGGAATGCGAATAACACTGCTGTCCGATAACTTTATCTTTATCTATTTGCAATCAACTTCATATTATGGCATATCAGGATAATGTCATACGTTTGCAGGTTTCCAATATAACTAATTATACATACCAAATCTACGTTTATCAGTTTTACAACGGAAATAAGGATCTTGCCTGTGACATTCAGAGCAACTCTAGAATACATTTATATTATAATTTAAACATTGAGAGCCCAGAAACAATTTAGGCTCACCACAGAAGTACGACACTTAGTCTATCAAGAAGCAGCAGGGCCCAACTCTAGGTCTTTATTTGAAAAACAGATCAACAACGTGTAGTGAGTTTTACAACTCAATGAGCAGATAATACCTCCTATAACCTCTTAGGTCAACATATGGATGTACTCTTTATTTTAAAACTTTTTACATTGAAAATCACAACTCAGAGGTACATTCCTATGGGACCCGCATTTCAAATAATCTATGTTCAAATTCATATTCGTATTCAATTCATAAGTAATGTTGTAGAACGATAATAATATCATAGCATACATCAACATAATTCTTATGAAAACATTTTGAGGATCCCATATCAGAACCACTATATCAGATTTTAACCCTTTCCGTACTTTGGTGGTATAGGATTTGCCTAAACTTAGCATCCCATTGAGGTTTTCCCTACTACCATTCAAGAGGACACACGAAGGGACTCTATATGGGTATTTCCCAAGCATATAGCAAGGAAAGGCAAATTACATATCATATAACTGACATCTCACCCATATAAGAGACATCCCGCTCTCCATCACATATCATCTCCTGTGTGTCAGCCCTCACACGAGGCTAGCACCACTCCCTGCTAGCTGAGGCAATCAAGGTGCACCAAGGCTAACATCACCTACTGTTAAAAGACAATGTTTCCAATAAGATTCCTCCATAAAACCATAATCTCATATATTCCATATTAATCAAAGCAAAGGTACTATTATAATACAACATTTTCATTCTCAGTATATTCCTCTGTCAAAACTTTCCAATAAGGGGAATCACGTATACATGCCCATATCTAAGGCAAACATATTACTATATAAATAAATATTATATGCATAACATATTTCCTTTACCATATAATGAGAAATACATTTAAAAATCACATGTTCAATGTGTTTTAAAATTCATTTCAAAAGTCATACTCTTCTTGAACTAAAAGTATAAATAACTTATAAACATACTCATTTATTAATTTAAATGTTCAAGAAGAGTAAAGGCAAGTCATAGAAAGAATCATCTATTCACAAGGTAAGGGCTCCAGATTGGACAGCCCCAAATTATACTTTTTCAATCTATATTTGACTAAACAGTCTTCAAAAATGTGTCCGAAGGGTCCAAAAATTAAGGAAATGACTTCAAAATTTTGGCCACTATTCACCGCCGAAAAGTACTATTCACCACTAGAAAACACCATTCATCGCCGAAAAATATTATTCACCAAGGACAAAAAGTTATCAAATAGCTAAAAAGTTTCTTATCTTAAGGTTTATCTAGCTCCTGAATCTATCTATGATGTCAGATTTTCAATTTGAGATCTCTAAGTAAGAGTTTCAGAACTTACCTTTTTCTAATATTTTCTACTTCCGATCTGCGGCGATTCAACAGCTGATTTGAGAAATTGTTCGTTTAAAATCGTAGTATTCTCTATCCTGAATCCAATGGTACCCTTAGTTTTGAGATCGGAGGCATGTAAACCCTCCAAATCTAGAGGGAAAACATGAAGATACTATTCACACTATTTTACTATTCATCAAATTTGTAGACGCTGCTTCCTCGGTTTCTGTCCCACCTCCCCTTTTTTCTTCTTTTTATTTATTTACTTTATTATTATACTAATTATTATTTAAAAATTGAATAATAGGATTTTATTTTATATATATTCATATAAATACTGTTTTTCATCCTAAAATATCCCAAAATATTTTAAAAATTTATATTTTTATAAACCTTTAGTTAAACTTTTAAATCATGATTTTTCTTAATAAAAATCGTAATAAAACAAATTACAAAATAAATATCTTTATACATAATATAGAAATAATATTTCTAAAAATAAAACAAAAAATTATTAAAGGCTAATATAATTATTTTAAGCAAAATAATTATTATTTTAATTAAAAATATATTTACTTCCAACAAAACATGCAGTCATTTTAAAAAAAAATATATTTCTTTATAGCAAAACATTATTATTTAAAAATAAAAATTACGGGATATTACAAACAAGATTTTAGGATCAATCTCCCTAATTGTAGGAAATATCATTTCCTTAATTTGAGGAAATAACAACTCTCTAATCAATTACAATAAAATAAAAAATAAATTAGTAACCGAAGCTTCATATATTCAATATTCGATAGATATTAGTGTAACAACTCTTTTTATAGATATATATATTAATAAAGTCCCTTGAAGCCATTACTTCTTTACTTCTAACTACGGAACTCATAATAACATTCAATTAATTTAACCAAGCATAATTAAGGTTTAAGGTCTATCATTAACACTAATATAATTCTGAGTTTAAATATATATCATTAATCAAAACATCCGTACAAAATTCAAACACATATATATCTACATCTTATTCATCCATTTTGATTAATTACGGAGATACGAGTGTCGATGGTTACAACTTCACTAGAAACTTAGTCAACTCGACCACAAATACCTTATTAATTATTATGATCTGTCCAAAATAGAGTAATTCGATACAACATGCACTAAAAACCATATCCATAGAGAAAATCTACATATCTAGTTTTCTGAACATGATATGGAAATATAGTGAGAATTAAATCCTAGTAGGTTTAACAATAAATCATAATCATTATCAATATTGCTCATCACGTCAAGTTCATCAGTATAAGCTACAACAAATAGCTTAGGTCACATGAATACATTTTATATATGCACATGAAAATCATACAATAATAACATGTATGTCATGAATAACTATTTTTAGAATATCATATGATGGCTATCAATTTATTTTCATATCAAGCTACCCTGGTCAGGGTGAATACTTTTTACTCTCTGATACGGGCATTTCTCGTTCTGTCCGACATGTCACACTTTTTCTTTATTTTCTCATAATCATAATCATAGCCGTGAGTAAGGCGTCCCCTACAAGTGCACCACACGGACCGCCATGTGACTGTGCTCATCTCTTTTCTTTTCTTTTATTTTATTTTCACATTAATAGCTAAAAATATGATTTCAATAACAAGTATGATCATTACACTCACATGCCATAATTTGTCATCAAAGCATAATCATTACCAAAAACCATTGGTAAAATGGAATCATGCCATGAACATAATCATTTTCAAATATCACCTTATAAAATATTTCCATGTCAAAATTACACACTTAAGATGGTAAGGAGTTCATGCAATGGCAATGGCTAGGGCATACACTAGTCATTTATTATTTTTATTTATAAGATTATTCTTCTTTCTTAAATATTATTTTTATCTCTATATTTCCTGTATGCTAGGCCTCTATTCACTTTCCTCCTAGTTATATCATTTCCAACACATGTTCTCACAAATTTTATAGGGCATTCTTCTTCAATTTCGTCTCTATTATTACCTTATAGTTCATGAGGTTCATTTAGGGTAAAAAAAAGTTAAAAACAAGCTTTACCAACTTCCAATACGGCCTAGACGTGTCCTGTAAGACATCCTGACCCTTTCCTATAACATAGCCATGCTCTAGGCTTCAAAAAGTTTTCCCGCACCAAACCTGGCCATGCTCTGTGTTGTGTTGTCCCCTGATGCAGGTTTTCATCCAACCTGACCTTCTCTCACTAATTAGAGCATAACTCCTTCATTTTATCTCCGAGTGAGGTGATTTTGGTGTCCCTTTAAAGTTAAGACAATCCTCTAAAACTATTATGGTGAACATGTTTGTGAAAACTTAAGGAAGCTTGGTGTTATTATTCCCTCAATTTTAATGTTATTTCTTCTCGGGTAGGTTCGGACCTCTACTTACTAATCTGACCATATCTCCCTCATACGGATTCCAAATTCAATGATTCCAGTAGCTAAAAATTTGTTAGACATATATCTATATTTTACTATTAACCATTTCTTTTAATTCCTTACATATTGTTCCCAAAAATTCAAACACAAAAGCTTACCTAATAGATTCTTCCCTGGTTAACCATTTTCTGACCACTGCTTACTAATTGGAACATATCTCCCTCATTTCAACTCCACATTAGTTGATTCTAGTGGCTACAAATCTGTGAGACATATATCTATATTTTTCATGTTAACCAATTCTTTTAATTCCTAACCGATTCTTCCCAGAATTTCAAAAGCAGAAGCTTCCCTGGTTACTCTGAAATTCAGTTTTTTAAGCAAATCCTTACTAAGGTTTTAGTTCATCCTTTTATTACGTCCTCTTCCATTTTCTTCCTAATTTACATCTAACCATAAGATTACTCATTTCAACATTTTAATTAGATTCCTTACACTTAATTTAACATATTCCATCTTCTACTTCTCAAGAAGACAGAAATCAAATTATGTATTATTAAGGGTGTTTCCCAACAGAAATTTCTTATGGTCTTCTTCTAAGTGTTTAAGGCCATACTTATTTATCAATTTAATCAAATTCCATCAATTTTTCACCACATTCAAATATACATAACAGCAGCATAAAAACCATAAAATTTTGCCACCCATAGCCATACCTATGCAGAACTTTCCACACCAATCTAAGTATTCAAAACATCCATCACTTGCAAGATCAACATATAACATGATATAGCAACATCTATGGCCAATAATAAAGGTAGCAAATATTGTAAATTTCATCAAAATTCTAAGATCAAAATCCCATATAAATGTTACAAATTTCAAAACTTTTCTTCAAAAAGAGATATTGTTAAACCTACCTAAATACCTCCCAAGCTCACTTAGTAAATTCTTTTTCTTGTTTTCTCTTGAAGGAATTGGCAAGATTCTTCCCTTCCCTTAACTTTTCCAGCAGCTTGAATAAGAGAGGGAAGGTGAGTTTTGAACCCCAAGGATGAAGAGAAAGGAAGGATTCAAGTGGAGATTAAGCTAACTTACCTTGAGTACTTAGTCCTCTAGAATTCTCCTTCTTCTTCCTTCTGCTCTTCTCCTCTCTTTCTCTCCTTTCCTCACTCTACCTTGCTTAATGTTATAAAGGTGGTTTTTGCTTAAAAGAATTATCAAGTAGTCATCCTCTCATAATCATGGGTCTACCATATCACAATTAGGATGCACTTGGTTATTTTTTTTTGGAAGACAAAACATGTTCTTGTTTTCCTCTCCTTAGTCAAGATATGCGCATCAAAAAGAGGATTTTTTATTTGAAAATTATGATAAAATGTTCTTAAGACAAGGGGCAAGGTCCCCTTAATTTAGAGATTCATTTCCTTTTTCTTTTGGCTCACTCAAGTATGATAGATTTGCCTTTCTAAGTGGCAAATTTCCAGCCCTTGAGTCTCCCTTGCTTGGCTAAAATTATTTGTGTAGGATAGGGATGTTTTGTCCTAATTCCATATATTATTACCTACTATATCATCACATGGCTTGCTAAAATTATGAGTGTAGGATATAAATGTTTTGTTTTGATGCCATGTTTTATTACTTATTATATCATCACATGGCTGACTGAAATTATAAGTGTAGGATATAAATATTTTTTCCTAATTCCATATTAACTAATCTTGATTATTATTACACTACTATTTCATCACATGGTTCTTATTTTTTCTCTCTTGGATATAGGCTCATTCTTGCCTACTTCCTTTGCTTTTGCTGAAATTCCTACCTCTCATGGAGGACTTGGCCACACTTTCATGATTTTTGGGCTATTGGTCCAACCTCTATATCCTAATCCAAGTCTATGTTATATCTCTTGTTTGGGCTATCCAATTGGCTTGTTACAAACTCATGTGAAGTGGAAAAAATCTATATGAAGTGTCCATAGGTGAAGGCCCAAATGTATAGGTGGAGATGTTAAACTTAGGAACTCTAGCATCTTAAATTAAGAAAAATTATCCTAATATAATATTCTTGAAATTTTAAGACCTTTACTTCCAAAAATTTATCTTCCTTACCCAAGAATTTCGCCTCTCTTTAGGATGTTATTTCTAATTTTTTCTATTAGGTTTTCTCTCTTTACTTATTCCCTTAATGTTAGAAACATTTTCTATTCATACACATAAGATGAAGAATTTATATGACTTATATTCTCTTAGATATCTAAAAATTGTTTAATAAAATTTATTTCCTTAATTAAATATTTATGTGCCTTTATTAATAAAAGACACGAAATTAGGGATATTACATTCAGCACCCACCTCAAGTTAGTGCATAGATGTTAGTCATGCCCAGCTTGCCAATGAAACCTTCAAACTTCAATTTGAAATAGCCTTTAGTTAACATGTTAGTTATTTATTGTTTTGAGGTAACAAAAGGCATACAAATGACTCTATTTTTTAGTTTCTCTTTCATAAAGTGTTTAACAATCTGTATATGCTTGGTATGATCATCTAAATTGGATTATTTGCAATATTGATGGCTGAGTTATTATCACAAAATAGCCTTGTTGATGCTTCTACCTCAATTTTATCTCTTCAAGAACTCTTTTAATCCACAACACCTTATAAGCTCCATTTGCCATGGTTCTAGACTTAACTTCAATATTAATTTGTGCAACCACATTTTTTTTTTGCTTCACCAAGTGACTAAATTCCCGCAAAGAAACATACAACAACCAAATGTTAATCTTTTATCAGACACTGACCGTGTCCCTTCTACATCTACGAAGACTTCTACACCTATTTCATCACTCTTTTTAAATAGAAAGCCTCTATTGGGTGAAATTTTCAAGTATCATTAGATCTTGTACACTGCCTCTAAATGTTCCTCATATGATGAGTGCATAAACTTACTGTAAACACATATTTACAATTAAGTACTAGCTTTCCCTCTGGAAGGTGTATTATCTCTTGTGTCTCATTTTCTCCAATTCCTTCATTTTCCCCAAGACAACCTTCTTCCATTCAGGGGCTATTAGTGCTTCTTGTATAGACTTAGGTATATCCACTTTTGACAAATTTGAGAAAATGCAGAATAAGATGGTGACAATATTTTATATGACAAAAAATTTGATAAAGGATGTCGGGTACATGATCTAATACCATTTCTAAGAGCAACAGGAATATTAGGAGATTTAGAATGCATGTCTTTAGGTAAAGTTTATTCAAAATTGAGATTTTACTTGGATTCTTAAAATATGGTCCTAGATCAGATACTTGACATTGTAGGAGTATAGCTACACCCTTATTACTTTGAATCCATTTATTCTCTATGTAGATTGTCCTAAACATTCTCGTATCATTGAGGCATGCCTCATCTATTTTATTAGTTTATATATTATATTTAGGCATCATAACTATCTATTGTTCTTCAATATTTGAAGTATTAAAATAAAAAACAACCTTGGAGTTTATTTTAGCCATATCATCAGTCTTGGTTTCAATTTCAAAAAACAATTCATACTAAGTGCCCTCTTGAAGAGGAGTATTAAAGAAAATTTAAGACGCAAAGAACGTAACATCCATGGTGATAAAAACAATTTTTTTTTGAATCAAAGCATTTATACCCTTTTTAGTAAAGGATTACCCAAAAACAAATACTTCAATGCTCGTGGGTCTAGCTTATCTCTATCATGATTACATATGTGAACAAAAGAAACACACCCAAAAACTTTAAGAGGTAAATCTAAAGTAATTTGTGATCGTGAAAAGGTCTTTTTGAAAATTGTTAGTGGCATCTCAAAATTTAAACTTCTTTGATGGCACCTTGTTAATAATATAGGTATCAGTAAGAATGGCCTCCCTCTATAAGTATTTAGGCATATTTGTTGTAAACATCAAGGACCTAGCTATTTCTTGGTGTTTAATTTTCCTTTTTGCTATCCCATTTTTCTGAAGGGTGTCAATGTAAGAACTATGTTGAATAATTCCTTTTTCCAAAAACTACATGCCCAGAATTTTATTATAATATTCCTTCCTATTTTCACTTCTAAATACTTGGATTTTAGCTTGAAATTGGGTTTCAACTATGTTATAAATTTTTTTTAAAACATGTTATGCTTCAGTTTTATCCTTTAAAAGGTATACCTAAATCAGGTGTGTATGATCATCATCAATAAATGTTAAGAACCATATTTTTCTAGAAATTGTTGAGATTATTGATGGTCCCTATACATCACTACGAATAACAGTAAAAGGTGTAGATGCTTTGTTTGGTTGAAGAGGAAAGGATGCACAATGATGCTTAGCTAACAGATATACATCACATTGTAAATATGATAAAGTCTTATTACGAAATAATTTTAGAAACAAATACTTTAAATATGAAAAATTGGGATGGCTTAACCTAAGATACTATATCGTTATGTCACTATAACTAGAACAAAAGCATAACTTAGGACTAAAGATCTAAGCCTTCTTACAAAAAGTAATTCCATCATCAAAGTAAAAAAGACCACCGTACTCCTTAGCACTACCAATCATTCTCCCTATTTCCAGCTCCTAAAATTCACAACAATTTGGCAGAAACTTAGCGCAAAATTTAATATCATTGGTAAGCTTACTAATAGAAAGTACATTACATGAATGATTTCAGAACATAAAAAACATTGTGAAGGACTAGATTATTATAAATAAATATTGACCCATTTCCAACAAAAGCTGAGAAAGTACCATCAACTATCTTAATTTTTTTATTTTTTACACAAGGATTGTAGGAAGAAACCAATTTAGAATAACTTGTCATATGATTTGTAGTAGCTGAATCTAATATAAGGATATTGAGGAAGAATGGACACATTGAAATCATTAGATCAAAGATAATTACTTTTATGGGCTAAAAAACAAGGAGACACGGTGTTTGAAAATTGTATGGACTAAAAAAAGCCTATACAATTGTTATAACTGTTCTTTTTCGAAATTTGGTGTCACTCCATTCAATTGGTGATGAGTTAATTGGATTAGGCTGTTGTCGATACCATGAGTATGTAAAAACCTAAACAACACTGGCCCTATATATCAATGTCGGATGATGACGATATTTCCTCCCTTGCTACCCTAGTCATGGCCAATTGATCTATTACTCCTCTATTGGATTGTCAACCTTGTTGTAGCTTTAATACTATACATGTAGTACAGAAGTAGAGAGAAACAAATTTGATATATTTGATTGGTCAATTAGTGTGTACAAGAGTCAAGATATATATATATATATATATATATATATATATATATATATATATATATATATAGAGTAAGATTCTAGGATCAAGCTCCCTAATTGTAGGAAATATTATGTTCTTAATCTTAGGAAATAATAACTACCCAAGGTATTAAATTTTGTTTCGAAGTACTATTTCGGTAATTTTGAAAATGGAAACGTTTCAAAATTTTGTAAAAATTTTGAAGAAACGAAAGAGTTTTTAAGAAATATTTCAAATAATTTTAAATAATAATTTTTTAAATTTTAAATAATTTTAATATAATATTACTATTATAGATATATAAAATTAGATAATATAGTGTTAAATATTGATATTGTCATTAAAATAAAATTTATATAATTAATATTAATAAAATTTGACAACATTTGACATAGATGTATTTAATAAAATTACATCTTAATTTTTATTAAATTTAAATGTAATTATCTAGAATTTATTATAAATATTGTCGATAAAATTTAAAATGAATAAGTTGAGGACAAATGATCAAAAATTTCTTGTAATTTACATTTTATAATAATTATATAACTAAAAAATAATATAAACTTAATTAGGAGGTTAAAAATATTTATATTTTATATTTTTAAATCTGTATCTTTAAAAATAAAAGTACTTTAATAAAAACTATAAAATAATAATCATATTAAAAATATATTAATATTTTTTTTGAAAAATTATAAATATTCTTAATTAAAATAATATTTTTTAAATAATATGTAAAAGGAGCCAAGATGAGATGGTTATTCCAGTACACATGCGTGGGTTAACTTTAGTAACAAATAATTTTGTTTTAACAAAATATAAATAATAAACATAAGAAGTAGAAAGACTTACGTCTTTTATCATTGAGACATTTATTAATTTCATCTAACTTAACCTATAGGACCCACATAAAAAGGTGTCGACCCAACACAACAACACTGATAAAGGAGAAATTTGTGTATTTTATTGCTATATCTCATCCTTTATTTCATAGTAAACTTGGGATTATTTTCTTGTTTCTTGTTTTATTTGGTTTTGCTTGTTTTGGATACTGGTTTAGTTTGTTTTATGTTTGTAGGTGAGAAAAAGAGACCAAGAAGCATGGAAAAACACTCATATGAAGGATCATATGGACTTGAAACAAACTAAAGAGGATGCAAGTAGGCAACACAAAAGAAATTGGCAAAATCTAATCTTGGTAGCCTCCAACACGGCCAAGCCGTACTTGGTGTGCATGAAGCATGGCCAGACCATGCTTTGTGCAAAAATTGGAGGAATTCCCATATTTCCAGCCCAAAGCATGGCCAGGCCGTGTCCTAAAGCACGGCCGTACTTTATGTCCATACACTCCGTATTTTTTAGGGTTTTTAGCAGCAAAATTTATATATGTACAGCGGGAAACACAGAGAAACATATCGAGACATATACAGACTTATTTTTACTCAATTTAGGCTTAGGAAACACCACTAGATTAGGATTAGATTAGAATCATTGTTTGATTTATGTTCTTAGAGTAGAATTTGGATTGATTGAAGCTTGTATCCTTAATTCATCTACTACAAACTAGGTTTTATCTCTCTATTCTGCACTTAGTTCTACTTCTACTCCTTTCTTTTAGTTTGTATTGAACATTGATGAATGATTTAATGAATTTGATTATGAGTTATATTTCAATTATGCTTGAGTAGATATTGATATAGGGTTTTGGTAAACCCACTTATGGTATGATGATACTAAATTATTAAATTGAATTATGGAACCCTAATTGTTATTATTTATGGATTAATTAGGATTAACTATTATGCACACATATAAGAGTTGATAGAATGCCTGATCACCGTTTTATCACGTCTTAGGTTATTAACTGATGAACTAAAAGGTGAAAGTTAATACTGGAACTTAATAGTTAATTAGAGATATCTCAATCACGAAAGTAGTTTAAGGTTCTCTAGGAATTGAATCAATTAGTGGGCACGAGAAAACCTATTAATTGAATCACATGGTTGGCATAGAACTTAATAGACTTAGGTTGACCTAAGAACCATAGAAGTAGACAATTAGATTAATATAAGTACGATTAGTAATGCTTAAAAAAGGTTTTTAATTAATTAAGGCTAAACTATCCTCAATTACCTGGATAATTGCAATTAGAGGTACATATTGAATGTTGAATATCATAAGTGTAGTAAACCCTACTTAATTTTGACATATTACTTATCGAATTACATTGATTTAGATAGCTTAATTCATAGAAATCTAGTAATTGACCATTGTTCTCTGTGGGATACGACCTGTACTCACCAGACTAGCTACAACTACATCGTGCGCTTGTGATTAACAAGTGAAACATACACAACAAGTTTGTCGGCGCTGTTGTCGGGGAACAATAGTTCAATATTAGATATTTTGCGAAATAGCTAGACTAGATCTTTTTCTTTTAATTTTTCTGCATAATTCTATCTTCCTGATTTTTTGTCTCTTTTCTTCCTTCTTAGGTGTGTTGCTCTTTTATGTGAAGGGATCATGAGTTCTTTGCTGAATTTGACCCAGAGATTGAATACACCTTACAAAGGAGAAGAAGAAAATAACAACAAGATTTTGTACCACCTACCATGGCAGACAGAGATAATCGATCTCTTAAAGATTTCACCACCCTGGATGCTCATGGCCTAAATCTGAGTATTGTTAGACTTGTTGTTGAGGCCAACAACTTTTAGCTAAAGCCTTATCTTCTGTAGATGGTTCAGCAAAATCAATTTGGACAGTCACCTACTAAAGACCTTAATCTCTACTTATCAATATTTTTAAAATATTGTGATACATTGAAGCTGAATAGAGTATCATCTGATGTCATTAGACTGAGGTTGTTTCCATTCTCTTCAAGGAATAAGGTCAGAGTGTAACATCCCTAATTTCATTTTTTTATTAATAAAGGTACATAAATATTTAATTAAGGAAATAAAATTTATTAGAAAATTTTTAGATATCTAAGGAAATATAAGCCTTAAAAATTCTTCACCTTATGTGTATGCATAGAAAATGTTTCTAACATTAAGGGAATAAGTAAAGAGAGAAAACCTAGTAGGAAAAATTATAAATAACATACTAAAGAGAGGTGAAATTCTTGGGTAAGAAAGATAAATTTTTGGGAAGTAGGTAATGGACTTAAAATTTCAAAAAGATTGGATTAGGGTAATTTTTCCTAATTCAAGAGCTAAAGTTCCTCAGTTTAACATCTCTACCCATACATTGGGCTTTCAACGATGTACACTTCATATAGATTTTTTTCACTTGATATGAGTTTCTAGCAAGCCAATTGGATGGCCTAAACAAGAGATAAAACATGTAATCATAATTAAGCAAGATATTAATACCTTTAAACTTAATTTGTGTTTGATTTAAGTAAAATATAATTAGGAATTAGCTTAGTTTTGTGTTTTGTGTTGTAGGAACAAAAGAATAAGAAAAGAGAAGAAAAAGATAAGAAATTCATGGAAAAATGCTACATTGCAGCGATTCCAGACCTTTTAGCACTTTTTTGCGTATATCTCCCTCTTATGAACTCCAATCAAAAGGATTCAAGTGGCTCTGAGAAGATAACACAATTATTTACAACTGTTATGTTGAACACTTGGTCAAATTCAGGAGATTTCATAGCATTACAGAGCTTGCAAATCAGAATCACAGTGCAGCAGAATGAATTCTGACCTTTAGTAACTAATTTTAGCATATCTCCTTCAATTTAGATTGGATTAAGGTGATTCCAGCTGCTATGGAAAGAAGAGAAATAGAACGTTCATGTTCATCACTTTGGCAAATTCTGGAGTTTTCTAGGTGCCGCGGCGTTGCGTCATCATAGATTCGGAAGGTCGCAGTACTCCACAGCGCGGCCGTGACGTTTGTTGCACAGAAGCACCAGGAGCCGCGGCGCCCGAGCATCAGAATCCAAAGTGCCGTGGCACTGTAAAAGCACCATGGCGCCTCGTCAGAAGTTTTTGTAGCACCATGTGGCCCGCCGCCGCACCAGGTCACTGAATTCGCGAATTTTTTAGGTTTTTCAACTCCAATTGAAACCCGACAGATTGAAATTTGACCTAGAAACACTCCTACTCCGATTAGGAGGAAAGAATCTATAAAAAGGTAGGAAATCAAATAGAAAATTCATTCAATCATTCATCCAAGTTTTTAGTTACATTCTTCAATTCTTCTTTAGATTTTCTTATGGCCTTGCGTGGCTAGTTCTTTTTAGTTGGTTGAGGTAGATTGAAACCTCAAGGGATCTTCATGCATTGTGAGATATAGATTTGATTTTATTATTTAAATCTTAATTGAGTGTTGATTATTCATCTGCTCTTCTTCTCAATGATTATTCATATGATTGCTAGGAGGCCTACTAGTATTTTTTCTGTCTTAATCTACCGCTGAATTATGTTTGGAACAGAGTCTTCAATTCTGTGATTCATGAGGCAAATCGGTTTGAGGATTTTGGATTATAAATCATTAAACCTATGATGAATAATTAACTAAATTAGATATAACCGATGTGTTTATATTTTTTTAGCTCTGTCAGTTTCTCTAGTTCTTCATGCGGTTAATAAGTTATGCTTTACCGATGTGATAAAGGATTTCTTGTTAATTAGGGTTTAATTGGTGCGATTGTCATTAATTTAATAAACTTAAGGAGGAACAGGGTTATAAACCCAATGATAGATATTTAATTACAGATTGATTATGTTGTCAATGATCAATGCAGTCCTTTGACGGTGAATATCAACTGAAACCAACGCCTTTCTCATTAATTATTCTCTTAATTATTTTCATTATTGTTTACTTTACTTAATTTGTGATTCTCAATCCCCCTTTCTCAATCACATAAGGTAATACCATTCTTTGTGGGATCGATCCTTACTCCCATTACTACATGTTAGTTTTGAGGTAAGGTATCAATTTGGGTGTACTTGCGACTGTACCCACCAAATTTTGGCATCGTTGTCGGGGATTGTGTCTATGTACCTTTTGTGATTGTTTTCCCTTTTTGTTCATAACCATGAATATGGCAGCCAATTTTCAACAATTTGGCTCTAGGCTGGGCTCTCCAGTAAGACATGTTGGTGAGGTATGTAGTTCTTCCCTTGAACAGCAACTTGCAAATTTAACATCTCTTGTTCGTCAACGTGTAGAAAATATGCAAAGAGAAAAGTGCTATGGAAATTATTCAACCATGGGGCATCATTCTATTGGGTACCCAACTTTCTATGACGAGTCATTTGAGCTGGTAAATATGGTTAGTGGTTTCATTGAACTACCACAAGCGATGTATGATTCTTATTCAAATATGTATAATTCTAGATGGAAGAATCATCCCAACTTTAGGTATGAGAATGCACAAAATAGGCCTACAAAACAAAATTTTACAAATTTTCACCATAATCAACAGGCCTATTATCCTAGACATAATACATCTCAGGATTTCCAGGTAAGTACTCCTTTAGAAGATATTGTTAAATCCCTTACATAAAATACTTATCAATTTCAACAAGAGGTAAGGGCCAACATTCAAAGCTTAACAAATCAAATTGGGCAATTAGCAACAATAGTCAGTAGGCTAGAGGCTCAAAATTCAGAAATTGAAAGTCTAGCCCCAGCATCGTTAATGCAAAAGAAAGAAAATTATGCACTGAATGAAAAAGATGACTTGGAAGTTAACACTAGTAAGCCTACTAAGAAAGAGGCTATGGAATCTACCCTTAATGCCAAATTCCAAAAGAAAATTATAGCAGGAGAGGAAGCACCAGAAGTGCAGTAAACAAGTAAGGATTTTTCTATGTTGTTACTAATTTCTAATAAGATGCCTGTACCTTCTATTTTGTAGTATTCTGACCTAGGCTTAAAGAGCCTCCCTAGCCATTTAAAGGCCATATACAGTGGAGAACCACCCACAGTTATAAATAAATATGCCATACTCAAAGATAGAGAAAAGTTACCCCATGCTTTGGTAGAATCTCAAAAAGATGAAATTAAATTGGATGCCAAAAGCTACTCAAGACATCGGTTATTCCCAGGTAAGTTGAGTTCTCATTTAATTAAACTTTTGACTAATGCTGACTTCCCTGCTCATGATACAGTTGAACCTCTAAAATCTACAAATCCAATGGAAAGCCAATTCAAAGTGGACATTAAGGACCCTCCTTGAATGACATAAGGAGCTTTGAGTCGAGCCAACGACATTAAACAAAGGCGCTTATTAGGAGGCAACCCAACATAGTGTAAAAAAAATGGAAAGCAGAAAATTCAAGATCCAGCAATGCAACACGATCATTCTAACTCAAACAAATTCAAGGAAGTTCACTTAACTCATATGTTTTTCTATATCCTTCCCTAATTCTTATATTTCTTTTACATTAAGGACAATGTAAATTTTGAGTGTGGGGGTAGACATATATTTTTCTGAATCATTGTGACCTTATTATGAGCATCAATTTTCTGATTTTTCCCTATTAATGCACTTTTATTGCGTTTAGTAAGTTGAGTGATTGTGTGAGTGTTCAATTTATGTTTTGGGATGTTAGGCTCAACCAACAGCCAATGATATGACTATCCAAATTTTTTTTAGCTCTTCAAAAATATAAAAAATTCATGGTTGTGTGCAATTTTATCCCTTTTGCAATTTATTACTTTTGACTTTAGAATCTTGAAATATTTTTGCACAATAACTTTGAGCATTAAATTTATCTTTTACTTAGAGAAGGTTTATATAATTCAAATATATTTCATGATCTCCATAGGATTCTAGAACTTATTCGAATGCTACTTGAGGCAAAATCTTAGGCTAATACTATTATTTAGGAGATGATTTAGGCATTATTGGATAGATTGAGCCTTTCTAGCCTAACCTAAGCAATGAAATATCCTTAGTTCCTCTATCTTGAGCTTAATGAACTTTTCCTTCTAAAAACCACAAACAAGCCGAAAACCAAATTTTGTATGAATATCCTTATTTTTGATCCTATTCACTCACTCCATGATTATTTTTTTGAATACTTGTTTTGTAGAGCATTATTTACAGAAGGGTGGAAGGGTGGAGCAAGGAAAAGAAAAGAATTACGCAAAGAAGAAAGAAGAAAAATCCAAAGAGGATAAAAGCAAATTTTGTGGGTGAAAGAAATTTTTTTTTTAGAACTAAGGAAAAGGATGGATTAAACTCAATTGAAACAAGAAAAATGAGTGTGGGGGGAAAATAAACCCAAATTTATAAAAGCTCAAGAGATCATATTTAATCATGTGGTGCTGGGTGATTGAGCCTAAATTGGTATCCTTTATCCTACTTTATACCCTAGCCACATTACAAGCTAAATAAAGTCCTATTGATCCTAGAGATAGTTTTGGCTTATATTAGTGGAGAGTGGCATGAAGAATAAGCATATGGAAATCCTAAACTAATTAGATTACAACCAAAATTTTGAGATATATAAACTCATCCGAGTAAAAGGAAATTTATTGACCCAAAACACACACACACTAAGGATTCAGAAGGATAAAATAATAGATTGCATTTGTGTTAATCTTGTGCATGATTATGACCTTCCAAAATTTTTCTAGACTATATTTTTATATTATGAGGAAAACATTTGGTAAGCCTAACACTCACTACATTATGGAATGTTGTTCTTTTGTCTTTAGAGATTATTTTGCTTGAGGACAAGCAAAAGGTTGAGTGTGGGGGTATTTGATGTGATCTTAATTAAGCATGATATTAATACCTTTAAACTTACTTTTTGTTTGATTTAAGTAAAATATAATTAGGAATTAGCTTAGTTTTGTGTTTTGTGTTGTAGGAACAAAAGAAGAAGAAAAGATAAGAAATTCATGGAAAAATGCTACATTGTAGCGATTCCAAACCTTTTAGTACTGTTTTGAGCATATCTCCGTCTTATGAACTCCAATGAAAGGTATTCAAGTGGTTGTGAAAAGATAACACAATTATTTACAACTTTTATGTTGAACACTTGGTCAAATTCAGGAGATTTAACAGCATTACAGAGTAACCAAATTAGAATCACAGTGCAGCAGGATGAATTCTGACCTTTGGCACTAATTTTAGAATATCTTCTTCAATTTAGATTGGATTAAAATGATTCCAATGGCTATGGAAAGAAAATACATAGAGATACAACTTTCATGTTTGGCACTTTAGAAAATTCGGGAGTTTTTTGGGAGCCACAGCGCTCAAAAGAGAGCGCCGCGGCGCTGCATCATCACAGATTTGGAAGGCCGCAGTGCGCTGCGGCATTTGTTGCCTAGAAGCACCGGGCGCCGCGGCGCCGATGCCCAGTGCCAGGGTGCCTGAGCGTTAGAATTCAAAGTGCCGTGGCACTGTGCAAGCACCACAGCGCCCCATCAGAAGCTTTCCGTAGCACTGTGGCACCCGCCGCCGCACTAGGTCATTAAATTCACGATATTTTGGGTTTTTCTACTCCAATTGAAGCCTGATAGGCCGAAATTTGACCTAGAAACACTCCTACTCCGATTAGGAGGAGAGAATATATAAAAGGGAGGAAAGCAAATAGAAAATTGATTCAATCATTCATCCAAGTTCTTAGTTACATTCTTCAATTCTTCTTTAGATTTTCTTGTGGCCCTACGTGGCTAGTTCTTTTTAGTTGGTT
This sequence comes from Gleditsia sinensis, assembly GCA_037074535.1. Classification (NCBI taxonomy): domain Eukaryota; kingdom Viridiplantae; phylum Streptophyta; class Magnoliopsida; order Fabales; family Fabaceae; genus Gleditsia; species Gleditsia sinensis. The sequence goes on from CM073463.1 coordinate 30,696,455, forward strand.
GAGGTGGATTGAAACCTCAAGGGATCTTCATGCATTGTGAGGTATGGATTTGATTTTATTATTTCCATCTTAATTGAGTATTGATTATTCTTCTGCTCTTCTTCTCAATGATTATTCATATGATTACTTGGAGGCCTACTAGTATATTTTCTGTCTTAATCTACCGCTGAATTATGTTTTGAACAGAGTCTTCAATTCTGTGATTCATGAGGCAAATAGGTTTGAGGATTTTGGATTATAAATCATTAAACCTATGATGAATAATTAACTAAATTAGATATAACCGATGTGTTTATATTTGTTTAACTCTGTCAGTTTCTCTAGTTCTTCATGCGATTAATAAGTTATTCTTTACCGATGTGCTAAAGGATTGCTTGTTAATTAGGGTTTAATTGGTGTGATTGTCATTAATTTACTAGACTTAAAGAGATACAGGGTTAGAAACCCAATGATAGATATTCAATTACAATTGATTATGTTGTCAATGATCAATGCAGTCCCTTGATGGTGAATATCAACTGAAACCAATGCCTTTCTCATTAATTACTCTCTTAATTATTTTCATTATTGTTTACTTCACTTAATTTGCGATTCTCAATCCCCCTTTCTCAATCACATAAGGTAATACCAATCTCTATGGGATTGACCCTTACTCCCACTACTACAGGTTAGTTTTGAGGTAAGGTACCAATTTGGGTGTACTTGCGACAGTACACACCAAGAAGTTGGACCGATACACCAAAAAACATGAAAATATGACCAAGCCCTCTATGAAAAGTAGAATTTTAGCCAAATCAAAGGAAATGGGCAAGAATGAGCCTAAATCCAAGAAGGAAAATTAAGATCATGTCAGAAAATAGTAGTGTAATAATAATCAAGATTATGTCATATGCCATTAGGACAAAATATCTATATCATATATTCATAATTTCAGCAAGTAGGTAATAATACATAGCATTAGGACAAAAAATTTATATCCTACATTCATAATTTCAACAAGTAGATAATAATACATGGTATTATGAAAAAAGTCCTTATCTTACACAAATAATTTCAGGCAAGTGAGGGAGACTCAAAGGCTGGAAAATTACCACTTAGAATGGTAAACCTATCATACTTGAGTGAGACAAAAGAAAAAGGAAATGAATCCCTAAATCAAAGGGACCTTGTCCCTTTCCTTAAGAACATTTTATCATAATTTTTAAAATACAAATCTCATTTTGCTATGCATATCTTGACTAAGGGAGAGGAAGACAAGAACATGAGTTGTCTTCCCAAAAAAAAACAACCAAGTACATCCTAATTGTGATAAGGTAGACCCATGATTGTGAGAGTTGAACCAATTAATAGTTTATTTAAGAAAAACCCAACCTTATAACATTATAACTTCTTCCAAGTGAGGGAAAGGAAAAACATAAGCAAGTTAGAGTGAGGAAAAGAGAGAAAGGGAGGAGAAGAGAGGAAGGAAGAAGAATGAGAAGTCTAGAGGACTAAGTACTCAAGGTGAGTTAGCTTAATCTCTAATTGAATTCATTTTTTCTCTTCATCCTTAGGGTTTAAAACTCATCCTCCTTCACTTATTTAAGTTACTGGAAAAGCTAAGGGAAGGAAGGAATCTTGCCACTTCCTTTAAGAAGAAAAAAGAAAAAGAATTCACTAAGTGAGCTAAGCATATCTTTAGGTAGGTTTAACAATATCTCTTTTTGAAGAAAATATTTGAAATTTATAACATTTATAAGGGATTTTGATCCTAGAACTTTGATGAATAGCCATGGATGTTGCTATATCATGTTACATATTGATCTTGCATGTGATGGATGTTTGAATGCATATATTGGTATGGAAATTTTCTGCTTAGGCATGGCTATGGGTGGCAAAAAATTTTAGATTTTTGTACTGCTGTGATGCATATTGGGATGTGGTAAAAATGGATGGAAGATGGTTAGGTTGATAAATTAAGTATGGCCTTAAACACCTAGGTGAAGACCATGAGAAATTTTTGTCAAGAAACACCCTTAGTGATCCATGATTTAATTTTTTTTTTCTTTTGAAGTGGATGATAGAATATGTGAAATTAAGTAAAAAAATATAATTAAATGTTGAGATAAGTAATTCTTTGGTTAGGTGGAAATTTGGAAGATGAATAAATAAAACGATGAACGAGAACTTTAGGAAAGGCTAGGCTACGAAAATTGGATTTCAGAGTAATCAGGTAAGCTTCTGTTTTTAAAATTCTTGGAAGAATTGGTTTGGAATTAAAAGAAATGGTCAACATGAAAAATGTAGATATATGTCTCACAGAATTTTAGCCACTTGAATCACCCAATTTGAATTTCAAATAAGGGAGATATGGTCTGATTAGTAAGTAGTGGTCAGAATATAGTTAACCAGGGAAGAATCCTTTAGGTAAGCTTATGTATTTTAATTTTTTGAAAAATTTTATAGGAAACTAAAATAAATAGTTAACAGAATATATATATATATATATATATATATATATATATATATATATATATATATATATATATATATATATATATGAAGCATTTTTAGCCACCGGAATCATTCAATTTGGAATCCATATTAAGAAGATATGGTCAGATTAGTAAATAGTGGTCAGAAACTGCTAACTAGGGAATAATCTGTTAAGTATGCTTCTGTGTTTGAATTTTTTGAAAATATCAATAGGTAATTAAAGGAAATTATTAACATAATTAATATAGATATATGTCTCACGGATCTATAGGATCTGAAATCACTTAATTTGGAGTCCATATGAATCCAGGGTGGTAAATATAAGCGTTTTTATTTTCCATTTTTTTGGAAATAATTCATAAGGAATCTGAAGAAATATTAAACATGAAATTTGTAAATAAAAATCTTAGATTTTTATAGGCTTTGGAATCACCTCAATTGGAGTTTGTATGAGGAAAATATGGTTGAATAAGTGAGGAACGATCACAGAACACAACGAGGCCGTGTTTTGTGTAACATCCCTAATTTCGTTTCATGTATTAATAAAAGTACAAAAATATTCAAAGTAACATTCCTAATTTTATTTCTTTTATTGATAAAGGTACATAAATATTTAATTAAGTAAATAAAATGTATTAGACAATTTTTAGATATCTAAGGAAATAAAATCCTTAGAAATTCTTCACCTTACGTGTATACATAGAAATGTTCTAACATTAATGGAACAGGTAAAGAGAAAAAACCTAAGAAGAAATATTAGAAATAAATATACTAAAGAAAAGTGAAATTCTTGGGTAAGGAAAATAAATTTTTGTAAAGTAAGTAAAGGTATTAAAACTTCAAGAAGATTGGATTAGGTTAATTTTTCCTAATTTAAGAGGTAAAGTTACTAAGTTCATTATTTTCACCCATAAATTGGGCTTTCACCTATGGACACTTCATATAGAGTTTTTCTCTTTCACATGAATTTTTAACAAGCCAATAGGATAGCCCAAGGAAGAAATAAAACATAGACTTGGACTAGGATAAAGAAATTAGACCGGTAGCCCAAAAATTATGAAAATGTGACTAAGCCCATTATGAAAGGTAGAATTTTAACCAAAGTAAAGAAAATGGGCAAGAATGAGCCCAAACCCAACAGGAAAAAAAAGAAAAATAAAGTGATGAAATAATGGTGTAATCAAGATTAGGTGACATGGCATTAAGACAAAAATTTAGCAAGTGGTATGATATCCTACATTCATAATTTTAGCAAGTGGTATGATAATACATGGCATTAGGACAAAACATCTATATCCTACACTCATAAGTTTAGCAAGTGGGTAATAATACATAGCATTATGACAAAATATCTTTATCCTACACAAATAATTTTAGCTAAGCAAGGAAGATGCAAGGGTTAGAAATTTGCCACCTAAAATGGTAAACCTAACATAATTGATTAAGACAAAAGAAAAAGTAAATGAATCCCTAAATCAAAGGGACCTTGTCCCTTATCTTAAGAAAATATTATCATAATTTTAAAAATACAAATCTCCTTTTCCTATGCATATCTTGACTAAGGAAGAGGAAGACAAGAACATGAGTTGTTTGTTTTCCAAAAATTCAACCAAGTGCATCCTAATTGTGATAAGGTAGACCCATGATTATGAAAGTTGAATTATTTGATAGTCTATATAAGCAAAACCCACTCTTATAACATTATAATTTCACCCAAGTGAGGGAGAGGAAAAATAGAAGCAAGGTAGAGTGAGGAAAGGAGAGGAAGAAAGGAAGAAAGGAAGAAAGAGGAAGGAGATGTCAAGAGGACTAAGTGCTCAAGGTAAGTTTAACAATATTTCTTTTTGAAGAAAAGTTTTGAAACTTATAATATTTATATGGGATTTTGATCGTAGAACTTTAATGATTGGTCATGGATGTTGCTATATCATGATATATATTATGAATGTTTGAATACTTAGGCTGGTGTAGATAGTTCTGCATAGGTATAGCTATGGGTGGCAAAATTTTAAGCTTCTATTGTTTAAAATTCTGGGAAGAATTGGTAAGGAATTTAAAGAAATGGTTAACATGAAAAATGTAGATCTATGTCTCAAAAATATTTAGTCATTGGAATCACTCAATTTGGAGTCAATATGAGGTAGATATGGTCTGATTAGTAGGCAGTAGTCAGAAAATGGTTAATCGGGGAAGAATATGTTAGGATAACATCTGTGTTTTAATTTCTGGGAACATTCTGTGGGGAATTAAAATAAATGGTCAACATAAAAATTATTTCTATATGTGTCACAGATTTTTAGTCACTGGAATCACTCAATTGGGAGTCCATATGAGGCCGATATGGTTCGATTAGTAATAATTGATCAGAAATTGGTTAATCAAGGAAGAATATTTTAGGATAAATTCCGTGTTTTAATTTTTGGGAACATTCTGTGGGGAATTAAATTAAATTTATCAATATAACAATTATGGCTATATGTCTCACGGATTTTTAGCCACTAGAATCACTTAAATTGGAATTCTTATAAGGGAGACAAGGACAGATTTGTAGGTAAAGGTCATAACTTACCCGAGAAGAAATAACCTGTATTTTGGAAGGAGTAATATCACCATGATTTCTTAATATTTCGCTAAACTATTCAACATAATGCTTTTAGATAATTGTTTTATCTTTAAATTGACACCAAGAGCACCTAAATCGAAGTTAAATTAAGGGAATTATGATCTGATTAGTAAGAAACGGTCAGATAAGATGAAAACCTGCATCAAGAAAATAAATAAATAAAATTAATATTTAAAAAGAAGAAGAATCTTATAAATAAAAATAACAATTGACTAGTATATGCTATAACCATTACCATTTTATGAACTTCTTACCATCTTATGTGTAAAATTTTGACATAGAAATATTTTATAAAGTGATATTTGAAATGGTTATGTTCATGGCTTAATTACCAATGATTTTTGGTAATGATTATATTTTGATGAACATACTTATTATTGAAAGCATATTTTTGACTATTATTGTGAAAAGAAAATAAATGAGCATGGTCACATGGCAATCCGTGTGGTGCACCAGTAGGGGATGCCCTATCAACGGTTATGATCATGTTAATGAGAAAAGAAAGAGAAAGTGGGCCATGTCGGACGGAGTGAGAAAAGCTTGTACCAGAAAGTAGAAAATACTCACCCTGACCAGGGTAGCTGATATGAGAATAAATTGATAGTCATCATATGATAGTTAATCCTGTCATACATGTCATTACTGTACGATTTTCTTGTGCATAGATAAAGTGCATTCATGTGATCAAAGATATTTTTTATAGTTTATACAGATGAACATGACTTGATGATCTATACTGATGATGATTTATTATTGAACTTACTGGGATTTCCTCACTATATTTCCGTATCATGTTCAGAAAATTAGTTATGCAGATTTTTCTATGGCTCTAGCTTTTAGTGCACGTTGGATCGTGTTACTCTGGGATGGGCAGATCCCAAAAACAAATAAAATGTTTGTGGTCGAGTTGGTTCATATTCTGGTGAAGGTGCAACCACCCGTACCTGTATCTCTGGAATTGGTCAACTAGAATAAATAAGATGTAGATATTTATGAGTTTGATATGTTATACGTACGTTTTGATTAATGACGTGTATGTGAACTCTATATTGTATACTAATAATACATAAATAATAAAAGTTGTTACATTTTGGGTTGCTTCAGCACGGGTAGGCTATGTTCAAGGCTATTTTTGAGTAAGTTTGAAGTATTTTCCAAGCATGGCCGTGTCCTGGAACATGGTCAGGCCGTGTTGGGAGCTGGTAAAGCTTATTTTTAATATTTTTCTACCCTAAATGAACCTCATTAACTATAGTGTAATAATAAAAACTAAATTGTAGAAGAATGCCCTATAAAATTTGTGAGAACATGTGTTGGAAATGATATAAGTAGAAGGAAAGTAACTAGAGGCCAAGCATAAAGAAAATGAAAAGAGAAAAATAATATTTAAAAAAGAAAAAGAATCTTATCAATGAAAATAATAAATAACTATTGTATGCCTTAGTCATTGCCATTACATGAACTCCTTACCATCTTAAGTGTGTAATTTTGACATGAAAATATTTAATAAAATGATATTCGATGGTTATGATCATGACCTGATTGTATTTTACCAATGATTTTTTGTTGTGATTATGCTTTGACGATAAATTATGGCATGTGAGTATAATGAACATACTTGTTATTAAAATCATATTTTTGACTATTAATGTGAAAAAAAAAGAAAAAAAAAGAGACGAGCACGACCACATGGCGGTTCATGTGGTGCGCCAGTAAGGGACGCCTTACTAACGCCTTTGATTATGCTAATAAGAAAAGAAACAGAAAGTGTGCCATGTCGAACGAGGCGAGAAAAGCCCGTATCGAATAGTAGAAAATATTCACCATGACCAGGGTAGTTTTATATGAAAATAAGTTGACAGCCATCTTATGATATTCTAAAAATAGTTATTTATGTCATACATGTCATTACTTCATGATTTTCATGTACATAGATAAAGTGCATTCATGTTATCTAAGATATTTTCTGTACCTTATACAGATGAACATGACGCGACGAGCAATATTAATGATGATTATGATTTATTGTTGAACCTACTGGAATTTAATTCTCACTATATTTCCATATCATGTTCAGAAAACTAGTTATACAGATTTTTCCATAGCTACGACTTTTAGTGCATGTATGATTGAGTTATTATAAGTTGGGTAGATCCCAAAAATTAATAAGGTGTTTGAGGTCGAGTAAGCTAAGATTCTGGTGAAGGTGCAACCACCCGCACTTGTATCTCCAGAATTGGTCAACATGGATGAATAAGATGTAGATATTTTTGTGTTTGATTTTTGTACGGACATTTTGATTAATGATATGTATGTGAACTCAGAATTGTATCAGTGTTAATGGTAGACCTTAAACCTTGATTATGCTTGTTTAAATTATTTGAATGTTATTATGTGTTAAGTAATTAAAAGTAAAGAAGTAATGACTTTATAGGACTTTACAAATATATATATATTTAAAAAGATGGAGTTGTTACACCGTGCATGGTTGCACTCCCTTCCGTTAGGGTCTACTACTACTTGGTAGCAACTTTCTCAAGCTTTCTTGGCCAAGTACTTCCCCCCAAGTATGACAGCCCATCTTAGGAATCAAATCACTACCTTTGCTCAGAAGGATAGTGAGTCATTATATGAAACTCGGGAGAGATTTAAATAGTTTCTTAGGTTATTCCCACACCATAGGTTGGAGAAATAGCTCATAGTCTATACATTCTACAATCAACTAATATATAGCACCTGCATGTCTGTGGATGTTGCAGTAGGAAAAGCCCTAATGAAAAAAACATTTGATGAGGCTTATGAACTTATAGAAGATATGGCTCAAAATCACTACTCCTAGTGAAAGGCAGCCATCTAGAAAATTAGCTAGTATGTATGAAATTGATGCCTTTAATCATCTAACTTCTAAAGTTGATGCACTGTTTTAGAAGCTAGATAAATTGAGCATCATTGTTGTTGGTTCTTCTCCATCTTCTGCATGTGAGATCTGTGGATGTGTTGGCCATATGGCCAATGAATGCCAGCTTGGAAACCCTGCACCTTAGGATTTTGAATAGGTAAATTTTGTGAATAACAACAATCAAAGAAATAATCCCTACAACAACACTTATAATTTGGGTTGGAGAAATCACCCAAATCTCTCATACAAGCCTAATGCAAATCAAACTCCTCAGAATAATTTTAGGCAACCTCCTAACTTTTAGAATTAGAAGCCATTTAATCCTCCTCCACAGCCAAAGTTAAATATAGAGGCTATGATGGAAAATTTTATCACTACTTAGAGTAAACAAAATGATGAGTTTAGAGCCTAGAATTACTCCATGAATGAGGTTATAAAAGACTTAGCCTCTAAGGATGACTCATTTGCTACCCATAGTAAGATGCTGAAAACTCAAATAGCACAGTAAGCAAGCTTATCTAATAGGAACTTTGGTAGACTTCTAGGCCAAACTGAGAACCCTAGATAGCACTACAATGATATTACCCTGAGAAGTGATAAACAATTGGCTGAATCTGAGAGAAGTGGAGAGGTAAAAGAAGATAAACCTCTAGCTACATCTGAGAAGAGGATAGAAGAGGAACAAAAATAAGATGAAAAGAATAAAGAAGAGCACAAATATGTGGCTCTTGCACTATACAAGCCACCAATCCCTTTTCCACAGAGGTTGGTCAAGGCAAAGTTAGAGAAACAATATGGCAAGTTTTTGGATGTGCTGAAGAAGTTGAACATCAATATCCTTTTCCTTGAAGCCATCTCCTAAATTCCCTCTTGTGTAAAATTTTTGAAGGAAATCCTCTCAAACAATAAGAAAATTGAAGAGCATGTTGTTATGGCATTGACAAAGGGATCCAATGCATTAATTCAGAATAAGCTGCCTCAAAAACTTAAGGATACTGGAAGCTTATCTATTCCTTGCTCTATTAGTGAAATGAATATTAACAGAGCTTTATGTGACCTTGGAGCAAGTGTGAGCCACATGCCTCTTTCAATTTACAAGAAACTCCATATAGTTAATTTGAAGCCTACCACTCTTTCCCTCTAGTTGGCGGACCGATCAGTTATACACCCGGTAGGTATATTAGAGGATGTTCCTCTAAAGGTAGGTAAATTTTTCATAACGGTTGATTTTTGTCATTTTAGAGATGGAGGAAGACGACAAAATCTCCATCATTCTTGGAAGGCCTTTCTTAACCACAGCTTGGTGCAAATATTAATGTAAAAGATGGAAAGCTTTCTTTGAATATAGTGGATGCAAAAATGGAGTTTAATTTAGCTGATACAATAAACTCTCCATTTATAAGTGAATCGTGCGGTATGATTGGCTTACCTGAACCTAATATGAATGATAATGTCATGAATTTTTCTCCTTCTGACCCACTTAAGTTATACTCTATGGAAAGTTCTTGTGTTTATGTCAAATAGGGGGAAGAAAAGTAGGCTGTTGAGGAGGCAATCCAAGCTCTAAAAGTATAACCTAAGCCACCTCCTCTCAACCTCAACAAAGCAAAGGAGAAAGGGAATGAGCCAAAAAAATCCTTAAATGCTAATGGGCAACATCTCTAGCACTATACTAAGAGGCAATGGATAAAAAAGAAGTCATTCAAACTTTCTTAAAACCTCCTTGAGCAAAAGAATGAAAAAGAGTCTAGCTAATGACTTTAAACAAGTACTTTGTGGAAGGTAACCCACATTCTAATTTTTGAGTTTCTTTTTGTGTTGTTTTCTTGCTTTTGGATTTGTTTTTGTCTTCAATTTCAATTAATTTCGTAGGTTAGGAGTTTAAGAGTGTTTCCATATGATTTTTAGGTCAATTCCCATGTGCCTAATGTAACATCCCTAATTTTGTTTCTTTAAAGGTACATAAATATTTAATTAAGAAAATAAAATTTATTAGATAATTTTTATATATGTAAGGAAATATAATCCTTAGAAATTCTTCACCTTATGTGTATGCATAGAAAATGTTTCTAACATTAAGGGAATAAGTAAAGAGAGAAAACCTAATAAAAAAAATTAGAAATAACATACTAAAGATAGGTGAAATTCTTTGGTAAGGAAGATAAATTTTTGTGAAGTAAGTAAAGGTTTTAAAATTTTAAGAAGATTGGATTAGGGTAATTTGGGCTTTCATCTATGGACACTTCATATAGAGTTTTTCCACTTCACATAAGTTTCTAGCAAGCCCATTGGATAACCTAAGTAAGAAATAAAATATAGACTTGGACTAGGATATAGAAGTTGGATCGATAGCCCAAAATATTATGAAAATGTGACCAATCCCTCCAAGAAAGGTAGAAATTTATCCAAAGCAAAGGAAATGGGTAGGAATGAGCCCAAATCCAAGAGGAAAAATAAAATAAAATAAATCATGTGATGAAATAATAGTGTAATAATAATAAAGATTAGGTTATATGGTATTAAGACAAAAATTAAGCAAGTAGTGTGATATCCTACATTCATAATTTTAGCAAGTGGTATGATAATACATGGCATTAGGAGAAAACATCTATATCTTACACTCATAATTTTAGCAAGTGGGTAATAATACATAGCATTATGATAAAACATCCTTATCCTACACAAATAATTTCAGCTAAGCAAGGAAGATTCAAGGGTTGGAAATTTTCCACCTAAAAAGGCAAACCTATCATACTTGATTAAGACAAAAGAAAAAGGAAATGAATCCCTAAATCAAAGGGACCTTGTCCCTTGTCTTAAGAACATATTATCATACTTTTCAAAATACAAATCTTCTTTTCCTATGCATATCTTGACTAAGGAAGAGGAAGACAAGAACATGCGTTATTTGTTTTCCAAAAATCAACCAAGTGCATCCTAATTGTGATAAGGTAGACCCATGATCATGAAAGATGAATTATTTGATAGTATATTTAAGCAAAATCTACCCTTATAACATTATAATTTCGTCCAAGTGAGGGAGAGGAAAAATATAAGCATGGTAGAGTGAGGAAAAGAGAGGAAGAGAGGAAGAAAGAGGAAGGAGAAGTCTAAAAGACTAAGTGCTCAAGGTAGGTTTTACAATATTTCTTTTTGAAGAAATTTTTTGAAATTTGTAACATTTATATGGGATTTTGATCTTAGAACTTCGATGATTGGTCATGGATATTGCTATATCATGTTACATATTGATCTTGGATGTGATGTATGTTTGAATACTTAGGCTGGTGTAGAAAGTTATTCATAGGTATTGCTATGGGTAGCATCATTTTATGCTTCTGTTTTTAAGATTCTAAAAATTATCAGTAAGGAATTAAAAAAAATGTTTAACATAAGACATGTATATCTATGTCTCAAGGAGTTTTAGCCATTGGAATCACTCAATTTGGAGCCCATATGAGGTAGATATTGTTCGATTAATAAGCAGTGGTCAGAAAATGGTTAACCAGGGAAGAATCTGTCAGGTATGCTTCTGTATTTAGATTTATGGGATAAATCTGTAAGGAATTAAAAGTAATTCTTCAGATTAAAAATGTAGATCTATGTTTCACAGATTTTTAACCACTGGAATCACTCAATTTGTATTTCATATGAGTTAGATATGGTCCGATTAGTAAGCAGTGGTCAGAAAATGGTTAATCAGGGAAGAATCTGTTAGTAAAGCTTCTGTGTTTGAATTTCTGGCAATATTTTGTAGGGAATTAAAATAACTGGTTAACATTTAAATTATAGATATATTTTTCACGGAATTTTAACCACTAGAATCACTCAATTTGGAATTCTTATGAGGGATATATGAACAGATTAATAAGTAGAGGTCAGAACCTACCCAAGAAGAAATAACCTATAAATTGATGAAGTAATATCACTACGATTCATTAATATTTAGCTAAACTATTCAACATAATAGTTTAAGACAATTGTTTTATCTTTAAAGTGACACCAAGATCACATAAATCGAAGTTAAAATGATGGAGTTATGTCCTTATTAGTGAGAGAAGGTCAAACAGGATGAAAACCTACATCAAGGAATAACTCAACATAAAACATGGCTGTGTTTCAAGGCACGGCCAAGCCGTGTTATATGCTGGAAATGGAATTTTTAAGCCTAAAGCATGGTTGTTTTATAGAAAATGGCCAAGCCGTGTTATAGGAGACGTTTAGGCTAGTTTGGAAGTTGGTAAAACTTATTTTCAACATTTTGTCTACTCTAAATGAACCTAATTAACTATTGGATATTAGTAGAAACCAAATTGATGAAGATTGCTATATTAAATTTGTGAGAAAATGTGTTGGAAATGATATAAGTTGGAGAAAAGTGACTAGAGGCCATGCATAAAGAAAATGAAGAGAAAAAAATAATATTTAAAAAAAAAGAATCTTATAAATGATTAGTATATGCCATAGCCAATGCTATTGTATGAACTCTTTACCATCTTAAGTGTATAATTTTGACATAGAAACATTTTAATGAAACATTATGGCATGTGAGTATAATGAACATATTTGTTATTGAATCATATTTTTGGCTATTAATGTGAAAAGCAAAGAAATAAGCACAGTCACATGGCGATCCGTGTGGTGCACCAGTAGGGGATGCCCTACCAACGGTTATGATGATAATAATGAGAAAAGAAAGAGTAAGTGTGTCATGTTAGACGGAGCTAGAAAAGCCCGTATCGGAGAGTAAAAAATACTCACCATGACCAGGGTAACTTGATATGAGAAAAAATTGATAGTCATCATATGATATTATGAAAATAGTTATTCATATCATCCACGTTATTACTGTATGATTTTCATATGCATAGAACATTCATGTGACCTAAGGAAATTTCTATAGCTTATACAGATGAACATGACATGATGATCTATATTGATGATAATTATGATTTATTGTTGAACCTACTAGGATTTAATTCTCATTATATTTCCATATCATGTTCAGAAAACTAGTTTTGCAGATTTTCTTTGACTCTGGCTCTTAGTGTACGTTGGATTGAGTTACTCTATATTAGACAGATCCTACAAATTTATAACGTGTTTGTGGTCGAGTTGGCTAAGATTCTGGTGAAGGTGCAAGCACCCGCACCCGTATTCCCAGAACTAGTCATCAAGGATGATTAAAATGTAGACATATATGTATAAGATTTGTGTACAGATGTTGTTAATTAATGATGTGTAAACCTTAATTATGCTTGGTTAAATTAATTAAATGTTATTATAAGTTAAATAAAAGTAATAACTTCATGGGATTTTAATATATGTATTTCTATATAAAAAAATTGAGTTGTTACACCCAAGGTTGGAGAAAAGAATTATATGCAAAGGGAATTCAAAAGGATCAAAAACTGAGGCAAAATTCGAAGAAAAGTGATTCTAGCATACAACACAGGTAGCACGCGTAACAAAGCATGACCATGCTTCAAGCACGGGCCAAATTTTGGAGATTTTGGTGACTCCAGCACCAAGAACGAGTAGGCTGTGCTCCCTACTGTAACATCCTAGATTTTAATAAGTGGAAAATAATTCTCATGGTGAAGGGAATGGAAGAGAATAAAATGGAACATTGATGAAACCTTAGAAAAATGATAAAGTGGCTAAATGGCAAAAGTGTAATTCTTAAAGAAAGAGAAGGCATGTGTTAAGGAGAGGCAACCTTCTAGAAGCTCGGAATTAAAATAAAAATTTTCCCTTGTCTTGGAGGAAAGGTTAGCTAAGCTTGTTGGAGAAGATTGAAATAAAATATCCTATCTTTGCTTGACTCAAGGGTGAGTCGACCAAACCAAGGGAGAGAAGGGGAGAGGGATGGCTTGGAGAGGAAGCCTTGACTTGACCAAGTCTTAGCTTGGAGAAGAAGTAGGCCAAAAAGGGGAAGGGGAAGAGAGGTGATAGCCAAGGGAAAAGGAGAGAAGAGAGAGAGGCTAAGAGAAGGAGAGAAAGAAAAAGAAGAGAGAGAAAGAGGAGAGAGAAAGGCAGCAAAAGTGAAGATCCAAGAGAAAAGGAAGAAGGAGAGTGATCAAGAGGAGGAAATCCAAGGAAAGCTTGAGAAGAGAAAGAATCTCTGGTTTGGTAGGTTTAACATTATTCATATTTCCATGGAATTTAATATATCTTGAATGATTTATAAGTGTTTCATATATCCTCTTTTGATGATTCATGATATATATTTATGGTTGGCCATGAAAATTGAGAGTTGGATGCATAGATCATACAAGTGTTTGCTGATTTTGGGTTTCAAAGGGGTGAAAATTGATGCTCTAAATGATTGGTTCTGGGTGTTATGTTTTATGTCGAATCTGGAAATATGTCTAACATATGAGTTGTAGCCCTGTTTCGTATCTTGCTAATTCCTTTGGAATCACCTTGATCGGATTTGAAATGAGAGAGATATCCCCTGATGCGGGAAGAAAGGTTAGATTTAACGCACAGAATCGCGATTCTGTCTTCAGACACATTTTTCACCAGTTTCTATTTCTAATTTGTTACATTAGTAAACATAAAAGTTATAGATAATTGTCTTATCTTTCTATAGACACCAAAATCACCTTAATCGGAGTTAAAATGAAGGGCGTTATAGTCCTTTTAGTAAATGAAGGTCTTGCTGGACGAAAATATGGATTGCAAGGAAAACTCGAAGCACGACCGTGCTTGGTGACACGGCCAAGCCGTGCTTGAGGTTGGAATTGCTCTATTTTACATTTTGAAGGCTCTAAATGAACTCCAATGAATGGATGATGTTAAGGGAAACTAAAATACAAATAAATACCTTGTTAATGATGCATTGTAGTGTGAATTCTATCCTTTTATTATGAGAAATTAAATCACATATGGCATATTGATGAAATGTATGTTTAATGTATGTATAAATGGTGCGTACTGTCGCAAGTACACCCAAATTGATATCTTACCTCAAAACTAACCTATAGTAGTGGGAGTAAGGGTCGAGCCCACAGAGACTGGTATTTCCTTATGTGATTAGAAAAAGGGGGGATTGATAATCACAAATTAAGTAAAGTAAACAATAATGAAAATAATTAAGAGAGTAATTAATGAGAAAGGCGTTGGTTTCGGTTGATATCCACCGTCAAGGGATTGCATTGATCATTGACAACATAATCAATCTGTAATTGAATATCTATCATTGGGTTTCTAACCCTGTTTCTCCTTAAGTCTAGTAAATTAATGACAATCGCACTAATTAAATGCTAATTAACAAGCAATCCTTTAGCATATCGGTAAAGTATAACTTATTAACCGCATGAAGAACTAGAGAAACTGACAAAGCTAAACAAATATAAACACATCGGCTATATCTAATTTAGTTAATTATTCATCATAGGTTCAATGATTTATAATCCAAAATCCTTAAACCTATTTGCCTCACGAATCACAGAATTAAAGACTTTGTTCAAAACATAATTCAGCGGTAGATTAAGACAAATAATATACTAGTAGGCCTTCTAGCAATCATATGAATAATCTTTGAGAAGAAGAGCAGATGAATAATCAATAGTCAATTCAAATTGAAATAATAAAATCAAATCCACATCTCACAATGCATGAAGATCCCTTGAGGTTTCAATCTACCTTAACCAACTAAAAAGAACTAGCCATGCAGGGCCATAAGAAAATCTAAAGAAGAATTGAAGAATATAACTAAGAAATTGAATGAAGGATTGGATGAATTCTCTGCTTGCTTTCCTCCCTTTTTATAGATTCCCTCCTCCTAATCGAAGTAGGAGTGCTTCTAGGTCAAATCCCAGCCCATTGGGCTTCAATTGGAGTCAAGAAGACCTAAAAATTGCGAATTCAGCAATTTGGTGTGGCGACGCTACGGAAAGCTTCTGATGAGGCGCCATGGCACCTAGGCTAACTCTGGCACACTCTGGATTCTAACTCTCGGGCACCGCAGCTCTGGGCATCGGGCGCCGCAGCGTCCAGTGCTTTTGGGCAACAAATGCTATGGCGCACTAGGGAGCGCCGCGACCCTCTGAACTTGCAATGACGTAGCACCATGGCGCTCTTTTACGAGCACCGCGGCTCCTAGAAAACTCCAGAATTTGCCAAAGTGGAGAACACAAAAGTTGTATGTTCATGTCTCTTCTTTCCATAGCCGTTGGAATCACCTTAATCCAATCTAAATTATAGGAGATATGCTAACATTAGTGACCGAAGGTCAGAATTCATCCTGCTGCACTATGATTCTGAATTTTGAGCTCTATAAAGCTATGAAATCTCCAGAATTTGACCAAGTGTTCAACATGACAGTTGTAGATGGTTGTGTTCGATTTTCAGAAAAACTTGAATCACTTTGATTGGAGTTCATAAGAGGGAGATATGCTCAATACAATACTGAAAGGTCTGGAATCGCTGCAATGTAGCATTTTTCCATGAATTTCTTATCTTTTTCTTCTCTTTTCTTCTTCTTTTGTTCCTACAACACAAAAAAAAACTAAGCTAATTCCTAATTATATTTTACTTAAATAAAAAAAAAAGTAAGTTTAAAGGTATTAATATCATGCTTAATTAAGATCACATCAAATACCCCACACTCAACCTTTTGCTTGTCCTCAAGCAAAATAATCCCTAAAGACAAAAAAAGCAACAATCAATAATGTAGTGAGTGTTAGGCTTACCAAATTTTTGCCTCATAACTTTAAAATATATTCAAGAAATTTTTTGAAAGATCATAGTCATGCACAAGATTAACTCGAACGTAATCCATTATTTTATTCTCTTGAATCCCGAGTGTGTGTGTGTTTTGGGCTATTAAATTTTCTTTTACCCGGATGAGTTTATATGTCCTAAAATTTTGGTTGTAGATCTCTAAATAGTTTAGGATTTCCATGTGCTTATTCTTCATGCCACTCTCCACTAATGTAAGCCAAAACTACCTCTAGGATCAATAGGACTTTATTTGGCTTGTAATATGGCCAGGGTATAAGGTGGGATAAAGGATACAAATTTAGGCTCAATCACCCAACACCAGATGACTAAATATGATCTATTGAGCTTTTTCAAGTTTGGAGGACTTTCCCCCACATTTATTTCTTACTTCAATTGAGTTTGATCCATCCTTTTCCTTGATTCTCAAAAAGTTTTTTTTTCACCCACAATATTTGCTTTTATTCTTTTTGAAATTTTCTTTTCTTCCTTTGTCATAATTCTCTCTCTTTTTTTCTTTGCATAATTCTTTTCTTTTCCTTGCTCCACCCTTCCACCCTTTTTTTCAATTTAATCTCTACAAAACAAGTATTCAGCAAAATAATCACGGAGTGAGTGAATGGGATAAAGAAAAATAAGGATATTCATACAAAATTTGGCTTTTGGCTCATTTGTGGTTTTTAGAGGGAAAAGTTCATTAAGCTCAAAATAGAAGAACTAGAGATATTTCATTGTTTATGTTAGGCTTGAAAGGCTCAATCTATCAAATAATGCCTAAATCTTCTCTTAAATAATAGCATTAGCCTAGAATTTCGCCTCAAGCAGCATTTAAATAAGTTCTAGAATCCTGTTGAGATCATGAAATATTTTTGAATTATATAAACCTTCTCTAAGTAAAAGATAAATTGAATGCCCAAATTTATTGTGCAAAAAAATTTTAGGATTCTAGAGTCAAAAGTAATAGATTGAAAAAGGGATAAAATTGCATACAACCATGAAGTTTCTACATTTTTCAAGAGCTAAAAAAAATTTGGATAGTCATATCATTGGCTGTTGGTTGTGCCTAACATCCAAAATTATAAATTGAACACTCACATAATTACTCAACTTGCTAAACGCAATAAAAGTGCATTGATAGTGAAAATCAGAAAATTAATGCTCATAATAGGGTCACAATAATTCAGAAAAATATACTTCCACCCCCACACTCAAACTTTACATTGTCCTCAATGTAAAAGAAAGATAAGAATAGGGAAGGATATATGAAAACATATGAGTTAAGTGGACTTCCCTGAATTTGTTTAGGGTGGAATGAGCATGTTAGTGTGACATCATTGGACCCTGAATTGCTCCAATTTTCACCTTCTTTTTTTTACTATGTTGGGTTGCCTCCCAATAAGCGCCTTTGTTTAATGTCGTTGGCTCGACTCAAAGCTCCTTATGACATTCAAGGAGGATCCTTAATGTTCACTTTGAATTGGATTTTCATTGGGTTTGCAGAATTTTGAGGTTTAGCTGTATCATGAGTAGGAAAGTCAACATTAGTTAAAGGTTTAATTAAATGAGAACTCAACTTACCTGGGAATAATCGATTTCTTGAGTAGCTTTTGGCATCCAATTTAATTCCATCTTTTTGAGTTTTTGCCAAAGTAAGGGGCAGCTTTCCTCTATCTTTAAGTAAGGCATATTTATTTGAGGTTATCATTGGGGGTGGTTCTCCGCTGTATATGCCCTTTAAGTGACTAGGGAAGCTTTTTAAGCCTAGGTCAGGATTCTGAAAAATAGAAAGTACAGACATAGTGTTAGAAATTGGTAACAAAATAGAAAGATCCTTACCTATTTGCTGTACTTTTGGTGCCTCATCTCCTGTTGAATTGTTCTCTTAGAATTTGGCATTCAGGGTAGATTCCACAGCCTCTTTATTAGTAGGCTTACCATTGTCAACTTCCAAGTCATCTTTTTCATTAAGTGCTGAATTTTTCTCTTTTTGCACTAAGGATGCTAGAGCTAGACTTTCAATTTCTAAATTCTGAGCCTCTAACCGATTGACTTATGTTGCAAGTTGCTCAATTTGATTTGTTAAGCTTTGAATACTGGCCCTTACCTCTTGTTGAAATTGATGAGTATCATGTTCAATAGATTTAACAATTTCTTCTAAAGAACTACTTACCTGGAAATCCTGATATGCAGAATGTCTAGGATAATAGGCCTGTTGAGTATGCTGAAAATTTACAAAATTTTTTTCTAAAGGACTATTTTGTGCATTCCCATACCTGAAGTTGAGATGATCCTTCCATCCAGGATTGTATATGTTTGAATAGGAATCATACCTTACTTGTGGTCCTTCAGGGAGACCTCTAACCATATTTACCTAGTCAAATGACTCATCATAAAAATTTGGGTACCCAATAGAAGGATGCCCTATGGCTGAATAATTTCCATAGCACTTCTCTCTTTGCATATTTTCTACACGTTGACGAACAAGAGAAGTTCAATTTGCAAGTTGTTTTTCAAGGGAGGAACTACATACTTCACCAGCATATCTTAATAAAGAGCCCAGCCTAGTGCCAAATTGTTGAAAATTGGCTGCCATATACAAAGTTATGAAAAAAAAGAAAAAAACTAAAATAAAATAAAATCACAAAAGGTAAAAAGACACATTCCTCGGCAATGGCGCCAAAATTTGGTGCGTACTGTCGCAAGTACACCCAAATTGATAACTTACCTCAAAACTAACCTGTAATAGTAGGAGTAAGGGTCGATCCCACAGAGACTGGTATTAACTTATGTGATTAGAAAAAGGGGGCATTGATAATTGCAAATTAATTAAAGTAAACAATAATGAAAATAATTAAGAGAGTAATTAATGAGAAAGGCGTTGGTTTCGGTTGATATCCACCGTCAAGGGATTGAATTGATCATTGACAACATAATCAATCTGTAATTGAATATCTATCATTGGGTTTCTAACCCTGTTCCTCCTTAAGTCTAGTAAATTAATGACAATTGCACCAATTAAACCCTAATTAACAAGCAATCCTTTAGCACATCGGTAAAGTATAACTTATTAACCGCATGAAGAACTAGAGAAACTGACAAAGCCAAACAAATATAAACACATCGGCTATATCTAATTTAGTTAATTATTCATCATAGGTTCAATGATTTATAATCCAAAATCCTCAAACCTATTTGCCTCACGAATCACAAAATTGAAGACTTTGTTCAAAACATAATTCAACGGTAGATTAAGGCAGATAATATACTAGTAGGCCTCCTAGCAGTCATATGAATAATCATTGAGAAGAAGAGTAGATGAATAATCAATACTTAATTCAAATTGAAATAATAAAATCAAATCCACATCTCACAATGCATGAAGATCCCTTGAGGTTTCAATCTACTTCAACCAACTAAAAAGAACTAGCCACGCAGGGCCATAAGAAAATCTAAAGAAGAATTAAAGAATATAACTAAGAACTTGTATGAAGGATTGGATGAATTCTCTGCTTGCTTTCCTCCCTTTTTATAGATTCCCTCCTCCTAATCGAAGTAAGAGTGTTTGTAGGTCAAATCCCAGACCATTGGACTTCAATTGGAGTTAAGAAGACCTAAAAATCTCGAATACAGCAATCTGGTGTGGCGGCGAGCACCGCGGCACCTAGGCTAGCTCTGGCTTACTTTGGATTCTGATGCATGGGTGTCGCGGCGCTTGGTGGTTCTAGGCAACAAATGCCGCGGCGCACTAGGGAGCGCCGCGACCCTCCGAACCTACAATGACGCAGCGTCGCGGCTCCCAGAAAACTCTAGAATTTGCCAAAGTGCCAAACACGAAAGTTGTAGTCTATGTCTCTTCTTTCCACAGCCACTGGAATCACCTTAATGCAATCTAAATTGTAGGAGATATGCTAAAATTAGTGACCAAAGGTCAGAATTCACCCTGCTGCACTGTGATTCTGATTTGCGAGCTCTATAAAGCTATGAAATCTCCAAAATTTTACCAAGTGTTCAACATAACAGTTGTAGATGATTGTGTTATCTTTTCACAGCTACTTTAATCACTTTTATTGGAGTTCATAAGAGGGAGATATGCTCAAAAAAATTCTGAAAGGGCTGGAATCGCTGCACTGTAGCATTTTTCAATGAATTTCTTATCTTTTTCTTCTCTTTTCTTCTTCCTTTGTTCCTACAACACAAAACACAAAATTAAGCTAATTCCTAATTATATTTTACTTAAATCAAACAAAAAGTAAGTTTAAAGGTATTAATATCATGCTTAATTAAGATCACATCAATAAAGATACATATTAATGAGACCTATGCAAGTGAATTTGTTATGTATTGATGAGACATATGTAAGTGAATTACATAGAAGATATATGTATGATGCATTGTAGTGTAAATTCCATTCTTTTATTTTGAGATATATGTGCAATGTATGGATGAAATGCATATTGATTTGATGCCTATTCTAGTATATCAATGCATGAGGATTACATGATATAAGGTATGCATTGTTGGTAAGTGTATTAATACATATTTGTTAAATGATGTGGTGATGATATTATGCATGATATTAGTGATGTGCTTGGTTAATGCATAGTCCTATTGTGATGGTCATGATGATTAAAGAGTATGATGTATACATTATTATATGACAATAAAGGGGTTATTAAATAGTGATTGTATGAAGAGACAAAGTTGATTGTGGATGACAAGCATGGTGATAAAGGTGAGTTGTTTGATGTATACATGGTTATATCATGTTGATGTATATGGTTGAGATGTGGCTACAGATGATTAGTCATTGAGTGTGGAGATGTGGCTACAGACGATTAGTCACTGAGTGTTGTGATATGGTTGTAGACGATCAGTCACCCTGCATGAAAGTACTGCAAAGATATATATACAAGCATATTATTGAAGTAAAACTTGGTTATTATACATGCCTAATATTGATGCATAACCTGTCTATTGAATATGAAAGGATGCTATACATTCTTGTTACTTTATCATATACAAAGAGAAAATGTTTTTTGTAGTTTATACAGCTGGACATAACACTATGTTTTCCTTATTTACTGTATGATGCTTTTAATGTTAAACCTATTGGGAACCTTCGTTCTAATTATTTTTGGTGTTATGTTCAGATAAGATTAAATGATACGCTAGCTGCTTCCGTGCACTTGATCATGGAAGATCCAGTGGATGGCGATGCTTTGTACAGATCCCGATGCCAGCACCACCTCCTCCACCCTTTACACCTAGGGGAGATGTGCAGTATAGGGTTCATTAAGTTGATGTAGTTATGTATCTCAGTGTCGTTGATGCATAAATATTAACCTCTGATGTAGTTCGAATATTATGATAATGGAATATTAGCTGCTTATATAAATGTGTATACTTAGAATCCGTTATCGGTCGCTATATATATATATATATATATATATATATATATATATATATATATATATATATATATATATATATATATATAACCGATTGTTACAGCTACCACAGTCATGCCCCAGGTACCAAGGCAACACTAAATCCCCGTGCCAACCAACACGGGCTAAATCCAAGAAAATTTGGACTTCTAGCCCGAAGCACGGGTGGGACGTGCTATGAAGTATAGTTGTGCTTCAAGCCCAGTTGAGTTTTTTCCTGTGCTTCCCTTCTGTTTTTCATCTCGTATTTCAGTCTTCTTCTTTCCATGCCCTTGCCCGTGTCTTTCCCTCTATCCCCTTGCCTTTTCCCCGCCATCTTCCCTATAATTTTCCCTTCCTTTTCTAAGCCATTCTTGTGCTCTTTCCCCCATTCCCAGACCTTTCCATGCCTTAACCAAAATCTCTCTCACCCACCATAACTCCCATCTCCTTCTCTAATCTCCCATCTCCTTCTCTAATCTCCCATCTCCATCTATAACTCTCTTACCGTAACTCCATCTTCTTCACCCAATCACCCAAGCTTCCCCTATTTCTCTCCCTCTCGATCTCCCAACACCTATAAATTTCTCACCCATGCCCTCTTCCCCAAACCCAAAAATTTTACCATACCCAAATCCCATTTTTCCCGTACCTAACCATAAATTTTCCCCCTCTACAACTCGAGCTCTCTCCCTCACCTAGCCACACCTTAACCATCAACCTCCCTTTTCCCCATTCCCTCTGCAATTCCAATAATATCCTGTAATTTTTAAATAATAATGTTTTCCCATGTCTTTCCCCCCATCCCTTTGTCCTTCCCAGCCATCTTCCCTACAATTTTCCCTTCCTTTTCCAAGCCATTCCTGTGCTCTTTCCCTCATTCCCAGACCTTTCTGTGCCCTAACCAGAATCTCCTTCACCCACCGTAACTCCCATCTCCTTCTCCAATCTTCCATCTCCTTCTGTATCTCTCCCACCATAACTCCATCTTCTTCACCTAATCACCCAAGCCTCCATTATTTCTCTCCCTCTCGATCTCTCAACACCCATAAATATGTCACCCGTGCCCTCTTCCCTAAACCCAAAAAATTTCCCATACCCAAATCCCAGTTTTCCCATGCCTAACCATAAATTTTCCCACTCTATAACCCGTGCTCTCTCCCTCGCCCAACTGCATTATAACCATCAACCTCCTTTTTCCCCAATCCTTCTACAATTCCTATAATATCTCGTAATTTTTAAATAATAATGTTTTACTATAAACAAATATATGTTTATTTTAAATTATTATGTTTTGTTGAAAGAAAAATACTTTTAATTAAAATGATTTTTGTTCTGCTTAAAATAATTATATTTACCTCCAATAAATTTTTATTTTATTTTTAGAAATAATCTTTCTTTTATTATGCATAAAGATATTTTATTTTGTGATTTGTGTTATTAACATTTTTATCAAGAAAAGTCATGATTTAAGAAGGCAACTAAAGTTTTGTGAAAATATACATTTTTAGAAATTTTTGGGATACTTTAGGATGAAAAATAATATTATTATGTATATATAATAATAATAATAATAATAATAATAATAATAATAAATTTCAACTATTCAATAATTAAATAATAAAAAAGGGGGAGATGTAAGAAATATACGAAATCTTCGAAAACAGAATGAATAATGATGAATAGTACTTTCTCTCTCCTCATTTGGAGTACTTTTAAGTCTCTGATTTCAAAATTAAGGGTACCACTGGATTCAGGACGAAGAGTACTACAATATTGGTCGAATGTTTTTTCAAATTAGCCGTAGAATCACCGTAGATTGGAAGTAGAAAATATTAGAAAAAGGTAAACTCTGAAACTCCTATTTATATTCCTCAAAATGAAAATCGAACACCGTAAATAGATTCAAGAGATAGATAAACCTCAGGATATGAAAATTTTCGGCCATCTGACAATTTTTTTGTACGTCGTGAACAGTAAGTCTGGCCTACATGAATAATGATTCTGGCGATGAGTAGTAATTCTGACCATGAATAGTATCACATCAGTTGACCAGTGTTGACCAAACTCCCAGAGGCCAAATTTCACGATTCTATAGTCAATTCCAAGATTTTTGGATCCTCCGGACTCATTTTTTAGGTTATTTGATCAAATTTGACTTGAAAAAATACATTTGGGGCAATCCAACCAAGAACCCTAACCTTGTGAGTAGATAATTCTTTCTATGACTTACCCCATGCTCTTCTTGAACTTAAAATGTATATTTGATTCTATTTACAAATTATTTATGCTATCATAAGTTTCTGAAATGTGTTAAAATATTTGTTTTGCTTACGAATTGGCACATAGTTTAAGAAGAGTAAGGTTTTGCAAATAGATTTTGAAACTAATTGAATATGTGCTTCTAAATGTATTTATCATTATTTGGTAAAGTGAATATTTTGTGCATGAGGCATTGATTTGTAAAACTATAAAGTTACTGAGTATGATTGAATGGCAAGCGTAAAGATCATGGCGAGTTGCTTGATAATTATACATTGCAATTGATGAATATGTAATTATATATATACATGTATATGTATATATATACATCTATATATATACATATAGATGTATATATATACATATATATATATATATGTATGGATAAATATCAACGGGTTGCATGGTTTGTGACGGTACCGAGTAAGGGACGCCTTATTAGCTTGAGTGAGCCAAGGGAGGGCCGCTCCAACCGAGTGACAGTGGTAATGTGAGGAGGCAAATGGTTGATGAACTCACATTCCTTAATCACTTATTGGGACTGCAGTTGATCGGTCACTATGCGTATAGAAAATAAGTGAATTGAGTGTATTGAGAGCTATAACATGCTTGAGTATTATGTAAAAAGAGTAGAATTTCAGTCCATATATAGTATGTTAATTATGCATCAACAAAAGTTATGATTTTATCTCAAAATTTTAATATTTTACTGTAACTTATACAGCTGATCATAACATCATCCCTTGCTGTGTGTTTAGAAATATTTAATGGTTCTGATATGGGATCCTCTTAATGTTTTCATGTGAAATATTTTAATGCATAACAATATTTGTTTAATGATCATATCATGCTGAATATGGTTTTGGATATCTTAATATCCTTTGATTTGAGAATATTTGAAATACGAGTCTCATATGAATGTACTTATGAACTGTATTTTTTATGTGACAAATTTTAAAACATGAGTATATCCATATGCTGACCTAAGAGGTCATAGGAGGTATTATCTGCTCACTGAGTTGTCAAACTCACTACACGATATTTTCACATTTTTCATATAAGAATACATAGTCTGATTCTATAGATAGGTGTTGGTTGCAAAGTATATATGAAATGTCAGAATGCAAGTGCACGTGTCATTACCAAGTAATATAATGATGAGTGAGTATCGTCCCATGAGGAGTATACTAGAAACTATTATAGAATGCTTTGACTTGTGAAATGCTGTAGCAAAATTCTGTTGGTTCACATGATTTAATGTTTAGGAGAAATTAAAAAGTAACAAACTAGACATGGCTTAAATTAAGTTGAGAGACTCTAGGTTATGAAGAAGAAGATATAAGGTGAACTAGGGTTGCTTCAGGGTTGCTATGAACTTCTGCACTCATTTTGCTCTAGAAATTGCTATAGCAATTGCTTCAGTGCCCAGTCTGCTCTTGAATGGAGTCTTTCCAAACTACCATTCCTTGCACTCATGGGGTTTGGATATGCATCCCTGCATCAATCTCAACCCTAGAGTTGTACTTGAAGCCCCCAACTCTTGGGTCAAATAAGACAACCATACATTCCTATATTGGTTATGCCCACGCATATAACTTTTTTCCAACATTCACCACCTTTCCAGGTTAATGATAGCCTAAGCTTTCCTCTTTCTAATTTCAGTTAGCAGGAGAAGTTAAGATATACAAATACAGTTGGATGTCATAGCATTGCTGCATCAAAATCATTTATAAATTAAAATGTGCATGTGTTCATTGCAACCCGTCTACAACCCTAACTGGAAAATTAGCCCAGCCTCATATCCATACCACCTACAAGCATTAGATTAATCAATATGCAGTGAAGAGAAATACAACTATATGAAAAGAAAAATGCAATTTCCTGCTGACAATGAAAACACTAAAAAGAAAATGAAAGGTATCCCCAGCAGCAGTCTGCTGTGTCAGCTGGGAGCTCTTTTTTCTCCCTGCTGGATGGTGGCCGCACCTGCTGCACAACTCTGAATCCCTACCACTTGTACCATATCACAAAAGGTAAGCCTCCCATCTTATGCATCATATTAAAAAGGATCAAGATCACCCAACATCACTCAATTTACTGCCTTAATTACTGCGCATGTATATTGAATTGTCACAGCAAACAGAATGGGTGATCTTGTGTCCGTAGGAGGCTAAACATTTTATTATCAGGGGGCATGAAAGCTAATAAGTCAAAATGCATATTAAATATCCTTGGAAAAACATAGAGAAACTCTAATGAATTAGAGTTATCAATTTTCCCCAAACTTAAATGGTTGCTTGTCCTCAAGCAATTTACTCTAACCACTACACTTCTTTTATTAAGCCCCAGCTCTTTTCCCCAATATAGTTCCATGTGGTCCTGCTGCTAGCCCTCAACTCTCAGGGTTGTTTCCATGTAGGGATTACCACCTGCCTTCTGCCTTTTTCCTCAACCTCAACCAGAACCTTCATCGAAGTTGTGTATGTGATGTGGACAGTTTTACAAGAGCCACTTGGATTAAGATCAGGTCAAAGTTCTAAGATTCCCCTGCTAATATATCGAATCTCCTTAATCAGGACAAGTTGGCATACTACATAGGCACAACTAGGGCAAATAAGATGGGGTAGCTCCCTGATTTTTGATCGTTTGAATAAGTATTTTATTTTACTTACTTTTTTTTTCAACAAAGGTCATTAGTGCCTTTGACGCGAATGCCAACATGTGAGATGAAGGCACCCGGTTACTCAGCATTATCACCCTTAAGCAAAATCCTACTCATACCTCTATGTCCCTATTTTACACAAAAGTACACATGGGGCTCATGCATACCCCTGGTTACTAAGAAACAATAGAGGCATTGGAGTGGCAACATTTCTCTCTTCTTCCTCTCTTTCCCCCAAACTTAAACCTTTCTGACCATAGCCCATGGCTCTTTTTGTATTCAGTAGTAGACTCTCAACATTAACTATAAAAACTTAGGCCCAATTCCTGAAGAATTACCAGATTTCTCTTGCTAAAATTGACCATAGTTCTGTGTTAATTAGAAGAAGGTTCTAATTGTCTGGGGTTGGCATGCAGATTTCCTATTTGGGCTATCAGTGAAGTTCCAGACTTCCTCATAGAGTTTCCTAGAGCTAACAGCAGGTCATGACATACACTTGACAGACTCATCTCTCTTCTTCTTTTTCTCTTTTTTTTTATAGGTAAAACAAAAGGTAATTGTAAAAACTCCCTAATTGAACACCCTAATTGCTAAAGTTATCAGACGTAGACTCACATTCAAGCACAATCACACAGAAATTCATACCAGAACTAGCACAAATTGAAATACACTCATTCAGTCAAGCATAATAATTGCCACAACAAACACTAAGCAAATACTAAAGCTATACTAATTCCATCCACCAACACAGTAAATGCCACAACAAACACTAAAGCAACATTAATTTCACCTTGCCCCCAAACTTAAAGATGAGCAGTGTCCCCACTACTAATTATATTGCAAAACCCATAAAAGAGGCAAAGTACTAAAACAGGAACAGCAACATGCAAAGCAAAGGGAAAATACGAAAACAGAAGAAGGAAAATAGAAGGTAAGGGGACTCCCTGAGGGTGTTTACAGGGATGCTGCAGCACCCAAATGGCATTGACCCCCTTAAGACTTTGAGTTGCTACAGAGCCCACTCCTTTGTTAAGTTGATCTTCGTGGGCTCTAGAGTTTAGCCTTCCCTTTCTGCATTATTGTTGCCCTCTTTACAAGTGGCTCTTCATCCTTTGAGGACTCATTTTCTTAATGAATCCTTGGTGGGCATGGCTGCTGCTCGTGGCTGTGGGAAGAGTCTTGGGACTCTTCGCCCTCTTTAGACTGAGGCTCTAGGGCCCTCTGTTCTTCTCCAGTTGTGTAGTGCAATAGGTCCGAGGGGAAGTCTAAAAAGGGGAAGAACTGCCTGAAATTTTTCCCAAGTGTTTTCTAGAGGGCAATATCCCTCTGCTGTTGGTACTGCCAGAACGTGTGCTGGTGTTTGAGGAGTATAGATTGTTGCTGCAAGATGGTGGTTTACTGTTGAAGCAGTAGGTGTAGGGTCTTATCAGTTGGATGAGGAGCAAAGGTGGAGGCAGCTTGGCTTTCAAAGTGTGGTGGGGCTTGTGTGGCAGCTGGTGGATCTGGAGCACCTTTTTTTTGGATAATTCGAGCTATGGTGATTATGCTAATGGGGCTGTCCCCCTTGAGTGTCTCCTTATCGATTGAGATGGGCACCCTACTATCCTGGCACAGTAGGGTGATGAGGGAAGGGAAGAGTAGACTTTCTTTCTTGTGGCTTGTACACACTCTGATTTGTTTGTTGATGACCTTGCCTATGTTAATAGGCTTGCCCGAAATAATGGCATCGACCATTGCCACTCTATCTCTGCTCACCATTTGCCCGTGAGTGAAGGGCAAAGGGCAAGTTTTTAGGAAACGATACCAAACCTTTGCCGCAAGCACCAAGGAAGCTCGATTGATTGTAGCAGTACCCTGGGAAGATCTGTCCCAGGTGGTGCCTAGCATGCATACCCAAGCCAGCATTGCTTGCCAATCGTGGTCTTGCAGAGCCTCTAAATGTGCTTCATAATCATCATCCTCATCAGGAAATTTATAGGCTTTGTTGATTATGGCTTGATCAAATAATACCTGGGTCTCCCTGACTCTGACCCATTCCTTGGCGTTCTGTGGGAAGTTGGCATAGAACTCCCTTATTAGAGGTATAAGGCAGGCTTAGGTGGGTGGAAAAGGTTTCCCATCCTCGTTGCTTCACCACTGTTGCCACATATATTGGCAGACCCAGATCTTCAAATGTTGTAAAGGCAAAGCCTTTCTCTGCGCAGAAATTTCGCTGAATAGTTTCTTCATCGTGTCACCGCTTATTCTCCTCGAAGGTAAACTTCTCCATTTTGCTTACCTTCTATGCTACGGTCTTGACCCTCGACATTGTTGGCTAGTGAAGATTCTAATAGATGTAGGTCTGCTTCATGTGAAAGGGGTTCCAAGATGTGAAGGGAAGAGAGTACAAGAGAGTACTTGGAATGTGAAGGCGTTGAGAGAGTTGCAGAGACTATCAAGTATACCAAGCTGGGTTAGGTGAAATGAGGGGGTGTACGTGACTTATGGGATTCTCAAAGTTTTCCTGCTTCCCTTTTTTTTGTCAGGGTTGAGGGCTTTTGCTGCAACAATTCCTGTAGCAAAAACTGGCTTCCCTATGATTTTACTGTAGCAAGTCTTGTGACAAAAGCTGGCTTTCACACGCTTTTGCCACAGCAAAACAAGACTAGCTTTCACATGATTTTGCTGCAACAAGGCAAAAAACTGACCTTCAGCCTGATGTTCTCCCCCTCCTACGAAACGAACACAATTGATATTAGAGTCACAATTTAAGCTTCCAACAATTGTAAAATAAAAAAACAATGAATGAAACATGGGTTGCCTCCCATAAGCGCTTGTTTTAGAGTCAACAGCATGACTTCTTCCCTGTTCACCCTTATTGCAATTGGAGTGAGGTGTGTTGGTGATCCACATCACCTCCAAGGTAGAGTTTGATCCTTTTTCCGTTAACCTTGAATATCCTCCCTTCCTTTTCTTCTTCCAGTTCCACAGTTCCAAAAGGGAAGACTTTGCTGATGCGAAAGGGGCCAGACAAACGAGATTTTAATTTCCCAAGGAACAAGGTTTGCCTTGAGTTGTATAGTAGCACTCTCTGTCCTACTTTGAAGTCCCTTGGCTATATCCTCTTGTCGTGCCATTGCTTTGCTTTCTCTTTGTATAGCTTGGCATTCTCATAAGCTTGACCACATAATTCATCCAGCTCATTTAGCTGTAGCATTCTTTTCTCATCTGCAGCTTCCAAATTCAAATTTAACTCCTTCACTGCCTAATATGCCTGATGCTCTAGCTCTACTGGTAGATGACAAGCCTTACCAAACACCAACTTGTATGGTGACATCCCCAGTGGTGTTTTATAGGCTATTCTTTAGGCCCACAATGCATCATCCAGCCTTGAGGACCAATCCTTCCTAGTTAGGCCAACCATTTTTTCCAATATCCTCTTGATTTCTCTATTGGAGACTTCAGCCTGCCCACTGGTTTGTGGATGATATGGTGTTACCACCTTGTGTCTTATGCCATATTTAGCCAACAGTACTCCGAATTGCCTGTTGCAGAAGTGGGATCCTCCATCGCTGATGATGGCTCTGGGGGTTCCAAACCTTGTAAAAATGTTCTTCTTCAAAAATCTGGTTACCACCTTTGCCTCGTTAGTGGGAGACACACTTGCTTCTACCCATTTTGAGATGTAGTCAACAACTATTAGGATGTATTAGTTCCCAAAACTTGAAGGGAAAAGGCCCATGAAATTTATTCCCCATACATCGAACAATTCCACTTTTAGAATGTTGTTCAGTGGCATTTCATGTCTTCTGGATATATTTCCTATTCTCTGGCACCTGTCGCATTTCAACACAAAGGAGTAGGAGTCCTTGAATAGAGAAGGCCAGTAGAACCCTACCTGTAGTATCTTGTTTACAGTCCTCACTCCTCCAAAATGGCCTCCATAGGGTGAAGCATGGCATTGCTGCAAATTTGCTCCATCTCTTCACTGGGAATGCATCTTCTTATCATCTGATCAGTACACTGCTTGAAGAGGTATGGTCATCCCAGTAATATGAATTCACGTCATGCAAAAATTTCTTCTTTTGCTGTGAGGTCAATTCCGGTGGGAGCAGGCCACTCACCAGGTAATTTACATAGTCAGCGTACCATGGAACACCAACTTGGGTCATCAGGAAGAGTTATTCATCTAGGAATTTCTCATTAATTTCCTCTACTTCTGCACTGTCCTTTTCCAGTCTGGAGAGATGGTCTACCATCAGATTCTCTGTTCCCCTTATATCCCTGATCTCCAGATCGAATTCTTGGAGCAAGAGCACCCATTGAATGAGTCTAGGCTTGGAATCCTTCATCTTAACCAGGTGCTTGATGGCGGAATGGTCTGTGTGCACAATTACTTTTGTTCCTACCAAATATGATCTAAATTTCTCAAAAGCAAATACTACTACAAGCATCTCCTTCTATGTTACTGTGTAGTTGAGCTGGACCCCTTGCAGCATTTTGCTTGCATAATATATAGAATGAAAAAAATTTATTCCTACGTTGCCCAAGGATGACTCCCAATGCTGCTTCACTTGCATCATACATTAGTTCAAATAGAGAAGTTCAGTCTGGTGCAACAATAACTAGTGCTGAACTCAATTTTTTCTTGAGGTCACACAATGCTGTCATGCAGTTTTCATCAAAGCAGAAAGTTTTGTCTTTCTCCAGCAAGCTGCATAGAGGTTTTACAACCTTGGAGAAGTCCCTAATGAACCTCCTGTAGAATCCTGCATGGCCAAGGAAGCTTCTGATGCCTTTGATTGAGGTGGGAAGAGGCAACTTCTCTATGATCTCTACTTTGGCTTTGTCAACCTCTAGTCCATTTTGAAAGACTTTGTGTCCTAGTACAATCCCTTCCTTCACCATGAATTAACACTTCTCCCAATTTAGCACCAAGTTTGTTTCCTCACAACTTTTTAGGACCTTAGCAAGGTTTCCCAAACATAAGTCGAAGGAGTCCTCAAAAATTGAGAAGTCATTCATGAAAATTTCCACAAATTGCCCAGCCATTTCTATGAAAATTGCCATCATGCATCACTGAAAAGTTGCTAGAGCATTACATAACCCAAACGGTATCCTTCGAAATGCAAAGGTGCCATAAGGACATGTGAATGTGGTCTTATGCTGGTCTTCGGGTGCTATAGCAATATGATTGTAGCCTGAATACCCGTCTAGGAAACAATAGTATTCCCTTCCTGTAAGTCTGCCCAGCATCTGGTCTATGAATGGCAAGTGGAAATGGTCTTTCCTGGTGCTTTTGTTCAATCTTCGCTAGTCCATGTAAATCCTCTAGCCAGCCATAACCTTGGCGGGGATGAGCTCACTGTTTTCATTTTCCACCACAGTCATACCCCCTTTCTTAGGAACACATTAGACTGGACTAACCCAGGAACTATCTAATATAGGGTAAATAATTCCAGCATCTAACCACTTTATGATTTCCCTTTTTACCACCTCCTTCATTATTCGATTGAACCTCCGTTGGGGTTCAATGGACCCTTTTTCATTGCTCTCCAAAAGGTTCTTATGCATACAAAATGAGGGGCTAATACCCTTGATATCAACAAGGGTCCAACCAATAGCTTTTTTGAATCTTTTCAATGTCAAGACTAGTTTCTCCTCTTACTCTTCTGTCAAGAGTGCTAAAATGATCACAGGAAAGGTGGTTGTTTCGCCTAGATATGCATACTTGAGATGTGCTGGTAATAGTTTCAACTCCAAGATTGGTGGTTCCTCTACAGATGCCTTAGGCAACTTTACTTCTGGTGAGGACATGTCTAAGGGCTTATTCATCAGTCCCTGCTTCCTAGTGCCATGTCTGGCTTCAATCTAGGCCCATTCTTTCTCGTTTTTCCCCTCTGAATCTGAGTTATCTGCCTATATAACTGGTGATGGGCCCTTGCAGCATTTTTCAAACTGCTCTGATGCTAATGTGTCTATCACAAACACAACTGAACATTCCTCTACTTCACTAGGAAATTTCATGGACTGGAATACATTGAATGTAACCTGCTCATCCTGTACTCTCATAGTTAATTCCCCTTTCTAGACATCAATTAAGGTTCAGCCAGTTGCTAGGAATGGCCTGCCCAAAATAATTGGCACCTCTGCATAAGCTTCATAGTCGAATATTATAAAGTCTACTGGGAAAATGAATTTATCCACCTTAACTAAGACATCCTCGATTTTCCCTTCAGGATGTGCAATGGATCTGTCTACCAATTGTAGTAAGACCGTGGTAGGCCTTGCTTCTCTAATCCCCAGCTTCTTGAATATGGCCATTGGCATGAGGTGAATGCTTGCTCCCAAGTCACAAAAGGCTTTGCCAAAATACTGGTTCCCAATGGAACAAGGTATGGTGAAGCTACCCGGATCTTTGAGTTTAGGAGGCAGCTTATTCTGCAGCACAACACTACATTCTCGTGTGAAGGCCACAGTCTCAAATTCCCCAAATCTTTTCTTTTTGATCAAGATGTCGTTCATGAACTTTACATAGTTTAGCATTTGCTCTAATGCTTCCACCAAGGGGATGTTAATATGCAGCTGCTTGAGGACATTCAAAAATCTTCTGAACTGATGGTCATTCTGCTATTTTTAGAATCTTTGAGGAAATGGTGGATGTAACTTGGTCTGCTGCACGTTTTGCTGTGGCAAAGCTACAAACTTTTCTCCAGAGATTCCTGCTTCATCACTTGCCCCTTCCACCAGCCTCTGCTTGTCTTTCTTCTTTTCTAAGGGTACAATAGGGTCTTTTTGGTTCTATCTCTTTGCTTGGGGTGCTTTCACTACTTTTCCACTTCTAAGACTTGTAGTGTTTTTTCCCTTCTCTCCTAGGGACTTCAGTATTGCTTGGAAGCGTCCCTAGAGGTCTGCTTTTCAATTCATTGGCGATTTGCCCGACTTGGGTCTCCAGATTTCTCAATGTTGCAGCTTGACTCTAACTCACAGCATCATTTCTTGCCATATACTCCTTCAGCAGGGACTCCAATGAAGTAGGAGTTTCCGTAGGTTGATGCCTTTGTTGCTAAAAGCCTCAGGGTGCCTGTGGTCTTTGTGGGCAGAGTTTCTTCCTTGTCTAGTGCTATAGTTACTCTAAGAAAAGTTAGGATGCTGCCTCTAACCCGGGTTATACGTGTTTGAATAGAGATTGTTGTTGCGATTTATGTTTCCCACATAGCATATCAACTCTGGATTCGAGGGACAACTTTCGAATAAATGAGGCCCATTGCACAGAACACAAGATACTCTATTCTCCTGGACTGCATTAGCTGCTTGAGGACGAATCAGCTACTGTTTTTTTAGGACATTCACTAATGAAGCTAGCTGGGCTGTGAGAGAAGTGACTTGACTCACTTCATGCATACCTAATGTCTTCTTTCCAATTAAGACTCTATCCATATGCCATTGATAGTTATTACTAGCCATTCTTTCGAAGAGCTTATGTTCCTCATTGTATGTTTTGGATAGAAGTGCCCCATTAGTCGCTGCATCCACTACGGTTCGTGTTTGAGTATTAAGGCCATTGTAAAAGTCTCCATCTGAATGCAGTATGGGATTTCGTGGTGTGGACATCTCCGTAGCAGCTGTTTGTACCTTTCCCAGGTGTCATATAGCGATTCCCCGTCTAGTTGTTGGAAGGACGTGATATCATTCCTTAATCTTGCATTCTTGGTAGGTGGGAAGTATTTTAGCATAAACTTCTCTGCCAAATCACTTCAATTTGCAATAGAATCGGGTGGCAGACAGTTTAACCACGCCCTAGCTCAATCTCTTAATGAGTAGTGGAACAATTTCATCTTGAGAACTTAATCTGTCACCCATTCATTTTGAAAGCATCAGTGACTTCGATGAATACTCTCAGGTGAAGGTGTGGGTCCTCCGTAGGCATTCCACTGAATTGCCCTGCAGTCTGCAACATCTCAAACATTACCGGCTTAAGCTCGAAATGAAGAGCTTTAATTTTTGGTCTTACAATGCTCGGGTTCAACCCATTCAAGTTTGGTTGAACATAAGCATTTAGGACTTTATCTCTGTCATCCATGTTGTCTGCTCCATTTTGGTTAGCCATTTCTGCTTGTTTCTGAGGTCCTAACAATCCTTTCCTTCTTCTCAAAAGCGTTCTTTCTATCTCAGAATTTAGAGGTAGTATCTCTCTTTCGTACCTGCTCATGCACTGCGTTACTTGCCAAAAAATGACACCAGAATAACTAAAAGATAAAGTCCTTCACATAGTCAAACATCTAATAATAATTTTCTAGTTGACACTCCCCGGCAACGGCGACAAAAACTTGTTGGTTGCAAAGTATATATGCAATGTCAGAACGCAAGTGCACATGTCGTGACCAAGTAATATAATGATGAGTGAGTATCGTCCTACGAGGAGTATACTAGAAATTATTATAGAATGCTTTGACTCGTGAAATGCTGTAGCAAAATTCTGTTGGTTCACACGATTTAATGTTTAGGAGAAATTAAAATGTAACAAACTATACAAGGCTTAAATTAAGTTGAGAGACTCTAGGTTATGGAAGAAGATATTAGGTGAACTAAGGTTGCTTCAGGGTTGCTATGAACTTCTGCACTCATTTTGTTCTAGAAATTGCTATAGCAATTGCTTCAGTGCCCAGTCTGCTCTTGAATAGAGTCTTTCCAAACTACCATTCCTTGCACTCATTGGATATGCATCCCTACATCAATCCCAACTCTAGAGTTATACTTGAAGCCCCCAACTCTTAGGTCAAATGAGACAACCATACATTCCTATATTGGTTATGCCCATACATCCAACTCTTTTCCAGCATTCACCACCTTTCCAAGTTAATGATAGCCTAAGCTTTCCTCTTTCTAATTTCAATTAGCAGGAGAAGTTAAGATATACAAACACAATTGGATGTCATAGCGTTGCTGCAGCAAAATCATTTATAAATTAAAATGTACATGTGTTCATTGTAACCCGTCTACAACCCTAGCTGGAAAATTAGCCCAGCCTCATATCCAAATCGCCTACAAGCATTAGATTAATCAATATGCAGTGAAGAGAAATACAACTATATGAAAAGAAAAATGAAGTTTCCTTCTGACAATGAAAATACTAAAAAGAAAATGAAAGGAATCCCCAGCAGCAGTCCTCTTCCTTGCTCCTATGCTTCACCATCTAGGGTTGCCACATCCTAGCCCAGAGTGTAACCACACAGCCCACTCCAGACAAGCATTTCTAGGCTTCCTATTTCAGTCTTCTTCTGTCACCCCCTGTGTAACATCCCATAAGAAAATAAAATTTATTAGACAATTTTTAGATATCTAAGGAAATATAATCCATATAAATTCTTTACCTTACGTATATGCATAGAAATATTCTAACATTAATGGAATAGGTAAAGAGAGAAAACTTAAGAGGAAATATTAAAAATAAATATACTAAAGAAAGGTGAAATTCTTGGGCAAGAAAGATAAATTTTTTGTGAAGTCAGTAAAGGTATTAAAATTTCAAGAAGATTGAATTAGGGTAATTTTTCCTAATTTAAGAGTTAAAGTTACCAAGTTTAGTATCTCCACCCATAAAATGGGCTTTTACCTATGGACACTTCATATAGAGTTTTTCTACTTCACTTGAATTTTTAGCAAGCCAATAGGATAGCCCAAGGAAGAAATAAAACATAGACTTGGATTAGGATATAAAAATTGGACCGATAGCCCAAAAATCATGAAAATGTGACCAAGCCCATTATGAAAGGTAGAATTTTAACCAAAGTAAAGAAAATGGGCAAGAATGAGCCCAAACCCAAGAGGAAAAATGAAAATAAAAATAAAAATAAAGTGATGGAATAATAATGTAATCAAGATTAGGTGATTTGACATTAAGACAAAAATTTAGCAAGTGGTATGATAATACAATAATTTAGGACAAAACATCAACATCCTACACTCATAATTTTAGCAAGTGGGTAATAATACATAGCATTATGACAAAACATCTTTATCCCACACAAATCATTTCAACCAAATAATGGAGATTCAAGGGCAAGAAATTTGACACTTAAAAAGGCAAATCTATCATACTTGATTAAGACAAAAGAAAAGGGAAATGAATCCCAAAATCAAAGGGAACTTGTCCCATATCTTAAGAACATATTATCATAATTTTGAAAATACAAATCTCCTTTTCCTATGCATATCTTGACTAAGGAAGAGAAAGACAAGAACATAAATTATTTGTTTTCCAAAAAATTCAACCAAGTGTAATCTAATTGTGATAAGATAAACCCATGATCATGAAAGGTAAATTATTTAAGGGTTTATTTAAGCAAAACCCACCCTTACAACATTAGAATTTTCGTCCAAGTGAGGGAGAGGAAAAATAGAAGCAAGGTATAGTGAGGAAAGGAAAGGAAGAAAGGAAGAAAGAGGAAGGAGAAGTCTAGAGGATTAAGTGCTCCAAGTAAGTTTAACAATATTTCTTTTTGAAGAAAACTTATGAAACTTATAATAATTATATGAGATTTTGATCTTAGAACTTTGATGATTGGTCATGGATGTTGCTATATCATGTTACATATTGATCTTGCATGTGATGTATGTTTGAATACTTAGGCTGGTATAACAAGTTCTACATAGGTAAGGCTATGGGTGGCAAAATTTTAAGCATCAATGTTTTAATTTCTGGGAATTATTTGTAGGGAATTAAAATAAATGGTTAATATAAGAATTTACTATATATGTGTCACGGAGTGTTAGCCACTGGAATCAATCAATTTATAGTCCATATGAGGAAGATATGAGCCGATTACTAGTCAAAGTCATAAAATGGTTCATCAGGGAAGAATATGTTAGGATAGCTTCTGTGTTTTAATTTCTAAGAATTATCTGTAAGGAATTAAAATAAATGGTTAACATAAAAATTAAATATATATTTGTCACGGATGTTTAGCCACTGGAAACACTAAATTTGGAGTCCATATGAGGTAGATATGGTCTACTTAGTAAGCAAAGCTCAGAAAATGGTTAATCAGGGAAGAATATGTTAGGATAGCTTCTGTGTTTTTATTTCAGGGAATATTCTGTAGGGAATTAAAATAAATAGTTAACATAAGAATTATAGCTATGTGTGTCCCAGATTTTTAGCCACTGGAATCACTCAATTTGGAGTCCATATGAGGTGATATGGTCCAATAAGTAAACAAAGGTCAGAAAATGGTTAATCAGGGAAGAATATGTTAGGATAGCTTCTATTTTTTAATTTCTGAGAACATTCAGTAAAGAATTAAAATAACTGGTTAACATAAGAATTATAGCTATATGTGTCACGGATTTTTAGCACTGGAATCACTCAATATGGAGTCCATATGAGGTACATATGGTTCGATTAGTTAACAAAGGTCAGAAAATGGTTAATCAGGGGAGAATATGTTAGGATAGCTTCTGTGTTTTAATTTTTGAGAATATTCTGTATGGAATTAAAATAAATGGTTAACCTAAGAATTATCCTTATTTGTGTCACGGATTTTCAGCCACTAGAATCACTTAATTTGTAGTCCATATGAGGTAGATATGGCCCGATTAGTAAGCAAAGGTCAAAAAATGGTTAATCAGGGAAGAATATGTTAAGATAGCTTTTGTGTTTTTATTTTTGAGAATATTCTGTAGGGAATTAAAATAAATAGTTAACGTAATAATTATATCTATGTGTGTCACAGATTTTTGGCCACTGGAGTCACTCAATTTCGAGTCTATATGAGGTAGATATAGTCCAATTAGTTAACAAAGGTCAGAAAATGGTTAATCAAGGAAGAATATATTAGGATAGCTTCTGTGTTTTAATTTATGGGAACCTTATGTTGGGAATTAAAATACATAGTTCACATAAGAATTATAGCTATGTGTGTCATGGATTTTTAGCCACTGGAATCACTCAATTTGGAGTCCATATGAGGTAGATATGTTCCAATTCGTAAACGAAGGTCAGAAAATGGTTAATCTGGGTAGAATATGTTAGGATAGCTTCTGTTTTTTAATTTCTGAGAACATTCTGTAGGGAATTAAAATAATTGGATAACATAAGAATTAAAGATATATGTGTCACAGACCTTTAGCCACTGGAATAACTCAATATGGAGTCCATACGTGGTACATATGGTTCAATTAGTTAGCAAAGGTCAGAAAATGGTTAATCAGGGAAGAATATGTTAGGATAGCTTCTATTTTTTAATTTATGTGAACATTCTGTAGGGACTTAAAATAAATGGTTAACATAAGAATTATACCTAGTTGTGGCACAGATTTTTAACCATTGGAATCACTCAATTTGGAGTCCATATGAGCTAGATATGGTCCGATTAGTAAAC
Source organism: Gleditsia sinensis (assembly GCA_037074535.1). Taxonomy (NCBI): domain Eukaryota; kingdom Viridiplantae; phylum Streptophyta; class Magnoliopsida; order Fabales; family Fabaceae; genus Gleditsia; species Gleditsia sinensis. The sequence goes on from CM073463.1 coordinate 30,735,891, forward strand.
AAAGGTCAGAAAATGGTTAATCAGGGAAGAATATGTTAGGATAGTTTCAGTGTTTTAATTTCTGAGAACATTCTGTAGGGAATTAAAATAAATGGTTAACATAAGAATTATACCTATTTGTGTCACGGATTTTCAGCCACTGGAGTCACTCAATTTGGAGTCCATATGAGCTAGATCAAGTCCGATTAGTAAGCAAATTTCAGAAAATGGTTGATCAGGGAAAAATATGTTAGGATAGCTTCTGTGTTTTATTTTCGGAGAACATTCTGTAGGGAATTAAAATAAATGGTTAACATAAGAATTATACCTATTTATGTCACGGATTTTCAGCCACTGGAATCGCTCAATTTGGAGTCCATATGAGGTAGATATGGCCCGATTAGTAAGCAAAGGTCAGAAAATGGTTAATCAGGGAAGAATATGTTAAGATAGCTTTTGTGTTTTTATTTTTGGGAATATTCTGTAGGGAATTAAAATAAATAGTTAACGTAATAATTATATCTATGTGTATCACGGATTTTTGGCCACTGGAATCACTCAATTTGGAGTCCATATGAGGTAGATATGGTCCGATTAGTTAACATAGGTCAGAAAATGGTTAATCAAGGAAGAATATGTTAGGATAGCTTCTGCGTTTTAATTTATGGGAACCTTATTTTCGGAATTAAAAAACATAGTTCACATAAGAATTATAGCTATGTGTGTCACGAATTTTTAGCCACTAAAATCATTCAATTTGGTGTCCATATGAGGTAGATATGTTCCGATCAGTAAACGAAGGTCAGAAAATGGTTAATCTGGGTAGAATATGTTAGGATAGCTTCTATTTTTTAATTTCTGAGAACATTCTGTGGGGAATTAAAATAACTGGTTAACATAACAATTATAGCTATATGTGTCACAGATTTTTAACCACTGACATCACTCAATATGGAGTCCATACGAGGTACATATGGTTCAATTAGTTAGCAAAGGCCAGAAAACGGTTAATCAGGGAAGAATATGTTAGGATAGCTTCTATTTTTTAATTTAAGAGAACATTCTGTAGGGAATTAAAATAAATGGTTAACATAAGAATTATACCTAGTTGTGGCACAGATTTTTAACCACTGGAATCACTCAATTTGGAGTCCATATGAGCTAGATATGGTCCGATTAGTAAACAATGGTCAGAAAATGGTTAATCAGGGAAGAGTATGTTAGGATAGCTTCTGTGTTTTAATTTCAAAGAACATTCTGTAGGGAATTAAAATAAATGGTTAACATAAGAATTATACCTATTTGTGTCACGGATTTTTAGCAACTGGAATCACTCAATTTGGAATCCATATGAAGTACATCAGGTCCGATTAGTAAGGAAAGTTCAGAAAATGGTTAATCAGGGAAGAATATGTTAGGGTAGCATCTGTGTTTTATTTTCTGAGAACATTCTGTAGGGAATTAAAATAAATGGTTAACATAAGAATTATACCTATATGTGTCACGGATTTTTAGCCACTGGAATCACTCAATTGGGAGTCCATATGAGGTAGATACGGTACGGTTAGTTAACAAAGATCAGAAAATGGTTAATCAAGGAAGAATATCTTAGGATAGCTTCTGTGTTTTAATTTTTGAGAATATTCTATAGGGAATTAAAATAAATGCTTAACTTAAGAATTATACCTATTTGTATCACAGATTTTTACCCCCTAGAATCACTCAATTTGGAGTCCATATGAGGTAGATATGATCCGATAAGTAAACAAAGGTCAGAAAATGGTTAATCAGGGACGAGTATGTTAAGATAGCTTCTGTTTTTAAATTTCTGAGAACATTCTATAGGGAACTAAAATAAATGGCTAACATAAGAATTATAGGTATATGTGTCACAGATTTTTAGCCACTGGAACCACTCAATATGGAGTCCATATGACGTACATATGGTTCGATTAGTTAGCAAAGGTCAGAAAATTGTTAATCAGGGAAGAATATGTTAGGATAGCATCTGTGTTTTAATTTTTGAGAACATTTTGTAGGGAATTAAAATAAATGTTTAGCATAATAATTATACCTATTTGTGTTACGGATTTTCAGCCACTGGAATCACTCAATTTGTAGTCCATATGAGGTAGATATGGCCTAATTAGTAAGCAAAGGTCAGAAAATGGTTAATCGGGGAAGAATATGATAAGATAGCTTGTGTGTTTTTATTTCTGGGAATATTCTGTTGGGAATTAAAATAAATAGTGAACGTAATAATTATATCTATGTGTGTCACGGATTTTTGGCAACTGTAATCACTCAATTTGGAGTCCATATGAGGTAGATATGGTCCAATTAGTTAACAAAGGTCACAAAATGGTTAATGAAGGAAGAATATATTAGGATAGCTTCTGTGTTTTAATTTATGGGAACCTTATTTTTGGAATTAAAATACATAGTTCACATAAGAATTATAGCAATGTGTGACACGGATTTTTTGCCACTGGAATCACTCAATTTGGAGTCCATATGAGGTAGACATGTTACGATTAGTAAACGAAGGTCAGAAAATGGTTAATCTGTGTAGAATATGTTAGGATAGCTTCTGTTTTTTAATTTCTGAGAACATTCTGTAGGGAATTAAAATAACTGGTTATCGTAAGAATTCTAGCTATTTGTGTCACAGATTTTTAGCCATTGGAATCACTCAATATGGAATCCATACGAGGTACATATGGTTCAATTAGTTAGGAAAAGGACAGAAAACAGTTAATCAGGGAAGAATATGTTAGGATAGCTTTTATTTTTTAATTTTTGAGAACATTCTGTAAGGAATTAAAATAAATGGTTAAAATAAGAATTATACCTAGTTGTGGCACAGATTTTTAACCACTGGAATCACTCAATTTGGAGTCCATATGAGCTAGATATGATCCGATTAGTAAACAAAGGTCAGAAAATGGTTAATCAGGGTAGAATATGTTAGGATAGCTTCTGTGTTTTAATTTCTGAGAACATTCTATAGGGAAGTAAAATAAATGGTTAACATAAGAATTGTACCTATTTGTGTCAGGGATTTTCAGCCACTGGAATCACTCAATTTGGAGTCCATATGAGGTATATATGGCCCGATTAGTAAGCAAAGGTCAGAAAATGTTTAATCAGAGAAGAATATGTTAAGATAGCTTCTGTGTTTTTATTTCTGGGAATATTTTTTATTGAATTAAAATAAATAGTTAACATAATAATTAGATCTATGTGTGTCACGGATTGTTGGCCATTGGAATCAATCAAAATGGAGTCCATATGAGGTAGATATGGTCCGATTAGTAAACAAAGGTCAGAAAATGTTTAATCTGAAAAGAATATGTTAGGATAGCTTCTTTGTTTTTATTTACGGGAACATTATGTACGGAATTAAAATACATAGTTAACATAAGAATTATGGCTATGTGTGTCAGGCATTTTTAGCCACTGGAATCACTCAATTTCGAGTCCATTCGAGGTAGATATGGCCCGATTAGTAAGCAAAGGTCAGAAAATTGTTAAACAGGGAAGAATATGTTAAGATAGCTTCTATGTTTTTATTTCTGGGAATATTCTATAGGGAATTAAGACAAATATTTAACGTAATAATTATAACTATGTGTGTCACGGATTTTTGGCCACTGAAATCACTCACTTTGGAGTCCATATGAGGTAGATATGATCCGATTAGTTAACAAAGGTCAGAAAATGGTTAATCAAGGAAAAATATGTTATGGTAGCTTTTGTGTTTTAATTTCTGGGAACATTATCTACAGAATTAAAATACATAGTTAACATAAGAATTATAGTTATGAGTGTCACGGAATTTTAGCCACTGTAATCACTCCATTTGGAGTCCATATGAGGAAGATATGGCCCGATTAGTAAGCCAAGGTCAGAAAATGGTTAATTGGGAAAGAATATGTTAGGATAGCTTCTGTGTTTTTATTTCTCGGAATATTTTGTCTGGAATTAAAATAAATAGTTAACATAATAATTGTATCTATGTGTGTCCCAGATTTTTGGCCACTGGAATCACTCAATTTGGAGTCCATATGAGGTAGATATGGTCCGATTAGTAAACAAAGGTCAGAAAATGGTTAATCAGGGAAGAATATGTTCAGATAGCTTCTATTTTTTAATTTCTGAGAACATTCTGTAAGGAATTAAAATAACTGGTTAACATAAGAATTATAGCTACGTATTTCACGGATTGTTATCCACTGGAATTACTCAATATGGAGTCCATATGAGGTACATATGTTTCGAATAGTTACCAAAGGTCAAAAAATGCTTAATCAGGGAAGAATATGTTAGGATAGCTTCTATGTTTTAATTTATAGGAACATTATGTAGGGAATTAAAATACATAGATAACATAAGAATTATAGCTATGTGTGTCACAGATTTATTGCCACTGGAATCACTCAATTTGGAGTCCATATGAGGTAGATATGTTCCGATTAGTAAACAAAGGTCATAAAATGGTTAATCAGGGAAGAATATGTTAGGATAGCTTCTGTTTTTTTATTTTTAAGAACATTCTGTTGGGAATTAAAATAATTGGTTAACATAAGAATTATAACTATATGTGTCACAGATTTTTCGCCACTGGAATCACTCAATATGGAGTCCATATGTGGTATATATGGTTCGTTTAGTTAGCAAAGGTCAGAAAACGGTTAATCAGGGAAGAATATGTTAAGATAGCTTCAGTGTTTTTTTTTGAGAATATTCTGTAGGGAATTAAAATAAATGGTTAACATAAGAATTATACCTATTTGTGTCACGGATATTTAGCCACTGGAATCACATAATTTGGAGTCCATATGAGGTTGACATGGTCCGATTAGTAAACAAAGGTCAGAAAATGGTTAATCCAGGAAGAATATGTTAGGATAGCTTCTGTTTTTTAATTTTTGATAACAATCTGTAGGGAATTAAAATAACTGGTTAACATAAGAATTATAGCTATATGTGTCACGAAATTTTTAGCCACTAGAATCACTCGATAAGGAGTCGATATGGGGTACATATGGTTCAATTAGTTTGCAAAGTTCAGAAAATGGTTAATCAGGGAAGAATATTTTAGGATAGCTTCTGTGTTTTAATTTCTGAGAATATTCTGCAGGGAATTAAAATAACCAATTAACTTAAGAATTGTACCTATTTGTGTCGTAGATTTTTAGCTACTGGAATCAAACAATTTGGAGTCCGTATGAGGTAGATATGGCCCGATAAGTAAGCAAAGGTCAGAAAATGGTTAATCAAGGAAGAATATGTTAAGATAGCTTCTGTGTTTTTATTTTTGGGAATATTCTGTAGGAAATTAAGATAAATAGTTAACGTAATAATTATAACTATGTGTGTCACGGATTTTTGGCCACTGGAATCACTCAATTTGCAAACCATATGAGGAAGATATGGTCCGATTAGTTAACAAAGTTTAGAAAATGGTTAATCTGTGTTTTAATTTATGGGAACATTATGTAGGGAATTAAAATACTTAGTTAACATAAGAATTATAGGTATAAGTGTCACGGATTTTTAGCCACTGGAATCACTCAATTTGGAGTCCATATGAGGTAGATATGGCCCGATCCGTAAGCAAAGGTCATAAAATGGTTAATAAGGGAAGAATATGTTAGCATAGTTTCTGTGTTTTTATTTCTGAGAATTGTCTTTAGGGAATTAAAATAAATAGTTAACATAATATATTTATCTATGTGTGTCACAGATTTTTGGCCACTGGAATCAGTCAATTTGTAGTCCATATGAGGTAGATATGGTCCGATTAGTAAACAAAGGTCAGAAAATGTTTAATAAGGAAAGAATATGTTAGGATAGCTTCTCTGTTGTAATTTATGGGAACATTATGAACAGAATTAAAATACATAGTTAACATAAGAATTATAGCTATGTGTGTCATGGATTTTTAGGCATTGGAATCACTCAATTTGGAGTCCATATGAGGTAGATATGGCCCGATTAGTAAGCAAAGGTCAGAAAATGGTTAAACAGGGAAGAATATGTTAAAATAGATTCTGTGTTTTTATTTCTGTTAATGTTCTATAGGGAATTAAAATAAATAGTTAACATAATAATTATATCTATGTGTGTCACAGATTTTTGGCCACTGGAATCAGTCAATTTGGAGTCCATATGAGGTAGATATGGTCCGATTAGTAAACAAAGGTCAGAAAATGTTTAATCAGGAAAGAATATGTTTGGATAGCTTCGTTGTTTTAATTTATGGGAACATTATGTAGGAAATTAAAATACATAGTTAACATAAGAATTTTAGCTATGTGTGTCACGGATTTTTAGCCACTGGAATCACTCAATTTGGAGTCGATACGAGGTAGATATGGCCCGATTAGTAAGAAAAGGTCAGAACATGGTTAAAGAGGGAAGAATATGTTAAGATAGCTTCTATGTTTTTGTTTCTGGGAATATTCTGTAGGGAATTAAGACAAATATTTAACGTAATAATTATAACTATGTGTGTCACTGATTTTTGGCCACTGGAATCACTCACTTTGGAGTCCATATGAGGTAGATATGATTCGATTAGTTAACAAAGGACAGAAAATGGTTAATCAAGAAGATTATGTGTATGGTATCTTCTGTGTTTTAATTTCTGGGAACATTATCTACAGAATTAAATTACATAGTTAACATACGAATTATAGCTATGAGTGTCATAGATTTTTAGCCACAGGAATGACTTAATTTGGAGTCCATATGAGGTAGATATGACCCGATTAGTAAGCAAAGGTCAGAAAATGGTTGATCAGGGAAGAATATGTTAAGATAGCTTCTGTGTATTTATTTCGGGAAATATTCTGTAGGGAATTAAGACAAATATTTAACGTAATAATTATAACTATGTGTGTCATGGATTTTTGGCCACTGGAATCACTCAATTTTTAGTCCATATGAGGTAGATAAGATTCGATTAGTTAACAAAGGTCAGAAAATGGTTAATCAAGGAAGAATATGTTAGGATAGCTTCTGTGTTTTAATTTCTAGGAACATTATCTACAGAATTAAAATACATAGTTAACATACGAATTATAGCTATGAGTGTCATGGATTTTTAGCCACAGGAATCACTCAATTTGGAGTCCATATGAGGTAGATATGACCCGATTAGTAAGCAAAGGTCAGAAAATGGTTGATCAGGGAAGAATATGTTAAGATAGCTTCTGTGTATTTATTTCGGGAAATATTCTGTAGGGAATTAAGACAAATATTTAACGTAATAATTATAACTATGTGTGTCACGGATTTTTGGCCACTGGAATCACTCAATTTGTAGACCATATGAGGTAGATAAGATTCGATTAGTTAACAAAGGTCAGAAAATGGTTAATCAAGGAAGAATATGTTAGGATAGCTTCTGTGTTTTAATTTCTAGGAACATTATCTACAGAATTAAAATACATAGTTAACATACGAATTATAGCTATGAGTGTCATGGATTTTTAGCCACAGGAATCACTCAATTTGGAGTCCATATGAGGTAGATATGGCCCGATTAGTAAGCCCAGGTCAGAAAATGGTTAATTGGGAAAAAATATTTTAGGATAGCTTCTGTGTTTTTATTTCTGGGAATATTTTGTAGGGAATTAAAATAACTAGTTAACATAATAATTGTATCTATGTGTGTCACGAATTTTTGGCCACTGGAATCACTCAATTTGGAGTCCATATGAGGTAGATATGGTTCGATTAGTAAACAAAGGTCAGAAAATGGTTAATCAGGGAAGAATATGTTCTGATAGCTTCTGTTTTTTAATTTCTGAGAACATTCTGTATGGAATTAAAATAACTGGTTAACATAAGAATTATAGCTATATATGTCGCGGATTGTTATCCACTGGAATCACTCAATATGGAGTCCATATGAGGTACATATGGTTCAATAACTTTGCAAAGGTCAGAAAATGGTTAATTCGGGAAGAATATGTTAGGATATCTTCTGTGTTTTATTTTCTGTGAACATTCTGCAGGGAATTAAAATAACTGGTTAACTTAAAAATTATACCTATTTGTGTCGCAGATTTTTAGTTACTGGAATCAAACAATTTGGAGTCCGTGTGAGGTAGATATGGCCCGATTAGTAAGCAAAGGTCAGAAAATGGTTAATCAGGGAAGAATATGTTAAGATAGCCTCTGTGTTTTTATTTCTGGGAATATTCTGCAGAGAATTAAAATAAATAGTTAACGTAATAATTACAACTATGTGTGTCACGGATTTTTGGCCACTGGAATCACTCAATTTGGAGTCCATATGAGGAAGATATGGTCCAATTAGTTAACAAAGGTTAGAAAATGGTTAATCTGTGTTTTAATTTATGGGAACATTATGTAGGGAATTAAAATACTTCGTTAACATAAGAATTATAGGTATAAGTGTCACGGATTTTTAGCCACTGGAATCACTCAATTTGGAGTCCATATGAGGTAGATATGGCCCGATCAGTGTGCAAAGGTCAGAAAATGGTTAATCAGGGTAGAATATGTTAGGATAGTTTCTGTGTTTTTATTTCTGAGAATTGTCTTTAGGGAATTAAAATAAATAGTTAACATAATAATTATATCTATGTGTGTAACGGATTTTTGGCCACTGGAATCAGTCAATTTGGAGTCCATATGAGGTAGATATGATCAGATTAGTAAACAAAGGTTAGAAAATGTTTAATCAGGAAAGAATATGTTAGGATAGCTTCTGTGTTTTAATTTATGGGAACATTATGTAGGGAATTAAAATACATAGCTAACAAAAGAATTATAGCTATGTGTGTCACGGATTTTTAGCCACTGGAATCACTCAATTTGGAGTCCATATGAGGTAGATATGGCTTGATTTGTAAGCAAAGGTCAAAAAATGGTTAAACAGGGAAGAATATGTTAAGATAGCTTTTGTGTTTTTATTTCTGAGAATATTCTGTAGGGAATTAAGATAAATAGTTAACGTAATAATTATAGTTATGTGTGTCACGGACTTTTGGCCACTAGAATCACTCAATTTGGAGTCCATATGAGGAAGATATGGTCCGATTAGTTAACAAAGGTTAGAAAATGGTTAATCTGTGTTTTAATTTATGGGAACATTATGTAGGGAATTAAAATACTTAGTTAACTTAAGAATTATAGGTATAAGTGTCACGGATTTTTAGCCACTGGAATCACTCAATCTGGAGTCCATATGAGGTAGATATGGCCCAATCAGTAAGCAAAGGTCAGAAAATAGTTAATCATGGTAGAATATGTTAGTATAGTTTCTGTGTTTTTTTTTCTGAGAATTGTCTTTAGGGAATTAAAATAAATAGTTAACATAATAATTATATCTACGTGTGTCACGGATTTTTGGCCACTGGAATCAGTCAATTTGGAGTCCATATGAGGTAGATATAATCCGATTAGTAAACAAAGGTCAGAAAATGGTTAATGAGGGAAGAATATGTTAGGATAACTTATGTGTTTTAATTTCTGAGAACATTCTGTATGGAATTAAAATAAATGGTTAACGTAATATTTATACCTATTTGTGTCACGGATTTTTACCCACTGGAATCACTTATTTTAGAGTCCATAAGACGTAGATATGGCCCAATTAGTAAGCAAAGGTCAGAAAATGGTTAATCGGGGAAGAATATGTTAGGATAGCTTCTGTGTTTTTATTTCTGGGAACATTCTATAGGGAATTAAAATAAATAGTTAACATAATAATTATATCTATGTGTGTCACGGATTTTTGGCCACTGGAATCACTCATTTTGTTGTCCATAAGAGGTAGATATGGCCGAATTAGTAAACAAAGGTCAGAAAATGGTTAATCAGGGAAGAATATGTTAGGATAGCTTCTGTGGTTTAATTCATGGGAACATTATGTAGAGAATTAAAATACATAGTTCACCTAAGAATTATATCTATGTGTGTCACGGATGTTTAGCCACTGGAATCACTCAATTTGGAGTCCATATGAGGTAGATATGTTCCGGTTAGTAAACAAAGGTTAGAAAATGGTTAATCAGGGAAGAATATGTTAGGATAGCTTCTGTTTTTTAATCTCTGAGAACATTCTGTAAGGAATTTAAATAACTGGTTAACATAAGAATTCTGGCTATATGTGTCATGGATTGTTATCCACTGGAATCACTTAATATGGAGTCCATATGAGTTACATATGGTTCGATTAGTTAGAAAATGTCAGAAAATGGTTAATCGAGAAAGAATATGTTAGGATAGCTTCTGTGTTTTAATTTCTGAGAACATTCTATAGTTAATTAAAATAAATGGTTAACATAAGAATTTTACCTATTTGTGTCGCGGATTTTTAACCCCTGGAAAAACTCAATTTGGAGTCCATATGAGGTAGATATGACCCGATTAGTAAGCAAAGGTTGGAAATTGGTTAATCAGGGAAGAATATGATAAGACAGCTTCTGTGTTTTTATTTCTGGGAATATTCTGCAGGGAATTAAAATAAATAGTTCACTTAATAATTATATCTATGTGTGTCACAGATTTTTAACCACTGGAATCACTCAATTTGGACTCCATATGAGGTAGATATGGTTCGATTAGTTAACAAAGATCAGAAAATGGTTAATCAGGGAAGAATATGTTAGGATAGCTTCTGAGTTTTAATTTCTGAGAATATTCTTTAGTTAATTAAAATAAATGGTTAACATAAGAATTATACCTATTTGTGTCACGGATTTTTAGCCACTGGAATCACTCAATTTTGAGTCCATATGAGGTAGATATGGTCTGATTAGTAAACAACGGTCAGAAAATGGTTAATCAGGGTGGAGTATGTTAGGATAGCTTCTGTTTTTTAATTTCTGAGAACATTCTGTAAGGAATTAAAATAAATGGTTAACATAAGAATTATAGCTATATGTGTCAGGAATTTTTAGCCACTAGAATCACTCAATATGGAGTCCATGTGAGGTAAATATAATTCGATTAGTTAGCAAAGGTCAGAAAATGGTTAATAAGGGAAGAATATGTCAGGATAGCTTCTGTTTTTTAATTTCTGAGAACATTCTGTAAGGAATTAAAATAACTGGTTAACATAAGAATTCTAGCTATATGTGTCGCGGATTGTTATCCACTGGAATCACTTAATATGGAGTTCATATGAGGTACATATGGTTCGATTAGTTAGAAAAGGTCAGAAAATGGTTAATCAGGGAAGAATATGTTAGGATAGCTTCTGTGTTTTAATTTCTGAGAACCTTCTATAGTTAATTAAAATAAATGGTTAACATAAGAATTATTCCTATTTGTGTGGCGGATATTTAGCCACTGGAAACCCTCAATTTGGAGTCCATATGAGGTAGATATGGCCCGATTAGTATGCAAAGGTCGGAAAATGGTTAATCAGGGAAGAATATGTTAAGACAGCTTCTGTGTTTTTATTTCTAGGAATATTCTGTAGGGAATTAAAATAAATAGTTAACGTAATAATTATATCTATGTGTGTCACAGATTTTTGGCCACTGGAATCACTCAATTTGGAGTCCATATGAGGTAGATATGGTCCAATTTGTTAACAAAGGTCGGAAAATGGTTAATCAGGGAAGAATATGTTAGGATAGCTTTTGTGTTTTAATTTCTGAGAATATTTTGTTGTTAATTAAAATAAATGGTTAACATAAGAATTATACCTATTTGTGTCACGGATTCTTAACCACTGGAATCAATCAATTTGGAGTCCATATGAGGTAGATATGATCCGATTATTAAACAAAGGTCAGAAAATGGTTAATCCGGGAATAGTTTGTCAGGATAGCTTCGGTTTTTTAATTTCTGAGATCATTCTGTAAGGAATTAAAATAAATGGTTAACATAAGAATTATAGCTATATGTGTCAGGAATTTTTAGCCACTAGAATCACTCAATATGGAGTCCATATGAGGTACATATAATTCGATTAGTTAGCAAAAGTCAGAAAATCGTTAATCAGGGAAGAATATGTTAGGATTGCTTTTGTGTTTTAATTTCTGTGAACATTCTGTAGGGAATTAAAATAAATGGTTAACAAAAGAATTATACCTATTTGTGTCATGGATGTTAAGCCACTAGAATCACGCAATTTGGAGTCCATATGAGGTAGATATGTTCTGATTAGTTAACAAAGGTCTGAAAATGGTTAATCAAGGAAGAATATGTTAGGATAGCTTCTGTGTTTTAATTTATGGGAACATTATGTAGGGAATTAAAATACATAGTTAACATAAACAATATATCTATGTGTGTCATAGATTTTAAGCCACTGGAATTACTCAATTTGGAGTCCATATGAGGTAGATATGTTCTGATTAGTAAACGAAGGTCAGAAAATTGTTAATCTGGGAAGAATATGTTATGATAGCTTCTATTTTTTAATATTTGAGAAATTCTGTTGGGAATTAAAATAACTGGTTAACATGCGAATTATAGCTATATGTGTCACGAATTTTAAGCCACTGAAATCACTCAATATGGAGTCCATATGAGGTACATATGGTTCAATTAGTTAGCAAAGGTCAGAAAATGGTTAATCAGGGAAGAATATGTTAGGATAGCTTCTATGTTTTAATTTCTGAGAACATTATGTAGGGAATTAAAATAAATGGTTAACATAAGAATTTTACCTAGTTGTGTCACGGATTTTTAGCCACTGGAATCACTTAATTTGGCGTCTATATGAGGTAGATATTATCCGATTAGTAAACAAAGGTCAGAAAATGGTTAATCAGGGAAGAATATGTTAGGATAGCTTCTATTTTTTAATTTCTGAGAACATTCTGTAAGGAATTAAAATAACTAGTTAACATAAGAATTATAGCTATATGTGTCACGGATTGTTATCCACTGGAATCACTCAATATGGAGTCGATATGAGGTACATATGGTTCGATTAGTTAGCAATGGTCAGAAAATGGTTAATCAGGGAAGAATATGTTAGGATATCTTCTGTGTTTTAATTTCTGAGAACATTCTATAAGGAATTAAAATAAATGGTTAACATAATAATTATACCTATTTGTGTCACTGATTTTTAGCCACTGGAATCACTCAATTTGGAGTCCATATGAGGTAGATATGTCCCGATTAGTAAGCAAAGGTCAGAAAATGGTTAATCGGGGAAGAATATGTTAGGATAGCTTCTATGTTTTTATTTCTGGGAATATTCTGTAGAGAATTAATACAAATAGTTAACATAATAATTATAACTATGTGTGTGACAGATTTTTGGCCACTGGAATCACTCAATTTGGAGTCCATATGAGGTAGATATGGTCCGATTAGTAAACAAAGGTCAGAAAATGGTTAATCAGGGAAGAATATGTTAGGATAGCTTCTGTGTTTTAATTTATGGGAACATTATGTAGGGAATTAAAATACATAGTTAACATAAGAATTATAGTTATTTGTGTCACGGATTTTTAGCCCCTAGAATCACTAAATTTGTAGTTCATATGAGGTAGATATGTTCCGATTAGTAAGCAATGGTCAGAAAATGGTTAATCAAGGAAGAATATGTTAGGATAGCTTCTATGTTTTAATTTCTTAGAATATTCTATAAGGAATTAAAATAAATGGTTAACATATGAATTATAGATATATGTGTCAAGGATGTTTAGCCACTAGAATCACTTAATCGAGAATTCTTATGCGGGAGATATGGACAGATTAGTTGGTAGAGGTCAGAACCATCCGAGAAGAAATAACCTGTACATTGAGGGAGTAATATCACCTTGATTTCCTAATATTTCGCTACAATGTTCAACCAAATTGTTTTATCTTGAAATTAACACCAAGATCACCTACATCGGAGTTAAATTGAGGGAGTTATGCTATGATTAGTAAGAGAAGGTTAGTTAAGATGAAAACCTGCATCAAGAAAATAAGGAAATAAAATTAATTTAAAAAAAGAAGAAGATGAATCTTATAAATGAAAATAATAAATGACTAGTATAGCCATAGCCATTGCCATTGTATGAACTTTTTACCATCTTAAGTGTGAAATTCTGACATGGAAATATTTTATAAAGTGATATTTGAAATGGTTATGTTCATGGCATGATTACCAATGATTTATGGTAATAGTTTTATTTTGATGAACATACTTGTTATTGAAAGCATATTTTTGGCTATCATTGTGAAAAGAAAAGAAATGAGCACGGTCACATGGCAATCCGTGTGGTGCACCAGTAGGGGACGCCCTACCAACGGTTATGATTATGATTATGAGAAAAGAAAGAGAAAGTGTGCCATGTCGGATGGAGCGAGAAAAGCCCGTACCGGAGAGTAGAGGATACTCACCCTGACCGAGGTAGCTTGAAATGAGAATAAGTTGATGGCCATCATATGATATTCTGAAAATAGTTAATCTTATCATACATATCATTACTGTATGATTCTTATGTGCATGGATATAATGCATTCATGTGACCAAAGATATTTTCTGTAGTTTATACGGCTGAACATGACGTGATGAGCTTTACTGATGATAATTTATTGTTGAACTTACTGGGATTTAATTCTCACTATATTTCCATATCATGTTCAGAAAATTAGTTATGCAGCTTTTTTCTATGGCTCTGGCTTTTAGTGCACATTGGATCGAGTTACTTTATGTTGGCAAATCTCAGAATCAAATAAGATGTTTGTGGTCCAGTTGGCTCAGATCCCGTTGAAGGTGCAACCACGCGCACCTGTATCTCCAGAATTGGTCAACCAAAATAAACAAGATGTAAATATCTATGTGTTTGATACGTTGCATGTACATTTTGATTAATGACGTGTATGTGAACTCAATATTGTATAATAATAATAAAAAAGGTTGTTACACCCTGCGTCTCTCCTTGTGTGCTTTCTATTTTCCCCTTTTATAGGCAATCCTTGTGGTCCATAAAAGTGGCCTGGTCTGCTACAATTCTCCCTGCTTTTCAGCCAGCACCTCTGTTAACAGCTTTCCCTCCACTTCCAGTAGTGGAGGCTGTTCTTGTATCTCCAACAATCTGATATGTCAGCTGGGCGCTCCTTTTTCCCCCTGCTGGGTGGTGGCCACACCTACTGCATAGCTCTGACTCCTTGCCAACTGCACCATATCATAAAAGGTAAGCCTCCCATCTTATGCATCATATTAAAAATGACCAAGATCACCCAACATCACTCGGTTTGCTGCCTTAATTGCTGCACATGTATACTGAATTGTCACAGCAAACAGAATGGATGATCTTGTGTCTGTGGGAGGCTAATCATTCTATTATTAGGGGGCATGAAATCTAATAAGTCAAAATGCATATTAAATATCCTTGGAAAAACATAGAGAAACTCTAATGAATTAGAGTTATCAATAGGTGATCAGTTATGTAACATATTCTCTAGTTGAGTGTACGTTGCTTCCAAGGCTCATAGTTTTTGAATTATACTGTGTTTGTATTCTAGAGTATGTTCTGAACATCACAGGCAGGATCCTTGCTTTTGTTGTTACTTTGACATTTATAACTTGGTTTGTATAATGTGTATATATGAGAGAACCTATATATATCTATTTCCATGACAATGAATAGTGTTATGCATGTTATGAAAAATATCTTATTGCGAAAAAAAAGCTTGTTTCACGTGCCCGTAAATTGGGAGCGTTACAAGTTAATATCAGAGCATTAGGTTTCCCTGTGGCTATCAGAGAAAATAATTCTTTAGTAGGAACTTTAGTATGGATATATGCCGAACATATTTATACTTCAGTTGTTGTTGAGGGATTTTATAGGGTTTCAATTTCCTTTCTATTCCAAGTTATTAAATTTTCTAGTATAAAGTCTATTGAATATTGTGACATCTTAAGAGATATCTATGAGTCAATTACTACCTAAAAGTTAAAGAGATTGGCGTGCCAAAGAATTTAAAGAATTGAGACAGATACCAAATATAATGGTGTTTGAATGTTATATCCGTTTTACCCCGTTGTCTAGATATGGTAGACTTTGATGTGATACTGAGAATGGATTGGTTAGTATCATGCCATGCCATTTTGAAATGTCACTTTAAGGTGATTCAATTCAATATTCTTGGAGAATTTACTTTCTTGATACAAGGAGACCATAATGAGGTATCCAGTAATCTGATATTTGCTTTAGCAGCCCATAAGTTATTATAAAAAGGTGCCAAGGATATTTGGCAGTGGTCAAAGATATAGATATAAAATACACTAATGTAGATCAAGTTCTAGTGGTTAGAGAATTCCCTGATGTGTTCCCTAAAAAATTTCCAGAATTACCACAAAACGATAAATAGAATTTGGATTGATTTACTTCGTAGAACCTAACCAGTGTTTATATTCCCATATAGAATGGCACCCACTCAACTTAAAAAATTGAAGAAAAAAAAAAGAATTAGTTACAAGATTTGTTAGACAAGGGATTTATACGCCCTAGTACTTCTCCTTGGGGAGTTCTTGTTCTATTTGTGAAAAATAAATATGGATTGCTACAATTATGCATAGATTATAGACAGTTGAATAAGGTGGCAGTGCGTAATAAATACTCAAAACCTCATATAGATTATCTGTTTGACCAGCTACAAGGTGCTCAACGTATTTTAAAAAATTAATTGAGATATGGGAATCATTAATTGAGGACAAGGGAAAAGAATAATCCAAAATCTGCTTTAAGGACTTGGCATAGGCATTATAAGTTTTTAGTGATGTCATTTGGTTTGACAAAAGCCCTGACTGCATTTATGAACTTAATGAATAGTAATTAAGCCAATCCTAGATCAATTTATTTTTGTATTTATTGACGATATACTAATATTTTTCAAGAGTTCAGAGGATCATAAGCAACATTTGAGGACAGTTTTACAAACTCTAAAGGAGTACAAGCTATATGCTTAAGTTCTCAAAATATGAATTCTGACTTAGTAGTGTTACTTTTTTAGGGTATGTGACTAGCAAAATGGTATTCAAGTAAATCCTAAAAAAGTAAAAGCGGCATAGCAATTTCCACATCTTATTACAGCTACAAATGAAGATCCAAGTCTAACTTGTGCTTTCCGTGGTTATCTATCTTCCAATCTATTTGAGCCATAATTGGATAAAGTACATGAACAAATGCTTGTAAAGCATCAATCAACTCCTTAGGATTTGAAGATGATATGAGAATTTGTCGTGCTGAGTGTAAGATAAACCTTTATTCCACGGCTTGATTAAGAAAAGATAACAAACCATCAAAGAAATTGTTAACATTTAACAAACTTATCAATTTGTGATGGATATTCAGTTGTGCCCAAGAGACTACATGAAAAATTTGTTCTAAAGTATTAAAACCTCCTAGTAAGGCAATAAAGGTATCAACATTGCTCATGATTCTAGCCATGCACTCATGCATGGAAGCTACCCTAAATTCTTCCCCAATTGTTTTTTCTATGATGATGGATGCATCTAGAGCTGTAGGAATAATACCTAGAACTTGACATCCTCCTACATGTGCAGCTGTAGACACGCACTCCATTAACTTATGGTTACCTCCACCATAAACTAAATGAAATTTTCTCCTGGCCAGCACCATACCTAGGTTTTCTGTAGCTTTCATATACTCTCCATCTTTTCCAGGAATGGAACCACAAAAGACACAAATATTTCAAAACTAAAGGAATGCAATTCCTTCCATAGTTGCAGACACCCTAACTTTGAGTATAAAGATAAAGATACTAATGTGAGCATTTATAGAACTCAGAGAAGGGCATACTTACAATAGCTATGCGAATAAGCTGGGCATAATTAGAACAACTATGTGAGTGATTGGTGGATATCAGCTAAATTGAAGTTGAAAATTTAAAAAAAAAATGACAGCACGCATGCATATGTACAGTAGTTGTGATTGTGGCTCATATTAAACATATAAAGAGAATAAGCTTAAGAAATCACCAAAATGTTGCCTTTTCCTTGTTGTACTTGATGAAGCATTGATGTCGTGATTCTTGTAGGGAAGTTGCAGGTGATAGGCATTATTGTAAAAAAAAGAGTGAAAGTGCAAATCAGTTAATTGTTGAAAATGGATAATCAAATTATTTATTTTATTTTCCCAATGTTCTTGCCAATAGACTATCGATATTATTAAGTCGACTACCTATTTTGAGAATTTTTAATTTGGACTGATTTATTTTATAGTCGATTGATTACTTCTATTTTGAAGCAATCAAATGCATCCTATCAGTTAACTACGTGCTCTTTGTTCTTCACAAACTTTTATAAGCTCAGAAATGCTTCTTTTCCATGTGTTATTTTTCCACTGAATACCAACAACATTAAAGTAGATTTTGGCACATATATTCAAAACTTGCAGCCATCGATTTTTTCCAAATTAGCAGTTAGGTTTTGTTTACAGATTTTCAAAAATTACAGCCACCAATTTTAATTTTCTTTCAATGTTTTGTCCAAACTTTTGACATCTTATTTTGCCACCATGCTTTATTAAGTATTTCTCTTTTTCTGCTGCGTCATTCTTCATTAATGTTTGACATTAAATGTTAGGTTCTTTTCCTTATTATAAGGAGGGTTAATTTCTTTTCTTTAAAACTCAGTTATTATGGTGTCCAAGTGGTTAGTAGGTTAAAGTAATGAAAATTTTGAATGAAATAGATGAATGATGGCCTTATAGTGCTTTGACGAATGTAATCAAGAGAATTAGTGGTGTTAAAGTTCTTGAGGAATAAAATATGGGAAGTAGGATTTAAATTAATCTTTGAACTCTTAATTTGGAAATATGGAGAATATTTTGAGAACCATGTTTGAAAATAATGTAAGTGATCAAGATATTTGTGTTAAGGGTTTATACCATGCTAAATTGAGTCTAGTATCTAGGATGTGGATTATGTTGAGATGGGAATTTAACGTGTGAATAATTGTTGAGAAAAGATATTTTAGAAAAGTCATAGATTTTAAATATTGATAACCCCAAGGCAACAAGGATATATTAAGATTTGAAATAATTGTACTAGTATAATGCTAAAAAGAAGATACAAGTGATATATTTTTCGTTGTTTGGTGAGTCAACAAGTAAGAATTGAATATATTGGTTTAGGAGAGCTATTCAGAAAGCTTAAGGATCTTTGTTAGATTCTAGTATAGCTGATAGAAATCTAAATGATGTGTTTACGCATTGGAAGTTATGCTTAAGGTATCTTTATATAATTGTGGTGAAAGTTGAGAGAAGTTATTTGTCCTTAGTTGAATTTCCTATATCAGTAGTAATTAAGCCAATATACAAATGGTACTATTTGAGGTTTTACATAGACATCATAGGTCTCCTAGTAGGTGGATAAGTTAAGTAAAGTTAAACTTTTGGAATCTAATTTAAAATAACATGCAATAGATATAATATGACTAACCTAAATTGATGATGCTAGTTTGGAAAGTATGCTTCAAGCATATTGGTGCGTACTGTCGTAGGTACACCCAAATTGATACCTAACCTCACAACTAACCTGTAGTAGTGGGAGTAAGGGTCGATCCCACAGAGACTGAAATTATCGTATGTGATTAAGAAAGGGGGGATTGATAATTGTAAATAAAACCAAGTAAACAATAATGAAAGTAAATAAGAGAGAGTGATTAATGATAAAGACGTTGGTTTCGGTTGATATCCACCGTCAAGGGTTTGCATTGATCATTGACAATATAATCAATCTGTAATTGAATATCTATCATTGGGTTTATAACCCTGTTCCTCCTTAAATCTAGTAAATTAATGACAATCGCACTAATTAAACCCTAATTAACAAACAATTCTTTAGCACATCGGTAAAGCATAACTTATTAACCGCATGAAGAACTAGAGAAAATGACAGAGTTAAACAATTATAAACACATCGGTTATATCTAATTTAGTTAATTACTCATCATAGGTTCAATGATTTATAATCCAAAATCCTCAAACCTATTTGCCTCACGAATCACAAAATTGAAGACTTTGTTCAAAACATAATTCAACAGTAGATTAAGACATACAATATACTAGTAGGCCTCCCTAGCAATCATATGAATAATCATTGAGAAGAAGAGCAGATGAATAATCAATACTCAATTCAAATTGAAATAATCAAATCAAATCCACATCTCACAATGCATGAAGATCCCTTGAGGTTTCAATATACCTCAACCAACTAAAAAGAACTAGCCACGCAGGGCCATAAGAAAATCAAAAGAAGAATTGAAGAGTGTAACTAAGAACTTGGATTAATGATTGAATGAATTATCTGCTTTCTTTCCTCCCTTTTTATAGATTAACTCCTCCTAATCGAAGTAGGATTGTATCTAGGTTAAATCCCAGCCCATCGGGCTTCAATTGGAGTCAAAAAACCCTAAAAATCATGATTTTAACGACCTGCAATTACGCAGCGCCATAGCACCGAGAAAATTCCAGAATTTGCAAAAGTTCCAAACATAAAAGTTGTAACCCTATGTCTCTTCTTTCCATAGCCACTGGAATAACCTTAATCAGATCTAAATTGAAAGAGCTATGAAAAAATTAGTGGCCAAACGTCAGAATTCATCCTACTACACTGTGATTCTGATTTGCGAGCTCTGTAACGCTATGAAATCTCCCGAATATGACCAAGTGTTCAATATAAAAGTTGTATATGATTGTGTTATATTTTCACAGCCACTTGAATCATTTTGATTGGAGTTCATAAGAGGGAGATATGTACAAAATAGTGCTGAAAGGTCTGGAATCGCTACAATGTAGCATTTTTCCATGAATTTCTTATCTTTTTCTTCTCTTTTCTTCTTCCTTTGTTCCTACAACACAAAACACAAAATTAAGCTAAATTCATAATTATTTTTTACTTAAATCAAACAAAAAGTAAGTTTAAAGGTATTAATATCAAGCTTAATTAAGATCACATCAAATACCCCCACACATAACCTTTTACTTGTCCTCAAGCAAAATAATCCCTAAAGACAAAACAACAACAATCAATAATGTAGTAAGTGTTAGGCTTACCAAACGTTTGCCTCATAACATAAAAATATACTCTAGAAAAATTTTGGAAGGCCATAATCATGCACAACATTAACACAAATGCAATCTATTATTTTATCCTTTTGAATCCCTAGTGTGTGTGTGTTTTTGGGTCAATAAATTTTCTTTTATCTGGATGAGTTTATATATCCCAAAATTTTGATTGTAGATCTCTAATTAGTTTAGGATTTCCATATGCTTATTCTTCATGCCACTCTCCATTAATGTAGGCCAAAACTACCTTTAAGATCAATAGGACTTTATTTAGCTTGTAATGTGGCCAGGGTATAAGGTAAGATAAAGGATACAAATTTAGGCTCAATCACCCAGCACCACATGATTAAATCTGATCTCTTGAGCTTTTCTAAATTTGGGGTGATATCTCCCCCCACACTCGTTTTCTTATTTCAATTGAATTTAATCCATCATTTTTCCTCAATTCTCTAATAAATGTTTTTTCACAGCATTTGGATTTTTCTTCTATTTCCTTTGCATATTTCTTTGTTTTTTTTTTGCATAATTCTTTTCTTTTCCTTGCTCCACCCTTCCACCCTTTTTTTTAAATAAAGCTCTACAAAACAAGTATTCAGAAAAATAATCATGGAGTGAGTGAATAGGATAAAAAATAAAGATATTCAAACAAAATTTGGCTTTCAGTTCATTTGTGGTTTTTAGAAGGAAAAGTTCATTAAACTCAAAATAGAGGAACTAAGGATATTTTGTTGTTTAGGTTAGGCTTGAAAGGCTCAATCTATCAAATAATGCCTAAATCATCTCCTAAATAATAGTATTAATTTAGGATTTCGCCTCAAGCAGCATTCAAATAAGTTCTAGAATCCTATGGAGATCATGAAATATATTTGAATTATATAAACCTTCTCTAAGTAAAAGATAAATTGAATGCCCAAAATTATTGTGCAAACATATTTTAGGATTCTAAAGTCAAAAGTAATAAATTGCAAAAGGGAAAAAAATTCCACACAACCATGAATTTTCTATATTTTTCAAGAGCTAAAAAAAATTTGGATAGTCATATCATTGGCTGTTGGTTGTGCCTAACATCCCAAAACATAAATTGAAACACTCAAAAAATCACTCAACTTGTTAAACGCAATAAAAATGCATTAATAGTGAAAATCAGAAAATTGATGCTCATAATAGGGTCACAATGATTTAGACAAATAAACTTTCACCCCCACACTCAAACTTTACATTGTCCTCAATGTAAAAGAAAGATAAGTATTAGGGAAAGATGTAGAAAACATATGAGTTAAATGAACTTCCCTGAATTTGTTTGAGTTACAATGAGCGTGTTGCATTGCTGGATCTTGAATTTTCTGCTTTCCACTTCTTCTTTTTTTGACTATGTTGGGTTGCCTCCCAATAAGCACCTTTGTTTAATGTCATTGGCTCAACCCAGCTCCCTATCTTTGTTCATGGAGACTCTTTGATGTTCACTTTAAATTTCTGGGACTGATTCAATCCTTGAAATTCCACTGCATAACTAGAAGCCACATTAGTAATAATAAGTGGTCCTAACCAAGGGAGATATTTCTTGCCTTTAAGGGGTCTAACCCCTTTGATTTCTACAACTTGTTGCAACTCTACAGTTGGGTCTATGCCTTTAGGGCCCGTTTGGGCCACCTGATAAGCGCAGCAGGATAGGATATATTATCCTATCCTGTTTCTATCTCGTGTTTGTGATGTCTTCAGGATAGGATAACGTTATCTGAGTTTATTTCCTATTCGTGGCCATTAGTGAAAAATGTTATCCTTGCTCTATACCCAGGATACGACCAGATAGGATACACCACGCCTTCTCTTCCTATCTCACCCTCACCCTCGACCTCACTCCCGAGCACCCTTCCCTCACTCGAGTTCCAGCTTCCAGAGCCTACCCACCAGAGCCTCACCCTCAACCTCACTCCCGAGCACGAATTCCAGCTTTTAGAGCCTACCCACCTAATTTCTCCCCCCTCACCATAGCCTACCCATCGATCTCCCCCCCATCGATCTCCCTCACCTGAGTTTCCAGTTTCCAGAGCCCTTCACCAAAATCTCTCCCCCTCACCGGAGCCTACCCATTGGTCTCCCTCCCCCATCAAACTCCCTCACCCTAACCCCCTCCCTTTAGATCTGAGCCTCTTCGAAATCCCTCACCCTCAGCTTTGAAAATCTAAACCACCCCCGAAGATCTGAGCCTCTTCGAGCTCCTTCACACCCGAGCTGGTTCATCTTCAACCCTAGAAGAAGCCTCCTCCCTCCATCCATCTTCATCGGCCAAGGTTTGCACTACTTTCCCTCTGAAAAATTTCGTGAAGGATATGAAAATGGTTGAGCTAGTAGAATGTTTCCCTCTGAAAAATTCATATGTACATGTGAATGGTTGAGCTGGTAGAATGGTTTTTTCATTCTGATTTGATCTGTTTTCTCTGGTTTTTGCATTCTCCTCCCTCTGGTTTTTGCATTCTCCTCCCACCCTCTCAAGCTGGTAGAATGGTTGAGCCTCTATTTTTGCATTCTGATTTGCTCTGTTTCCTGGCTGGTAGAATGCCATCTTATGTAATGATTTTCAAGATAGGCAGAGGACTTGCAAGATCCTCTTTAGCCTAGTGTAAATAAAGACAAGATCAATAGATATAGGAGTTAGCTCAATAGACATTTTGGGTCATGTTATGTATCCTTTGGTCTGTTATAGCTGAAGTCCCATTCTTGTGGAAAGTAACCCAACTCCCATCGGCCACTTAATACTAAACCTTGGGTTGGCTTGATTTGGATTCCTAGGTAAGTGACAATGTGAAAATGAAGAGAGTTCTTTTGCTGTGTGTGAGTCAGTCCAGCTTTATTTTGTAAGAGCAATTAAGCAGGCAAAGTCAGTCCATTTAGGTTGGTAAGATGGGGAGAATGAGCTAATGAAAATTACTGTTTGGTACTTATTCTCTGAAATGAATGAATAAGTGCAATGTTCTTAACAATTTTATTAGAGTTAGATTCCATGCTAGTCTTATAATCAAGCTATGACCATTCCTGGAATTTCTGCATTCATTATTCTCTCTGGCAACTGATGTCTCATACTCCCTAACCAGAAGGTACTGGCTCTGAAGATGATGCACTGGCACAGAGTAAGCACTTTTTTACCTTTAGAATCTTTTGTCTTTGCTTCTTATGATTTAGATACTATTATTAAATGCTAATTGTTGATTACTGTAGATCAATGAACAAGAATGCATTACGAAACAAGAAAGAGAGAGAGAAACAAAAGGAGAAAAAGGCTGCTGATGCTACCAGTTCTTCGTGATTGAATATAAAAGTTGCTGGCTTAGTTTAAACTCATCTTTTACCTGCAAACTTGAGGATTGAGGTGTTACTTTCCAAGAGTTAATTCTGTCTCATTTCTGTGGCAGCGAATTTCAAGCAGTTTTGGCTTGTTTAATTTTTGGGGCTACGGATGGCATTCCCTTCTGTTGGGTTTTTTCTTTCTTTAGTTTTCATTAGAAACTATAATGATAAGAATGGGAGATAAATGTTTTATTTATTTATGTGATATTTCTCTGTTATCAATGTGATTCATTGTGTAAGATGAAGAGTATGGGCAAGCAGATGACCCATTCCGTTTTTCTATTCTTTGACACTCAAAAGTAGAGTGAGTTTTGTGCTTGATGACTCAGATAGCACCTGCTGCAGTTGATAATTTTCTACTGCGAATTGTAATGGACAGTAGAGTAAGATGAAAAGGGTTACGGAGAAAATGACCCGAGAGTGTTTAGGTAGTACTGATCAGGTGGACATTTATAAGGTATATGAAGAAATCAATACCTTAATTAAGACATTTTTTTGAGGGTTTCTATCTCCTAAATCCTAGCCGCAAGCGCCCCTCCCAATAGATGGTGCCAAAATGAGGAGTGCTGCCATTGCATTAGTTTTTTGCTTTGAAGTTTATTTTTTGCAATCTTTTCTTTCTTTTCTCCTATCCTTGTGGGAGTGTTTTTCTATAGGGAAGGTTCCTCTTCTTTTTTAGAAAGAGTTCATGGAGCTATAAAATTTGTAACTCCAATCCTTGAATTTTTCTTCTTATAAGTTAGTTTAAATATTTTAAATTATTGGATAAACGCTTTTATTAATATTGTTAGTGTTTGAAATAATATTTATAATTTTTTATTTTAAATTAAAATTTGTTACCTACGAAATATTAATTTTTATTTTATTGTTTCTTGCAAGAAAATTTTGTTTGTTTCACATTTAAATAAATTTTGTGGTCACTAAAAAATAATTTAGGTGTTAGTTAAATAAATAAAAATAAAGAAAATTATTTTTAAAAAATATACATTGTTCTCTCTTACACCACAAAGAAGTTCAAAGTTTAATTGACATGTTTTAATATTAAATATTATTTGGAAATTTTATTTAAAATTTTAGATAAGTAAAAGAAGAATGAAAAAAATTTGAGAAAAGTTCGATTAGAAGTGTTTTTTTCAAATTTTTTGAACATATGATATTTTCAAATTAACTTAATGATATTTAATATTTAAATTGTTGGTTTAGAGGAGAAAACTAAACTTGATAGAATTTGGAATAAATTACATTTTTTTAATTTTTAATTTTATTTAATACAATTATTTTTTCAATTATAAAATTTTAAATAAAATTTATATTTTATAATTTTTTAAAATTTCATAATTAGTTATAAATAGTTTAATATAATATAATATAAATTATTAAAAGATTAAATTAATATTTATAAAAATTTAAAATAAAAAATATAGTGTAATTTTTTAAAACTTAAAATTGTGTAATTATAAATTTTAAAAAAATTATTTTAATTTAAAAGTAAAGAGAATATAGATGTAATTTTTTCAAATCATATTGTAGTGAATCGAATTTTTTTTACCATTTGAAAAGAAAATAATAACTTTTTAATTTAAGTGAATATAAGTGATAATATTTAGTGCATCGTTGGAAAAAAAAAAGTAAATTTATTAACTAACGGTAATATTATGTATCGTTGAAAAAAAAATATTTTCATTAATATTATGAATATTATTTTGTTAATTATATATATATATATATATATATATATATATATTTATATCAATGTATAAAGTAATCAAAATAATTATATTAAAATTAAATTTAAATAAGTATATATACAATTTTATCATAAGGGTAGTTTTGTCATTTTATTCCATTCTTATCTTATCTTATCATTTTTTGATTTATTCCAAACACAGGATAACATAGTTCTTATCCTATCCTGTTGTACATCAAACACAGGATAGGATAGAAATTATCTTGTTGTTATCCTATCCTACTGTTATCCTATCATGTTGTCTTATCCTATCCTATCATATCCTGCTCTCCAAACGAGCCCTTAAGGTTTGCAATTGTTTTTATAATGGCATTTCTTTTTTCCTAAAGAATATGCATCAATTCCTCTTCTTCTTTAACACCTAAACTTTTTGCAACTATAATAGTTGATGCATCCCCTACTTCCAAGTATTTCAGTTGATTAGGAAGAGGTGACAAAATTGATCCATGGTCCTACAAAACAGAAGGTGCAAGAGTAGTATTAGAATTTGATAATTCCATATAAGCAACTTTATCTTTTTATGGCCCTTCTGAAAAATCATTGAGTGCAGCTAGTTTCTCCTTTGTTTCTTCATCTAAGTCTATCTCACCATCATCTTCTACTATAGATTTGTTCACACTTTCCTGCACTTTATCCTTTTCATCTAATTCAAACACATCGTATGCCAAAGAATTAAGTACATCAATAGAGTAAATAAGAGTATCATCACCTGGGTGTTTCATGGCTTCATACATATTGAATTCTATTACTTCATCATCAAATTCCATAGTGAGTGTACCATTGTGAACATCTATCTTGGTTTTAGAGGTTTTCAAGAATGGTCTCCCTAATAATATTGGAGAAGTAAAATCCCCATTGTCCATGTCAAGCACATAAAAATCTGCAGGGAACACTAAATCATCAACCTGCACCAAGACATCCTCCATTATTCACTTAGGATATGCAATGGACCTGTCTGCTAGTTGAATTATCAAATTTGTAGAGTTCAATGGTCTCAAATTCAAAGATGTATATACAAAATATGGCATAATATTGATGGAAGCTCCTAAATCTAACATAGCCTTTTCAATGCGAGTTCTCCCAATTTTGCGTGGAATAGTAAACATACTTGGATCATTGCATTTAGTAGGGAGTTTTGTTTGTATCATAGCAGATACATTCTAACTCATATGACTCTTTTCAAAATCCTTTAATTTTTGCCCTTCTTTTTTAGTACATAGTTCTTTCAAGAACTTTGCATAATTTAAGTACATAGTTCTTTCAAAATCCTTTCTCATTTAGCCTATTCTCTTTAAGAGCTTCTGGAAAAGGAGGCATTACTTCATAATTTTGAGTAGATAAAGACTTACCTGTAGATGCTTCTTTCTCCTTATTTAACTTCTCTTGCTTTTTAGGAGAAGAAACGGATGGTGGACCTTCAATTTCCTTACCATTCATTGAAATAATTGCACTGAAATTTTCTCTAGAATTTACCACAGTTTGAGAATGTAGCTTACCTGATTCTTGAGCATCTAACCGATTGACTGTGGTTGCTATTTGGCCTATCTGAGTTGTCAAGTTCTGAATGCTAGCTCTTGTCTCTTGCTAAAATTGTTGAAAGTTATGTAAAAGAGATTTGACAACATCTTTCAAGGCATTACTTGTAACATCCCGTAATTTTTAGATATTTTCCTTAGAAATTCTTCACCTTACATATATGCATAGAAATGTTCTAATATTAATGGAATAGGTAAAGAAAGAAAACCTAAGAGGAAATATTAGAAATAAACATGTTAAAGAAAGGTGAAATTCTTAGGTAAAGAAAGATAAATTTTTGTGAAGTAAGTAAAGGTCTTAAAATTTCAAGAAGATCGGATTAGGGTAATTTTTCTTAATTTAAGAGCAAAAGTTACTAAGTTTAGTATCTCCACCCGTAATTGGGCTTTAACCTATAGACACTTTATATAGAGTTTTTCTATTTCACATGAATTTTTAGCAAGCCAATAGGATAGCCCAAGGAAGAAATAAAACATAGACTTGGACTAGGATATAGAAATTGGACCGGTAGCCCAAAAATCATGAAAATGTGACCAAGCCCATTATGAAAGGTAGAATTTTAACCAAAGTAAGGAAAATGGGCAAGAATGAGCCCAAACCCAAGAGGAAAAATAAAAATAAAAATAAAATTAAAGTGATGAAATATTGGTGTAATCAAGATTAAGTGACATGGCATTAAGACAAAAATTTAGCAAGTGGTGTTATTCTACATTCATCATTTTGGCAAGTGGCATAATAATACAAGGCTTTAGGACAAAAACATCTATATCCTACATTCATAACTTTAGCAAGTGGGTAATAATACATAGCATTATGACAAAACATCATTATCCTACACAAATAATTTTAGTTAAGTAAGAAAAATTCAAGGGCTAGAAATTTGCCACTTAAAAAGGCAAATCTATCATACTTGATTAAGACAAAAGAAAAAAAAGAAATGAATCCCTAAATCAAAGGGATTTTTCCCCATATCTTAAGAACATATCATCATAATTTTCAAAATACAAATCTCCTTTTTCTATGCATATCTTGACTAAGGAAGAGGAAGACAAGAACATAAGTTGTTTGTTTTCCAAAAATTCAACAAAGTGTATCCTAATTGTGATAAGGTAGACCCATGATCATGAAAGGTGAATTATTTGGTGGTCTATATAAAAAAACTCACCCTTACAACATTAGAATTTCGTCCAAGTGAGGGAGAGCAAAAATAGAAGCAAGGCAGTGTGAAGAAAGGAGAGGAAGAAAGGAAGAAAGAGGAAGGAGAAGTCTAGGGGACTAAGTGCTCCAGGTAAGTTTAACAATATTTCTTTTTGAAGAAAACCTTTGAAACTCATAATATTTATATGAGATTTTGATCTTAGAACTTTGATGATTGGTCATGGATGTTGCTATATCATGTTACATATTGATCTTGCATGTGATGTATGTTTGAATACTTAGGTTGGTGTAGATAGTTCTGCATAGGTATGGCTATGGTTGACAGAATTTTAAGCTTCGGTATTTTAATTTCTGGGAACAATATATAAGGAATTAAAATAAATGATTAACATAAGAATTAAAGATATATGTGTCACGGATTTTTACCCACTGGAATCATTCCATTTGGAGTCCATATGAGGTAGCTATGGTCTGATTAGTAGTCAAAGGTCAGAAAATGAATCATCAGAGAAGAATATGTTAGGATAGCTTCGGTAATTTAATTTCTGGGAATTATTGGTTGGGAATTAAAATAAATGGTTAACATAAGAATTAAAGATATGTGTGTCATGGATTTTTAGCCACTGGAATCATTCAATTTGGAGTCCACATGTGGTAGATATGGTCCGATTAGTAAACCAAGGTCAGAAAATGGTTCATCAGGGAAGATTATGTTAGGATAGCTTTTGTATTTTAATTTTTGGGAATTATCTGTATGGAATTAAAATAAATGGTTAACATTAAAGTTATATATCTATGTCTCATGGAAATATACCCACTGGAATTATGCAATTTGGAGTTCATATGAGGTAGATATGATCCAATTAGTAAGCCGAGGTCAGAAAATGTTTATTCAGGGAAGAGTATGTTATTAATGCTTTAGTTTTTGAATTTCTGGGAATATTCTGTAGGGAATTAAAATAGTGCGCCAACATAACAATTATAGATATATGGCTCATGGATTTTTACCAACTGGAATAACGCAATTTGGAGTTCCAATTTGGGAGATATGGTCTAATTAGTCAGTAAAGGTCAGAACCTATCCGAGAGGAACTATCCTGTACTTTGAGGGAGTAATATCACCTTCGTTTCTTAATTTTTTGCTACAATGTTCAACATAATCGTTTTAGATAATTGTTTTATCTTGAAATGGACACCAAGATCACCTACATCAGAGTTAAATTGAGGGAGTTATGCTCTGATTAGTAAGAGAAGGTTAGATAGGATGAAAACCTGCATCAAGAAAATAAAGAAATAAAATTAGTATTTAAAAAAGAAGATGAATCTTAATAAATGACTAGTATAGCCATAGCCATTGCCATTGTATGAACTTCTTACCATCTTAAGTATGAAATTTTGACATGGAAATATTTTATAAAGTGATATTTGAAATGGTTATGTTCATGGGATGATTACCAATGATTTATGGTAATAGTTATATTTTGATGAACATACTTGTTATTGAAAGCATATTTTTGGCTATCATTGTGAAAAGAAAAGAAATAAGCACGGTCACATGGCAATCCGTGTGGTGCACCAGTAGGGGACGCCCTACCAACGGTTATGATCATGATAATGAGAAAAGAAAGAGAAAGTGGGCCATGTCGGACGGAGCGAGAAAAGCCTGTACCGGAGAGTAGAGGATACTCACCCTGACCGGGGTAGCTTAAAATGAGAATAATTTGATGGCCATCATATGATATTTTGAAAATAGTTAATCCTATCATACATATCATTACAGTATGATTCTTATGTGCATAGATATAATGCATTCATGTGACCAAAGATATTTTCTGTAGTTTATACAGCTGAACATGACGTGATGAGCTTTACTGATGATAATTTATTGTTAAACTTACTGGGATTTAATTCTCACTATATTTCCATATCATGTTCAGAAAATTATTTATGCAGCTTTTGTTTCTAAGGCTCTGGCTTTTAGTGCACATTGGATCGAGTTACTTTATGTTGGGCAGATTTCAGAATCAAATAAGATGTTTGTGGTCGAGTTGGCTCAGATCCCGGTGAAGGTGCAACCACCCGCACCTGTATCTACGGAATTGGTCAACCAAAATAAACAAGATGTAAATATCTATGTGTTTGATATGTTATACGTCTATTTTGATTAATGACATGTATGTGAACTCAATATTGTATAATAATAAAGGAAAAAAAAGAGGTTGTTACATTACTTACCTGGTGATCCTAAGATGCATTTTGTCTAGGATAACAGGCTTGTTGATTTTGCTGAAAATTTTGTCCTGTAGGCCTATTTTGTGCATTCCCATCTCTAAAATTGGGATGATCCTTCCATCCAGAATTATAAGTATTAGCATAAGGATCATACCTCTTTGGCTGGCAAGGAAAACCTCCTACAGCATTCGCTTGTTCTGTGAATTCCTCTTGAAGTGTAGGGCACATATCAGTGGATTGTCCTGTTACTGAACATATTCCACAGACTTTAACTTGTTGTAGTGTACCTGTAGCCATTTGGCGCATAAGAGAGGTAAGTTCAGATATTTGATTCTGAAGAGAAGTAGTACTTACCTCATGGGCATGTCTAATAGGAGGATCATGCCTAATGCCAAATTGTTGAGAATTGGCAGCCATATTCGATATCAGGATTCTGGCTACTTCAGGAATCTTATCTACTAGTGCTCCTCCACTAGCTGCATCAATCATGCTCCTATCTCCCTGCAAAAGACCTTCATAGAAATATTGGATTAGTAGCTGCTCACTAATCTGATGATGTGGGCAGCTTGCACAAAGCTTTTTAAACCTCTCCCAATATTCATAAAGTGTTTCTCCATGCAATTTCCTAATGCCGCATATTTCTTTCCTGATAGTGGCGGCTCTAGATGTAGGAAAATAACATTCTAAAAACATTTTCTTCATCTCATTCCAAGTAGTGATAGTACTAGAAGGCAAATAATACAACCAATCTTTGGCTGAATCTCTTAATGAAAAAGGAAAAGCCCTGAGTTTTATTTGTTCCTCAGTTACTCCAGGGGGCTTCATACTGGTACATACCACATGAAATTCCTTCAAGTGTTTATGCGGGTCTTTACCTACAAGACCATGAAAATTAGGTAAGAGATGAATTAATCCAGATTTTAACTAAAAATTAACATTGTCATCAAGATTAGGAAAAGTAATGCATAAGGGTTGCTGATGCAAATCTGGAGCTGCAAGCTCCTTCAGAGTGTGGTGCCTCGCCATGGTTACTTCCTCCTTTTCTTGATCAATATCCTCTTGAAGTTCTCTTCTGTGCCTGTATACAGATTTTCCAATATCTGGATTGAACTCTAAATTTTGAGAATTATAAGAACCAGTCACAGGCATAAATCAAAATAAAATCACAAAAAGTAATAGACGCAGTCCCTGGCAATGGCGCCAAAATTTGGTGCGTACTGTCGCAAGTACACCCAAATTGATACCTTACCACAAAACTAACCTATAGTAATGGGAGTAAGGGTCGATCCCACAGAGACTGGAATTACCTTATGTGATTAAGAAAGGGGGATTGATAATTTTAAATAAAACCAAGTAAACAATAATGAAAGTAAATAAGAGAGAGTGATTAATGATAAAGACGTTGGTTTTAGTAGATATCCACCGTCAAGGGTTTGCATTGATCATTGACAGTATAATCAATCTGTAATTGAATATCTATCATTGGATTTCTAACCCTGTTCCTCCTTAAGTCTAGTAAATTAATGACAATCGCACCAATTAAACCCTAATTAACAAGCAATCATTTAGCACATCAGTAAAGCATAACTTATTAACCGCATGAAGAACTAGAGAAACTGACAGAGTTAAACAAATATAAACCAATCGATTATATCTAATTTAGTTAATTACTCATCATAGGTTCAATGATTTATACTCCAAAATCATCAAACCTATTTGCCTCATGAATCACATAATTGAAGACTTTGTTCAAAACATAATTCAGCGGTAGATTACACACATACAATATACTAGTAGGCCTCCCTAGCAATCATATGAATAATCATTGAGAAAAAGAGCAGATGAAATACTTAATTCAAATTGAAATGATAAAATCAAATCCACATCTCACAATGCATGAAGATCCCTTGAGGTTTCAATCTACCTCAACCAACTAAAAAGAACTAGCCACGCAGGGCCATAAGAAAATCAAAAGAAGAACTGAAGAATGTAACTAAGAACTTGGATGAATGATTGAATGAATTATCTGCTTGCTTCCCTTCCTTTTTATAGATTAACTCCTCCTAATCGAAGTAGGATTGTATCTAGGTCAAATCCCAGCCCATCGGCCTTTAATTGGAGTCAAAAAACCCTAAAAATCGTGATTTTAACGACCTGTACGGCGCCAGCGCCGCGACACTACGGACCTGCAATGACGCAGTACCGCGGCACTCTATTGTAAGCACCGCGGCGCCCAAAAAATTCTAGAATTTGCAAAAGTTCCAAACACGAAAGTTGTAGCTATATGTATGTTCTTTCTATAGCTGTTAGAATCACCTTAATTGGATCAAAATTGAAAGTGATATGACAAAATTAGTGACCAAAGGTCAGAATTCATCATGCTGCACTGTGATTCTGATTTGTGAGCTCTGTAAAGCTATGAAATCTCCCGAATTTGACCAAGTGTTCAACATAAAAGTTGTAGATGATTGTCTATCTTTTCACAGCCACTTGAATCAGTTTGATTGGAGTTTCGAAGAGGGAGATATGCTCAAAATAGTGCTGAAAGGTCTGGAATCGCTGCAATGTATCATTTTTCCATGAATTTCTTATCTTTTTCTTATCTTTTCTTCTTCCTTTGTTCCTACAACACAAAACACAAAATTAAGCTAATTCCTAATTATATTTTACTAAAATCAAACAAAAAGTAAGTTTAAAGGTATTAATATCAAGCTTAATTAAGATCACATCACATATGTCTTCGAGTTTGGTGGGAGATCCCTTAGGAGAATTTTTCTATAATAAAGTGTTATTGGATGACTTAAAGCGTTATGTAAAAGGTGTTACAAACTTTTTTTTAAATGATTTAGTGGAGTCAGACTTATTGTAAGATGTCGTTGATAAAGTGAAATTAATTAGAAAAAGAATACAAGCAACTCAATACAGGCCAAAATTTTATAAGGACCATGAAAGTTAAGCACTAAAAATTATCAACTGGTGACTAAATATTCTTGAAGGACTCATCCATGAAAGAGGTAACGAGCTTTGGAAAGAAGGAAAAAATTAAGCTTTAGTATATAGACTCTTTTGAAATCTTGAATAAAGTAGGCATAATAATACAATGTCTAGCCTAGCCTTGAAATCTCTATGGTTAAGGTTATATGGCAAAATCACTCAAGTGAAGAAACTCCTTAGAAAGTAAAGATGATATACAAAAGAGATATCCCTAATTGTTTGAGTAAAGAAGTTGATAACTGTAATTTATGCCTTGAGTTCATTCCATACTTGTGATAGGATGGTTTGAAATTTGGAGACCAAATTTCTTAAGGGGGAAAGAATATAATATCTCGTAATTTTTAAATAATAATGTCTTGCTATAAACAAATATATTTTTATTTTAAATAATTATATTTTACTGAAAACAAATATACTTTTAATTTAAATAATTTTTGTTTTGCTTAAAATAATTATATTTGCCTCTAATAAATTTTTATTTTATTTTTAGAAATACTCTTTCTTTTATTATGCATAAAGATATTTTATTTTGTGATTTGTGTTATTAACATTTTTATCAAGAAAAGTCATGATTTAAGAGTGCAACTAAAATTTAGTAAGAATATAAATTTTTAGAAATTTTTAGGATACTTTAGGATGAAAAATAATATTATTATGTATATATATATAAATAATAATAATAAATTTCAACTATTCAATAATTAAATAATAAAATAAAATAAAAAAGAAAAGGGGGGAGATGCAAGAAATCTGCAAAATCTCCGTAAATTGAATGAATAGTTATGAATAGTACTTTCCCTCTCCTCATTTTCTCTCTCCAAACCTGGAGTACTTTTGAGCCTCTGATTTCAAAACTAAGGGTACCACTAGATTCAAGACGAAGAGTACTACGATATTGGTTGAATGATTTTTCAAATCAGTCGCAAAATCGCTGTAAATCAAAAATAGAAAATCTTAAAAAAAAAAAAGGTAAACTCTGAAACTCTTATTTATAGTCCTCAAATTGAAAATCTGACACCGTAGATAGATTTAAAAGATAGATAAACCTCAGGATATGAAAATTTTTAGCCATCTGACAACTTTTTGTGCATCGTGAATAGTAAATCCAGTCGGCATGAATAACGATTCCAGCAGTGAATAGTAATTCTAATCATGAATAGTACTACATCAGTTGACTAGTATTGACCAAACTCCCGAAGGCCTAATTTCGCGATTTCAGAGTCATGTCCTATGTTTTTGGACCCTCCAGACTCTTTTTTGAGGTCTATTTTATCAGATTTGACTTGAAAAAATATATTTGGGGCTATCCAACCTAGAGTCCTGACTTTGTGAGTAGATAATTCTTTTTATGACTTACCCCATGCTCTTCTTGAACTTAAAATGTATAATTGATTCTATTTACAAATTATTTATTCTATCATAAGTTTATGAACTGTGTTAAAATATCTGTTTTGCTTACGAATTGGCACATAGTTCAAGAAAAGTATGATTTTACAAATATATTTTGAAACTCATTGAATACGTGGTTCTAAATGTATTTATCATTATTTGGTAAAGTGAATATTATGTGCATAAGACATTGATTTGTAAAGCTATAAAGTTGTTGATTATGATTGAATGGCAAGTGTAAAGCTCATGGCGAGTTGCTTGATAATTATACATTACATTTGATGAATATGTATATATATATATATATATATATATATATATATATGTATGGATGAATATCGACGGGTCGTATGGTTTGTGACGGTACCGAGTAAGGGACGCCCTATTTGCCTGAGTGAGCCAAGGGAGGGGTGCTCCAACTTATTGACAGTGGTAATGTGAAGATGCAGATGGGTGATAAACTCACATTCCCTAATCACTTATTGTGACTACAGTTGATTTGTCACTATGCGTATAGAAAATGAGTGAATTGAGTGTATTGGGAGCTGTAACATCTTGAGTATTATGTAAAAAGAGTATATTTTTAGTGCATATATAGTATGTTAATTATGCATCAACAAAAGTTATGATTTTATCTCAAAAGTTTAATATTTTATTGTAATTTATACAGTTGATCATAACATCATCCCTTGCTGTGTGCTTGGGAATATTTAATGGTTCTAATATGGGATCCTCCTAATGTTTTCATGTGAAATATTTTAATGAATAACAACATTTGTTTAATGATCATACCGTGTTGAATATGGTTTTGGATATCTGAATATCCTTTGATTTGAGAATATTTGAAATACGAATCTCATATGAATATACTTCTGAACTGTATTTTCTATGTGACAAATTTTAAAAAAAGAGTACATCCATATGCTGACCTAAGAGGTCATAGGTGGTATTATTTTCTCACTGAGTTGTCAAACTCACTACACGATATTTTCACATTTTCTAGTTGAATCTACATTGTTTCCAAGGCTCACAATTTTTGAATTGTAATGTGTTTGTATTCTGGAGTGTGCTCTGAACACCACAGGCAAGATCCCTGCTTCTGTTGTTACTTTGTCATTTATATCTGTATAATGTGTATACAAGAGAGAACCTATATGTATATATTTCGAAGACAAAGAATAGTGTTATGCATGTTATGGAAAATATCTTATTACCAAAAAAGAGTTTGTTTCACGTGCCCGTCAGTTGGCGTCGTTACAATTCCCATCCTCCTAACGTCTTCCCCTACACCCAACATCTTCTCCATTATCCCGTGCTCCTCTTTTTCCTCCACTATGCCCCATTCTTTTTAACATCCCTAATTTCGTTTCTTTTATTAATCAAGGTATATAAATATTTAATGTAACATCCCTAATTTTGTTTCTTTGATTAATAAAGGTACATAAATATTTAATTAAAGAAATAAAATTTATTAGACAATTTTTAGATATCCAAGGAAATATTATCCTTAGAAATTCTTTATCTTATGTGTATGCATAGAAAATGTTTCTAACATTAACGGAATAAGTAAAGAGAGAAAACCTAATAGGAAAAATTAGAAATAACATACTAAAGAGAGGAAAAATTCTTTGGTAAGGAAGATAAATTTGTTTTTGTGAAGTAAGTAAAGGTATGAAAATTTTAAAAAGATTGGATTAGGGTAATTTTCCTAATTTAAGAGTTAGAAATTTCTAAGTTTAACATCTACACCTATAAATTGGACTTTCACCTATGGACACTTTATATAGAGTTTTTTCACTTCACATAAGTTTCTAGCAAGCCCATTGGATAGCCCAAGCAAGAAATAAAACATAGACTTGGACTTGGATATAGAAGTTGGATCGATAGCTCAAAAATTACGAAAATGTGACTAAGCCCTCTAAAAAAGGTAGAATTTTATCCAAAGTAAAGTAAATGGGTAAGAATGAGCCCAAATCCAGGAGGAAAAATAAAATAAAATAAATCATGTGATGAAATAATAGTGTAATAATAATAAAGATTAGGTCACATGACATTAAGACAAAAATTCAACAAGTGGTGTGATAATATCTATATCCTACGCTTATAATTTTACCAAGTGGTATGATAATAAATGGCATTAGGACAAAACATCTATATCCTACACTTATAAGTTTAGCAAGTGGTATAATAATACATGGCATTAGGACAAAATATTCATATCCTACACAAATAATTTTAGCCAGGCAAGGGAGATTTAAGGACTAGAAACTTGCCACTTAGAAAGGCAAACCTATCATACTTGTGTGAGACAAAAGAAAAAGAAAAAGAATCTCTGAATCAAATGGACCTTATCCCTTATCTTAAGAACATTTTATCATGATTTTCAAAATGCAAATCTTCTTTTGCTAAGCATATCTTGACTAAGGGAGAGGAAGACAAGAACATGAGTTGTCTTTCCTTAAAAAGCAACCAAGTGCATCATAATTATGATAAGGTAGACCTATGATTATGAATGAAGGACCACTTGACAGTTTATTTAAGCAAGAACCAACCCTATAACATTATAATTTCATCTAAGTGAGGGAGAGGAAAAAATAGAAGCAAGGTAGAGTGAGGAAAGGAGAGAAAGAGAGGATAAGAGAGGAAGGAAGAAGAAAGAGAATCCTAGAAGACTAAGTATTCAAGGTAAGTTAGCTTAATCTCCACTTGAATCCATCTTTTATCTTCATCATTGGGGTTCAAAAATTCACCTTCTTTTTCTTATTCAAGCTGCTAGAAAAGCTAATGGAAGGGAGGAATCTTGCTTCTTCCTTCAAGAGGAAACAAGAAAAAGAATTTGCTAAGTGAGCTAGGGAGATCTTTAGGTAGGTTTAACATTATCTCTTTTTAAAGAAAAGCTTTGAAATTTGTAATATTTATATGGGATTTTGATCTTAGAACTTTGATGAAGTTTACAATATTTTCTACTTTGATGATTAGTCGTGGATGTTACTATATCATGTTACATGTTATTTTGAATATGATGAATGTTTTGAACATTTCGGTTGGTGTGGAAAGTTCTGCATAAGTATAACTATGAGTGGTAAAAATTTTATGTTTTTATGCTACTATTTTGTATATTTGAATGTGGTGAAAATTTGATGGAAGATGATTAGATGTAAAGAAAATGGAGGAGGATGTATGTTGGTTGCAAAGTATATATGCAATGTCTGAACGCAAGTGCACATATCGTGACCAAGTAATATAATGATGAGTGAGTATTGTCCCACGAGGAAGTGTAACCAAAAATTACTATAAAAGTTTTGACTCGTGAAATGTTGTAGCAAAATTTTGTTGGTTATCACAAGATATAAGGTTCAAGTGCAAATAAGGCTAAACAAAATTAAACAAGAACTTAGAATAAGTTGAGGCACACTAGGATACAGAAAAATCAGATATTCGGTGAACTAGGGTTGCTTCAGGGTTGCCATGAACTTTTGCACCCATTTTACTCTCAAAATTGTTATAGCAATTGCTCAAGTACCTAGTTTCCTCTTTGAATGGGTTCTTTCTAGAATACCATTCCATGTACTTCTGGGGTTCAGTTCATACATTCCTATATAAATCCAAGCCAAAGAGCTAGGCTTGAAGTCCTAACTATTGGGTCATATGGGACAACTATATATTCCTATATTAGTTGTGCTTTGGTCTTTCTACCAACCCATAACATCCAAACCTATACCAGCCTTCATTACCTTTCTAGACCAATGCCAGCTTCAGCCTTCTACTATTAAAGTTCAATTAACATAAGAAGTTTAACAAATGCAATAGCAGTTTGAATGACAAAAGCAATAATGTAACAAAATCATTCATGTATTAAAATGTGCAAGAGTTCACTGCAACCCTCCTACAACCCTAGCTGGAGGCTTAGCCCAGCTTCATATCCAAATTAGTTACAATTGTATGTATCAGGATAACAATCATGCAATGAAGAGTAATGCAGAAAAAATAAAGTTTAGCGCACAAATAAAAACACATAAGGGAAATGGGGAACTCTTAGAAAAAAAATCCTCTCTTCTTGTCCAGCAGCTCTTCTTGATGTGTTGGTTCCCAATGGAGTAGTATTACCCTTACAGCACAATCCTATTAGGGTTTCGGACACTCCTCTCTATTTTTTATCCCTTTTTGTTCTCTCTCGTCTCTTGTCCTTTCCCTCTCTGATTCTCCTTTCTGCCTTTTTATAGACTAGCATTGTGGTCCCAATGAAGTGGCTTGATCTGCTGTATTTTTTCCTTTTTGGCCTGCACCTTTGCCTACACCTTTTTCTCTACTTTCAGTAGTGCAGACAATCTCTGTGCCTCTACATCTCTGCAACTCTGTTGTGTCAACTGAGTACTCTTTTTGCAACACTGGGTTGTGGTGGCTACACCTGCTATAGCAGCCATGAATCAATTCCACCTGCATCATATCACATAAAAATCAATTTCCAATTATATGCACCAGATCAACAAGACTAAGATTACCCAGCATCACTCGGTTTGTTGCCTCATTTTTCATGCATGCACACTAAATTTCACAGCAAGTGTAATGGGTGCTCTTATATTCATGGAAGGCACAAACACACTATTAAATTAGGGGGTATTAATGCTAATAAATCAAAATGCAGTGTAAATAACCCAAGAAAAGCATACATAAACTCTAATGAGTTAGAGTTGTCAATTCCCCCCAAACTTAGAGTTTTGCTTGTCCTTAAGCAAATTACTCTACCCACTAACAACTCCTACTAAGCTCCAGCCCCCTAATTTAGTTTCATGCAACACTGCTACTAGCCCTTAACTCTCAAAATTGTTTCCAAATAGAAATTACCACAAGTCAGTTTCTTTTCTTAACCTCAACCGAAACCTCCTTTGTAATTGTGTGTGTCATATGGTCAGTCCTCCAACAACTACTTGAATCAAGATTAGTCAAGGTCCTATGATTTTTCATGCTAATATATCAAGTCTCCTTAACTAAAGAAAGATGGCAACATATCAGAAGTGCAACTACAGTAACCAGGGCAACTAAGAGGGTGGATCAACTTATTTCTTTATTGTTTTTGTTTGTTTGTTTGTTCTTTTCCTTTTTTTCTTTTTTTTTACGTCATTGGTGCCTTTTGGCGCGAATGCCAACATTTGAGATGAAGGCACTCGGTTACTCAACACTATCACTTTTAAGCACTATCATACTCATACCATCCTATTAAAAGTATACATGGGGCTCATGCATACCCCTGGTTACTAAGGGATAACAAAGGCATTGGAGTGGCAAACATTTCTCTCTTCTCTTTTTTTTTCATTTTTTTTAATTTCCTCTTTCCCCCAAACTTAAGCTTATGCCTCTTGTGGTCATCCAGCAATTTGTTTTAAGAGACTCCCAACATTAACTTGAAAATCCTAGGCCCTCTTCCTGAAAAATTACCAAGTTTCTCTTGCTAAGACTAACCAAAGCTTTGTGCTCGTAAGGGAAGGTTCCAGTTGTATGGGGTTAACATGCAGAATTCTTATTTTTCAACAATCAATATCTAGCCCTTCCTCATGGAACTTCCTAAAACTAGTAGTAGGCCATGAAACAAAACTTTTTACTTTTTTTCTTTAACAAATAAGCATGAAAGCTTCCTAATTGCTACTCACTTAACAAGCCTGAGCCCGTATTTACACACACTAAAACATGACACAAATACAGGATACATAGCACAAATTGAACAAAATTATTTAAACAGAACTAGCAAACACCAAAGCAAACATTAAAGCAAACACTAAAGCATTAATCACCAAACCTCCCCTAAACTTAAATATTAGCAGTGACCTCACTGCTTAAAAATTTAAAAACAGCAGAAGGGCAGAAGAAATGTAAACACAAAAGACGAAGCAACATGCAGTATATATTAAGATAGCCAAAAGAGAGATAGAAGTTAAAGGGGCTTCCCTGAAATGCATGCAGAATTACTATAGCATTCTTGTGGCATTATCTTCCTCATATTTTGATCCACTGCGGAGCCCACTTCTCCTTTAAGTTGACTTTTGTGGGCTAGGGAATTTGCTTTTCCCCTGCTACATGGCTGCTCTCTCTTTGGCAAGTGGCTCCTTATCTTTTGAGGACTCCACTGTCACTTAGGCCCTTTATGGGTTCTTTCCCTTCTCTCTACTGTGGGAGGAGTATTGGGATTCCTAGTCCTCTTCAGTTTGAGAATCAGGCACCCCCCCTTTCTTCCCCAAACGTGGTGGCTAATATGTCCATGGGGAAGGTAGGAAATAGGAAGAACTGCTTGAAATTCTGCTGGAGTGATTGTTGTAGGGCTAGATCTTTCATGTATTGATATTGCTAGAATTTGTGCTGCTACTTCATGAATTGAGCTTGCTATTGCAGAATGTATGCCTATTACTGTAGGATTAGGGGCAATGTCTTCTCTCTTGGCTGATGGGTGGAGGTTGAAGGTGCTTGGCCTTGAGGGTGTGAAGGTTCTTGTGTGGAGGTTGATGGCTTTGGCTCTCCCTTTTCTTGCACAATGCATGCTATGGCAATAATTGTTATGGCTCCTCCCATCTTGATTGTTTCTTCCTCCATTGAGATGGGGACG
This sequence comes from Gleditsia sinensis, assembly GCA_037074535.1. NCBI lineage: Eukaryota > Viridiplantae > Streptophyta > Magnoliopsida > Fabales > Fabaceae > Gleditsia > Gleditsia sinensis. Next base: position 30,777,904 of record CM073463.1, read on the forward strand.
TTGTGTGCCTAGCACAACATGGTGATTAAGGAGGGGAACAAAAGGCTACCCTTCTTATGGCTTATGCAGACTCTGATCTGGTCAGCGATGACTCTCCCTACATTGATGGGCCTCCCAAAAATGATGGCACCCACCATAACTACTCTATCTCTGCTCACAGTTTGCCCGTGGGTGGAGGGAAAAAGGTGGGTTTTCAAGAAGTGATACTACACCTTGGCTGCTAGCAGTAGTGAAACTTTATTTACAGTTGCAACACCATGAGAGGATTTGTCCCAGGAGGTGCCTGGTATGCACACCCGTGCCAACATCACCTCCAAATCTTTCTCTTGTAAGGCCTCTAAATGCTCCTCGTTGTCATCCTCCTCATCGGCTAGCTTGTATGCTTCGTTGATAGGGGCTGGGTTGATTAGTACCTGAGTCTCCCTGACTCTGACTGAATCCTTGGCTTCCTTCGGGAAGTTGGCATAGAACTCCCTTACCAGTGGAATAATGGCAAATTGTGGTTGTTTGGCGAAGTCTTGCCATCCCTGCTACTTTACTACTGTGGACACATACATGGGCATTCCCAAATCCTCAACTGTAGAAAAGGTGAAGCCTTTTTCAATGCAGAATGTCCGATGGACAGTTTCTTCATCATGCCTTTTCTGATTCTCTTTAGAGGTGAACTTCTTCATCTTACTCACGTTCCTTGCTATGGTTACTCACCTTCCTTACTATGGTCTTGATCCTCAGCATTGTTTTGATGGTGGAAGTTCCCTGAGAAGGCGGTATATTCTCGTGCGATGGAGCTCTTGGAGCGCGAAGGTGTACGAGAATGCAGAGGTATTCCAGTCTCTATTCTCATTAATTACTCTCTTAATTATTTTCATTATTAGTTAATTTATTTTAATTTCAATTATCAATCCCCCATTTTCTCAATCACATAAGGTATTCCAGTCTCTATGGGATCAACCCTTACTCCCACTACTACAGGTTAGTTTTGAGATAAGGTATCAATTTGGGTGTACCTGCGATAGACACACCAAGATCCAAGGTTCACATCGAGGTTTTGGGAGGCGTTGCAAGAGGCTTTTGGAACCCAGTTGCAGTTCAATACTGCCTACCATCCTCAGACTAACGGGCAGATAGAACGAACCATTCAAACCCTAGAAGATATGTTAAGGGCTTGTCTCATAGAGCAAGGTAAAGGATGGGATAAGTACCTACCTTTAGTGGAGTTTGCTTATAATAATAGTTATCACTCCAATATTAAGATGGCCTCCTACGAAGCTTTATACGGTAGGAAGTGCCGATCTCCACTATGTTGGTTTGAGATAGGAGAAAAGAATTTGTTGGGTCCTGATCTAGTTCAACAAACCACTGAACAAATCAGGATGATACGAGACAAAATACTTACAGCTCAGAGTCGGTAAAAGAGTTACTATGATAAGAGACATAGACCTCTGGAGTTTGAGGAAGGAGACCATGTATTTCTGAAACTTTTTTCGACTACTAAAGTTTGTAGGTCTCTCAAAACTAGGAAGCTAAGTCCACAATTTTTGGGACCCTACAAAATTCTGAAGAAAGTGGGGATGTCAGCATATCAAGTTGCTCTCCCACCTAATTTTTCCAACCAGCATAATGTTTTCCATGTATCACAGCTGCTAAAGTATCTTCCAGATTCTTCACATGTAATACGAGATAAACCAATCCAAATAAAGGAGAACATGACATACCAGCTAGTACCAGCATCCATAATGGACACCGATGTGAAGAAATAAAACCATTCTACTAGTTAAGGTGTTATGGAAAGATTTGATTCTAGAAAAAGCAACTTAGGAGCTGGAAAAAGTCACGAGGAAGAAAAATCTACAATTATTCTTATTAGGTAATTTTTGAAATTTTAAGGACAAAATTTTTTTTAGGGGGAGAAAACTGTAACATCCCTAATTTCGTTTCTTTTATTAATAAAGGTACATAAATATTTAATGTAACATCCCTACTTTTTTTCATTAATAAAGGTACATAAATATTTAATTAGGAAAATAAAATTTATTAGACAATTTTTAGATATCTAAGGAAATATAATCCTTAGAAATTCTTCACCTTATGTGTATACATAGAAAATGTTTCTCACATTAAGGGAATAAATAAAGAGAGAAAACCTAATAGAAAAAATTAGAAATAACATACTAAAGAGTGGCGAAATTCTTTGGTAAGGAAGATAATTTTTTTTTGTGAAGTAAGTAAAAGTCTTAAAATTTTTAGAAGATTGGATTAGGGTAATTCTTCTAATTCAAGAGTTAGAAATTTCTAAGTTTAACATCTCCACCCATAAATTGGGCTTTTACCTATGGACAATTCATATAGAGTTTTCCCACTTCACATAAGTTTCTAGCAAGCCCATTGGATAGTCCAAGCAAAAAATAAAACATAGACTTGGACTACGATATAGAAGTTAGACCGATAGCCCAAAAATTATGAAAATGTGATCAAGCCCTCCAAGAAAGGTAGAATTTTATCCAAAGCAAAGGAAATGGGTAAGCATGAGCCCAAATCCAAGAGGAAAAATAAAATAAAACAAATCATGTGATGAAATAATAGTGTAATAATAATAAAGATTAGGTCACATGGCATTAAGACAAATATTCAGCAAGTGGTGTGATAATATCTATATCCTACACTCATAATTTTAGCAAGTGCTATGATAATACATGGCATTAGGACAAAACATCTATATCCTACACTCATAATTTTAGCAAGTGATATAATAATACATGGTATTCGGAAAAAACATTCCTATCCTACACAAATAATTTTAGCCAAGTAAGGGAGATTCAAGGGCTAGAAACTTGCCACTTAGAAAGGCAAACCTATCATACTTGTGTGAGACAAAAGAAAAAGAAAAAGAATCCTTAAATCAAAGGGACCTTGTCCCTTATCTTAAGAACATTTTATCATGATTTTCAAAATACAAATCTTCTTTTCCTATGCATATCTTGACTAAGGGAGAGGAAGACCAGAACATGAGTTGGCTTTCCTCAAAAATCAACCAAGTGCATCCTCATTGTGATAAGGTAGACCCATGATTTTGAAAGAATGACCACTTGACAGTTTATTTAAGCAAGAACAACCCCTATAACATTATAATTTCGTCCAAGTGAGGGAGTGGAAAAATAGAAGCAAGGTAGAGTGAGCAAAGGAGAGAAAGAGAGGAGAAGAGAGGAAGGAAGAAGAAAGAGAAGCCTAGAAGACTAAGTATTCAAGGTAAGTTAGCTTAATCTCCACTTGAATCCATATTTTATCTTCATCCTTGGGGTTCAAAAATTCACCCTCTTTCTTTTATTTAAGCTGCTAGAAAAGCTAAGGGAAGGGAGGAATCTTCCTACTTCCTTCAAGAGGAACCAAGAAAAAGAATTCACTAAGTGAGCTAAAGAGATCTTTAGGTAGGTTTAACAATATCTCTTTTTGAAGAAAACCTTTGAAATTTGTAATATTTATATAGGCTTTTGATTTTAGAACTTTGATGAAATTTACAATATTTGCAACTTTGATGATTGATCATGGATGTTGCTATATCATGTTACATGTTATTTTACATATGATGAATGTTTTAAACATTTCAGTTGGTATGGAAAGTTCTACATAGATATGGCTATGGGTGGTAAACTTTTTATGATTTTTTATGCTGTTATTTTGTATATTTGAATATGGTGAAAATTTGATGGAATATGATTAGATGTAAAGAAAATGGAAGAGGATGTAATATAATGATGAACTAAAACCTGAGGAAAGGTTTGGTTAGGAAACTGGATTTCGTAGTAACCAGGGAAGCTTCAGTTTTTTAAATTCTAAGAAGAATCAGTTAGACATTAAAAGAAATGGTTAACATAAAAAATGTAATCTATGTCTCACGTATTTTTAACCACTGGAATCACTTAATTTGGAGTCCATATGAGGGAGATATTACTTGATATGTAAACAATGGTCAGAAAATGGTTAACTGGGGAATACTCTTTTAGGTATGCTTCGATGTTTGAATTTCTGGGATAAATCTGTATGGAATTAAAAGAAATATTTAACATGATAAATATATATATATATATATGTCTCATGAATTTTTATCCATTGGAATCATTCAAAGTGGAATCAATATGAGGGAGATATGGTCAAATTAGTAAGCAAAGGTCAGAAACTAGCTAATCAAGGAAGAATCTGTTAAGTATGCTTCTGTGTTTGAATTTTTGGGAAACATATGTAGGGAATTAAAGGGAATTGTTAACATAATAAATATATATATATATATATATATATATATATATATATATATATATATATATATATATATATATGTGTGTGTGTGTGTGTGTGTGTGTGTGTATCACGGATCTACAGGCTCTGAAATCACTTAATTTGGAGTTCATATGAGAGAGATATAGTTGATTAATGAGTAAAGGTCAGAATTAGTCTAGAATCCAGGGTGGTAAATGTAAGTGTTTTTGTTTTCAATTTTTTGGGAGTACTTAGTAAGTAATTTTAAGATAAACATGAAAGTTGTATATAAATGTCTTATTGTTTTATATGTTTTGGAATCAACTCAATTGGAGTTTTTATGAGGGAGATATGGTCTAATTAGTAAGTAGAGGTCTGAACCTACCTGAGAATAAAATAACATTAAATTTGAGGGAGTAGTAATACCACAATTACTTAAGATTTCACCTAAATGTTCAACATAAGGGTTTTAGAATATTGTCTTATCTTTCAATTGACACCAAGATCACCTTAATCGAATTTAAAATGAGGACGTTATACTCTGTTTAGTGAGGAGAGGATAATAATATTTAAAAAAGAAGAAGAATCTTATAAATTAGAATAATAAATGACTAGTGTATGCCATTTCCATTGCCACTGCATGAACTTCTTACCATCATAAGTGTGTAAATTTGACATAGAAATATTTTGCAAAGTGATATTTGAAACGATTATGTTTATGGCATGATTACCAATGATTTTTGGTAATAATTATATTTTGATGATAAATTATGGCATGTGAGTATAATGAACATACTTGTTATTGAAATCATATTTTTTCTTATTAATGTGAAAAGAAAAGAAAAGAGTACGGTCACATGAATGTCTGTGTGGTGCACCAGTAGGGGACGCCCTACCAACGGCTATGATTATGTTAATGAGAAAAGAAATTGTGCCATGTCGAACGGAGCAAAAAAAGCCCATACCGGAGAGTAGAAAGTACTCACCCTGATGGGGGTAGCTTGACATGAAAATTAGTTGACAGCCATCATATGATATTTTAAAAATAGTTATTCATACCATCCATGTCATTACTACACGATTTTCATGTGCATAGATAAAGTGCATTCATGTGACATAACGTAATTGTTGTAGCTTATACATATGAACATTACATAATGAGTTATATTGATGATAATTATGATTTCTTGTTGAACCTACTGGGATTTAATTCTCACTATATTTCTATATCATGTTCAGAAAACTAGTTTTGCAAATTTTTCTTTGGCTCTGGCTCTTACTATACGTTGGATCGAGTTACTCTATGTTGGGCAGATCCTAGAAATTAATTAGGTGTTTGTGGTCGAGTTGGCTAAGATCCCGTTGAAGGTGTAACCACGGGCACCTGTATCCCCAGAATTGGTCAATAGGGATAAATAAGATGTATACATATATGTGTTTGATTTGTGTACGAATATTGTTAATTAATGATGTGTAAATGTTAATTATGTTTCGATAAATTAATTGAATGTTATTATGAGTTAAATAAAGGTAATGACTTCATGCAACTTTTAAAAAAAACATATATGTAAATATGTAAAAAAAAGGAGTTGTTACATTCCACATCCACTTCGTCCATTGAAAGCTCTCTCCCCCCATCCCAGACAACCCCTGCACCCACACTCCCAAGTCTACATCCCAATTTATCGTCTCGTGCTACATTATTGGTTGCTCGTTGCTCAATCCATTTTGTCGTTTTCCCTTCCAGGTAATTCTGATTCTCTGCACTTTAACTGCAAATTTCTAGATTGGAATTCCCAGTTTGTTGGACTTGTTGGATTAGTCTATCTGAATTGGATTGGTTTATTCATATAAATTTTCTACACTAGGGGTTTGTTGAACTAGTTTTGGAAAAATTTTGTAGAATTTGGGATGTATGTTTGTTGAACTCTCTCTGTTTTGTCTGCCTGGTTTAGCTTGGAAATTTTTGTTGATTACTTAAACCTTTACTTTCATAATACTTTATTTAATTTGAAATTAACTTCCTGAGTTACTAGTTTTTCTTGTCAATTTTTTGGCTGAACCTGTAATTGTTATTAGAATTGTATTTTGAGTTGATTATTCTCAGGCTGAATCTGAATTTCAATTTGACTTAATTAAAAACCATCCTTGTAACATCTCTAATTTCGTTTCTTTATTTATAAAGGTACATAAATATTTAATTAAGAAAATAAAATCTATTAAACAATTTTTTAGATATCTAAGGAAATATAACCCTTAGAAATTCTTCACCTTATGTGTATGCATAGAAAATGTTTTTAACATTAAGGGAATAAGTAATGAGAGAAAACCTAATAGGAAAAATTAGAAATAACATACTAAAGAGAGGCGAAATTCTTGTGTAAGGAAGATAAATTTTTTGAAAGTAAGTGAAGGTCTTAAAATTTCAAGAAGATTGGATTAGGGTAATTTTTCCTAATTCAAGAGCTAGAGTTACTAAGTTTAACATCTCAACCCATACATTGGGCCTTCACCTATGGACACTTTATGTAGAGTTTTTTCACTTCACATGAGTTTCTACCAAGCCAATTGGATAGCCCAAGCAAGAAATAAAAGATAGACTTGGACTAGGATATAAAAGTTAGACTAATAGCCTAAAAATTATGAAAATGTGACCAAGCCCTACATGAAAGGTAGAATTTTAGCCAAAGCAAAGGAAATAGGGAAGAATGATCCCAAATCCAAGAGGAAAAAATAAGAACCATGTGAGGAAATAGTATTGTAATAATAATAAAGATTAGGTCACATGGCATTAGGATAAAACATCTATATCCTACATTCATAATTTTAACAAGTAGGTAATAAAACATGGCATTATAACAAAACATCCTTAACTTACACAAATAATTTTAGCCAAGCAAAGGAGACTCAAGGGCTTGCCACCTAGAAAGGCAAACCTATCATACTTGAGTGAGAAATATATCTACATTTTTTATGTTAGAAATATATCCAAAAATATGTGAGAAATATATCTACTTGTTAGTCAGAAAATGGTTAACCATGGAAGAATTTGTTAAGTAAACTTCTGTGTTTGAATTTTTGAGAAAAATCTATCTATATATATATATATATATATATATATATATATATATATATATGTCTCAAAAAAATTTATCCACTAGAATTATTCAATTTATAATCCATATTAGGAAGATATAGTCAGATTAGTAAGTAGTGGTCAGAAACTAGCTAACCAGGCAAGAATCGGTTAAGTATGCTTCGGTGTATACATTTTTGGGCAATATCTGTAGGGAATTAAGGGATATTGTTAACATAATAAATATAGATATATGTATCTAGTATCTATAAGCTCTTAAATCACTTAATTTGGAGTTTATATGAGAGAGATATGGCTGATTAATGAGCAGAGGTTAGAATTAGTCTAGAATCCAGGTTGGTAAATGTAAGCATTTGGATTTTCCAATTTTTGGTAATAATTCATAAGGCATATGAAGCAATGTTAAACATAAAATTAGTATATAATTGTCTTAGCTTTTTGTAGGCCTTGGAATCATCTCATTTGGAGTTCATTTGAGGGAGATATGGTCAGATTAGTTAGTAGAGCTCTAAACTTACCTGAGAAGAAATAACATTGAATTTGAGGGAGTAGTAACCCCATGATTACTTTAGATTTCACTAAAATGTTCAACATAAGGGTTTTAGATGATTGTCTTATCTTTCAATTCACACCAAGATCACCTTAATTGAATTTAAAACTTGTGTGTTATGCTCTGTTTAGTGAGAGAGAAAAATAATATTTAAAAAATAAGAAGAATCTTATAAATGAAAATAATAAATGACTAGTGTATTTCATAGCCATTGCCATTGCAGGATCTCCTTACCATATTAATTGTGTAATTTTGACATGGAAATATTTTATAAAGTTATATTTGAAAATGATTATGTTCATGGCAAGATTGTATTTTACCATTGTTTTTGGTAATGATTGTGCTTTGATGATAAATTATGGCATATGAGTATAATAAATATACTTGTTATTGAAATCATTTTTTTGGATATTAATGTGAAAAGAAAAGAGATGAGCACGGTCAGATGGCAAATCGTGTGGTGCACCAATAGGGGATGCCCTACTCATCGCCTGATTATGCTAATGAGAAAAGAAAGAGATAGTGTGTCATGTTGGACAGAGTGAGAAAAGCTCGTACCAGAGAGTAAAAAGTACTCACCCTGACCAGGGTAGCTTGATATGAAAATAAGTTGATAGCCATTATATGATATTCAGAAGATATATATCCATGACATACAAATTATTATTGCACGATTTTTTTGTGCATAGATAAAGTGTATTCATATGACCTAAGATATTTGTTGTAGCTTATACACATGAACATGACGTGATGAGCATTATTGATGATGATTATGATTTATTGTTGAACCTATTGGGATTTAATTCTCACTATATTTTCGTATCATGTTCAAAAAACTAGTTATGCAGATTTTTCTTTGGCTATAGCTCTTAGCGTACATTAGATCAAGTTACTCTATGTTGGGCAGATCCCAGAAATTTAGTAAGGTGGTTGTGGTCGGGTTGGCTAAGATCCTGGTGAAGGTGTAACCACCTGCACCCGTATCTCCAAAATTGGTCAACATGGATGAATAAGATGTAGATATTTATGTGTTTGATTTTTGTACGGATGTTTTGATTAATGATGTGTATGTGAACTCAGAATTGTATCAATATTAATGGTAGACCTTAAACCTTGATTATGCTTGGTTAATTTAATTGAATGTTATTATAAGTTAAGTAATTCGAAGTAAAAAAATAATGACTTTATGGAACTTTACAAATATGTATATTAAAAACAATAGAGTTGTTACAATCCTCACCTTGAATTTGTTGAGTTTCATCATCATTTGAGCCTTGGCATATTGGGAAATTATTAGCTTTTTTTTTGCTTAGAATTGGCTTTAAATTTGCTAGGTATTGCTAGCTTCATCTAGTTTGCATTAACATTGGTACTATCTAAATATTGGTTTGAATAGTTATCTTTGCTAGCATATTCTATTATTCTAGACCAAACTGCTAGGACTGATATATGCTTGTGCTTAATTCTATATAGGTTGCATTGCTCATTTTAGGTTTGCACTTATACTAAATTGCCATTAGTCTTATCTACTTACAGCCACTATTCTAGGATTGCATTACCTTGTTTGCTGCACCAATTTTCCTAAAGCTACATTGCTGCATTCATTGTATATTGAAAAGTGACTCCTAAAATTTGAATATGAAGTAATTTGATAGTTATTTCCTACTCACCCCATTCCTCTTTTGAATTGTATTACATATAATTATTTGAATGGCCTCTAAAAGTGCCAAAACTGGCCACTCCTCCTCCCAATCCCAGTAACCATGTAGAGGACGAATTTAAAGACCATCCCAACCTCTTCATCAAATAAATGAGTATGGTATCGCATTTGTTGATAATAGTCAACAGACACGATACGATATAATACTATAGTTAAATGGGGAATGCTGAGTACCCGGTACATGGATGAGGAGTGTTTGGACCAGTTAGGACTTTTAATCGACATCCCCTACCTAGTTGATCGGATTGGGTGGAACACATTCATTGGATTACGACCATCATATTGGGGTTAGGGTTTACAACCAATAGTTGGCAGTAACAGTATTAATTTGAAATCCTATCTGCATATGAAATGAATTGTTAAAAAAAATACTGACTATTGGTTGCATCTCCTCAGCCATAATATCTTTCACCTCCCTAATCCCACTAGGACTGCAGTTACTAATAAGAAGAATTAGATCTACCCTCTAGAAGAGGGTAAAGAGGATGATGATAATCCTAAAGGGGATGACTTCCTCCTTGAGCCACTTTTGGCTCTACCACCTCCACCATATTTTCAGTACACTGACACTGCAGGTCTCTCATATGTATCAAAAGAGGATCAAAAATCCATCTCCTCACAGCTTCGTTGAATTGAGGAAGAGCAACTATCCCAAAGGGCCACCTTGCATGCAATGCAAGATTCAATCCAAAACATGCAGGGAATAATGCAAGCATGGTACAATTGGCACCTAAGTCAGAACCCTCCACCTCTTCCTTTATAAAACAAGTAAACAAGTAAGTTACTTCTTCCTTTGCCTATACATTCAATATTACTGACATTGAAGACAATGTCAACTTTAAGCATAGGGGAGTAGACTTTAGGCTTTTAGTTTTCACTTGCTGAATTTTGTTTTTACTAGCCGAATCTATCTTGTTTCAATGCATAATCACAGTTTGCTATTATAGAGACAGATTAATGTAATATAGGATGATTTTAACTCATGAACATGTGATGCACAATAGAATATGAAATATGAAGTCATCATCTTAGTCTCTCTTTTCTAGGATTAAACCTTTAATTTTTTCAAAAATATCTCTTTAAATTGTATGCCTTGTTTGATTTTAAAAATATGAAGTGTGAAGGTAGGGAGAGGTGAAAAATGAGGGAATGTGAAACCCAAAAAGTTTTCACTCTAAGTACCGGTTCAAGGCACCAAAAAGGCTTTCGTATAAGTGCCTAATTGCCTTTACCCTAGTGAGATGGAGCATAAAATGCACTCACTATATATTTCTATAAAAAATGAATGAAATAAACAAAAGAAAAAGAGAAAAGAAAGAAAAAAAAAGAGTGAGAAATAAAAGAGTTTGAGTGAGAAAAAGAAAAAGAGTGATAAAATAGGAATAAGGGTAAGGCAACATAGGGAAATCTAAAGGATGAGGTGGCCTACTTGAGTGTCTAAAAATAAATTGGTGCATACAATCAATGTTGACAATAGAAGTAGGTATATAATAAGAAAATATTGGTTTAGTTTTAGAAGAATGGAGACTAATTGATAAATGTCTATTCATATATCTGTTGTGCTCACATTGATTGAGTGATGAATTACCCGTATTGTATTTTTCTGTTATCTATAATTTGTATACATCTTCCCCCTTCTTGATGTTATGTTATGTTATTTACTTGAGGACATGAAAAGGTGTAAGCATGGGGGAGTTGATAAAGGGAAAATTTGTGTATTTTATTACTATATTTCATCCCTTATTTCATAGTAAACTTGTGATTATTTCCCTGTTTCTTATTCTATTTGGTTTTGCTTGCTTTGGATACTAATTTGGTTTGTTTTATGTTTGTAGGTAAGCAAAAAAGGCCAAGAAGCAAGGAAAAACACTCATGTGCTTCGTGTCTTGAAAATTCCCAAATTTGAGTTTGGCAACCCCCAACACGGCCATGCTACATGCAAAATTTAGAGGAATTCCTAAATTTTCAGCTCACAGCATGGCTAGGCCGCGTCTTGAAGCACGGTCGTGCTTCGTGTCTGAACACTCCGTATTTGTTAGGGTTTTGAGTAGCCAAAGTGATATATATACAGGGGAAACGCAGAGAAACATATAGACACATATACAGACTTATTTTTACTTAGTTTACACTTAGAAAATGTAACAACTCCATCTTTTTTACATATATACATATATTTGTAAAGTCCTATAAAGTCATTACTTCTTTACTTCTAATTACTTAACTCATAATAACATTAAATTAATTTAACCAAGCATAATCAAGGTTTAAGGTCTACCATTAACACTAATACAATTTTGAGTTCACATACACATCATTAATCAAAACGTCTGTAAAAAAAAAATCAAACACATAAATATCTACATCTTATTCATCTATGTTGACTAGTTTCAGAGATACGGGTACGGGTCATTGCACTTTCACTGAGATCTTAGCCAACTCGACCACAAAAACCTTATTAATTTCTAAGATCAGCCCAAAATAGAGTAACTCGATCCAACGTACACTAAAAGCCAGAGCTATAGAAAATCTACATAACTAGTTTTCTGAACATGATATGAAAATATAGTGAGAATTAAATTCTAGTAGGTTCAACAATAAATCATAATCATCATCAATAATGCACGTAACGTCATGTTCATCTATATAAGCAACAACAAATATCTTAGGTCATATGAATGCACCTTATCTATGCACATGAAAATATTGTAATAATGAAATGTATAACATGAATAACTATTTTTAGAATATCATATGATGGCTATCAACTTATTTTCATAACAAGCTACCCTGGTCATGGTGAGTACTTTCTACTTTTCGGTACAGACTTTTCTCCTTCTATCCAACATGGCACACTTTCTCTTTCTTTTCTCAATAGCATAATCATAGCCGTGAGTAGGGTGTCCCCTACTAGTGCACCATACAGACTACCATGTAACCATGCTTGTCTCTTTTCTTTTCACATTAATAGCCAAAAATATGATTTCAATAACAAGTATGTTCATTATATTCACATGCCATAATTTATCATCAAAGTATAATCATTACCAAAAATCATTGGTAAAATATAATCTTGCCATAAACATAATCATTTTCAATTACTGCTTTATAAAATATTTTCATGTCAAAATCACACACTTCATATGGTAAAGAGTTCATGCAATGGAAATGGGTATGGCATACACTAGTCATTTATTATGTTCATTTATAAGATTATTCCTCTTTCTTAAATATTATTTTCCTCTCTCACTAATCAGAGCATAACACCCTCATTTAAAATATAATTGAGGTGATCTTGGTGTCAATTTAAAGATAAGACAATCCTCCAAAACCTTTATGTTGAACTTTTTAGTGAAATCTTAAGTAATCATGGTGTTACTACTCCCTCAAATTCAATATTATTTATTCTCGGGTAGGTTCTGACCTCTACTTACTAATTTATCATATCTCCCTCATATGGATTCCAAATTGAATAATTCCAGTGGTTAAAAATTTGTGATACATATATCTATATTTTTTATGTTAACCATTTCTTTTAATTCCCTATATATTTTGCCCAGAAATTTAAACACAGAAAGTTACCTAAAAGATTCTTCCATGGTTAACTAGTTTCTGACCTTTGCTACTAATTCTGACCATATCTCCCTCATATTGATTCTAATTTGAATGATTCCAGTGGCTAAAAATTCGTGAGATATATATCTATATTTTTCATGTTAATTATTTATTTTAATTCCTAACCAATGCTTCCCAAAATTTCAAAAACAGAAGCTTCCTTGGTTAATCTGAAATCCAATTTTCTTAGCCAAGCCTTTCCTAAAGTTCTAGTTCATCCTTTTATTAAGTCCTCTTCCATTTTTCTTCCAAATTTTCACCAAACTAAAGAATTGCTCATCTCAACATTTAATTATATTTCTTACTTAATTTAACATATTCCATCAATTTTTCACCACATTCAAATATAAATAACAGCAGCATAAAAGCCCTAAATTTTTGCCACCCATAGCCATATCTATGTAGAACTTTCCATACCAACTGAAGCATTCAAAACATCCATCACATGCAATATCAACATGTAAAATAATATAACAACATCCATGACTGATGTGTGAGTTTTATACTCATAAATTAAATATTTTCATATTATCTTTTTGCCATAATTAAGCATATATCTCCCTTATTTGTCTTTAGTTTTGTGTATTTTTTACATATGTTAAGAAGAATAGAAAATGGACTCAATTGGAGGAATTAGAGCTAAATTGTGGTTCTTCGAGAAAAATGTCTATAAATCAAGTAGATAAAACAAATTCATTGACGATGGCTGATTAAAGAGCATTATCTTATTGACTCTTGAGACGTATCCTAATGGATATAAGCACAAATTTAATCTTGATTTATGACCACATTTCCAAAAGAACTAAAACATAAAGATTCAAGGCAAAACACCCAAGGTTGAAAATATGTTTGCTGTTTGTAGTCCAGCCCAACCTTGTTGTAATATTTGGGCCGTATGTCAGAAACTACATATACAATATGTATGAAATTTGGTAGGTGAGTATCTGACACAATTGGGTACAACTTTTATGTTTAAGTGGTCAGAAAATTCATATATTAAAAGGGCCAAAAGTGGGCTAGAATAGAATATGTCTGCTGTTGCAGTCCAACCCGACCTTGCTCCGATATTTTGACAATAAGTCACAAATTAAGTATCTAATTTTTCCACAATTTGTCTTGATGGAAAGATAGTGAAATTTTCTACAACGTTCATGTTGATGGAGTCAGCAAATTCTACAAATTTCAAGAAGATAGACAAGGTTCAATTTCGGTGCATATGATGGAATCCAAATTGTCAACTTTGTACAACTTTCTACCTAACAATTACCACACCTACCACACCTAATTGTATCTATAAATAGAGAGCTTGAGAAGTGAGTTAGAGAGCTTGGAGGGAGCTTGGGAAAGCTTTGTTGGAGTTTGAAGTGCTTGTAATATTCTTCTTTCTTTAGACATTTGGTATTTTCATTCTCTTTCATAATATTATTATGTTATTTCATCTTTCATTTTGTTTTCTTGCCTTGATTATGGAGAACTAATCTCCTAATGTTAAGGTGAAAATGTGAAACTCTTGGTATGAGAATAATAATTCATCTAACTATTAATTTTAGTGTTTATATTTGATGTTGTATTTACCCCCTCCTTTTCTTATGTTATGTTTTAATGGCTAGCTGAGCCACATATTTCTTCTTGATGTTGTTTAATGGCTGGTTGCTACCTACTTTATTTTATTTTATTATTGGTTGGCTTTGCCACCTATTTTATTTCATTTCATTTTGTTATGTTAATTAGTTTTCTACCTTTCTTATTTTCTACATATTTTACTCTTGTAAAATGTGACTTTTGATATATTGTAGACAATCTTTGGCACAAATAAATACTTGAATTAGTCTTGATTTATTGTAGACAATATAATGATTGGGACAATTTATGCTTGAATCCATTTACAAGTTATCTTTTGCATATTTGTATTTTTAATCTTGTGAAGTGTGAATCATGATATATTGTAGACAACAAGACAATTGGCACAACATATACTTGAATCCATTTTGCAAGAATATTTTAGACATTAGTAACACAATAAAACGGATGTAAATATGTAACCTCCCTAAAATTTAGTAATTCTCATCTATATGTGGATTAATAAAAGAAATAAAAGAGTAGGGTTGTAATTGAAATGTTTTAAGGATGAAAATGAAAACTTATTAATATTTTTGAGGTCAAAATGTAATTTCCTAAAAGTTTAGGAGTCAAAGTGTAAATAATGAAATTTGCAAGGACTTTCTCCAACAATTAGCAAATTGCTATTTGGTCCCTCCATCATTTTTTTTAAAATCTTCCGTAGGATTATCGGGAGATTACTATTTACTCTTTCTCCTCCATTTTCTCTCTCTAGATCTGGAGTACTTTCGAGCATCTGATCTCAAAACTAAGGGTACCACTGAATTCAGGAAGGAGAGTACTACAATATTGGTCGAACAATTTTTCAAATCGACCGAAAAATCACCGCAAATCGGTAGTAGAAAATTTTAGAAAAAAGTAAACTTTGAAACTCCTATTTAAAGACTTTAAATTAGAAATCTCACACCATAGATAGATTCAGGAGATAGATAAACTATAGAATAATAAACTTTTCAACCATCTAACCACTTTTTGTGTGTCATGAACAGTAAATTTGGCCGGCATGAATAGTGATTTCAACAGTGAATTGTATCCCATCTGTAACATCCTTAATTTCGTTTCTTTTATTGATAAAAGTACATAAATATTTAATTAAGAAAATAAAATTTATTAGACAATATTTTAGATATCTAAGGAAATATAATCCTTAGAAATTCTTCAACTTATGTATATGCATAGAAAATGTTTCTAACATTAAGAGAACAAATAAAGAGAGAAAACCTAATAGGAAAAACAATTAGAAATAACATACTAAAGAGATGCAAAATTCTTGGATAAGGAAGATAAATTTTTAGAAACAAGTAAAGGTCTTAAAATTTCAAGAACATTGGATTAGGGTAATTTTTCCTAATTCAAGAACTAGAGTTACTAAGTTTAAAATCTTTACCCATACATTGGGCTTTTACCTATGGACACTTCATATAGAGTTTTTCCACTTCACATAAGTTTCTAGCAAACCCATTGGATAACCTAAGCAAGAAATAAAACATAGACTTGGACTAGGATATAGTAATTGGACCATTAGCCCAAAAATTATGAAAATGTGACCAAGCTCTCCAAGAAAGGAAGAATTTTATCCAAATCAAAGAAAATGGGTAGGAATAAGCCCAAATCCAAGAGGAAAAATAAAATAAAATAAATTAGGTGATGATATAATAATGTAATAATAATAAAGAATAGGTTACATGGCATTAAGACAAAAATTTAGCAAGTCGTGTGATTCTACATTCATCATTTTGGCAAGTGGCATGATAATACAAGGCTTTAGGACAAAAACATCTATATCCTACACTCATAATTTTAGCAAGTGGTATGATAATACATGGCATTAGGACAAAACATTTCTATCCCACACAAATAATATCAACCAAATAATGGAGATTCAAGGGCTAGAAATTTGCCACCTAGAAAGGAAAACCTATCATACTTGTTTAAGACAAAAGAAAATGGAAATGAATTCCTAAATCAAAGGGACCTTGTCCCTTATCTTAAGAACATATCATCATAATTTTCAAAATACAAATCTCCTTTTCCTATGCATATCTTTACTAAGGAAAAGGAAGACAAGAACATAAGTTGTTTGTTTTCCAAAAATTCAACAAAGTGTATCCTAATTGTGATAAGGTAGACCCATGATAATGAAAGGTGTATTATTTGGTGGTCTATTTAAGCAAAACCCACCCCTACAACATTTTAATTTCGTCCAAGTGAGGAAGAGAGATAAATAGAAGCAAGGTAGAGTGAGGAAAGGAGAGAAAGAGAGGAGAAGAAAGGAAGGAAGAAGAATGAGAACTTTAGAAGGCTAAGTACTCAAGGTAAGTTACCTTAATCTCCACTTGAATCCATTTTTTTTCTTCATCCTTGAGGTTCAAAAATTCACCCTCCTTCTCTTACCTAAGCAGCTAGAAAAGCTACGGGAAGGGAGGAATCTTGCTACTTCTTTCAAGAGGAAACAAGAAAACCAATTCACTAAGTAAGCTAGGGAGATTCTTAGGTAAGTTTAACAATATTTCTTTTTGTAGAAAACTTTTGAAACTTATAATATTTATATGAGATTTTGATCTTAGAACTTTGATGATTGGTCATAATGTTGCGATATCATGTTACATATTGATCTTGCATGTGATGTATGTTTGAATACTTAGACTGGTATAGAAAGTTCTGCATAGGTATGGCTATGGGTGGCAAAAATTTTAGCTTACGTGTTTTAATTTCTGGGAATTATCTGTAGGGAATTAAAATAAATGGTTAACATAAGAATTAAATATATATGTGTCATGGATTTTTAGCTACTGGAATCATTCAATTTGAAGTCCATATGAGGTAGATATGGTCCGATTAGTAAGCCAAGGTCAGAAAATGGTTCATCAGGGAAGAATATGTTAGGATAGCTTCTGTGTTTTAATTTCTGAGAATTATCTGTAGGGAATTAAAATAAATGGTTAACATAATAATTAAAGATATATGTGTCACGGATTTTTAGCCACTGGAATAATTCAATTTTAAGTCCATATGAGGTAGATGTTATCCGATTAGTAAGCAAATGTCAGAAAATGGTTCATTAGGGAAGAATCTGTTAGGATAGCTTATATTTTTTTAATTTTTGGAAATTATCTGTAGGGAATTAAAATAAATGGTTAACATAAGAATTAAATATATATGTGTCATGGATTTTTAGCTACTGGAATCATTCAATTTGAAGTCCATATGAGGTAGATATGGTCCGATTAGTAAGCCAAGGTCAGAAAATGGTTCATCAGGGAAGAATATGTTAGGATAGCTTCTGTGTTTTAATTTCTGGGAATTATCTGTAGGGAATTAAAATAAATGGTTAACATAATAATTAAAGATATATGTGTCACAGATTTGTAGCCACTGGAATCATTCAATTTGGAGTCCATATGAGGTAGATATGGTCCGATTAGTAGTCAAAGGTCAGAAAATGGTTCATCAGGGAAGAATATGTTAGGATAGCTTCTGTATTTTAATTTCTGGGAATTATCTGTATGGAATTAAAATAAATGGTTAACATAATAATTATAGCTATGTGTGTCATAGAATTTTAGCCACTGGAATCCTTCAATTTGGAGTCCATATGAGGAAGATATGAGCTGATTAATAGTCAAAGGTCAGAAAATGGTTCATCAGGGAAGAATATGTTAGGATAGCTTCTGTATTTTAATTTCTGGGAATTATTTGTATGGAATTAAAATAAATGGTTCACATAATAATTATATATATGTGTGTCACGGATTTTTAGCCACTTGAATCACTCAAGTTGGAGTTCATATGAGGTAGATATGGTCCGATTAGTAGGTAGAGGGTAGACCCTATTCGAGAAGAAATAACCTGTAAATTTAGGGAGTCATATCACCTTGATTTCTTAATATTTCGCTACAATGTTCAATTGAGGGAGTTATATCTTGTAATTGATACCAAGATCACCTACATTGGAGTCCATAATTGTTTTATCTTGTAATTGATACCAAGATCACCTACATTGGAGTTCAATTGAGGGAGTTATGCTCTGATTAGTAAGAGAAGGTTAGATATGATGAAAAACATGCATCAAGAAAATAAAAAAATAAAACTAATATTTAAAAAAGAAGATGAATCTTATAAATGACTAGTATATGCCATAGCCATTGCCATTGTATGAACTTCTTACCATCTTAAGTGTACAATTCTAACATGGAAATATTTTATAAAGTGATATTTAAAATGGTTATGTTCATGGCATGATTACCAATGATTTATGGTAATAGTTATATTTTGATGAACATACTTGTTATTGAAAGCATACTTTTTGCTATCATTATGAAAAGAAAAGAAATGAGTACGGTCACATGGCAATCCGTGTGGTGCACCAGTAGGGGACGCCCTACCAATGGTTATGATTATGATTATGAGAAAAGAAAGAGAAAGTGTGCCATGTTGGACGGAGCGAGAAAAGCCCGTACCGGAGAGTAGAGGATACTCACCTTGATCGAGGTAGCTTGAAATGAGAATAAGTTGACGGCCATCATATGATATTCTTAAAATAGTTATCCATGTCATACATGTTATTATTGCACGATTCTCATGTGCATAGATATAGTGCATTCATATGACCACAGTTATTTTCTGTAGTTTATACAGCTGAACATGACGTGATGAGCTGTATTGATGATGATTTATTGTTGCACTTACTGGGATTTAACTCTCACTATATTTCCATATCATGTTCAGAAAATTAGTTATGCAGATTTTTCTATAGCTCTGGCTTTTAGTGCACGTTGGATCGAGTACTTTATGTTGGGCAGATCCCAGAAGCAATTAAAATGTTTGTGGTCGAGTTGGTTTAGATCCCGGTGAAGGTGCAACCACCCGCACATGTATCTCTGGAATTGGTCAACCAGAATAAATAAGATGTAGATTTTTATGTGTTTGATATGTTGTGCGTATGTTTTGATTAATGACATGTATGTAAACTCTGTATTACATAAATTAAATAAATGTTATATTGAGTTAAGTTGTAACGAGGTAATAACTTCATGGTATTTTTTTAAAAAAAAAATTGATACTTAAATGGAGTTGTTACACCATCCGTTGACCAAGCTCCCGGAGGCCAAATTTCGCAATTCCAGAATTTTTTCTTAGGTTTTTGGACCCTTCGAACTCGTTTTTTAGGTTCATTTGATCAAATTTGGCTTGAAAAAATATAATTTAGGCTATCCAACCTAGAGCCCTTATCCTGTGAGTAGATAATTTTTTCTATGACTTATCCCATGCTCTTTTTGAACTTAAAATGTACAATTGGTTCTATTTATAAATTATTTACGCTATCATAAGTTTCTAAAATGTGTTAAAATATTTATTTTGCTTACGAACTGACACAGTTCAAAAAGAGTATGGTTTTGCATATAGATTTTTGTGCATATATAATATGTTAATTATGCATCAACAAAAGTTATGATTTTATCTCAAAAAATTGATATTTTTTCTATAGCTTATATAGCTAAACATAACACCATCCCTTGATGTGTGCTTAGGATTATTTGATGGTTCTGATATGAGGTCCTCCTAATGTTTTCATGAGAAATATTTTGAGGCATAACAATATTTGATTAATGATAATACCGTGTTGCATATGGTTTTAGATTTCTAAATGTGATTTGAACTGAGAATATTTGAAATATAAGTCCTATATGAATATACTTCTGAACTATATTTTTTATATGACAAATTTTAAAATATAAGTACATCCATATGCTGACCTAAAAGGTCATAGAAGGTGTTATCTGCTTATTGAGTTATCAAACTCACTACATGATATTTTCACATTTTTCATATAAGAATACTAAGTCTAATTCTGCAGATAGGTGATCAGTTAGATGACATATTCTCTAGGTGAGTCTACATTGCTTCCAAGATTCACAATTTTTAAATTATACTGTATTTGTATTCTAAAGTGTGCTCTAAATGCCACAAGCAAGATCCCTGCTTCTGTTGTTATTTTAACATTTAAACTTGGTATGTATAATTTGTATACATGAGAGAACCTATATGTATCTATTTCCATGACAAAGAATAGTGCTATACATGTTATAGTAAATATCTTATTGCGAAAAAAATGTTTTTTTTCATGTAGCTGTAAATTGGGTGTAATAACTCCATTTTTTTACATATATACATACATGTATATTTTAAAAATTCCAGGAAGTCATTACCTTCTTACTTCTAACTATTTAACTCATAATAACATTCAATTAAATTAACCAAACATAATTAAAGTTTCTGAAATACCATTAACCCTTATACAATTATGCGTTCACGTACACATTATTAATCAAAATATATGTACAAAAATCAAACACATATAAGTCTACATTTTATTCATCCATATTGACTAGTTTCGGAGATACGGGTACGAATGGTTGCACCTTCACCGGGATCTTAGCCAACTCGACCCAACGTACGCTAAAAGCCACTCATAGAGAATATCTGCATAACTTATTTTTCTGAACATGATATGAAAATATAGTTAGAAATAAATCCCAGTAGGTTCAACAATAAATCATTATAAATAATGCTTGTCACGTCATGTTCATCTGTATAAGCTACAACAATTATCTTTAGGTCACATAAATTCACTTTATCTATGCACATGAAAATCGTACAGTTATGACATGTATGGCATGAATAACTATTTTTAGAATATCATATGATGGCTATCAATTTATTTTCATATAAAGTTACCCCGGTCAAGGTGAGTATTTCCTACTCTTTAGAACGGGATTTTCTAACTCCGTTCGACATGGCACACTTTCTCTTTCTTTTCTCATTAAGATAATCATAACCGTTGGTAGGGCGTCCCCTACTAGTGCACTACATGGACTACCATCTGACCGTGCTCATTTCTCTTCTTTTCTTTTCATTTCACATTAATAGCCATAAATATGATTTCAATAACAAGTATGTTCATTATACTCACATGCCATAATTTTTTATCAAAATATAATCATTACCAAAAATCATTGGTAATCATGACATGAACATAATCGTTTCAAATATCACTTTATAAAATATTTCCATGTCAAAATTACACACTTCAGATGGTAAGGAGTTCATGCAATGACAATGGCTATGGCATACACTAGTCATTTATTATTTTCATTTAGAAGATTCTTCTTCTTTTTTAAATATTATTTTTATCTCTTCATTTTCTTTATGCTTGGCCTCTAGTCACTGTCCTCCTACTTATATTATTTCCAACACATGTTCTCACAAATTTAATATGGCATTTTTCTTCAATTTGGTTTCTATTAATATCCTATAGTTAATGAGGTTCATTTAAGGTAGAAAAATGTTGAAAATAAGATTTACCAACTTCCAACACAGCCTAAACGTATCCTATAACATGACTTGACTATTTCTTGTAAAATAGCCATGCTTTAGGGTACAAAATGCCCTTTGCAGCATAGAACACGGCCTGGTCGTGCCTTGGAATCCGATCATGCTCTATGTTGTGTTATTTCCTAATGCAGGTTTTCGTCCTACCTGACCTTCTCTCACTAATTAAAGCAAATATCCCTCATTTTAACTCCGACTTAGGTGATCATGGTGTCCATTTAAAGATAAAACAATTATCTAAAACTATTATGTTCAACATTTTAGTGAAATCTTAAGCAAGCTTTGTGATATTACTCCCTCAAGTTAAACGTTATTTCTTCTCGGGTAGGTTCTGACGTTTACTTACTACTATGGCCCCGTTTGGGTAAATAGCTTATTTAAGCGCTTAGAGAAGAAGGACTTATGTGAAAAGCTATTTATTCATGAGCTCCTTTTAAATTAAGCTATTTAGCGTTTGGATACATAGTTTAAAAAGTGCTTTTAAAATTTATAAGCTCTTTTTAAACTGTTTGGATAGATAAATATATAAGTGCTTACAATTATGAAAATTACTGAAATAGACATTAATAAACTTATTAAAGATTGTGTTTGGATAAATAAACATTTTTGTTCATAATTTGAAAAGAAATTTTTTTTCCACTTAAAATATTTATATTGTTATGATTATTGTATTTCATTCAAGTACTTACTTTTTTTTTAGATTATTATTTTGAAGTGTGATTGTTTACAACCAAAATGGTTCATTTAGAAACCAAGGCCAATGTTTGAAGGTCATTGTCTTTGTAAATATACACATTTGACACAACATTATTGTCTCTTTTTGGTCGTGGGGGCAGATATAAATGCTAAATTCTACTCACTATTCTTTTTTGACACAAGTTAATTAAATCACGATAAAAAAAGTGGAGTTGATGCTTGGTCCAAAAGCTTAATTTTCACCATTATATGTCAAATTAATTTGATATCAAAACATGACCAATTCAACAAAATAAAAATATGAAATTAATTGACAAGAATAAATGAAAAAATCCAAATCACACCTTACATTGCCACATGCAATAATAGTGGTTCATATTTGAGCAAAACAGAGAAGACTTTCATAAACTAATTTCTACAATAGAAATATCAGTTCATAAGTTGTATTCTATATAGAAATAATAAAAGCAATAAAGCTAAAGATACGTAGGCAACTGGATTTTTATTTCCTATCTAATCTGCTCCATTTGTCTAACGCTCTCTTCATTTGGTTCCTGTAACATCCCGTAAGAAAAGAAAATTTATTAGACAATTTTTAGATATCTATGGAAATATAATCCTTAAAAATTCTTCACCTTACGTGTATGCATAGAAATGTTCTAACATTAATGAAATAGGTAAAGAGAGAAAACCTAAGAGGAAAAATTAGAAATAAATATACTAAAGAAAGGTGAAATTCTTGGGTAAGGAAGATAAATTTTTGTGAAGTCAATAAAGGTATTAAAATTTCAAGCAGATTGGATTAGGGTAATTTTTCCTAATTTAAGAGTTAAAGTTACTAAGTTTAGTATCTCCACCCATAAATTGGGCTTTTACCTATGGACACTTCATATAGAGTTTTTCTACTTCACATGAATTTTTAGCAAGCCAATAGAATAGCCCAAGGAAGAAATAAAACATAGACTTGGACTAGGATATAGAAATTGGACCGGTAGTCCAAAAATCATGAAAATGTGACAAGCCCATTATGAAAGGTAGAATTTTAACCAAAGTAAAGAAAATGGGCAAGAATGAGTCCAAACCCAAGAGGAAAAATAAAAAAAATAAAAATAAAGTCATGGAATAATGGTGTAATCAAGATTAGGTGACATACCATTAAGACAACAATTTAGCAACTGGTGTGATATCCTACATTCATAATTTTAGCAAGTGGTATGATAATACATGGAATTAGGAAAAAACATCTATATCCTACACTCATAATTTTAGCAAGTGGGTAATAATACATAGAATTATGACAAAACATCTTTATCCTACACAAATAATTTTAACTAAGCAAGGAAGATTCAAGGGTTGGAAATTTGCCACCTAAAAAGGCAAACCTATCATACTTGATTAAGACAAAAGAAAAGGAAATGTATCCCTAAATCAAAGGGACCATGCCCCTTATCTTAAGAACATATCATCATAATTTTTCAAAATACAAATCTTCTTTCGCTATGCATATCTTGACTAAGGAAGAGGAAGACAAGAACGTAAGTTGTTTGTTTTCCAAAAATTCAACCAAGTGCACCGTAATTATGATAAGGTAGACCCATGATTATGAAAGGTAAATTATTTGATAGTTTATATAAGCAAAACTCACCGTTATAACATTAGAATTTTTCCCAAGTGAGGGAGAGGAAAAATAGAAGCAAGGTAGAGTGAGAAAAGGAGAGGAAGAAAGGGGAAGGAGAAATCTAGAGGACTAAGTGCTCAATGTAAGTTTAACAATATTTATTTTTGAAGAAAACTTTTGAAACTTATAATATTTATATGAGATTTTGATCTTATAACTTTGATGATTGGTCATGGATGTTGCTATATCATGTTATATATTATGTATGTTTGAATACTTAAGCTGGTGTAGATAGTTCTTCATAGGTATGGCTATTGATGGTAAACTTTTAAGCTTCCATTTTTAAAATTATGGGAAGAATTAGTAAGGCATTAAAAAAAATGGATAACATAGAAAATGTAGATGTATGTCTCACGGACTTTTAGCCACTGGAATCACTCAATTTGGAGTCCATATGAGGTAGATATGGTCCGATTAATAAGCAATGGTCAGAAAATGGTTAATTAGGGAAGAATATGTTAGGATAGCTTCTGTGTTTTAATTTTTGGGAACATTCTATAGGGAATTAAAATAAATTGTTAACATAAGAATTATAGATATATGTGTCACGGATTGTTAGCCACTAGAATCACTCAATTTGGAGTCCATATGAGGTAGATATGGTCTGATTAGTAAGTAATGGTCAGAAAATGGTTAATCAGGGAAGAATATGTTAGGATAGCTTCTGTGTTTGAATTTTTGGGAACATTCTATAGGGAATTAAAATAAATGGTTAACATAATAATTATAGCTATATGTGTCACGAACTTTTATCCATTGAAATAACTTAATTTGGAATTATTATGAGGGGGATACGGATTGATTAGTAGGTAGAGGTCAGAACCTACCCAAGAAGAAATAACATATTCTTTGAGGGAGTAATATCACCATGATTTCTTAATATTTTGTTCAACTGTTCAACATAAGAGTTTTAGATAATTGTTTTGTCTTTATATCGATATCAAGATCACCTAAATCGGAGTTAAATTGAGGGTGTTATACTCTGATTAGTAAGAGAAGGTTAGATAGGATGAAATCATGCATCAAGAAAATAAAGAAATAAAATTAATATTTAAAAAAAAAAGAATCTTATAAATGAAAATAAATGACTAGTATATGACTTAGCCATTGCCATTGTATGAACTTCTTACCATCTTAAGTGTGAAACTTTGACATGGAAATATTTTATAAAGTGACATTTGAAATGGTTATGTTCATGGCATGATTACCAATGATTTTTGGTAATAGTTATATTTTGTTGAACATACTTGTTATTGAAAGCATATTTTTGGCTATCATTGTGAAAAGAAAAGAAATGAGCACGGTCACATGGCAATCCATGTGGTGCACCAGTAGGGGACGCCCTACCAACGGTTACGATCATGTTAATGAGAAAAGAAAGAGAAAGTGGGCCATGTCGGACGGAGCGAGAAAATCTCGTACCGGAGAGTAGAAAATACTCACCCTGATCGGAGTAGCTTGATATGAGAATAAATTGATAGTCATCATATGATATTCTGAAAATAATTAATCCTGTCATACATGTCATTAATGAAAGATTCTCATGTGCATAGATATAGTGCATTCATGTGACCAAAGATATTTACTGTAGTTTATACAGCTGAACATGGCGTGATGAGCTATATTGATGATGATTTATTGTTGAACTTACTGAGATTTAAATCTCACTATATTTCCATATCATGTTCAGAAAATTAGTTATGCAGATTTTTCTATAGCTTTGGCTTTTAGTGTACGTTGGATCGAGTTACTTTATGTTGGGCAGATCTCAGAATCAAATAATATGTTTGTGGTCGAGTTGGTTCAATTCCTAGTGAAGGTGCAACCACCCGCACCTATATCTCTGGAATTGTCAACCAGAATAAATAAGATGTAGTTATTTATGTGTTTGATTTTCTTGTACGTACGTTTTGATTAATGACGTGTATGTGAACTCTATATTGTATAATAAAAAAAAAGGTTGTTACATAATTGGTATCAGAGCCTGGTTGATCCTAGATGGCCAATGGGTGGTTGGTTATCTGAATCGATCTTATAGTATCTTGAGTATGTTGTGGTAGTGCTGTGTAGGGGATCAGTGATTTCATATAGGTAAGAAATTACTAGCGTTTCCTATCTATATGCCGAGGTGGTGTTATGACTGCTGTTAAATATTTTTTGGAAACTAAGTATTGGGTTTGATCACCTCAATAGCAGCATAACTTTATTTTTGCCACAGTAGGAAATGGCACCACCAAGGAGGAATCTGGCAAACAATGCGGAGGAAACCCTGCACAACCTTGCCATAACAATTTGAGATTTTGATATTGATTTACTCCTTAGAACCCAACTAGTATCTATATCCCTATATGGAATGATATCGATTGAATTAAAAAAAAATAGTTACAAGACTTGTTAGATAAGGGATTTAAATGCCCTAGTACTTTTATTTGGAGGGCTCTAGTTCTATCTTTAACAAAGAAAGATAAATCACTATGACTATGCATAGATTATAGACAGTTGAATAAGGTGACAATGTAGAATAAAAACCCATTACCTCGCATAGATTACCTGTTTGACCAATTACAAGGTGTTCAATAATTTTTTTTTACAAAAATTGATTTGGGATATGAGTTACATTAATTAAGAATAAGTGAAGAGGATGTACGAAAATTTTCTTTTAGGATTCATTATGGGCATTATGAGTTCTTAGTGATGTCATTTAATTTGACAAATGTCCTAGCTGCATTCATAGAATTAATGAATAGTAATTAGGACATCCCTAAATCAGTTTTGTTTTTATTGATGATATACTAGAATATTTCAAAAGTTCAGAGGATCATTCAAAGATAGTTTTACCAACTCTAAGGGAGTATGGTTGGTAAAGATGGTATCCAAGTAGACTCTAAGAAAGTAAAAGTAGTACAACAGTGGCTACGTTTTACTACATCTAAAGATGAAGATCCAAATCCAATTTGGGCTTCTTGCAGTTATCTGTCGTCCATTCTATTTGAGCCATAGTTGGATCAGGTACATGAACATATGCTTGTAAAGCATCAATTAACTCCTCAGCATTTGAAGCCGAGATGAGAATTTGTCGTGTTGATTGTGAGATGAACCTTTGTTCCACAGCATGATCAAGAAAAGACAACAGACCATCAAAGAAGTGATTAACATTTAACAAACCTTTCGTCTTGTGATGCATATTCAGTTGTGCCCAAGAAATTATTTAGAAAATCTCTTCTAAAGTACCAAAACCACCTGGTAAGGCAATGAAGGCATCAACATTACTCATCATTCTAGCCATGCGTTCATGCATGAAAGCTACCCTAAACTCTTCCCCAATTGTCTTTCCTACGATGTTAGATGCAGCTAAAACTGTAGGAATAATACCTAGAACTTGGCATTCTCCTACATGGGCAGCTGTAGACACACACCCCATTAACCCACGGTTACCTCCATCATAGACTAAATAAATTTTTCTTCTGGCCAGTACCATACCCAGGTTTTGTGCAGCTTTCACATACTCTCTATCTTTTCCAGGACTAGAACCACAAAAAACAGAAATATTTCGAAATTGACGAAATGTGATTCCCTCCATAGTTGCACACACCTTGAATTGCAGTATGAAAGAACATATATTAACGTGTGCATTTATAGAACTCGGAGAATGGCATACTTATGATAGCTATGCAAATAGGCCGGGAATAATTAGAACAGTTATGTGAGTGATTGGTGGATATCAGCTAAATTGAAGGTAAAATTTTCTAAAATGACGGCAAGCATGTATCTGTATAGTAGTTGTGATAGTCGCTCATATTAAAGAGAATAAGGTTAAGATATCATCAGAAATTTGAGTTGTCTTTGATGAAACCTTGATATCTTGATTCTTGTAGAGAAGTTGTAGGTGATAGGCGTAATTGAAAAACAAAAGAAATTGAAAATGTAAACAAGTTAGTTGTTGAAGAAGGACAATCAAATGATTTATTTTGTTTTCCCAATATTTTTGCTAGTCGACTAGCTATTTTGAAAAATTTTAATTTGGACTGGTTATTTTACAGTTGGTTGATTACATCTATTTTGAAGCAATCAACTGCATCCTACCAGTTAACTACGTATTCTTTGATTTTCACAGACTTTTATAAGCTCAGAAATGTTTCTTTTTCCATGTGATAACTTTCCACCAAATACCAACAGATTTAAAGTAGATTTTGGCACATATATTCAAACCTTGCGGCCACTGATTTTTGCCGATATAACAGCTAAATTTTTGTTTTCCAATTTTCAAGAATTACGGCCATCAATTTTAACTCTCTCTAATATTTTGTCTAAACTTTTGACTTTCTATTTTAGCACCATTCTTTATTATGCTTTTCGTCTATTTTACTGCATTGTCCCACATTAATATTTGGCATTAAATGCAAGATTATTTTCTCATATTACAGGAAAATTTAATTAATTAATTAATTTATTGATTATTATTATATTTGAAACTCAACTATTATGGTGTTTAGACGAATGTAATCAAGAGAATTAGTGGTGTTGAAGTTGTTGAGGAATAAAATATGGGAAGTAGGATTTAAATTCATCTTTGAACTCTTAATTTGGAAATATGGAGAATATTCTGAGAACCATCTCCGAAAATAATGTAAGTGATCAAAATATTTGTGTTAAAGGTTTATATCATGCTAAATTGAGTCTAGTATCTAGGATGTGAATTATGTTGGAATTGAGAATTCATGTATGAGTAATTGTTAGGAAAAATCTTCTTGAAATGATTGGGTGAATTAAATGGGATTAACATAAGCTAGAATGAGGTGCTTTTGGATATGATAAAAGAAATAACTGAAATTTTTTACAATGAGTTTAATGGTGTTAATAAGCTGGTATAGAATTACTATGATGAGGTAAGTTGGAATTATTAGAAATGTGTCAATGGTACATAAACGTTATAAAAGGTTTGGAGGATTTATTGCTATGTATGTTTAACATATTGATTAAAGGATTTTAGGATAAAAATAGATGATAGATTAAGATGATGATATTCATGGGAAGATGTTGATATATGAAAACCAAAAATGACTTGATAGAAGTTTGGAATAAGAAAAGATAGTTACCCAATATGAAGGTGAATATGTTCCTTTATGTGTGTGTTTTCTAATATCGACCCATAGATATATCCATGCGAGCTAGAGGATATAAAGTGAAGAACTTATAGATGAAAGAAATCTTTATGTTTAAGTTATATGGAAAAATCACTTAAGTGAATAGACATATTAAAAAGTAAAGAAGATATACATAAAAGATATCCTTAATTATTTAGGTAATAAAGTTGGTAACTGTGAATTGTGCCTTAATTTCATTCCCTACATGTGGTAGGATGGATTGAAATTCGAGGACCGAATTTCTTAAGGGGGGAAGAATGTAACATCCCGTAAGAAAATAAAATTTATTAGACAATTTTTAGATATCTATGGAAATATAATCCTTAAAAATTCTTCACCTTACGTGTATGCATAGAAATGTTCTAACATTAATGAAATAGGTAAAGAGAGAAAACCTAAGAGGAAAAATTAGAAATAAATATACTAAAGAAAGGTGAAATTCTTGGGTAAGGAAGATAAATTTTTGTGAAGTCAGTAAATGTATTAAAATTTCAAGAAGATTGGATTAGGGTAATTTTTCCTAATTTAAGAGTTAAAGTTACTAAGTTTAGTATCTCCACCCATAAATTGGGCTTTTACCTATGGACACTTCAAATAGAGTTTTTCTACTTCACATGAATTTTTAGCAAGCCAATAGGATAGCCCAAGGAAGAAATAAAACATAGACTTGGACTAGGATATAGAAATTGGACCGGTAGCCCAAAAATCATGAAAATGTGACAAGCCCGTTATGAAAGGTAGAATTTTAACCAAAGTAAAGAAAATGGGCAAGAATGAGCCCAAACCCAAGAGGAAAAAAAATAACAATAAAGTGTAATAACCCTCTGCTAATAAAACCTTAGAAGGTTAAGTATAAATCATTTGCAACAAGGAAGTTGAGAACAACGTAAAATTTTAGAGCATTTCTAACCTTTCTTCTGACCTTCCTTCACTCATATAAGCATAACTCTTTCATATGAACTCCAAATTAGGTGATCCAAGTGGCTAATGTTGTGGTTATTTGATTATTTAATCCACAAATATCATTTCACGGGTATTTCGTGTTTAAAGTGCAATATCAGGTAAAATCATAAGTTTGGAGAAGTTTGGGACAAATTCCAATGACCGAGATTGAGTGAGAATCAAGAAAAACAAATTTTCAAGGTTTGGAATTTTCGCCGCGGCGAGAATATGTTTGCCGGTGGCGAGTTATTTTCCAGAAATCTCGCCGCGGCGAGTTTCGTCAGAAAACCTGCGTTTTTTTTCAGCAACCCTCCACCCCTTTTCCTTCATTTCTCCTTCATCTGAACCCTCCCTCTCCCTCTCTAGAATTTTTTTCTCTCCACCTTCTCTCTAAGATATCTCACCATCCGGCCACCCGATTCGAGCTACCAAGGTATCATTGGACTCATGGGAAGGAGAGCTACAAACCCCACTGATCAGTTTCATCGGACAACCGCCGGAAAATCGCGTGAACAGTGACCTCCAAGGTAAAACTCCGTCCAATTGCGTTTTAAGCTTCATTCTTCCGAAATTCTTTCCATAGATAGTCTTAGAATTAGTTTCTATGCTAGAATATAAGGTTTTTACGTTTAGGGTTAGTTTTTCGGCCGGTGTGAACAGTATTTTCGGCCTACATGAATAGTGACGTTTAGAGTTTATCAAATTCTCATGTTATGTCTATGTTTTCTAGGTTGTTGAGCCACCATGAGGTGAAATTCTCGTTGTTGGACTCCTAGTACGGTGAGTGGGTTTTTCTTACTATAACGCATGTTTTATGAATTCGGTTTATAACTCTGTCGTATGATTTAAACTAGCTGGAATGTATGCTAAATTGTTTTACCGCTTTAAAAACCAATATGTTCCAACCATGTTAGAAATTATAAATTTCAATCCTAGTTGAACCCTAGGTGTGTAGGCCAAGCATCTATACTGATAATTCTCCATTGAGCTAGATTTATAGAAATGCGAACTTAGTCATAGAAATGAACTAAGTTAGCCATGAAATGAGTTTATGCATGGCAAACATCTATGCGACGTCTACGGACGACCTATGTTTAAAGGGAAAGTTTATGATGATAAAGGTCTCCATGGGAATCCATGGATGAGACATATTTTAGAACGGAGTTTTATGCATGAAAAGAGCTACATGGAGAATTATAGCTTTATTATAATGTTATTGAAATGTTTTACTTTAAACTCTTTGAATAGCATATTTTCAAATGCTTTCTATTGGAGGAACCCTTTTAGATCACTGTTAGCTAGCCGCAGGCAGTGCTAGCCCTAGTGCACCATGGTCATGTTAAGGCTTCGGCCTAGGATATTGTGATGGGCTTATGACCGCCTAAGTCACAGAATTTAGGGTGGACTTATGTCTACGCCTACAGTGATTTCCACACCCTTGCTATGTGCTTGGAGAATTTAGAGTGAACTTATGTCTACACCCTTGCTATGTGCTTGGGGAAGATGATAGATCTGTTAGGAAAGACCTCCAATAGACTAGTGCATTTTTTTTTTCTTAAAGATTAAATATTTCTAAACAATCTCATTCATCATTGTGATTGCATAAATAACTTCATTTATTACTTACCATGCATAATTGATTTGCTTTACGATTACTGATTTAAATCCTATTTTATCTTTTGAACATACATTTGAACTGTTTAGCTTTTCTTTCAATAAATTATGGTTAAATGCTTAATGTTTCTATTATTATCTTTACACTTTGATTTCAATTATTAAACTCATTGCGAAACACTCGTGCTTGGTTTGCCCTGTTTCTATTATAGTGTGATTTACCCATTCACTGAGATGTGATCTCACCCCTCTTCTGTTTCCTCCCCACAGATAGTCAAAGAGACTTTGATTCAGCTACAGCTTCGTAGAAGGCTAAATATAGCGTTGGTGAGCCCCAGTTTGGGCAAGGTTCTTTTGTACTGTTTGTCTAGTTTAGTTTATGTTTAGTGTACCTCCATCAATTTACAGGCAGGATCCTCGCTTCTTGCGTATTTTGATGTGTTTTTTGGAAAATGGTTTTATGTTTTACAACGATGTTTGTATTATGAGGCCATGGGCCAAGTTGAATCACAAATGTTGGATTTATGAGAGAGATATATATATATATACAGTATTTTCTTATACTAGATGTGGCATATGTGGCCAGTTATATTTATTATGTACTCTGGATTGTGTGCTGGATGTTTGTACATGCTATGTGTTAGGCTTGCGGCTAGGGGGAAACCCTTATGCCGTGCCGGTCATGTGTTCCATCATTTGGGGCCGTGACACAGTGGTATTAGAGGTTTAGGTTTTCCTGTGTTCATGGAGTAACGGACCTTTAGGTAGGTGTTTGAGTATGGGTGTGAATCCGGACATGCTTATACTCATGGTGCTGCTAAAGGGGTTCGATAGGATGTTGTCTTTTTGTTCAAGTAAGTCAGTTTATAGTATGTTATGTTGGCATGGTTAAGTGACGGTTGGGCTATCTCTGTTTTATAGCGAGATGCCACGAAGAACGAGATCAAAGGTTAAGCAACCCGCGGCTCAAGAACAGATGGCTGAAGAGTCTGCTCAGTCTGCAGTACCCGTGCCTAGAGGCCGAGGTAGAGGTCGTGGCAGAGGCCAACCTAGAGCCAGTGCAAGAGGCAGTGGCAGGGGTGTAAGGGCTGCTGAAGCAGCCGAACAAGCTGAGTTGAGCAGTGAGCAAGATGAGACTCCCAGGGCAGGGGGAATGTCTTCTCACCCCCGGGATGATGTGATAGCCCAGATGCTGGCAACCATGCAGGGTATGCAGCGGGCGATAGAAAATCTAGCCGAAAGAAGGGATGGGCAAGGTGGAAGGGACCCACAACAGCCCGAAACAGCTACCTCCATTCCAGAGCCAGTTAGGCCCGTGGAGCGGCATGTGAGACCCGCCGAGAGGGAAGTATAACTATCTGAGTTCCTGAAGTTGAAACCGCCAACCTTCAAGGGGTTGTTGGTTAGTGAAGATCCCCAAGAGTTTATAGAGGACACTGAGAAGATCTGTGAGGTGCTTAAGTGTCCAGAGATCCGATCAGTAGAGTTGACATCCTTCCAGTTGTCTGGTGTAGCGCAGGTATGGTTTAAGACCATGATGCGCGGAAGGGGAGCTACAGCGCCACCTTTGGGATGGCCAGAGTTCAAGGAAGTCTTCATGGAGAGGTTTGTGCTTGAGAGTATCCGAGATGCCAAGTGTCAGGAATTTGTGGAGTTGAAGTAGACTCCTGGTATGTCAGTCACAGAGTATGATTACCGCATCACACAGTTATCGCCGTATGCACTGCACATGGTCCCTACTGAAAGGGCCATGATCAAGAAGTTTATCCAGGGGTTGATGCCAGCATTGTTTAAATCAGTGGCACCCCAGATGAAGCAATTCCCCAACTATGTAGAGGTTGTGGACTGTGCAAGAATGATGGAGACTAGGCATTTGGCCGATGTCGAGAATGCCAAGCTGAGAAAGAGGGATAGGGATGGTGTAACAACTCCATTTATGTAAATTTTTTTTTTTAAATACCATTAAGTTATTACCTCGTTACAACTTAACTCAATATAACATTTATTTAATTTATACAATACTGAGTTTCCATACACACTATTATTTTAGAAACTACACACCATTATTTTACAAACATTTGTACAAAGATACATATTAGTTCTAATCATCTATATCGACTACTTCCGGGGACACTGGTTCGGGTGGCACGTCCACCGGAATCTCAGTTACATCTACGACAGTTACATCAGAAATAACTGGAAGTTGCCCAAGGTAGGGCACCTCGATCCAACGTACAGAGATAATAAGTGTCATAGAGAATATCTGCATATTTATTCTTCTGAACATGATATGGAAATATAGTGAGAATTAAATCCCAGTAAGTTCAACAATAAATCATAATTTACCATCAATATAGTTCATCACGTCATGTTCAGCTGTATAAACTACAGAAAATATCTTTAGGTCACATGAATGCACTTTATCATGCACATGAAAATTATACAGTTATGACATGTATGGCATGAATAACTATTTTTCGAATTTCATATGATGGCTATCCACTTATTCTTACTTCAAGCTACCCCGGTCAGGGTGAGTATTCTCTACTTTTCGGTACGGGCTTATCTCGCTCCGTCCGACATGGCACACTTTCTCTTTCTTTTCTTATTAACATGATCATAACCATTGGTAGGGCGTCCCCTACTGGTGCACCACACGGATTGCCATGTGACCGTGCTCATTTCTTTTCTTTTCATAATGATAGCCAAAAATATGCTTTCAATAACAAGTATGTTCATCAAAATATAACTATTACCATAAATAATTGGTAATAATGCCATGAACATAACCATTTAAAATATCACTTTATAAAACATTTCCATGTCAAAATTCCATACTAATACCTTGGTAACTGGATAGTAATTGTAGTCTGTAAACAGCGCACCAGAAAAGTTCCCAGGAAAGAGAGGTGGGTCACTAATGGACACGCTTAAGTACCATGTCTTTCCTTGCCAGAGCTTTCCTTAGACATGCACTTTTCACAAATCACAATTTTGTTTTCCAGTAACTAGAATAATTCTTTTCTGATGTGAAAATACTGCAACCACGGAGCATACTAAGATTTTTCAAATAAAACCGGCACTTTCAAAACTTCTTGTAAATTTATATGAGTACTAGGGTAAATTCCATGTTAAAAATTACACACTTAAAATGGTAGTAAGTTCATGCAATGGCAATGGCTATGGCTATACTAGTCATTTGTTAAGATTCATCTTCTTTTTAAAATACTAATTTTATTTCTTTATTTTCTTGATGCAGGTTTTCATCCTATCTAACCTTCTCTTACTAATCAGAGCATAACTCCCTCAATTTAACTCTGATGTAGGTGATCTTAGTGTCAATTTCAAGATAAAACAATTATCTAAAACTATTATGTTGAACATTGTAGCAAAATATTAAGAAATCAAGGTGATATTACTCCCTAAATGTACATATTATTTCTTCTCGTGTAGGTTCTGACCTTTACTGACTAATTAGACCATATCTCCCAAATTTGAACTCCAAATTGAGTTATTCCAGTTGGTAAAAATCCATGAGCCCTATATCTATAATTGTTATCTTGGCGTACGATTTTAACTCCCTACAAAATATTTCCCAGAAATTCAAAAACTAAAGCTTTAATAACATATTCTGAATAAACATTTTCTGACCTCTGCTTACTAATCAGCTTATATCTACCTCAAATGGACTTCAAATTGAATGATTCCAGTGCCTAAAAATCCATGACACATTTATCTTTAATTCTTAT
This sequence comes from Gleditsia sinensis, assembly GCA_037074535.1. Lineage (NCBI taxonomy): Eukaryota > Viridiplantae > Streptophyta > Magnoliopsida > Fabales > Fabaceae > Gleditsia > Gleditsia sinensis. Next base: position 30,813,969 of record CM073463.1, read on the forward strand.
GTTAATAATTTATTTTAATTCCTTACAGATACTTCTCAGAAATTAAAATACCAAAGCTATCCTAACATATTTTTCCCTGATGACCCATTTTCTGACATTTGTCTACTAATCGGCTCATATCTCCCTCATATGGACTCCAAATTGAATGATTCCAGTGGCTAAAAATCCATAAAATACATATCTTTAATTATTATGTTAACCATTTATTTTAATTCCCTACCAATAATTCCCAGAAATTAAATTACCGAAGCTATCCTAACATATTCTTCCCTGATGATTCATTTTCTGACCTTTGACTATTAATCAGACCATAGCTACCTCATATGGACTCCAAATGGAATGATTCCAGTGGCTAAAAATCCATGACACATTTATCTTTAATTCTTATGTTAACCATTTATTTTAATTCCCTACCAATAATTCCCAGAAATTAAATTACCGAAGCTATCCTAACATATTCTTCCCTGATGATTCATTTTCTGACCTTTGACTACTAATCAGACCATAGCTACCTAATATGGACTCCAAATGGAATGATTCCAGTGGCTAAAAATCCATGACACATGTATCTTTAATTCTTATGTTAACCATTTATTTTAATTCCTTATAGATTGTTCCCAGAAATTAAAATACCGAAGCTTAAAATTCTGCCACCCATAGCCATAACCATGCAGAACTATCTACACCAACCTAAGTATTCAAACATACATCACATGCAAGATCAATATGTAACATGATATAGCAACATCATGACCAATCATAAAAGTTCTAAGATCAAAATCTCATACAAATATTATAAGTTTCAAAAGTTTTCTTCAAAAAGAAATATTGTTAAACTTACTTGGAGCACTTAGTCTTCTAGACTTCTCTTTCCTCTTTCTTCCTTTCTTCCTCTCCTTTCCTCACTCTACCTTGCTTCTATTTTTTTCTCTCCCTCACTTGGACGAAATTCTAATGTTGTAAGGGTGGGTTTTCTTATATAGACCACCAAATAATTCACCTTTCATGATCATGGGTCTACCTTATCACAATTAGGATACACTTTGTTGAATTTTTGGAAAACAAACAACTTATGTTCTTGTCTTCCTCTTCCTTAGTCAAGATATGCATAGGAAAAGGAGATTTGTATTTTGAAAATTATGATAATATGTTCTTAAGATATGGGACAAGGTCCCTTTGATTTAGGGATTCATTTCCATTTTCTTTTGTCTTAAACAAGTATGATAGGTTTGCCTTTTTAGGTGGCAAATTTCTAGCCCTTGAATCTTCATTATTTGGTTGATATTATTTGTGTGGGCTATGAATGTTTTGTCCTAATACCATGTATTATCATACCACTTGCTAAAATTATGAGTGTAGGATATAGATGTTTTTGTCCTAAAGTCTTGTATTATCATGCCACTTGCTTAAGTGATGAATGTAGAATCACACCACTTGCTAAATTTTTTGTCTTAATGCCATGTAACCTAATCTTTATTCTTATTATTATATCATCATCTAATTTATTTTATTTTAGTTTTCCTCTTGGATTTGGGCTTATTCCTACCCATTATGGGCTTGTCCTACCCATTTTCTTTGCTTTGGATAAAATTCTTCCTTTCTTGGTGGGCTTAGTCACATTTTCATAATTTTTGGGCTATTTGTGAAATTACTATATCCTAGTCCAAGTCTATGTTTAATTTTTTGTTTAGGTTATCCAATGGGCTTGCTAGAAACTTATGTGAAGTGGAAAAACTCTATATGAAGTGTCCATAGGTAAAAGCCCAATGTATGGGTAAAGATTTTAAACTTAGTAACTATAGTTCTTGAATTAGGAAAAATTACCCTAATTCAATGTTCTTTGAAATTTTAAGACCTTTACTTGTTTCTAAAAATTTATCTTCCTTATCCAAGAATTTTGCATCTCTTTAGTATGTTATTTCTAATTTCTTTCCTATTAGATTTTCCTTCTTTATTTGTTCTCTTAATGTTAGAAACATTTTCTATGCATATACCTAAGGTGAAGAATTTCTAAGGATTATATTTCCTTAGATATCTAAAATATTGTCTAATAAATTTTATTTCCTTAATTAAATTTTTTATGTACCTTTATCAATAAAAGAAACGAAATTAAGGATGTTACAGATGGGAGCTCCAAAGGAGGGCAAAGTTCTCATTCCCAAGGACCATGATTTCAAGACCAGCAGCGCCCAGCACCACAGAATGTTGGGAACCCCAACCAGAGATCATATGCGAGTGGTAGGCTAGGTCTTAGCCAAGGGAACACCAGGTATACAGGTCAACCGGGACCAATGGCCATTTAGCAGAACATGCCACAATGCCCTACTTGTGGCAACCATCACTTTGGTCAGTGCCGTAGGGAGGCGGGTGTTTGCTATCAGTCTAACCAACCTGGACACATGAAGAGGGAGTGCCCCCAGTTGTATGGCTCAAGCCAAGGGTCAACTCGACCGGCTTTGCTATCAACCCCAGTGGCAGCTCAACCTATAAGTACTATAACGGGCCAAGCAAGTAGCATAGGTACTGGTAGAGGGATGATGGGCCGAGGTCAAAGCTAAGCAAGCCGAGGTCAACCGAGGATTTTTGCTCTCACCAGGCAGGATGCACAGGCTTCAAATGCGGTCATTACAGGTACTCTTTCAGTTTGCTTACATGAAGCATATGTTTTGTTTGACCCCGGGTCTCCATATTCCTATGTTTTCCCTAGTTTTGCTAAGAGCTTGGGTAAAGATCCGATTAGGATGGATGCCCCTTTCTTTGTGACCACCCCGGTCGGTGATTGTTTGCCAGTAGAGCATGTATGCATATCATGTAAAGTGTCAGTGGGTGATAGGGAGACATCAGCTGATTTGATCATCCTAAACATGATCGACTTTGACATAATCCTAGGAATGGATTGGTTGGCATCATGCTATGCTACCTTGGATTGCTATGGGAAGGCAATCAAGTTCAACTTTCCAAGTGAAGTTCCTTTCTGGTTCCAGTGTGACCGAAGTAAAGCTCCAAGTAACCTGATTTCAGTCTTGGGTGCTCAGAGGATGTTGAAGAAGGGATGCCAGGGATACTTGGCGTATGTTAAAGATGTGGATGGGAAGGTACCCGATGTAGACAAGATGGCAGTGGTAAGAGAATTTCTGGATGTCTTTCCAGAGGAGTTGCCAGGATTACCTCCTGAACGGGAGATAGAGTTTGGTATCAACCTTTTTCCAGAGGCTCGACCAATTTCTATACCACCTTACAGGATGGCACCCACAGAGCTTAAGAAGCTAAAGAGTCAGTTGCAGGATTTGTTGGATAAGGGATTCATCAGGCCGAGCACTTCTCCATGGGGTGCTCCGGTCCTTTTTGTGAAGAAGAAAGACGGGTCTTTGCGTCTTTGCATTGACTATCGGCAACTGAATAAGCAACGGTGCGCAACAACTACCCTTTACCCAGGATTAATGATCTGTTCGATCAACTTCAAGGAGCGAAATGTTTCTCCAAGATTGATCTGAGGTCAGGGTACCATCAGTTGAAGATCAAGAAGGAGGATATTTTCAAGACAGCTTTTAGGACCCGTTATGGTCATTATGAGTTTTTGGTTATGTCTTTTGGACTAACTAATGCACCAGCTGCTTTTATGGACTTGATGAACAGGGTGTTCAAGCCATTCTTGGATCAGTTTGTCATTGTGTTCATTGATGAAATCTTGGTTTATTCTAAAGACCATGAGGAGCATGAACAGTACCTACGGGTCATTCTGTAGATCTTGAGGGATCAGCAGTTGTATGCCAAGCTCTCTAAATGTGAGTTTTGGTTGGACAGCATTATGTTTATGGGGCATGTAGTCACGAAGGACGGCATTCAAGTAGACCCTGAGAAGGTAGAGGTAGTACAGCAGTGGCCTCGCCCCGCTAGTGTGACGGAGATCCGAAGTTTCTTGGGTCTAGTAGGGTATTACCGGAGGTTCATCAAGGATTTCTCCAAAATTGCTGCTCCTTTGACCCGAATAACTAGGAAGGGAGTTAAGTTTGAGTGGTCGGATGCATGCGAAGAAAGTTTTCAGATCTTGAAGAAGTGTCTAACCACAACCCCAATTCTAACTATCCCAACAGGCACTGGAGGATACTCAGTGAACTGTGACGCCTCAAGGGTGGGCTTGGGTTGTGTGTTAATGCAGAATGGTCATGTTATAGCCTATGCATCTAGGCAGCTCAGGAAACATGAACAGAACTATCCTACACATGATCTGGAGATGGCGGCAGTGGTCTTTGCCTTGAAGATTTGGAGGCACTATCTCTATGGTGAACCTTGTGAGATTTACACGGACCACAAAAGCCTCAAGTACATCTTTCAACAAAGGGATCTTAACTTGAGACAGAGGAGGTGGATGGAGTTAGTGAAGGACTATGACTGCACCATCTTGTACCACCCAGGCAAGGCCAATGTGGTAGCAGATGCTTTGAGCAGAAAGTCAATGGGGAGTCTAGCCCATATCACCCTACTCTGGAGGCCGTTGATAAGGGATATTCATCAGCTAGAAGGTGAGGGGATGCGCTTTGAAGTAAAGGAGCCAGGGGTGTTGTTAGCCCACATGCAACTACACTCTTCGCTGGTTGAACAGATTAAGGCAGATCAGGACAAGGATGCTAAGCTGTGTAAGCTCAAGGATGAAGCTAGGAATAATTAGACTTCTGAATTCAGCATGGATGCTGAAGGAGTGTTAAGATGTGGGAAGCGCTTGTGTGTACCCGATGTGGATAGCTTGAGGAAGCGGATTTTGGAGGAGGCACATCAATCAGCCTATACTATCCACCCAGGAACAAATAAGATGTATAGTGACCTCAAGGACTTGTATTGGTGGAATGGGATGAAGAAGGATGTAGCAGATTTTGTGGCTCAGTGCTTGGTTTGTCAGCAAGTGAAAGCTGAACACCAAAAGCCTGCCGGTTTGCACCAACAGATTGAGATACTGGAGTGGAAGTGGGAAAGGATCACTATAGACTTCGTTACAGGGTTACCAAGGACCCCTAAGGGTTATGACTTAGTATGGGTGATAGTGGATCGAATGACCAAGTCCTCCCACTTCTTACCAGTGAATACTACTTTTAATGCGGCTCAGTATGCAAGCCTGTATCTGAGTGAGATCGTCAGATTGCATGGAGTCCCTGTATCCATCATATCTGATTGAGGTTCACAGTTTACAGCAAGATTTTGGAAAGCTTTTCAAGAAGCTTTGGGGACGAGGTTGGATCTAAGCACCGTTTTTCATCCCCAAACAGATGGCCAGTTAGAGCGCACGATTCAAATTCTGGAGGATATGCTTAGAGCATATATTTTAGACTTTGATGGCAGTTGGAAAGGATACCTGCCATTAGCCGAGTTTGCATACAACAACAGTTATCAAGCCAGTATTCAGATGGAACCTTTTGAAGCTCTTTATGGGAGAAGATACCGATCTCCCATTGGATGGTTTGAAGTTGGAGAAGCCAAGCTGCTAGGGCTAGACTTGGTGCAAGATGCCATAGAGAAGGTCAAGCTGATAAGGGAACGGCTTTTAACTGCACAAAGTCGTTAGAAGGCTTATATGGACTATAGGCGATGGGAGTTGAAGTTTTCTCTAGGCGATCATGTGTTCCTCAGAGTTTCACCCATGAAGGGAATCATGCGGTTTGGTAAGAAAGGGAAGTTAAGCCCGAGGTATATTGGACCCTTTGAAGTTCTGGATAGGGTAGGAACAGTGGCATACCGCCTAGCCCTACCACCTGGATTGAGTGAAGTGCATCCAGTCTTCCATGTCTCGATGTTGAGGAAGTATCTACCCGACCCATCTCATGTAATTCAACCGCAAGAAATCCTTTTGGATGACAAGTTGGCCTACGAAGAGAAACTCGTGGCCATTGTTGATAGACAAGTGAAAAAGTTGAGGTCTAAGGATATCCCTACAGTGAAGGTGATCTGGCAGAATCATTCCAAAGAGGAAGCTACGTGGGAAGTAGAGGACGTCATGAGAGAGAAGTATCCACAGCTGTTCTAAGAGTAGTCTTATGTTTTCATGTTGTTGGTTTTTGTAAAATTCGGGGACCGAATTTTTATAAGGAGGGGAGAATGTAATAACCCTCTGCTAATAAAACCTTTAAAGGTTAAGTATAAATCATTTAAAACAAGGAAGTTGAGAACAACGTAAAATTTTAGAGCGTTTCTGACCTTTCTTCTGACCTTCCTTCACTCATATAAGCATAACTCTTTCATATGAACTCCAAATTAGGTGATCCAAGTGGCTAATGTTGTGGTTATTTGATTATTTAATCCAAAAATATCATTTCACGGGTATTTCATGTTTAAAGTGAAATTTTAGGTAAAATCATAAGTTTGGAGAAATTTGGGACAAATTCCAATGACCGGGATTGAGTGAGAATCAAGAAAAACAAGTTTTCAAGGTTTGGAATTTTCGTCGCGGCGAGTTATTTTCCAGAAATCTCACAGCGGCGAGAATACGTTCGCCGGCGGCGAGTTTCGTCAGAAAACCTGCGTTTTTTTCAGCAGCCCTCATCCCTTTTTCCTTCATTTCTCCTTTATCTGAACCCTCCCTCTCTCTCTCTAGAATTTTTTTTCTTCCCACCTTCTCTTTAAGATATCTCACCATCCGGCCACCCGATTCGAGCTACTGAGGTATCGTTGGACTTGTAGGAAGGAGAGCTACAAACCACCAATCAGTTTCCCCAGACAACTACCGGAAAGTCACCAAAAAATTGCATGAACAGTAACCTCCAAGGTAAAACTCCATCCAATCACGTTTTAAGCTTCGTTCTTCCGAAATTATTTCCATAGATAGTCTTAGAATTAGTTTCTATGCTAGAATATAAGGTTTTTAGGTTTAGGGTTAGTTTTTCTACCGGCGTGAACAGTGTTTTCGGCCGGCATGAATAGTGATATTTAGAGTTTATCAAATTCTCATGTTATGTCTATGTTTTCTAGGTTGTTGAGCCACCACGAAGTGAAATTCTCGTTGTTGGACTCTTAGTACGGTGAGTGGGTTTTTCTTACTATAACGCATGTTTTACAAATTCGGTTTATAACACTCTCATATGATTTTAACTAGTTGGAATGTATGCTAAATTGTTTTACCGCTTTGAAAACCAATATGTTCCAACCATGTTAGAAATTATAAATTTCAATCCTAGTTGAACCCTAGGTATGCAGGGCAAGCATCTATAGTTATAATTCTCCATTGAGCTAGATTTATAGCAATGTGAACTTAGTCATATAAATGAACTAAGTTAGCCATGAAATGATTTGATGCATGGCGAACATCTATGCGACGTCTACGGACGACCTATGTTTAAAGGGAAAGTTTATGATGATAAAGGTCTCCATGGGAATCCATGGATGAGACATATTTTAGAACGGAGTTTTATGCATGAAAAGAGCTACATGGAGAATTATAGCTTTATTATAATGTTATTGAAATGTTTTACTTTAAACTCTTTGAATAGCGTATTTTCAAATGTTTTCTATTGGAGGAACCCTTTTAGATCACTGTTTGCTAGATGCAGGTAGTGCTAGCCCTGGTGCACCATGGTCATGTTAAGGCTTCGGCCTAGGATATTGTGACGGGCTTATGACCGCCTAAGTCACAGAATTTAGGGTGGACTTATGTCTACGCCTACAGTGATTGCCACACCCTTGCTATGTGCTTGGAGAATTTAGGGTGAATTTATGTCTACGCCTACAGTGATTGCCACACCCTTGCTATGTGCTTGGAGAATTTAGGGTGGACTTATGTCTACGCTTACAGTGATTGCCACACCCTTGCTATGTGCTTGGGGAATTTAGGGTGGACTTATGTCTACGCCTACAGTGATTGCCACACCCTTGCTATCTGCTTGGGGAAGATGATAAATCTGTTAGGAAAGACCTCCAATAGACTAGTGCATTTTTTTTTCTTAAAGATTAAATATTTCTAAACAATCTCATTCATCATTGTGATTGCATAAATAACTTCATTTATTACTTACCATGCATAATTGATTTGCTTTACGATTATTGATTTAAATCTTGTTTTATCTTCTGAACATACATTTGAACTGTTTAGCTTTTCTTTCAATAAATTATGGTTAAATGCTTTATGTTTCTATTATTATCTTTACACTTTGATTTCAATTATTAAACTCATTGCGAAACACTTGTGCTTGGTTTGCCCTATTTCTGTTATAGTGTGATTTACCCATTCACTAAGATGTGATCTCACCCCTCTTCTGTTTCCTCCCCACAGATAGTCAAAGAGACTTTGATCCAACTACAGCTTCGTAGAAGGCTGAATATAGCCTTGGTGAGCCCCAATTTGGGCAAGGCTCTTTTGTACTGTTTGTCTAGTGTACCTCCATGAATTTACAGGCAGGATCCTCGCTTCTTGCGTATTTTGATGTGTTGTTTGGAAAACGGTTTTATGTTTTACAACGATGTTTGTATTATGAGGCCATGGGCCAAGTTGAATCACGAATGTTGGATTCATGATATATATATATATATATACAGTATTTTCTTATACTGGATGTGGCATATGTGGCTAGTTATATTTATTATTGATTTACTCCTTAGAACCCAACTAGTATCTATATCCCTATATGGAATGATATCGATTGAATTAAAAAAAATAGTTACAAGACTTGTTAGACAAGGGATTTAAATGCCCTAGTACTTTTATTTGGAGAGCTCCAGTTCTATCTTTGACAAAGAAAGATAGATCACTATGACTATGCATAGATTATAGACAGTTGAATAAGGTGACAATGTAGAATAAAAACCCATTATCTCGTATAGATTACCTGTTTGACCAATTACAAGGTGTTCAATAATTTTATTTTCAAAAATTGATTTGGGATATGAGTTACATTAATTAAGAATAAGTGAAGAGGATGTACGAAAATTTTCTTTTAGGATTCATTATGGGCATTATGAGGTCTTGGTGATGTCATTTAATTTGACAAATGTCCTAGCTGCATTCATAGATTTAATGAATAGTAATTAGGTCATCCCTGGATCAGTTTGTTTTTATTGATGATATACTAGAATATTTCAAAAGTTCAGAGGATCATTCAAAGATAGTTTTACCAACTCTAAGGGAGTATGGTTGGTAAAGATGGTATCCAAGTAGACTCTAAGAAAGTAAAAGTAGTACAATAATAGCTACGTTTTACTACATCTAAAGATGAAGATCCAAATCCAATTTGCGCTTCTTGCGGTTATCTGTCGTCCATTCTATTTGAGCCATAGTTGGATCAGGTACATGAACATATGCTTGTAAAGTATCAATCAACTCCTGAGCATTTGAAGCCGAGATGAGAATTCGTCGTGCTGAGTGTGAGATTACTAGACCTTGTTTTATCCATAATTTCTTCATCAGCAAACTCAAAATTTTCATTAAATGTTTCAAATTCTACATCATTTGTATCATTTCTCCTGATAAAATTGTGCAAAGCCATGCAAGCAATTATGATTTTAACTTGTGTCTCTAATGGGAATGAAGGCATAACACCCAATATTTTCCATCTTGCTTTGCAACATCCAAAAGAGCATTCAATTGTACCTCAAAGGCTAGAGTAATTATAGTTAAACACTTTAGTTCTTCCCCTTGCTCTTGGCCCTAATCTGAAGTGTGGAAGATGATATCTTTGTCCCTTGTAGGGACCTAAGAAACCCATAAAAGTAGGATAACCAGAATCGACCAAATAGTATTTACCTACAAACAAATACTTGAAATTGAATAAACAAATAAAATATAACATACTTTAAAGTTTAAAATTTCAAATAGTAATGTCTAAAAACTACTAACCTTCAGGAGGAAGAGGGAAATGCAAGTTTGGTCTGCGTACAGCGTCATTGAAAATTTTAATATCATGTGCAGACCCTTCCTAACCTGCCCATACAAATGTAAATTACTTATTAAAATCACAAGCACACATTACATTGGTAGTTGTAATACCTTTTCTACCAATGTAAGGAATTTGCAAATTTGGAGGAACAACAACACATATATGAGTGCCATCTATGGCACCAATACAATTCTTAAAATATGGAAAATATCGGTCATCATTTCTAATCTTAACAAGAGTGTCTCTGAAGTGTGGATCAATAAGCTTAATTATATCTTTAGCAAGGTTGCAAACAGCATCTAAGACTCGATGAAATTTTCTAGAGATTGTTTCCCCTGAATGTTGAAACCTTTCCTCTGAGTTACGAACTGAACCTAGTTGTCCTAACATGTATAAAAATAATCCCACTTGTTCTTGAATTCCAACATGTCTTGTTGGCTTAAGATTGTAATTACTTTGTAGAACATCACATAACTGGAGAAAAACATGTTTTTTCATCCTAAATTGTTCATAGCAACGGATATGATGTCCATTTAGAATCTCTGATACCCATTTATGACTAGTTAGATTGGAAGTTCTATGTGGACTCTTCACAACATACTTTGAAAAGTAGTTGACAACACAAGACATTACCACCACTAACATTTTCTGCTTATTCTGCTTTACCATAATTTTATTTTCATCGCAAGATTCTTCATATGAAAAAATCTCATTAGATTCATCTGAAAAAACTCTCATTAGATTCATCTAAAAAACTTTCACTTAAGTTATAATACATCCTATTATATAAATAATCAAAATAAAAAATAATTAATTTTTGAATGATAATATACATATGAGATAACCACATAAAAAAAATAAAGAAAGCATATAAAGTAATTAATCAAAATAAAAAGCTAATTAGTTACACCGTACATCACATAAAGGATAAACACATAAAGGAGAGACACATCTTAAAACACATCCTAAAATACAAGCAGTTTTAAGTGTGGCTAATGATATTCTAAAATACTTTGAAACAAAGAACATCACATAAAGGAGAGACACATCCTGTTATATAAATAATGAAAATAAAGTAGTAATATTAGTTGCACCGTACAAACTACAAATAAAATTCAAACAAGTCAAAAAATATAATATCATAGTAAAACTAAGTGAGATACATCTATTATGTTATGAGTCTTCAACCAACCAAGTTGGAGGGTAGGGTCTTCTAGTTCCATAAAAATCTCCCTATTTGCTCTCTTTCCTATTAATCTTGTACCTATGAAGAATAAATCACTACCAACCTCTAGTCCTGGCAATTTCTTGAGCATAGCTAAACAAGTTGATATGCTATGTTCATTTTTTTACGAGAAACTTCAATAGCATTTTGTGCCTCAAAGCCATCAATCATACGTGTCAATTGAGCAGAAAGTTCAGCAGCCCCAAATCTCTTTTCACTCTTCCCACCCCTTTTTCTTTTTCCTTTTTGACCCCTAGAAGTCCCTTGTTCAATATTCAAGCTATCCAAGCCTCCTTCATCATACCCCTCTTGTGCTATCTCTTCATCACCTAAATATTCAATTTCAACATCTTCCTTAATAGGTACATTCATATTTCCTCCGTCATTTCTATCACTTTCTTCATTTCTATCATCTTTTTCTCCTTCAAGTTGATCTTGAGCTGGTGCCTAAGCTTTACAACCAGTAGCTACAATATCCTTAAAAAGGATTTCCATTTCATTTAAGTATTTTGGACCCTCATCCCTGAATTTATCCACATTAGGATTTGCCTGTGAAAAGGTTAAGAATTAATTAAGAGTCTCTATAATTATGCTTTAAAATTAAAATATGACAAATTTACTATCAACCTTCATATACCTGAATCTTAGCTTCCCACTAAGCATCATCTGCTTCGACTGTCTTTTTAACAGGATCCCAACCAATGCCTGTCTCTTTTCCAATAAGTTTTACCCACAACCCCCACTCCTTTTTTATTTTTTTCCATTTGTTTTTAAACTGCTTGTATTCATAAGGCAATCTAGTGGCCTTAAAAAACTTTGACTTCAAGTTTGCCTAACCCGCTTTATTAAAATGTGTGTGAGGTCTATTTCTAGCATACACCTCCTCAACACATATTTTTACAAATACAGTAGTGTTCTTCTCATTCCAATCAGCCTTTAACCTCTTTGCACTATCACTACTTTTTCCACTTTCATCTACTTGCATAGGCTACATTTTTGGAGTCATTCTAATACATACAAAAAAAAGTCAATATAAATAGCAACAATAATTCAAAGGCAAGGAAATACAATCAAACAAATTGCACAAGTGAAGTTAATTATAGCAAGAACAAAGTCAAAACAATTTCAGCTTTCAATTTCGATTAGTTCACCCAAATGAGAACTTTCAATTGAAAATTTTATTTGTTGCCAAAGAACCTATTTTTTAGTTCCTACAAACTTTTAAGAGGTACATACTACAACAAAACTAGAATAAAGATGATCCGGTTTGATTCATGAAATAAGAGACCCTAGCTATTGTCCTGCCTATTCTTTCATAGTTAGCCATCACTGTCTTTATTATTCAAACATCAAACAGATAAATTTCAACAATTTAGCCTACATTCAGTTGAGTACCATAAATTCATCTACTAAGTTACATCAAGCAGAAAAGGAATTAGTTGTCATTTGTGTAACATCCCTAATTTTATTTCTTTTACTGATAAAAGTACATAAATATTTAATTAAGGAAATAAAATTTATTAGACAATATTTTAGATATCTAAGAAAATATAATCCTTAGAAATTCTTCACCTTATGTATATGCATAGAAAATGTTTCTAACATTAAGAGAACAAATAAAGAGGGAAAACCTAATAGGAAAAAAAATTAAAAATAACATACTAAAGAGATGCAAAATTCTTGGATAAGGAAGGTAAATTTTTAGAAACAAGTAAAGGTCTTAAAATTTCAAGAACATTGGATTAGGGTAATTTTTCCTAATTCAAGAACTAGAGTTACTAAGTTTAAAATCTTTACCCATACATTGGGCTTTTACCTATGGACACTTCATATAGAGTTAATCCACTTCACATAAGTTTCTAGCAAGCCCATTGGATAACCTAAGCAAGAAATAAAACATAGACTTGGACTAGGATATAGTAACTGGACCAATAGCCCAAAAATTATGAAAATGTGACCAAGCCCTCCAAGAAAGGTAGAATTTTATCCAAAGCAAAGAAAATGGGTAGGAATAAGCCCAAATCCAAGAGGAAAAATAAAATAAAATAAATTAGGTGATGATATAATAATGTAATAATAATAAAGATTAGGTTACATGGCATTAAGACAAAAATTTAACAAGTGGTGTGATTCTACATTCATAATTTTGGCAAGTGGCATGATAATACAAGGCTTTAGGACAAAAACATCTATATCCTACACTCATAATTTTAGCAAGTGGTATGATAATACATGGCATTAGGACAAAACATTCCTATCCCATAAAAATAATATCAACCAAATAATGGAGATTCAAGGGCTAGAAATTTGCCACCTAAAAAGGCAAACCTATCAAACTTGTTTAAGACAAAAGAAAATGGAAATGAATCCCTAAATCAAAGGGACCTTGTCCCTTATCTTAAGAACATATCATCATAATTTTCAAAATACAAATCTCCTTTTCCTATGCATATCTTGACTAAGGAAGAGGAAGACAAGAACATAAGTTGTTTGTTTTCCAAAAATTCAACAAAGTGTATCCTAATTGTGATAAGGTAGACCCATGATCATGAAAGGTGTATTATTTGGTGGTCTATTTAAGCAAAACCCACCCCTACAACATTTTAATTTCGTCCAAGTGAGGAAGAGAGAGAAATAGAAGCAAGGTAGAGTGAGGAAAGGAGAGGAAGAAAGGAAGAAAGAGGAAGGAGAATCTAGGAGACTAAGTGGTCCAAGTAAGTTTAACAATATTTCTTTTTGAAGAAAACTTTTGAAACTTATAATATTTATATGAGATTTTGATCTTAGAACTTTGATGATTGGTCATGATCTTGTTATATCATGTTACATATTGATCTTGCATGTGATGTATATTTGAATACTTAGACTGGTATAGAAAGTTATGCATAGGTATGGCTATGGGTGGCAAAATTTTTAGCTTCTGTGTTTTAATTTCTGAGAATTATCTATAAGGAATAAAAATAAATAGTTAACATAAGAATTAAAGATATATGTGTCACGGATTTTTAGCCAATGGAATCATTCAATTTGGAGTCCATATGAGGTAGATATGGTCCATTAGTAATCAAAGGTCAAAAAATGGTTCATCAGGGAAGAATATGTTAGGATAGCTTCAGTGTTTTAATTTCTGGGAATTATATGTAGATAATTAAAATAAAAGGTTAACATAACAATTAAAGATATATGTGTCATGGATTTGTAGCCACTAGAATCATTCAATTTGAAGTCAATATGAGGAAGATATGAGTTGATTAGTAGTCAAAGGTCAGAAAATGATTCATCAGGGAAGAATATGTTAGGATAGCTTCTGCATTTTAATTTCTAGGAATTATCTGTAGGGAATTAAAATAAATGGTTAACATAAGAATTAAATATATATGTGTCACGGATTTGTAGCCACTGGAATCATTCAATTTGGAGTCCATATGAGATAGATATGTTCTGATTAGTAATCGAAGGTTAGAAAATGGTTAATCAGGGAAGAATATGTTAGGATAGCTTCTGTGTTTTAATTTTTGGGAATTATCTGTAGGTAATTAAAATAAATGGTTCACATAATAATTAAAGATATATGTGTCACGGATTTTTATCCACTGGAATCATTCAATTTGGAGTCCATATGAGGTAGATATGATCCGATTTGTAGTCAAAGGTCAGAAAATGGTTCATCAGGAAAGAATATGTTAGGATAGCTTTTGTATTTTACTTTTTGGTAATTTTATGTTTGGACTTAAAATAAATGGTTAACACAAGAATTATATCTATGTGTGTCATGGATTTTTAGCCACTGGAATCATTCAATTTGGAGTGAATATGAGGAAGATATGAGCTGATTAGTAGTCAAAGGTCAGAAAATGGTTCATCAAGGAAGAATATGTAAGGATAGCTTCTGGATTTTAATTTCTGGGAATTATCTGTATGGAATTAAAATAAATGGTTAACATAATAATTATAAATATGTGTGTCACGGATTTTTAGCCACTGGAATCACTCAAGTTGAAGTCCATATGAGGTAGATATGTTCTGATTAGTAGGTCGAGGTCAGAACCTATACGAGAAGAAATAACCTGTACATTTAGGGAGTAATATCACCTTAATTTCTTAATATTTCACTACAATGTTCAACATAATAGTTTTATCTTGAAATTGACACCAAGATCTCCTACATCGGAGTTCAATTGAGGGAGTCATGCTCTGATTAGTAAGAGAAGGTTAGATATGATGAAAACCTGCATCAAGAAAATAAAGAAATAAAATTAATCTTTAAAAAAGAAGATGGATCTTATAAATGACTAGTATATGTCATAGCCATTGCCATTGTATGAACTTCTTACCATCTTAAGTGTAAAATTCTGACTTGGAAATATTTTATAAAGTGATATTTGAAATGGTTATGTTCATGGCATGATTACCAATGATTTATGGTAATAGTTATATTTTGATGAACATACTTGTTCTTGAAAGCATATTTTTGGCTATCATTGTGAAAAGAAATGTGCACGGTCACATGGCAATCCGTGTGGTGCACCAGTAGGGGACGCCCTACCAACGGTTATGATCATGTTAATGAGAAAAGAAAGAGAAAGTGGGCCATGTCGGACGGAGCGAGAAAAGCCTGTACCGGAGAGTAGAAAATACTCACCCTGACCGGGGTAGCTTGATATGAGAATAAATTGATAGTTATCATATAATATTCTGAAAATAGTTAATCCTGTCATACATATCATTACTGTATGATTCTTATGTGCATTGATATATTGCATTCATGTGACCAAAGATATTTTCTGCAGTTTATATAGCTGAACATGACATGATGAGCTATATTGATAATGATTTATTGTTGAACTTACTAGGATTTAATTCTCACTATATTTCCATGTCATATTCAGAAAATTAGTTATGCAGATTTTTCTATAGCTCTGGCTTTTAGTACACGTTGGATCGAGTTATTCTATGATGGGCGGATCCTAAATAAAATGTTTGTGGACGAGTTGGCACAGATCCCGGTGAAGGTGCAACCACCCGCACCCAAATCTCCGAAATTTTTCAACCAGAATAAATAAGATGTAGATATTTATGTGTTTGAAATATTGTACGTACGTTTTGATTAATGATGTGTATGTGAACTTTATATTGTATAATAAAAAAAAAGAAAAAAAATTATGTAACAACTCCATTTAAGTATCAAATATTTTTGTTTTTTAAATACCATGAAGTTATTACCTCATTACAACTTAACTCAATATAACATTTATTTAATTTATACAATACAGAGTTCACATACTTGTCATTAATCAAAACATACGTACGACATATCAAACACAAAAAAATCTACATCTTATTTATTCTGGTTGACCAATTCCGGAGATACAGGTACGGATGGTTGCACCTTCACCGGGATTTAAGACAACTCGACCACAAACATTTTATTTGCTTCTGGGATTTGCCCAACATAAAGTACTCGATCCAACGTGCACTAAAAGCCAGAGAGCTATAGAAAAATCTGCATAACTAATTTTCTGAACATGATATGGAAATATAGTGAGAATTAAATCCCAGTAAGTTCAACAATAAATCATCATCATTATAGCTCATCTCGTCATGCTCAGCTGTATAAACTACAAAAAATATCTTTGGTCACATGAATGCATTAAATCTATGCGCATAAGAATCATACAGTAATGATATGTATGACAGGATTAACTATTTTTAGAATATCATACGATGGCCATCAACTTGTTCTCATTTCAAGCTACCCCGGTTAGGGTGAGTATCCTCTACTCTCCGGTACGGGATTTTCTCGCTCGTCCGACATGGCACACTTTCTCTTTCTTTTCCAATAATCATAATCATAACCATTGGTGGGGCGTCCCCTACCAGTGCACCACACAGATTGCCATGTGACCGTGCTCATTTCTTTTCTTTTCACAATGATAGCCAAAAATATGCTTTCAATAACAAGTATGTTCATCAAAATATAATTATTACCATAAATCATTAGTAATCATGCCATGAACATAACCATTTTAAATATCAATTTATAAAATATTTCCATGTCATAATTTTACACTTAAGATGGTAAGAAGTTCATACAATGGCAATGGCTAAGGCATATACTAGTCATTTATAAGATTCGTCTTCTTTTTTAAATATTAATTTTATTTCTTTATTTTCTTGATGCAAGTTTTCATCATATCTAACCTTCTCTTACTAATCAGAGCATAACTCCCTCAATTGAACTCCGATGTAGGTGATCTTAGTGTCAATTTCAAGATCAAACAATTATCTAAAACTACTATGTTGAACATTGTAGCGAAATATTAAGAAATCGAGGTGACATTACTACCTAAATGTACAGGTTATTTCTTCTCGGATAGGTTCTGACCTCCACCTACTAATCGGACCATATCTACCTCATATGGACTCCAACTTGAGTGATTCCAATGGATAAAAATCCATGAGACACATATCTATAATTCTTATGTTAACCATTTATTTTAATTCCATACAGATAATTCTCAAAAATTAAAATACAGAAGCTATCCTAACATATTCTTCCCTTATGAACCATTTTCTGACATTTGACTACTAATCAGCTCATATTTTTCTCATATGGACACACATAGCTATAATTCTTAGGTTAACCATTTATTTTAATTCCATACAGATAATTCCCAGAAATTTAAATACAAAAGCTATCAAAACATATTCTTACCTGATGAACCATTTTCTGACCTTTGACTACTAATCGGACCATATCTAACCCATATGAACTCCAAATTGAATGATTCCAGTGGTTAAAAATCCGTGACACACATAGCTATAATTCTTATGTTAACCATTTATTTTAATTCCATACAGATAATTCCCAGAAATTAAAATACAGAAGCTATCCTAACATATTCTTCCCTGATGAACCATTTTCTGACCATTGACAACTAATCGGACCATATCTACCTCATATGGACTCCAAATTAAATGTTTCCAGTGGCCAAAAATCCGTGACACATATATCTTTAATTCTTATTTTATCTATTTATTTTAATTCCCTACAGATAATTCCCAGAAATTAAAACACAAAAGCTATCCTAACATATTCTTCCCTAATGAACCATTTTCTGACCTTTGCTTACTAATCGGACCATATCTACCTCATATGGACTCCAAATTGCATGATTCCAGTGCCTAAAATTCCGTGACACATATATCTTTATGTCTTATGTGAACCGTTTATTTTAATTCCCTATAGATAATTCCCAGAAATAAAAACACAGAAGCTAAAAATTTTGCCACCCATAGCCATACCTATGCAGAACTTTCTATACCAGTCTAAGTATTCAAACATACATCACATGCGAGATCAATATGTAACATGATATAGCAATATCCATGACCAATCATCAAAGTTCTAAGATCAAAATCTCATATAAATATTATAAATTTCAAAAGTTTTTTTCAAAAAGAAATATTGTTAAACTTACCTAGAGCAGTTAATTCCCTAGACTTCTCCTTCCTTTTTCTTCCTTTCTTCCTCTCCTTTCCTCACTCTACCTTGCTTCTTTTTTTCCTCTCCTTCACTTGGATGAAATTCTAATGTTGTAAGGGTGGGTTTTCTTATATACACCACCAAATATTTCAGCTTTCATGATCATGGGTCTACCTTATCACAATAAGATTACACTTGGTTGAATTTTTGGAAAACAAACAACTTATATTCTTGTCTTCCTCTTCCTTAGTCAAGATATGCATAGGAAAAGGAGATTTGTATTTTGAAAATTATGATAATATGTTCTTAAGATATGGGACAAGGTCCCTTTGATTTATGGATTCATTTCCATTTTCTTTTGTCTTAAACAAGTATGATAGGTTTGTCTTTTTAGGTGGCAAATTTCTAGCCCTTGAATCTCCATTATTTGGTTGATATTATTTGTGTGGGATAGGAATGTTTTGTCCGAATGCCATGTATTATCATACCACTTGCTAAAATTATGAGTTTAGGATATAGATGTTTTTGTCCTAAAGCCTTGTATTATCATGCCACTTGCCAAAATTATGACTGTAGAATCACGCCACTTGCTAAACTTTTGTCTTGATGCCATGTAACCTAATCTTTATTATTATTACATTATTATATCATCACCTAGTTTATTTTATTTTATTTTTCCTCTTGGATTTGAGCTTATTCCTACCCATTATGGGCTTATTCCTACCCATTTTCCTTACTTTGGATAAAATTCTACCTTTCTTGGAGGGTTTGGTCACATTTTCATAATTTTTGGGCTATTGATCCAATTACTATATCCTAGTCCAAGTTTGTGTTTTATTTCTTTTTTAGGTTATCCAATGGGCTTGTTAGAAACCTATATGAAGTGGAAAAACTCTATATGAAGTGTCCATAGGTAAAAGCCCAATGTATGGGAAAAGATTTTAAACTTAGTAACTCTAGTTCTTGAATTAGAAAAAATTACCCTAATCCAATGTTCTTGAAATTTTATGACCTTTATTTGTTTCTAAAAAATTATCTTCCTTATCCAAGAATTTTGCATCTCTTTAGTATGTTATTTCTAATTGTTTTTCCTATTAGGTTTTCCCTCTCTATTTGTTCTCTTAATGTTAGAAACATTTTCTATGCATATACATAAGGTGAAGAATTTCTAAGGATTATATTTCCTTAGATATCTAAAATATTGTCTAATAAATTTTATTTCCTTAATTAAATATTTATGTACTTTTATCAATAAAAGAAACGAAATTATGAATGTTACATTTCTCTCCCCCTAAAAGAAATTTTGTCCTCAAAATTTCAGAAATTACCTAATAAGAAATATAGTGAGAATTAAATCCTAGTAAGCTCAACAATAAATCATTATCAATATAGCTCATCATGTCATATTCAGCTGTATAAATTATAGAAAATATCTTTGGTCACATGAATGCATTATATCTATGCACATAAGAATCATACAGTAATGATATATATGACAAGATTAACTATTTTTAGAATATCATATCATGACTATCAATTTATTCTCATATCAAGCTACCCCGGTCAGGGTGAGTATTTTCCACTCTCCGATAAGGGCTTTTCTCGCTCCGTCCGACATGGCCCACTTTCTCTTTCTTTTCTCATTAACATGATCATAATCGTTGGTAGGGCGTCCCCTACTAATGCACCACACGGATTGCCATGTGACCGTGCACATTTCTTTTCTTTTCACAACGATAGCCAAAAATATGCTTTCAATAACAAGTATGTTCATCAAAATATAACTATTACCATAAATCATTAGTAATCATGCCATGAACATAACCATTTCAAATATCACTTTATAAAATATTTCCATGTCAGAATTTTACACTTAAGATGGAAGAAGTTCATACAATGGCAATGGCTATGACATATACTAGTCAATTATAAGATCTGTCTTCTTTTTTAAATATTAATTTTATTTCTTTATTTTCTTGATGCAGGTTTTCATCATATCTAACCTTCTCTTACTCATCAGAGCATAACTCCCTCAATTGAACTCCGATGTAGGTGATCGTGGTGTCAATTTCAAGATAAAACAACTATCTAAAACTATTATGTTGAACATTGTAGCAAAATATTAAGAAACCAAGGTGAAATTACTCCCTAAATGTACAGGTTATTTCTTCTCGGAGAGGTTCTGACCTCTACCTACTAATCAGAACATATCTACCTCATATGGACTCCAACTTGAGTGATTCCAGTGACTAAAAATCTGTGACACACATATCTGTAATCCTTATTTTAACCATTTATTTTAATTCCATACAAATTATTCCTAGAAACTAAAATACATAAGCTATACTAACATATTCTTCCCTGATGAACCATTTTCTCACCATTGACTACTAATTAGCTTATATCTTCCTCATATTGACTCCAAACTGAATGATTCCAGTGGCTAAAAATCCATGCCACAAAGAGCTATAATTCTTATGTTAACCATTTATTTTAATTCCATACATATAATTCCTAGAAATTAAAATACTGAAGCTATCCTAACATATTCTTCCCTGATAAACCATTTTCTGACCATTGACTACTAATCGGACCATATCTACATCATATGGACTCCAAATGGATTGATTCCAGTGGCTAAAAATCCATGACACATATATCTTTAATTCTTATGTTAACCATGTATTTTAAGACCCTACAAATAATTCCCAGAAATTAAAACACATAAGCTATCCTAACATATTCTTCCCTGATGAACCATATTCTGACCTTTGATTACTAATCAGAATATATCTATCTCATATAGACCCCACATTAAAGGATTCCACTGGTTAAAAATCTGTGACACATATATCTATAATTCTTATGTTAACCATTTATTTTAATTCCCTATAGATAATTCCCAAAAATTAAAATACAAAAGCTATCCTAACATATTCTTCCCTGATGAGTCATTTTCTGACATTTAACTACTAATCGGACCATATCTACCTCATATGGACTCCAAATTGAATGGTTCCAGTGGCTAAAAATCTATGCCACACATAGCTATAATTCATAGGTTAACCTTTTATTTTAATTCCAAATAGATAATTCCCAGAAATTAAAAAACAGAAGCTATCCTAACATATTCTTCCCTGATGAACCAATTTCTGACCTTTGACTACTAATCGGACAATATCTACCTCATATGGACTCCAAATTGAATGATTCCAGTGGTTAAATATCCGTGACACATATATATTTAATTCTTATGTTGACCATTTATTTTAATTCCCTACAGATAACTCCCTGAAATTAAAATACAGAAGCTATCCTAACATATTCTTCCCTGATGAACCATTTTCTGACCATTAACTACTAAGCGGACAATATCTACCTCATATGGACTCCAAATTGAATGATTCCAGTGGTTACAAATCCATGACACATATATCTTTAATTCTTATGTTAACCATTTATTTTAATTCCCTACAAATAATTCCCAGAAATTAAAATACAGAAGCTATCCAAACATATTATTCCCTGTTGAACCATTTTCTGACCTTTGCTTACTAATCAGACCATATCTACCTCATATGGACTCCAAATTGAATGATTCCAGTGGATACAAATCCGTGACACATATATCTTTAATTATTATGTTAACCATGTATTTTAATTCCCTACAGATAATTTCTAAAAATTAAAACACAGAAGCTATCCTAACATATTCTTCCCTGATGAACCATTTTCTGACCTTTGACTACTAATTAGACTATATCTACCTCATATAGACTCAAAATTGAATGATTCCAGTAGTTAAAAATCCGTGACACATATATCTTTAATTCTTATGTTCACCATTTATTTTAATTCCCTACAGATAATTCCCAGAAACTAAAATACAGAAGCTATCCTAACATATTCATCCTTGATGAACCATTTTCTGACCATTGACTACTAATCGGACAATATCTACCTCATATGGAATCCAAATTGAATGATTCCGGTGGCTAAAAATCCGTGACACATATATATTTAATTCTTATGTTAACCATTTATTTTATATCCCTACAGATAATTCGTAGAAATTAAAACACAGAAGCTATCCTAACATATTATTCCCTGATGAACAATTTTCTGACCTTTGCTTACTAATTAGACCATATCTACCTCATATGGACTCCAAATTGAATGATTTCAGTGGCTACAAATCCGTGACACATTTATATTCAATTTTTATGTTAACAATTTATTTTAATTCCCTATAGATAATTCCCAGAATTTAAAACACATAAGCTAAAAGTTTCAAATCATCAAAGTTCTAAGATCAAAATCTCATTTAAATATTATAAGTTTCAAAATTTTTCTTCAAAAAGAAATATTGTTAAACTTACCTAGAGCACTTAGTCCCCTAGACTTCTCATTCATCTTTCTTCCTTTCTTCCTCTCCTTTCCTCACTCTACCTTGCTTCTATTTCTCTCTCTTCCTCACTTAGACGAAATTAAAATGTTGTAGGGGTGGGTTTTACTTAAATAGACCACCAAATAATACACCTTTCATGATCATGGGTCTACCTTATCACAATTAGGATACACTTTGTTGAATTTTTGGAAAACAAACAACTTATGTTCTTGTCTTCCTCTTCCTTTGTCAAGATACGCATAGGAAAAGGAGATTTGTATTTTGAAAATTATGATGATATGTTCTTAAGATAAGGGACAAGATCCCTTTGATTTAGGGATTCATTTCCATTTTCTTTTTGTCTTAAACAAGTATGGTAGGTTTGCCTTTTTAGTTGGCAAATTTCTAGCCCTTGAATCTCCATTATTTGGTTGATATTATTTGTGTGGGATAGGAATGTTTTGTCCTAATGCCATGTATTATCATACCACTTGCTAAAATTATGAGTGTAGGATATAGATATTTTTTCCTAAAGCCTTGTATTATCATGCCACTTGCCAAAATTATGAATGTAGAATCACACCACTTGCTAAAATTTTGTCTTAATGCCATGTAACCTAATCTTTATTATTATTACATTATTATATCATCACCTATTTTATTTTATTTTATTTTTCCTCTTGGATTTGGGCTTATTCCTACCCATTTCTTTGCTTTGGATAAAATTCTACCTTTCTTGGAGGGCTTGGTCACATTTTCATAATTTTTGGGCTATTGGTCCAATTACTATATCCTATTCCAAGTCTATATTTTATTTCTTGCTTAGGTTATCCAGTAGGCTTTCTAGAAACTTATGTGAAGTGGAAAAACTCTATATGAAGTGTCCATAGGTAAAAGCCCAATGTATGGGTAAAGATTTTAAACTTAGTAACTCTAGTTCTTGAATTAGGAAAAATTACCCTAATCCAATGTTCTTGAAATTTTAAGACCTTTACTTGTTTCTAAAAATTTACCTTCCTTATCCAAGAATTTTGCATCTCTTTATTATGTTATTTCTAATTTTTTTCCTATTAGGTTTTCCCTCTTTATTTGTTCTCTTAATGTTAGAAACATTTTCTATGCATATACATAAGGTGAAGAATTTCTAAGGATTATATTTTCTTAGATATCTAAAATATTGTCTAATAAATTTTATTTCCTTAATTAAATATTTATGTACTTTTATCAATAAAAGAAATAAAATTAGGGATGTTACAATTTATGTTTGTCAATAGTTCATTTTCTCACAACTTGGTGATCTAAACTGGTAGAAGGTATATTAGAATGCAAAATTGGATTTGTGGTTGAAAGGTCTAAAACATGAACATGATATTAAACTTTTATAAATAAATTAGTAAATTTCACTGTCCAATGGTCAACTGCTATGATCAGTTCTCTACATAATATATATAAACCTTTATACTTTGATTAAAAATTCTAAAATTGACATCATAAGCATATATGGGACAAAAAACAAGATTTAGAATTTGACTAGTGGGACCCTTTGAAAGGGAACTTTTTAATTTTTGTACTCTAATGTGGGGTTGTTTCCATAACACAAGACAAGGGATACTCACACAATATTTGAAATTCTAGAACAAAAACAAGATTTTTTTCCCATTTCTTGTTTTTCTTAGCATAATAAGATTTTATTTGTACCAATCATTTAATCATGGTTCTACTTAATCTAAGAAAGTTCCTTTTTTTAGAGATCAATTATTTTAATTCCAATACCTATTTACTAAAAAGTATCACCTGTAAAAATAAAATTTAACAATAGTCGTAGTAGGAAAAGTTGTTCAAAAATGGAATCATATGCATTGTCTCAAAACCAACTCTCTAATAGGTTAATATTTATTATGCCTAGCTCATGGATTAAGGTAGAGATTTCATGCACCAACTGCAACTTGCATGGAACTAATTTTGTTTTTCTTCTCTCTTATGCAGGCATGCACCAACTGAGTAAAGGAGCTTCCTGACTCCAACTAACTCCCCCTCATCTTCTCCGCCTCCTCCTTTTTTCCTCTCATTCTCATCTTTCACGCACACAACACAGAGCCACCATTGTCATTTTGCTATCCTTTCTCTGCCACTCCCTCATATGGCTTCTCCCTTTCTTTCTAACACTATCGCTCCCCATTCCACCACCATTTCTTTCTCCTCTTCTGTCTCATCCTTATATGGGATAAAAATGGGGTTACATCAGATGGGATATCATTCATTTTTCCTCCGTAATGATTGAAAACAAACCTCGGTTTTCCTACTTCAATCATCTTCTTCCATATCCACTCCAGTCTAGACCTAAGGCCTGGGACTGCTTCTTCGTGCACTATGTTTTCAAAAGCTTCCTGTCGAACTGGCTCCTATCAATGCTATTGTATCAAAAACACTTGGCCCGGCTCCTCATTAGCAAAATCACATCTTTCAAGCTTGGCATGGGCTACAATGTATATCATTTTTTGAGCTCTCTCCATGGAAACTCTTGAGTGTTTATTTGCAGAAACATTGTTCATGAATGATCTCTTAAGTCCACATGAAGTTACATGGAGAAATATAAGCCTTACTATAATTTTCCCTAGGGATTTAAACTCACTCAGGCAAGTTTCCCAAACAAGTATACTACTCTGTGGATTTGCAAGTTTCATCTTCCCAGTCACTGCGTCCCTTTGTTTCATTTGAACTTCCTGTGCATGAAGTGGGTCGATCCCTTCTGACCTCCATTTCATAAGCTCCATCAAGGCAACATGAGCATCTTCTCAGGAAGCTAGCCTCGTCAATAATTTATCTACATCTTTCTCTTGTTCACGCGTCAAGCGAATAAACTGCCTCCAGTTCATTCCAAAACCCCTCACTCTAAATCATTGCAGCAATAAACTAGGGCAACCAATGTCAAGCATACGACGAAGCTGCCCGTTTTCATTCCGTTGAAGTCCCTAGCAAAGGAAAGGGCTGTAGGTAATGGTGCGGTTTCTGTCTAGCAAGGCTTCTAGTTTGGTTAAAGAAAGCAAGAAGAACCATTTTATCTGTAACAGTCAGGGCAAAGAAAGCACAGAAAGTGCAAGTTGCAGGTGGTGCATGTGGTTGGGTTTGGGCCATTTTTTTGGTTTCTCTTCCTCGGTCAAGAAACTGAGGGAAACAGAGTACATGAAGAAATGAATGCAACTAGCGACAGTGGAATCAGAAAGCTAATAACCCTAGTCACAAAAAAAACTCTATTTGGCTTTAATATTTTTGGAAACTACGGGCTATCATGGCAAATGGAAACTTGAATGCATGAAGAAATGAATACAAATGGAGATGGAGAAGCAACGAATGGAAAATGGCAAATAGAAAATAGAAACAGAGATAGAAATGCATATGAGAAATGGAAACAGAGATAGAAATACATACCTGGGTGCAGCTGAAGCAATGAATGGAGATAGAGAAGCCATTGAAATTTCAAAGAAAAAACTAAAATGTTGAAGAAGCTGAAGACGTGAGACTCTTTTGTTGCTGGTGATGGAACAAACGTAAGAGCAGGGATACAGTTGTCTTGTGTAAATTACGAAACAGCTTCCCAGTCCATCAATTTCGATTTTCGCAAAAGGCTTCTCTAAGATGCTTCAAAAAATAGCTTCAGTAAATAAACTCAAAACAGCTTTTTTGATATTAATAAGGAGCTTAATTAAACTTATACAAACACCACATTTTATTTATAAAAGCACTTATGTAATTTAAAAAGCTTCAATAAGCTGTAAGCCCTCCTATCCAAATGGGCCCTATGACAATATCTCCGTCATATGAACTTTAAATTGAGTGATTCTAGTGGTTAAATTTCTATGAGACATATGTCTATATTTTTTTTGTTAAACATTACTTTTAATTCCCTACAGATTTATCCCAAGAATTCAAACACAGAAGCATATTTGACAGATTCTTCTCCGGTTAACCATTTTTTGACCACTGCTTACATATCGAGCAATATCTCCCTTATCTTCACTCCAAATTAAGTGATTCTAGTGGTTCAAATTCTGTGATACATAAAGTTACATTTTTCATGTTAACCATTTCTTTTAATTCCTAACCTATTCTTCCCAAATTTTCAAAAATAAAAGCTTCCATGGTTATCCTGAAATCTAGTTTCCTAACCAATCCTTTCCTATGGTTTTAGTTCATCATTATATTACATCCTCTTCCATTTTATTTACATCTAATCATATTCCATCAATTTTTCACCACATTCAAATATAAAAAATAGCAGCATAAAAATCATAAATTTTATCACCCATAACCATACCTATGCAGAGCTTTTCACACCAATCATAATGTCCAAAACATCCATCATATGCAAAATAACATCTAATATGATATATCAACATCCATGCCCAAACATCAAAGTAGAAAATATTGTAAATTTCATCAAAGTTCTAAGATCAAAATCCCATATAAATGTTACAAATTTCAAAGCTTTTCGTCAAATTGACATATCTATGGATTTTATGTTATGTCGGTCTAAGTAAAAAAGGATTAAGGATTCTATATATGTAGTTGTTAATATATTCTCTAAAATGGCACATTTCATTCTATGTCATAAAATCGATGATGCATCACATATTGCTTATTTATTTTTCAAAAAATTGTTAGATTGCATGGCATGCCTAAGAGTATTGTGTATGATAGAGATACAAAATTCTTAAGCTATTTTTGGAAGAATTCATGGGATAAGTTAGGGACTAAACTTCTATTTTCTACTACTTGTAATCCACAAACTAATGGTCAACTGAAGTAGTTAAAAAGACTTTATCTACTGTGTTGTGTGCTATAATACAAAAGAACCTAAAAACTTAAAAAAAATGTTTGCCATATGTTGATTTTGCATATAATAGGAGTGTGCATTATGCAACTAAGTTCTCAACCTTTGATATTGTATATAGTTTTAATCCATTAAATCATGTACCTGGCTGAGCATGTTAACTTGGATGAAAAGAAGAAAGCTGATTTTGTTAAGCAAATCCATGAGAAAGCTTGACAAAACATAGAGTAAAAAACTCAACAATATGTCAAACAAGGTAATAAGGGACGCAAAAAAGTTGTATTTGAACTTGGCGATTGTGTTTGGTTGCATATAAAAAAGGAAAGGGTTCTAGCTCAAAATTTCTTAACTACTCCCAAGAGGGAATGGTCCATTTCAAGTGATTGAAAGGATCAATGAAAATTCCTACAAGCTAAATCTTCCACGTGAGTATAATTTTAGTGCAAAAATGTTTTTGATTTGTCTCCTTTTGATTTAGGTGATGATTTGATGATAGATCCTTTCCAAGAGAAGGAGAATGATGAGGCCATGAATAACAAATAAAAATGGAATGTAGACTCACTTCCATTTTCAGTTAGACCAATTACAAGAGTTCGGAGTAAAAGATTCAAAGAAGCACTTAATGGCTTAATCCAAAAAATACATCGCGGAGAAAAATGTGTCACTACTAAAAGTGAGCAAGGAGTGGTTTATATCATCAAAGCCAATCCAAATATAGACCAAGACCAAGAGGCATGTTTGACTAAAGTCAAGAAGGTGGAATTATAGTAGCTTTTAATGTTAGTTTACTTGTTTGATTAGGAAAAGACTTTTTGTTTGATTAGGAAATTTTTCCCTATTTGATTAGGAAAAAATTTTCTTTTTTTGACTATGAATGTTTTATATTTTTAGTTTCCTTTTTTTACTAGAAAAGTTTCATATTTTAATGTCCTTATTTGACTAGGAAATTTAGTTTCCTTGTTTGACTAGAGTTTCTTAATTTTTAGTTTTCCTTATTTGATTAAAAGAGTTTCCTATTTTTATTTTCTTTATTTGTTTAGAAAATTTCCATGTAAATGGGCATGTATGTTCTTGAATAAAAAAAAATTTGGTGAATGAATTATATTTTCAAAAAAGTGTTTTCTCTTTGACTCTTTAAAGAACTATTCTAAGCTTATCAAGATTTTCTTATAGCGTTCTAACAAGACTTATCACTCACAACCTTATTTCCCTTCTTGAGTGTGGCATCTCCAATCTTTTCTTATACCTTTGGCTCTTATCTTATTATAGATAACAGGTCAAGGTCCTTTATTGATTTTCTTGTTATAAATCTAAATTAAAAGACAATCCTTCAATTAGATCCTTATTGATTTTGAGTCTCACTATTTTTGGTGAGGTTCATATCAGACATTCTCATTAGCTTTATCAAGATCTACCTCCATGCACAATCTAGCATACTTCCTATGCATTTGTAGGGTTAGAGTGAAATCAATACACATTGTTCTTCCAATTCAATTACCTATATAATTCAAAACTTAAGCATCATAATATTCTATGGGAAAATTAAGGAACCTTACCTATATTGTAGCCTTCAAAAACCTCTTGGAAATAGGATGAAAAATTGGAGTGTAACACCTCACAATTAAGCTATGATTGTAAATCATCATAGGGCCTCCAAATAAAGCAAACTCCTGATCCTTTTTGCTTGAAAACTTAATGAGAAATAAATTGTTCCCAATATTGACAACCATAATGACCTGTTCTTCACCCATATATGTTATAAAGGAGTCTCCAAATCCTTAAAGCCAATATTACTGCCTCATAATTTCACCACCAAAGCTGATTGCCATTATTTGCAAATCCTTTTCTCAACTTTTTCTAAAAAAATAAATTCAAGGCATTCATACTTCCCATGAATTCCTTCCACTGTTTGGTAATCTGACACCTTTTGTTTCTCTATACCTTCATCCTCTAACATTACATTATCCAACTCAATTGCAAATTCTTCATCATTTAAAACCTCCATATCCTCATCAAAAGAAACAACTTCTACCCTCTTACCCTTTGAACCAACTAAAGCTTACAAATAAGGATATCTACCTTTATTGTTCCCAAAAAAGTCGTTAAACTATAACACCCGTTGCGCAATTGAACCATATGACATGCATGATGAAATTAAAAAGAAAACAATATTCAAAAACATTTTGAAAGCTCTTTTTCAATGGAACCGCCAACAGAATTTGTTTTGCATTGCAAAAGTTAAAAAAACATTTCAAAAGTGTGATTGATAAATATATTTTTTACCTAATTTTTATTACTCTTTTACTTATTAAAATTGCTAATTATTCTTTTATTTCTCCAAATTTCATTCATTTCCACTTGTTTTTATTGATTTGTTTGTTTTAAAAGGAATAAAATAGATAAATGTGAAAAGAGGGGGTTTAGATAAATTCAACGAAGGAAAAAGTTGGAGAAGGAATAACAAAGATAAGGATATAATTCAAAATAGGGAGAATTATATGCGTAGCCATGCTATTTTTAAGGCAGAAGGTATCTAATTTTGATTGGATTCAAAAGCCTTTATCTTTTGCATTAAACACTAGTCAAGCATTTATCTATATACATAACAACAATTATTATATAGATAAATATTATAGTTGAGGAGAATTTGTCACGCCCCTAATTTTAGGACATGTGAAACACGTATACCATGAACATATATTTTCCATAAATATGAATATTCCAATAATTAATCATGGAAACAGATACATATAGGTTCTCTCATATGTAACTTCCCTAATTTTGTTTCATTTATTAATAAAGGTATATAAATATTTAATATAACATCCGTAATTTTGTTTCTTTTATTAATAAAAGTACATAAATAATTAATTAAGAAAATAAAATTTATTAGACAATTTTTAGATATCTAAGAAATATAATCCTTAGCAATTCTTCACCATTATGTATGCATAGAAAATATTTCTAACATTAAGGGAATAGACAAAAAGAGAAAACCTAATAGGAAAAATTAGAAATAACATACTAAAGAGAGGCGAAATTCTTGGGTAAAGAAGATAAATTTTTGTGAAGTAAGTAAAATTCTTAAAATTTCAAAAAGATTGGATTAGGGTAATTTTTCCTAATTCAAGAGCTAGAGTTACTAAGTTGAACATCTCCACCCATAAATTGGGCTTTCACCTATGGACATTCATATAGAGTTTTTCCCCTTCACAAAAATTTCTAGCAAGCCAATAGGATAGCCCAAGTAAGAAATAAAACATAGACTTGGACTAGAATATAGAAGTTGGACCGATAGCCCAAAAATCATAAAAATGTGACCAAGCCCTTCATGAAAGATAGAATTTCAACCAAAGCAAAGGAAATGGGTAAGCATGAGCCCAAATCCAAGAGGAAAAATATGAATCATGTGAGGAAATAGTAGTGTAATAATAATCAAGATTAGGTCACATGGCTTTAGGTCAAAACATCTATATCCTATCTTCATAATTTCAACAAGTGGGTAATAATACATAGCATTATGACAAAACATCCTTATCGTACGCAAATAATTTCAGCCAAGCAAGGGAGATTTAAAGGCTGAAAATTTTCCACCTAAAAAGGTAAACCTATCATACTTGATTAAGATAAAAGAAAAAGGAAATGAATCCCTAAATCAAAGGGAACTTGTCCCTTGTCTTAAGAACATTTTAACATGATTTTCAAAATACAAATCTCCTTTTGTTATGCATATCTTGACTAAGGGACAAGAAGACAAAAACATGAGTTGTTTTTCCCCAAAAAACAACCAAGTGCATCTTAATTGTAATAAGGTAGACCCATGGTTATGAAAGGTGAACCACATGATAGTTTATTTAAGCAAAACCCAACTCTTATAACATTATAATTTCGTCCAAGTGAGGGAGAGGAAAAACATAAGCAAGGTAGAGTGAGGAAAGGAGAGAAAGAGAGGAGAAGAGAGGAAGAAAGAGGAAGGAGAATTCTAGAGGACTAAGTACTCAAGGTAAGTTAGCTTAATCTCTACTTGACTCTATCTTTCTTCATTTGTGGGGTTCAAAAATTCACCCTCCTTATCTTATTTAAGCTGCTAGAAAACCTAAAGGAAGGGAGGAATCTTGCTACTTCCTTCAAGAGGAAACAAGAAAAAGAATTCACTAAGTGAGCTAGGGAGATCTTTAGGTAGGTTGAACAATATTTCTTTTTAGAAAAGCTTTGAAATTAGAAACATTTATATGAGATTTTGATCTTAGAACTTTGATAAAATTTACTATATTTGTTAACTGGATGATTGGCCATGGATGTTGCTATATCATGTTACATGTTGATCTTGCAAGTGATGTATGTTTGAATACTTAGGTTGGTGTGAAAAGTTTTGCATAGGTATAGCTATGGGTGACAAAATTTAAGATTTTTATGCTGCTATTTTGTATATTTAAATATGGTGAAAAAGTTGATGAAATATGATTAGATGTAAATTAAGAAGAAAATGGAAGAGGACATAATAAAATGATGAACTAAAACCTTAGGAAATGTTTGGTTATAAAACTGGATTTCGGAGTAAGCAAGGAAACCTTTATTTTTCAAATTTTGGGAAGAATCGATTAGTAATTAAAAGAAATGATAAATATAAAAAATATAGATATATATCTAGTGAATTTTTATCCACTGCAATCACTTAATTTGGAGTCCATATGAGGTACATATGGTTAGATTAGTAAGAAGTGGTCAGAAAATTGTTAACCAGGGAAGAATCTGTTAGGAAATCTTCTGTGTTTAAATTTTTGGAAAAATTATGTAAAGAATTAAAATAACTAGTTTATATAAAAAATATAGATATATGTCTCACCGAAATTTAGCTACTGGAATCACTCAATTTAGAGTTCATATAAGGGAGATATGGTCAGGTTAGTAAGTAAAGGTCAAAACCTAACCAAGAAGAAATAACATTTAAATTGAGGGAGTAATGTCACCAAGAGTCTTTAAGATTTCAGAAAAATGTTCTGCATAACAATTTTAGAGAATTGTTTTATCCTCAAATGGACACCAAGGTCACCTAATTCGAAGTTAAAATGAGGGAGTTATGGTCTAATTAATGAGAGAAAGTCAGGCAAGATGAACACCTGCATCGGGGAATAACACAACATAGAGCATGGCTATGTTCCAAGGCACGACTAGGCTGTGTTCTGTGTTGGAAAGGGCATTTTGAAGCCTAAAGCATGGCTATTTTACAAGAAATAGCCAAACCATGTTATAGGATACGTTTAGGCCATGTTGGAAGCTGATAAATCTTATTTTCAACATTTTTCAACCCTAAATGAACCTCATTAATTATAGGATATTAATAGAAACAAAATTAAAGAAGAATGCCATATTAAATTTTGTGAGAACATGTGTTGGAAATGATATAAGTAGGAGGAAAGTGACTAAAGGCAAAGCATAAAGAAAATGAAGAGATAAAAATAATATTTTAAAAAAGAAGAATTTTATAAATGAAAATAATAAATTATTAGTGTATGTCATAGCCATTGCCGTTGCATGAACTCCTTACCATCATATGTGTGTAATTTTGACGTGGAAATATTTTTATAAAATGATATCTGAAATGATTATGTTCATGTCATAATTACCAATAATTTTTGGCAATGATTATATTTTGATAAAAAATTATGGCATGTGAGTATAATGAACATACTTGTTATTGAAATCATATTTTTGGCTATTAATGAGAAAAGAAAAGAAAAGAAATAAGCACGGTCACATGGCGGTCCATGTGGTGCACCAATAGGGGACGTCCTACCAATGGCTATGGTTATGTTAATGAGAAAAGAAAGAGAAAGTGTGCCATGTCGGACAAAGCGAGAAAAGCCCGTTCCAAAGAGTAGAAAGTACTCATCATATGGTAATTTGAAAATAATTATTCATGCCATACATGTCATTACTATATGGTTTTTCATATGTATAGATAAAGTACATTCATGTGACCTAAGATATTTGCTATAGCTTATATAAATGAACATGACATGATGATTTATATTGATGATAATTGTGATTTATTGTTGAACCTATTGGGATTTAATTCTCACTATATTTTCATATCATGTTCAGAAAACTAGTTTTCCATATTTTCTTCGGCTCTAGCTCTTAGTCTACATTGAATCGAGTTACTCTATGTTGGGCAGATCCCAGAAATTAATAAGGTGTTTGTGGTCGAGTTGGCTAAGATCCCGGTGAAGGTGCAACCACCCGCACCCATATCCTCAGAACTGGTCAATATGGATGAATACGATGTAAACAGATATATGTTTGATTTATGTACAGATGTTGTTAATTAATGATGTGTAAACCTTAATTATGCTTGGTTAAATTAATTAAATGTTATTATAAGTTAAATAAAGGTAATGACTTCATGGGACTTTAAAAATTTATATATATGTATATATGTAAAAAAAAATATTGGTGTTGTTATACCATACATAAACCATATACAAACCAACTCTATAAACATTAGAGTAACAGTAGAAGTAGGGATCCTGCTTGTGGCATATAGAACATACTCTAGAATACAAATACAATACAATCCAAATAATGTGAGCCTTGGAAGTAACGTAGGCTCACCCAGGGATTAAGCAGCCTAGCTGATCAACTATCTGCAGGACCAAACTCTATATCCTTATCTGAAAAAAAAAAAGTAAATATCGTGTAGTGAGTTTGACAACTCAGTGAGCAGATAAGACCTCATATAACCTCTTAGGTCAGCATATGGATGAACTTATGTTTTAAAATTTATTACATATAAAATTACTGTTCAAAAGTACATCCATATGGGACCCGTATTTCAAATATCTTCATTTCAAATGATAGTCAAATATTAAACACCAAATACAGTGCAACTTGATTATAAAACAATATTATTATGCAATAAAATATTTCATATGCTTTAGGAGGATTTCATATCAGAACCACCATATCAGAGTTCAACCCCTTCCATACTTTGTCGATGTAGGATTTGACTAAACTCAGCATCCCAGCTAAGGTTTGCCCTACCACTGTTGAAGAGAACACGTGAAGGAACTCTAATATGGGTAATTCCTAAGCACACAGCAGGGGAGGGCAAATCACATATCCTCAATAACACATATAGGAAGCATCCCGCTTTCCCCAAATAACACATGACTCCCGAGTGTTGGCCATCACACGAGGCTAGCACCACCCCTGCAAGTTGAGGTGTCAAGGTGCACCAGGGCTAACATCACCTGCTATTAGCAAACCATGTTTCCAATAGGATTCCTACACAAAATGATTGCATAAAACTGTACTTTTAAAATAAGAATACTTTGGATGTTCAATTTCATTTTTCACAATTTCTACAAAAATTTCCATATGGGTTATCAAATATAGTAAATTTTATCAAAGTTCTAGGATCAAAATCCCATATAAATTTTTCTAATTTCAAAGCTTTTCTAAAAAGAAATATTGTTAAACCTACCTAAAGATCTCTCTAGCTCACTTAGTGAATTCTTTTTCTTGTTTCCTCTTGAAGGAAGTAGAAAGATTTCTCTCTCCCCTGACCTTTTTTAGCAACTTAAATAAGAGAAGAAGGGTGAGGTTTTGAACCCCAAGGATGAAGAAGAAAGATGGATTCAAGTGGAGATTAAGCTAACTTACCTTTAGTACTTAGTCTTCTAGACTTCTCCTTCTTCTTCCTTCCTTTCTTCTCCTCTCTTTCTCTCCTTTCCTCACTCTACCTTGCTTTTATTTTTTTCTCTCCCTCACTTGGACTAAATTATAATGTTATAGGGGTGGGTTTTTCTTAAACAAACTATCAAATGATTCAACTTTCATGATCATGGGTCTACCTTATCACAATTAGGATGCACTTGGTTGTTTTTTGGGAAAACAAATAACTCATGTTCGTATCTTCCTCTTCCTTAGTCAAGATATGCATAGCAAAAGGAGATTTGTATTTTGAAAATTATGATAATATGTTCTTAAGACAAGGGACAAGGTCCCTTTGATTTAGGGATTCAATTCCTTTTTCTTTCATCTTAATCAAGTATAATAGGTTTGCCTTTCTAAGCGGCAAATTTTCAGCCATTGGATCTCCTTTGCTTGGCTGAAATTATTTGTGTAGGATAATGATGTTTTGTCATAATTCTATGTATTATTATCCACTTGTTGAAATTATAAATGTTAGATATAAATGTTTTGTCTTAATGCCATGTAGTATTACCTACTTGTTGAAATTATGAATGTATGATATAGATGTTTTCTCTTAATGCCATGTGACCTAATCTTGATTATTATTGCACTACTATTTCCTCACATGATTCTTATTTTTTTGCTCTTCGATTTGGGCTCATTCTTACCCATTTCCTTTGCTTTGGCTAAAATTCTACCTTTCAAAGAGGGCTTGGTCACATTTTCATAATTTTTGGGCTATCGGTCCAACTTCTATATCCTAGTCTAAGTCTATGTTTTATTTCTTGCTTGGGCTATCCAATAGGCTTGCTAGAAACTTATGTGAAGTGAAAAAACTCTATATGAAGTGTCCATAGGTGAAAGCCCAATTTATGGGTGGAGATGTTCAGCTTTGAAATTTCTAACTCTTGAATTAGGAAAAATTACCCTAACCCAATCTTCTTAAAATTTTAAGACCTTTACTTACTTCACAAAAAAATTTATCTTCCTTGCCAAAGAATTTTGCCTCTCTTTAGTATGTTATTTCTAATTTTTCCTATTAGGTTTTTCTCTCTTTACTTGTTCCCTTAATGTTAGAAACATTTTTTATGCATACACATAAAGTGAAAATTTTCTAAGGATTATATTTCCTTAGATATCTAAAAATTGTCTCACAAATTTTGTTTCCTTAATTAAATATTTATGTACCTTTATCAATAAAAGAAACGAAATTAGGGATGTTACACTTTGGGTTCAAAACTCACCCTCCTTCTCTTATTTAAGCTACTTGAAAAGCTAAAGGAAGGGAGGAATCTTGCTACTTCCTTCAAGAGGTAATAAGAAAAAGAATTCACTAAGTGAACTAGGGAGATTTTTGGGTAGGTTTAACAATATCTCTTTTTGAATAAAAGCTTTGAAATTTGTAACATTTATATGAGATTTTGATCTTAGAACTTTGATGAAAATTACAATATTTGCTACTTTGATGATTGGTCATGGATGTTGCTATATCATGTTACATGTTATCTTGCCTATGATGGATGTTTTGAACATTTTGGTTTGTGTGGAAAGTTCTGCATAGGTATGGCTATGGGTAGCAAAAATTTTAGGATTTTTATGCTGCTATTTTGTATATTTAAATGTGGTGAAAACTTGATGGAAGATGATTAGATGTAAACTAGGAAGAAAATGGAAGAGGACGTAATAAAATGATCAACTAACATCTTAGGAAATGTTTGGTTAGGAAACTAGATTTCGGAGTAACCAGGAAAGGTTATGTATTTGAAATTCTGGAAAGAATCAGTTTGAAATTAAAAGAAATAGTTAACATGAAAAATATAGATATATGTCTAACGGATTTCAAGCCACTTGAATCACTTAATTTGGAGTAAATATGAAGGGAATATTGTCTGATTAGTAAGCAGTGGTCAGAAAATGGTTAATCAGGAAAGAATCTGTTAGGTATGCTTCAATGTTTAAATTTCTGGGAAAAATATGTTGGGAATTAAAAGAAGTAATTAACATGAAAATATAGATATATGTTTCACAAATGGTTATTCGCTAGAATAAATCAAATTGGAATCCATGTGAGGGAGATATAGTCAGATTAGTAAGTAGTAGTCAGAAACTAGTTAACTGGGGAAGAATTTGTTAGGTAAGTTTCTACATTTGAATTTCTGTGCAACATATGTAGGGAATTAAAGAAAATTGTTAAGATAATAAATATATATATTTGTCTCATGGATCTATAGGCTTTGAGATCATTTTATTTGGAGTCCATATTAGGGAGATATGGCTGATTAATGAGTAGAGGTCAAAATCAGTCTAGAATCCAATGTGGTAAATGTAAGCGTTTTTATTATCGATTTTCTGGGAATAATTCGTAAGGAATATGAAGAATTAATAAACATACAAGTTGTAGATAATTGTCTTATCTTTTTATATACTTTGGAATCACCTCAATTGGAGTTCGTATGAGAGAGATATGGTTGAATAAGTGAGGAAAGGTCATAAAACACGGTCAGGTCGTGTTCTGGGTTGCTTTAGCACTGGCAGGCTATCTTTAGGACTATTTTTGAGTATGTTTGAAGTATTTTCAAGCATGGCCGTGTCTTGGAATATCACTAGGCCGTGTTGGGAGTTGGTAAAGCTTATTTTTAACATTTTTTCTACCCTAAATAAACCTCATTAACTATAGGGTAATAATAGAAACCAAATTGAAGAAGAATGGCCCATAAAATTTGTGAGAACATGTGTTGGAAATGATATAAGTAAGAGAAAAGTAACTAGAGGCGAAGCATAAAGAAAATGGAAAGATGAAAATAATAAAAAATAAGAAGAATCTTATGAATAAAAATAATAAATAACTAGTGTATGTCATAGTCATTGCCATTGCATGAACTCCTTACCATTTTAATTGTGTAATTTTGACATGAAAATATTTTATAAAGTGATATTCAAAACTGGTTATGATCATGACATAATTTCATTTCACCTATGATTTTTGGTAGTTATTATGCTTTGATGATAAATTATGGCATGTGAGTATAATGAACATGTTATTGAAATCATATTTTTGGCTATTAACGTGAAAAGAAAAGAAAAGAAAAGAAACGAGCACGCTCACATGGCGGTCTGTGTGGTGCACCAGTAGGGCACGCCCTACTCACGGCTATGATTATGTTAATGAGAAAAGAAAGAGAAAGTGTGTCATGTCGGACGGAGCGAGAAAAGTTCGTACTAGAGAGTAGAAAGTACTCACCTTGACCAGGGTAGCTTGATATGAAAATAAGTTGATAGCTATCATATGATATTCTAAAAATAGTTATTCATGCCATAGATGTCATTACTGTATGATTTTTATGTGCATAGATAAAATGCATTCATGTGACCTAAGATATTTGTTGTAGCTTATACAGATGA
This sequence comes from Gleditsia sinensis, assembly GCA_037074535.1. NCBI lineage: Eukaryota > Viridiplantae > Streptophyta > Magnoliopsida > Fabales > Fabaceae > Gleditsia > Gleditsia sinensis. Next base: position 30,852,852 of record CM073463.1, read on the forward strand.
ATATGACATGATGATCTATATTGATGATAATTTATGATTTATTGTTGAACCTACTGGGATTTAATTCTCACTATATTTCCATATCATGTTCAAAGGACTAAATATGCAGATATTTTCTATGACCGGCTTTTAGCATACGTTGGGTCGTGTTAGCTACAATCACGGTGAAGGTGCAACCTCCCACACCCGTATCCTCGGAACTTGTCAATATGGATGATTAAGATGTAGACATATATTTGTTTCACTTGTGTACAAATGTTGTTAATTAATTATGTGTATACGAACCCAAAATTGTTTCAGTATTAATGATATACCATAAACCTTAATTATGCTTGGTTAATTTAATTGAATGTTATTATAAGTTAAATAGTTCGAAGTAAAGAAGTAATGACTTCATGGGATTTTAAAAATATATTTATTTGTATATATGTAAAAAAGAAAATGGAGTTGTTACATAAACCATCCCTAATTACTTGGATAATTGCAATTAGAGGTACATATTGAATGTTGAATATCACAAGGGCAGTAAACCCTAACCCTAGGCTTTTGTTAGTTGCATTCCTCATTTACTTAATTGTGACATATTACCTATCGAATTACATTGATTTAGATAGCTTGATTCGTAGAAATCTACTAATTGACCATTCTTCTCTATGGGATACGACTCGTACTCGCCAGACTAGCTACAACTACATTGTGCGCTTGCGGTTAACTAGTGAAACATACACAACAAACACTTATGGCGCTGATTGTAACACTCGAAATTCTGTTAATAATATTCACAAAATGGAATAGTAAGAAAGAATTAAAAAGAGTTAATTGGGGGAGTTATAAGGAAATAATTGTGAATATTTAATAAGGGTTTTCTCATTTTTGGAAGAATTGTTTAAGGAAGAGATAGTAATTTTTTTGTTTACTGGACCACAAATAGACAACAATAATATAAATGGGGAGCCATGAAGAAAGTTGTACAAAAATCTTTTGAAGCAAGGCTCAGGGAGGAATTAAACACTTGGTAAGTTTTCTTTCACCCAAACAAGGCCTTAGCCAACCCCCTTAGTCACAATGTAATGGAGTGGCATTTTGGAAATTATTAGATAAAGGAAGGGTGAAGGTTAGGGCAAGGTAGCTTCTTGAAGAAGCCAATATTATTTTATAATATTTCCCTTGACTTGGGGGCCAAGTCGCCACTCACTCAGCAAAAGAGAATGGATTCCACGGCAAGAGAAAGAGAAAAGGAGAAAGAAAAAGAAAAGGGAAGAAAGAAAAGAAGGAAGAAGAGAGAAGGGTGAAATTCAAAGGAAAATGGTAAGAAATCCTCCTTAATCTGATGGTTGAGTTATGGAAATATTTTGGGACTCATGATAGTGGGAAAAAATCTGCAGCTTTGGTGAAGTTTCTAGAGAGAGGAAGAAGCAAAAACTAGAAAGAGAAAAGCAAGTCTTTGAAGAGAAGAAGGTTAGATCAACATCCTCCTTTAAGATTTATGGTTGGATGACTTTATGGCTGGTTGTATGTGAGCATTTAAATGTGTAGGAAGGTAGATAGAGCTTTTATTGAAGTAGTTATGGCATCCATTGTTACTGTTCATTCAAGTGCATGTGGCAGTGTTTTGGGTAAAATTTGTGTGGTTGGTTTTGAGATTAAATCCATGTTTTGGTTGGTTGTTTACTTTGGAAAAATCGTGTTTTTCATGCTCAAAACGTTGGTATGTTTATTGTTGATTTTTCTTGGATGGTTTGGGAGAAAAATGAAATTTTTGTGGATTTTTGCGCCCGAAGCACGGTCGTGCCTAGAAACACGGCCAGGCCGTGCTTAGAGATGGGAAGATGAAATCTGGAAATTTGGAACTCTGGAAAAAATAAGGAACATGGCTCAAACCACGGCCGTGCTTTGGGCTGGCCTGTGTGAAATATGGCCAGGTTTAGAGGGAAACATGGGGAGAAACACTACTTAGAGGCACAGCCAGGCCATGCTTCATGCTGTGTCACCCTTTTTCACTATTTTTTTTCCTTTCTGAATCTTAATTAATTATCAATATTTTTTGGATGTTAATGAGGGTTTTATGATGCCTGAATGCTATATTTGCATGTGCCATATCTATTTCATCATGTATATTTATTGAATCATGTATGTAAGCATGAAGAATAATGCATGAATGCTATATTTGTATACTATAGATTGCTTGTATGAATGGTTGCAAGTGAGTTATTGATGTATGTATATTATGAAATGCTATCAAGACATGTATGTTTATCCATGATGAGTTGTTGTAACATGCTTAAGGATGAGTATGGTTTATGTTTTGGATATATATTAATATGCATACTCTTGCTGTGTTAAGTGGCTGGAAAGATGTAAAAGAATTAAACTTTGTCAGGAGGACCCTCTCTAAAGCAAGGTGACCTAGAAACAGATGTCTTCCTTGTTGTATTGAGGCGAATGACAAGTCAGAATTATCCTCTCTAAAGTAGGGTGGCCTAAAAATAGGTGTCTCCCTTGCTGTATTGAGGAGACTGACAAGTTCAGGATGACCCTTACCCATTAAGGTGACCCGGGAGTGTGGCAACTTATGAGGTAAGGCGACTGAAGGGTCATGGCTTGAATACGATACCGGGATAGGGGAAGCCCTATAGCCTAGAGTAGTCAATACAGGAAGGACCCTCCTACCAATGGCCCTTAAAGGGTGGGTGAGTAGCTGGAGGGGTAAGGCTCACGCCACATTGAGGATTGCAATTGAGAGAGATTTACATATTATAAGCCACTTTGAGTGATGTATGAGCCATAAACAAGGGCACAGGTATTTTATGAATACATGTTTTATTTTATAATGCGCGATATTGATGCATAACCAATAAAAAGGCTCTCATGTACTTTATTATACCTTTATTGCATAAAAAGAAAAAATGTTTTCTATAGCTTATACAGGTGGACATAGCATGTAAGTTTTACGTATGCTTATATGTATTAGATGTTGACCTTGCTGGGATTTTATATCTCACTATGTTTTAATATTATGTTCAGATCAATAGAGATGTCTTTTGTTGTGTTGACAATTCTCCTGGAGCTGCAAACGGTAGACATCCCTTACTTGGGACAGTTCACAGTCAAAGTGAACTTGTTGGTGATCAATATGGTAAAGGTCCCGACTTTTGGCTCACCTCCTCCACCAGTAGTACCACAAGGGTGACAGCCGGGGGAGGGTAGTAGGATATCGTTATGTATATAACTAATTTTGTGATGTAAATGGGCTGACCCCATTCTTTTGATGTAACCCCATGGTACTCTGCCTTTTGTAATGTATGCGTAGTACCTTGGGTTACATATGTATGTATGTATGCTGATAAACTCTAATGGATGTAACTTTTGGATTATATAAATACAAGATGCATAACTTATGATATAATATTGATCTCTTGCATACGTGTAAATTTATATATATAAAAAAAACCAAGCGTTACAAGTTGGTATCAGAGCAGGTCGATCCTAAGTGGCCATGGGGGTGGATGGTTACCTGGACCGATCTAAAAACATCTTGAATAAGATGTGGATAGATGGAGTAGAGTAGAAAATGAAAGATTATTAAGGAAAAATTGCTAGTGTTTTTCCTACTCTGCAACATCTAACCACTGTTATTCAAGATCAAGCTTCTACCACGAATGAAATCCTATGGCATATTCAGAGCAATAGTAATTCAAATGGTGAAATGGGTAGAACCTAAGGAACACTGGCAATGGATGGGCAGATTTTATGAGCACTCGACCTCCATCTTTCATCAGAAGGTATGGTTCTATGGTGGCAGATAGATGGTTGATTGAAATAGAGAAAGTTTTTGAGGATCTGGAGCGTTCAGATGAACATAAGGTAAATTTTGTTGTATACATGCTAAAAGAAAAAGTAGAGTTCTGGTGAAGAGGAGCTAGTGAACTGTTGGCCCACCAGGGTCAACAAGTTACCTGGTCTATCTTTTGAGAGACCTTCTTAGACAAGTATTTTCAAAGAAGTGTCAAAGTCGAAAAGGAAATATAATTCCTTTAACCCAGACAAAGGAATCGATTGATTGACCAGTACATTGCAAGATTTGAGGAGCTAGCCAAGTTCTCGTCTTATCTGAGATACAATTCGGATGAATCTTGGAAGGCGATCAAGTTCGAAGCTGTTTTGAATCCTGAAATCTGTAATGCAGTAGTGGCCTTGGAAATTTGCAAATTTGTTCCTTTGATTAATAAATGTCGGTTGCTAGAAAAGAGTTTGAAGGCAGTAGAGGAAGAAAAAGACAAATGAGCGCCATGGAAGAGAAAGAGAGAATTTTTCAGCTCCTGATCATTTTTTCAGAGGAAGAAACACCCCTGTAGGCAAGAAACCCTTGGCCATGGGGGCTAGACCTTCAGTGTAGAACTTTGCTAGGAGCGAGTGTAGAAAATGTGGGCGAAACCATAAGAATGAACCTTGTTTCCATAATCCAGTTACTTATTTTTTATGCGGGCAGAAAGGTCATATAGCTCGTCGCTGTCCCTTAGAGGATGGGAAGAAGATTGAACAAACTCAGCCAGTTAAAGGGAGAGTTTTTACTTTAAGTGGGACCAAAGCGAAGCAATTTCCTGATTTAATTCAAGGTACGTGATATCTTCACGGCTATCCTCTGGTTGTGCTCTTTGATTCGGGAGCCAGTCATTCTTTCATATCATCTTCTTATGTGGGGAAGCTGTTTTACTTTGTGTCTGAGTTAACATATGAGTTGATAGTGTTAACCCCTACGGGAGGGAAGGTGAGCATCTCTTCAGTCTGTAAAGACTGTCCAGTCGAAGTATATGGTAGATTCTTTATCATATATCTTATTTGTTTTCCCCTAGAAGATATAAATGTGATTCTAGGGATAGATTGGCACAGCAGCAACCAGATTCTCTTGGATTGTTCTAAGAAGACTCTGGCCTTCCATTCAGAATCCAACAAGGAATTTAAAAGCAGAGATGAACAAATCAACAAACTCCAAAGGGAATCAATTGGTGAGGATTCAGACAGTATTTCCTTATGTACCCTCAACAAGGAGGCTGAGCAAGAGCTGGTCTGGATTTCAGTAGTTCGTGATTTTTCAAAAGTTTTTCCTTCAAAAATTATTGAGCAACCACCCAAGCGGGAAGTAAAATTTTCCATTGACTTGGTGCCAAGAGCAACTCCTATTTCGATTACCCCGTATAGGATGGCTCCTGTGGAGTTGAAAGAGCTTAAAAACCAAATTGAAGACCTCTTGGAGAAGAATTTTATTTGACCCAGTGTTTTGCCTTAGGGAGCCCCAGTGCTGTTTGTAAAGAAAAAGGATGGAAGCTTGCGATTATGCATTGACTACTGGAAGCTTAACAAGGTGACTATCAAGAATAAGTATCAGTTGTCGAGAATATATGATTTGCTAGATCAGCTTAAGGGGGCGACTGTTTTCTCTAAAATAGATCTAAGATCAAGTTATCATTATATTAGAGTAACGGAGAAAGATATCCCTAAAATAGCCTTCAGATCTCGATACGGGCATTATGAGTTCCTAGTCATGCCATTTAGAGTTAGCAATTCTCCTGCAATCTTCATGGATTACATGAATCGGATCGTTCGATCCTATTTGGATCAGTTCGTGGTAGTCTTCATTGATGATATCCTCATATACTCAAGGAGTATGGAGGAGCAAGGATGTCATCTTCGTTTAGTGCTTCAAGTTTTGAAAGAGAAGAAACTTTTTGCTAAATTGGAGAAATACGAATTCTGGATGCAAGAAGTTAAATTCTTAGGGCATGTATTGTCAAAGGATGGAGTGTCTGTAGACCTTAGTAAAATAGAAGCTATCCTTAAGTGGGAAAGAACAAAGACAGTGACCGAAATTAAAAGTTTTCTGGGTCTATCAGGGTATTACAGAAGGTTCATACAAGGTTTTTTGCAAATAACATTACCCTTGACTAGATTGACTCAGAAAGAAAGTATGATCAAGTGGACAGTGGAATGCGAGAACAGTTTTCTAGAGCTTAAGACTTGGCTTACTACACCTCATGTCTTAATTCTCCCGAATCACTCCAGACGTTTTGAAGTTTATACAAATGCTTCAAAGAAAGGGCTGGGATGTGTTATAATGCAAGAAGGTAGGGTAATGGCCTATGCCTCCAGATAGCTAAGGTCACATGAAGAAAAATATCCTACTCATGATCTGGAGTTGGCTGCTAAAGTGTTTTCCTTGAAGATTTAGTGGCACTATCTATATGGTGCGGTGTTTGAAGTGTATAGTGATCATGAAAGTTTGAAATATCTTTTCAATCAAAAGGAATTGAATATGAGACAGAGGAGATGGATGGAATTTATTGATGATTATAAAGTACCACCTAGGAAAAGCGAACGTGGTGGCAGATGCATTAAGTCGAAAGTCACTGCATTTAAGTCACATGCTAGTGAAAGAGATAAACTTGATTGAAGAATTCAAGAATTTGAGATTGTCAGTGATAATTACTCCTAGCAGTTTGCTTATTGGTAAGCTACGGGTGGAGTGTGATTTGAAAATGCTGATTAAGGAAGCGCAAGTACAAGATCTTTTCCTTCAGAATAAACAAAATTCACCAGGCTTCACAAAGTCAGAAGAAGGAATCATCCTCTATTGAGGAAGAATGTGTGTGCCTCAGGGGGAGCACTTGAAGACAAAAATTTTGGAAGAAGGACATCAGAGTAAATATGTTATCCATCTAGGAGCCACAAAGATGTATCAGGATTTAAAGTAATCGTTTTAGTGGCCAGGAATGAAGAAAGACATAACGGAATACGTAGCAAAATGCTTGACTTGCCAGAAAGTCAAGATTGAACATCAGAGGCCTTCCAAGACATTATAGTCTTTAGAGATTTTTGAATGGAAATGGGACGGCATTGCTATGGATTTCGTGACTGGATTGTCCAAGACTCAGGTAGGTTATGACGCCATATGGGTAATAGTGGATAGATTGACAAAATCTACACACTTTTTACCTATAGGGATTAATTACTCATTGGATAAGCTAGCACATCTATATGTGAAAGAGGTAGTCTGATTGTATGGGATTCCAAGTAGCATCATTTCTGATCGAGATCCTAGATTCACTTCCAGATTCTGGAAAGCACTACAGGTGGCTTTTGGTACTAAATTACAATTTAGTACTACATATCATTTGCAAACAAATGGTCAGACTAAAAGGATAATACAGATGATGGAAGACATGTTGAGAGCATGCACCCTGGATTAAGGGAAAGATTGAGATAAGTATCTCCCTCTAGTGGAGTTTGCTTACAACAACAGTTACCATGCGAGTATTAGGACGGCACCATATGAAGCTCTGTATAGTAGAAGATGCAAATAGCCACTATGTTGGTATGAAGTAGGTGAGAGAAATTTATTGGGTTCTGAGTTAGTCCATAATACTATGGAGCAGATATGAATTATACAAGATAGAATGTGGACTGCCCAGAGTCGTCAGAAAAGTTATTATAATAAGAGAAGGAAGCCCTTGTGTTTCCAAGAAGGAGAACATGTATTTTTGAAGATTTCTCCAGCCACTGGAATTGGCTAAGCTATGAAGGTCAAGAAATTGAGTCCACGTTATATAGGACCTTACTAGATACTCAAGAAAGTTGGTCCCTCGACATATCAAATAGCTTTACCGCCAAGATTATCCAATCTACACAATGTGTTTCACGTCTCCCAACTACGAAAATATCTACCGAATCCATCACATGTGATTCAGGAAGAAGAAGTAGCCATGAAGGAGAACCTGACTTATCAACTGGAACATGTCATGATCTTGGATCGAAGTATGAAACAGCTACGCAATAAATCTGTTCCACTGGTGAAGGTGTTATGGAAAAGGTTATCCGAAGAAGAAGCGACATGGGAAAGAGTGTAACATCCTTAATTTCGTTTCATGTATTAATAAAAGTACAAAATTATTCAAAGTAACATCCCTAATTTTGTTTCTTTTCTTGATAAAGGTACATAAATATTTAATTAATGAAATAAAATTTATTAGACAATTTTTAGATATATAAGGAAATATAATCCTTAGAAATTCTTCACCATACGTGTATGCATAGAAATGTTCTAACATTAATGGAATAGGTAAAGAGAGAAAACCTAAGAGGAAATATTAGAAATAAATATACTAAAGAAAAGTGAAATTAAAGTAAGTAAAGGTATTAAAATTTCAAGAAGATTAGATTATGGTAATTTTTCCTAATTTAAGAGTTAAAGTTACTAAGTTCAGTATCTCCACCCATAAATTGGGCTTTCACCTATGGACACTTCATATAGAGTTTTTCTACTTCACATGAATTTTTAGCAAGCCAATCGGATAGCCCAAGGAAGAAATAAAACATAGACTTGGACTAGGATATAGAAATTGGACCAGTAGCCCAAAAAGCATGAAAATGTGACCAAGCCCATTATGAAAGGTAGAATTTTAACCAAAGTAAAGAAAATGGGCAAGAATGATCCCAAACCCAAAAGGAAAAATAAAAATAAAAATAAAATAAAGTGATGAAATAATGGTGTAATCAAGATTAGGTGACATGGCATTAAGACAAAAATTTAGCAACTTGTGTGATATCCTACATTCATAATTTTAGCAAGTGGTATGATAATACATGGCATTAGGACAACATCTATATCCTACACTCATAATTTTAGCAAGTGGATAATAATACATAGCATTATGACAAAACATCTTTATCTTACACAAATAATTTTAGCTAAGCAAGGAAGATTCAAGGGTTGGAAATTTGCCACCTAAAAAGGTAAACCTATCATAATTGATTAAGACAAAAGAAAAAGGAAATGAATCCCTAAATCAAAGGGACCTTGTCCCTTCTCTTAAGAACATATTATTGTAATTTTCAAAATACAAATCTCCTTTTCCTATGCATATCTTGACTAAGGAAGAGGAAGACATGAACATGGGTTGTTTGTTTTCTAAAAATTCAACCAAGTGCATCCTAATTATGATAAGGTCGACCCACGATTATCAAAGGTGAATTATTTGATATTATATATAAGCAAAACTCACCCTTATAACATTAGAATTTCGTTCAAGGAGGGAGATGAAAAATAGAAGTAAGGTAGAGTGAGGAAAGGAGAGGAAGAAAGGAAGAAAGAGGAAGGAGAAGTCTAAAGGACTAAGTACTTAAGGTAAGTTTAACAATATTTCCTTTTGAAGAAAAGTTTTGAAACATGTAATATTTATATGGAATTTTGATCTTAGAACTTTAATGATTAGTCATGGATGTTGCTATATCATGTTACATATTATGTACGTTTGAATACTTAGGCTGTTGTAGATAGTTCTGCAAAGGTATGATTATGGGTGGCAAAATTTTAAGTTTCTATTTTTAAAGTTCTGGGAAGAATCAGTAAGGAATTTAAAAAAATTGTTAACATGAAAAATTTAGATCTATGTCTCACGGATATTTAGCCACTCGATTCACTCAATTTGGAGTCCATATGAGGTAGATATGTTCCAATTAGTATGCAGTGATCAGAAAATAGTTAATCAGGGAAGAATATGTTAGGATAGCATATGTGTTTCAATTTTTGAAAACATTCTGTAGGGAATTAAAATAAAAGATCAACATAAGAATTATTGCTATATGTGTCTCAGATTTTGAGCCACTGCAATCACTCAATTTGGAGTTCATTTGAGGCCGATATGGTTCGATTAGTAAGCAGTGATCAAAAATTGGTTAATAAGGGAAGAATATTTTAGGATAGCTTTTGTGTTTTAATTTCATGGAACATTTTGTAGTGAATTAATATAAATAATTAACATAAAACTTATTGATATATGTGTCACGGATTTTTAGCCACTGGAATCACTAAAATTGAAATTCTTATGAGGGAGATAGAGACAGATTTGTAGGTAGAGGTCAGAACTTACCCGAGAAGAAATAACATGTACTTTGAGGGAGTAATATCACCATTCGTTCTTAGTATTTCGCTAAACTGTTCAACATAATGGTTTTAGATAATTATTTTATCTTTAAATTGACACCAAGATCAACTAAATAAGAGTTCAAATGAGTGAGTTATGATCAAATTAGTAACACAAGGTTAGATAGGATGAAAACTTGCATCAAAAAAATAAATAAACAAAATTAATATTTAAAAAATAAGAAGAATCTTATAAATGAAAATAAAACATGACTAGTATATGCTATAGCCATTCCCATTGCATGAACTTCTTACTATCTTAAGTGTGAAATTTTGACATGGAAATATTTTATAAAGTGATATTTGAAATGGTTATGTTCATGGCATAATTAACAATGATTTTTGGTAATGATTATATTTTGATGAAAATACTTATTATTGAAAGCATATTTTTTACTATTATTGTGAAAAGAAAATAAATAAGCACGGTCACATGGCAATCCGTGTGGTGCACTGTAACAACCATTTTTTACTATTATTTATTATACAATATAGAGTTTACATACACGTCAATAATCAAAATGTACGTACAACAAAATCAAACACATAAATAACTACATTTTATTTATTCTGGTTGACCAATTCTGGAGAAATAGGTACGGGTGGTTGCACCTTTACCGGGATCTAAACCAACTCGACCACAAGCATATTATTTGATTCTGAGATCTGCCCAACATAAAGTAACTCGATCCAACGTACACTAAAAGCCAGAGTCATAGAAAAATCTGCATAACTAATTTTCTGAACATGATATAGAAATATAGTGAGAATTAAATCCCAGTAAGTTCAACAATAAATCATTATCAATATAGCTCATCACGTCATGTTTAGCTGTATAAACTACAGTAAATATCTTTGGTCACATGAATGCACTATATCTATGCACATGAGAATCATACAGTAATGACATGTATGACAGGATTAATTATTTTCAGAATATCATATGATGACTATCAATTTATTCTCACACCAAACCTTTTCCCCGGTCAGGGTGAGTATTTTCTACTCTCCGGTATGGGCTTTCCTCGCTCCGTCCGACATGGCCCACTTTCTCTTTCTTTTCTCATTAACATGATCATAACCGTTGGTAGGGCGACTCCTACTGGTGCACCACACGGATTTCCATGTGACCGTGATCATTTCTTTTCTTTTCACAATCATAGCCAAAAATATGCTTTCAATAACAAGTATGTTCATCAAAATATAACTATTACCAAAAATCATTAATAATCAGGCCATGAACATAACCATTTCAAATATCACTTTATAAAATATTTCCATGTCAAAATTTTACACTTAAGATAGTAAGAAGTTCATACAATGGCAATGACTATGGCATATACTAGTCATTTATTATTTTCATTTATAAGATTCTTCTTTTTTAAATATTAATTTTATTTCTTTATTTCCTTGATGCAGGTTTTCATCCCATCTAACCTTCTCTTACTAATCAGAGCATAACTCCCTCAATTTAACTCCGATGTAGGTGATCTTGGTGTCAATTTCAAGATAAAATAATTATCTAAAACTATTATGTTGAATCATTTAGTGAAAAATTACGAAATCAAGGTGATATTACTCCCTCAATGTACAGGTTATTTCTTCTCGAATAGGTTCTAATCTCTGCCTACTAATCGATCCATATCTGCCTCATAAAAATTCTAAATGAAGTGATTCTAGTGGCTACAAATCTGTGACACATATATCTATAATTCATATGTTAACTATGTATTTTAATTCCCTACATAATGTTCTCAGAAATTAAAACACAGAAGCTAACCTAATATAATCTTCCCTAATTAACCATTTTCTGACCGCTGCTTACTAATCACACCATATCTACCTCATATGGACTTCAAATTGTGTAATTCCAGTGGCTCAAATTCCGTGACACATATATCTATAATTCTTATGTTAACCTTTTATTTGAACTCCCTATAGAATATTCCCAGAAATTAAAACACATAAGCTATCCTAAAATATTCTTCCCTGATTAACCAATTTCTGACCACTGCATACTAATCGGACCATATCTACCTCATATGAATTCAAAATTGAGTGATTCCAGTGGCTAAAAATCCGTGAGACATAGATCTATAGTTTTGATGTTAACCATTTGTTTTAATTCCTAACCGATTCTTCCCATAATATTAAAAATAAAAGCTCAAAAGTTTGCCATCCATAGCCATACCTATGCAGAACTATCTACACCAGCCTAAGTATTCAAACATATATAATATGTAACATGATATAGCAACATCCATGACCAATCATCAAAGTTCTAAGATTAAAATCTCATATAAATATTATAATTTTCAAAAGTTTTCTTCAAAAAGAAATATTGTTAAACTTACCTTAAGTACTTAGTCTTCTGGACTTCTCCTTCCTCTTTCTTCCTTTCTTCCTTTCTTCCTCTCCTTTCCTCACTCTACCTTGCTCCTATTTTTCCTTTCCCTCACTTGGACGAAAATTCTAATGTTATAGGGGTGGGTTTTGCTTAAATAGATCACCAAATAATTCATCTTTCATGATCATGGGTCTACCTTATCACAATTAGGATACACTTGGTTGAATTTTTGAAAAACAAACAACTTATGTTCTTGTCTTCCTCTCCCTTAGTCAAGATATGCATAACAAAAGGAGATTTGTATTTTCAAAATTATGATAATATGTTTCTAAGATAAGGGACAAGGTCCCTTGGATTTAGGGATTCATTTCTTTTTCTTTTGTTTTAAACAATTATGATAGGTTTGCCTTTTTAGGTGGCAAATTTCCAACCCTTGAATCTTCCTTGCTTAACTAAAATTATTTGTGTATGATAATGATGTTTTGTCATAATGCTATGTATTATTTCCCACTTGCTAAAATTATGAGTGTAGGATATAGATATTTTTTCCTAATGCCATGTATTATCATACCACTTTCTAAAATTATGAATGTAGGATATCACACCACTTGCTAAATTTTTGTCTTAATGCCATGTCACCTATTCTTGATTACACCATTGTTTCATCACTTTATTTTATTTTTGTTTTTATTTTTCCTCTTGGGTTTGGGCTCATTCTTGCCCATTTTCTTTACTTTGGATAAAATTCTACCTTTCATAATGGGCTTAGTCACATTTTCATGTTTTTTGGGCTACCGGTCCAATTTCTATATCCTAGTCCAAGTCTATGTTTTTTTTCTTCCTTGGGCTATCCTATTGGCTTGTTAAAAATTCATGTGAAGTAGAAAAACTCTATATGAAGTGTCCATCGGTGAAACCCCAATTTATGGGTGGAGATACTAAACATAGTAACTTTAACTCTTAAATTAGGAAAAATTACCCTAATCCAATCTTCTTGAAATTTTCATACCTCTATTTACTTCACAAAAATTTATCTTCATTACCCAAGAATTTCACCTTTCTTTAGTATATTTATTTCTAATTTTTCCTCTTAGGTTTTCTCTCTTTACGTATTACATTAATGTTAGAACATTTCTATGCATACACGTAACGTGAAGAATTTTTAAGGATTATATTTTCTTAGATATCTAAAAATTGTCTAATAAATTTTATTTTCTTACGGGATGTTACATTCTTCCCCCCTTAAGAAATTCAGTCCACGAATTTCAACCCATCCTACCACATGTAGGGAATGAAATTAAAGAACAATTCAGAGTTAGCAACTTTATTACCCAAATAATTAGGGATATCTTTCTATATATCATCTTTACTTTTTAATATATCTATTCACTTGAGTGATTTTGCCATATAACTTAACCATAAGGATTTCTTTCATCCATAAGTTCTTCACTTTATATCCTCTAACTCACATGGATATATTTATGGGTCGATATTAGAAAACACACACATAAAGGAAAATATTCACCTTCATATTGGGTAACTATCTTTTCTTATTCCAAACTTCTATCAAGTCATTTTTTTTTGTTTTCATATATCAACATCATTCCACGAATATCATCATCTTAATCTATCATCTATTTTTATCCTAAAATCCTTTAATCAATATGTTAAACATACGTAGCAATAAATCCACCAAACCTTTTATAACATTTATGTACCATTGACACATGTCTAATAATTCCAACTTACCTCATCACAGTAATTCTATACCATCTTATTAACACCATTAAACTCATTGTCAAAAATTTCAATTATTTCTTCTATCATATCCAAAAGCACCTCATTCTAGCTTATGTCAATCCCATTTAATTCACCCAATCATTTCAAGAAGATTTTTCCTAACAATTACTCATACATGAATTCTCAATTCCAACATAATTCACATCCTATATACTAGACTCAATTTAGCATGATCTAAACCTTTAACACAAATATCTTGATCACTTACATTATTTTTTGACATGGTTCTCAGAATATTCTCCATATTTCCAAATGAAGAGTTCAAAGATTAATTTAAATCATACTTCCCATATTTTATTCCTTAAGAACTTCAACACCGCTAATTTCCTTGATTACATTCATCAAAACACCATAATAGTTGAGTTTCAAATATAATAATAATTAATTAATTAATTAATTAACTTTTCTTGTAATATGGGAAAATAATCTTGCATTTAATGCCAAATATTAATGTAGGACAATGCAATAGAACAAACGAAAAGCATAAGAAAGAACGGTGCTAAAATAGAAACTCAAAAGTTTGGACAAAAAATTAGAGAGAATTAAAATCGGTGGCCGTAATTCTTGAAAATCTGAAAACAAAAATTTAACTGTTATATAGGAAAAAATCGAGGGCCGCAAGGTTTGAATATATGTGCCAAAATCTACTTTAAATCTGTTGGTATTCGGTGGAAAGATATCACATGGAAAAAGAAACATTTCTGAGCTTATAAAAGTCTGTGAAAATCAAACAATACGTAGTTAACTGGTAGGATGCAGTTGATTGCTTCAAAATAGATGTAATCAATCAACTGTAAAATAACCAGTCCAAATTAAATTTCTCAAAATAGCTAGTCGACTTAATAATAACAATAGTCGACTGGCAAAAATATTGGGAAAAACAAAATAAATCATTTGATTGTCCTTCTTCAACAACTAACTTGTTTACATTTTCACTTTCTTTTGTTTTTCAATTACGCCTATCACCTACAACTTCTCTACAAGAATCAAGATATCAAGGTTTCATCAAAAACAACAAAGACAAATTTCTGATGATATCTTAACCTTATTCTCTTCATATGCCTAATATAAGCGACTATCACAACTACTATACATATACAAGCTTGCCGTCATTTTAGAAAATTTCACCTTCAATTTAGCTGATATCCTCCAATCACTCACATAACTGTTTTAATTATTCCCAGACTATTCGCATAGCTATCATAAATATGCTATTCTTTGAGTTCTATAAATACACACGTTAATATCTTTACATTCATACTCCAAGTTAAGGTGTGTACAGCTATGGAGGTAATCTCATTTCATCAATTTCGAAATATTTGTGTCTTTTATGGTTCTAGTCTTGAAAATGATGAAGAGTATGTGAAAACTGCACAAAACATGGGTATGGTACTGGCCAGAAGAAAAATTCATTTAGTCTATGGTGGAGGTAACCATGGGTTAATGGGGTGTGTGTCTACAGCTGCCCATGTAGAAGCATGCCAAGTTCTAGGTATTGTTCCTACAGCTCTAGCTGCATCTAACATCATAGGAAAGACAATTGGGGAAGAGTTTAGGGTAGCTTCCATACATGAACGCATGGCTAGAATGATGAGCAATGCTGATGCCTTTATTGCCTTACCAGGTGGTTTTGGTACTTTCGAAGAGATTTTCCAAATAATTTCTTGGGCACAACTGAATATGCATCACAAACCGATAGGTTTGTTAAATGTTAATCACTTCTTTGATGGTCTACTGTCTTTTCTTGATCACGCTGTGGAACAAAGGTTCATCTCACACTCAGCACGACGAATTCTCATCTCAGCTTCAAATGTTGAGGAGTTCATTGATGCTTTACAAGCATATGTTCATGTACCTAATCCAACTATGGTTCAAATAGAATGGACGACAGATAACCGCAAGAAGCGCAAATTGGATTTGGATCTTCATCTTTAGATGTAGTAAAACGTAGCCATTGTTGTACTACTTTTAGTTTCTTAGAGTCTACTTGGATACCATCTTTACCAACCATACTCCCTTAGAGTTGGTAAAACTATCTTTGAATGATCCTCTGAACTTTTGAAATATTCTAGTATATCATCAATAAAAACAAACTGATCTAGGGATGACCTAATTACTATTCATTAAATCTATGAATGCAGCTAGGACATTTGTCAAATTAAATGACATCACCAAGAACTCATAATGCCCATAATGAGTTCTAAAAGAAAATTTTCGTACATCCTCTTCTCTTATTCTTAATTAATGTTACTCATATCCCAAATCAATTTTTGGAAAACAAATCTATACGAGGTAATGGGTTTTTATTCTACATTGTCACCTTATCCAACTGTCTATAATCTATGCATAGTCATAGTGATCCATATTTCTTTGCCAAAGATAGAACTGGAGCTCTTCAAATAAAAGTACTAGGACATTTAAATCCCTTGTCTAACAAGTCTTGTAACTAATTTTCTTTTTAATTCAATCGATATCATTCTATATAAGGATATAGATACTAGTTGGGTTCTAAGGAGTAAATCAATATCAAATTCTCGAATTGTCGTGGCAAGGTTGTGCAGGGTTTCCTCCGCATTGTTTGCCGGTTTCTTCCTTGGTGATGTCATTTCCTACTGTGGTAAAAATAAAGTTATACTGATATTGAGGTGATCAAACCCAATAGTTAGTTTAAAAAAAAGTATTTAACAGCAGTCATAACACCACCTCAGCATATAGATAGGAAACACAAGTAATTTCTTACCTATATGAAATCAGTGATCCCCTACACAGCACTACCAGAACAAACTCAAGATACTATAAGATCGATTCAGATAACCAACCAACCACTGGCCATCTAGGATCGACCTGCTCTGATACCAATTATGTAACAACCTTTTTTATTTATTATTATTTATTATACAATATAGAGTTCACATACACGTCATTAATCAAAACGTACATACAACAAAATCAAACACATAAATAACTACATCTTATTTATTCTGGTTGACCAATTCCGGAGATACAGGTGCGGGTGGTTACACCTTCACCGGGTTCTGAACCAACTCGACCACAAACATATTATTTGATTCTGAGATCTGCCCAACATAAAGTAACTCGATCCAATGTACACTAAAAGCCAGAGCCATAGAAAAATCTGCATAACTAATTTTCTGAACATCATATGGAAATATAGTGAGAATTAAATCCCAGTAATTTCAACAATAAATCATCATCAATATAGCTCATCACGTCATGTTCAGCAGTATATACTACAGTAAATATCTTTGGTCACATGAATGCACTATATCTATGTACATGAGAATCGTATAGTAATGACATGTATGACAGGATTAATTATTTTCAGAATATCATATGATGACTATCAATTTATTCTCACATCAAACCTTTTCCCCGGTCAGGGTGAGTATTTTCTACTCTCCGGTATGGGATTTTCTCGCTTCGTCCGACATGGCCCACTTTCTCTTTCTTTTCTCATTAACATGATCATAACCGTTGGTAGGGCGTCTCCTACTGGTGCACCACACGGATTGCCATGTGACCGTGATCATTTCTTTTCTTTTCACAATCATAGCCAAAAATATGCTTTCAATAACAAGTATGTTCATCAAAATATAACTCTTACCAAAAATCATTGGTAATCATGCCATGAACATAACCATTTCAAATATCACTTTATAAAATATTTTCATGTCAAAATTTCACACTTAAGATAGTAAGAAGTTCATACAATGGCAATGACTATGGCATATACTAGTCATTTATTATTTTCATTTATAAGATTCTTCTTTTTTAAATATTAATTTTATTTTTTTATTTCCTTGATGCAGGTTTTCATCCCATCTAACCTTCTCTTACTAATCAGAGCATAACTCCCTCAATTTAACTTTGATGTAGGTGATCTTGGTGTCAATTTCAAGATAAAACAATTATCTAAAACTATTATGTTGAATCGTTTGCAAAATATTATGAAATCAAGGTTATATTACTCACTCACTGTACAGGTTATTTCTTCTCAAATAAGTTTTGACCTCTGCCTACTAATCGGTCCATATCTGCCTCATAAAAATTCTAAATGAAGTGATTCCAGTGGCTACAAATCTGTGACACATATATCTATAATTCATATGTTAACTATGTATTTTAATTTCCTACATAATGTTCCCAGAAATAAAAACATAGAAGTTATCCTAACATAATCTTCCCTAATTAACTATTTTCTGACCACTGCTTACTAATCAAACCATATCAACCTCATATGGACTTCAAATTGCGTTATTCCTGTGGTTTAAATTTCGTGACACATATATCTATAATTCTTATGTTAACCTTTTATTTGCACTCCCTACAGAATATTCCCAGAAATTAAAACACATAAGCTATCCTAAAATATTCTTCCCTAACTAACCAATTTCTGACCATTGCATACTAATCGGAGCATATCTACCTCATATAGACTCCAAATTGAGTGATTCCAGTGGCTAAATATCCGTGAAACATAGCTCTACAATTTTTATGTTAACCATTTGTTTTAATTCCTAACCGATTCTTCCCATAATATTAAAAATAGAAGCTTAAACGTTTGCCATCCATAGCCATACCTATGCAGAACTATCTACACCAGCCTAAGTATTCAAACATACATAATATGTAACATGATATAGCAACATCCATGACCAATCATCAAAGTTCTAAGATCAAAATATCATATAAATATTATATGTTTCAAAAGTTTTATTCAAAAAGAAATATTGTTAAACTTACCTTAAGTACTTAGTCCTTTGGACTTCTCCTTCCTCTTTCTTCCTTTCTTCCTCTCCTTTCCTCACTCTACCTTGCTTCTATTTTTCCTTTCCCTCACTTGGACGAAAATTCTAATGTTATAGGGGTGGGTTTTGCTTAAATAGATCACCAAATAATTCATCTTTCATGATCATGGGTCTACCTTATCACAATTAGGATACACTTGGTTGAATTTTTGGAAAACAAATAACTTATGTTCTTGTCTTCCTCTTCCTTAGTCAAGATATGCATAACAAAAGGAGATTTGTATTTTCAAAATTATGATAATATGTTTCTAAGATAAGGGACAAGGTCCCTTTGATTTAGGGATTCATTTCTTTTTCTTTTTTCTTAATCAATTATGATAGGTTTGCCTTTTTAGGTGGCAAATTTTCAACCCTTGAATCTTCCTTGCTTAACTAAAATTATTTGTGTAGGATAATGATGTTTTGTCATAATGCTATGTATTATTACCCACTTGCTAAAATTATGAGTGTAGGATATAGATGTTTTGTCCTAATGCCATGTATTATCATACCACTTGCTAAAATTACGAATGTAGGATATCACACCACTTGCTAAATTTTTGTCTTATTGTCATGTCACCTAATCTTTATTACACCATTATTTCATCACTTTATTTTATTTTTGTTTTTATTTTTCCTCTTGGGTTTGGGCTCATTCTTGCCCATTTTCTTTACTTTTGATAAAATTCTACCTTTCATAATGGGTTTAGTCACATTTTCATGATTTTTGGGCTTCCGGTCCAATTTCTATATCCTAGTCCAAGTCTATGTTTTATTTCTTCCTTGGGCTATCCTATTGGCTTGCTAAAAATTGATGTGAAGTAGAAAAACTCTATATGAAGTGTCCATAGGTGAAAGCTCAATTTATGGGTGGAGATACTAAACTTAGTAACTTTAACTCTTAAATTAGGAAAAATTACCCTAATCCAATCTTCTTGAAATTTTAATACCTCTATTTACTTCACAAAAATTTATCTTCCTTACCCAAGAATTTCACCTTTCTTTAGTATATTTATTTCTAATTTTTCCTCTTAGGTTTTCTCTCTTTACCTATTTCATTAATGTTAGAACATTTCTATGCATACACGTAAGGTGAAGAATTTTTAAGGATTATATTTCCTTACATATCTAAAAATTGTCTAATAAATTTTATTTTCTTACGGGATGTTACATGCACCAGTAGGAGACGTCCTACCATCGATTATTATCATGTTAATGAGAAAATAAAGAGAAAGTGGGCCATGTCCGACGGAGCGAGAAAATCTCATACCGGAGAGTAGAAAATACTCATCCTGACCGGGGTAGCTTGATATAAGAATAAATTGATAGTCATCATATGATATTTAATCCTGTCATACATGTCATTACTGTACAATTTTCATGTGCATAGATAAAGTGCATTCATGTGACCAAAGATATTTGTTGTAGTTTGTACAGATGAACATGGCTTGATGAGCTATATTGATTATTATTTATTATTGAACTTACTGGGATTTAATTCTCACTATATTTCCATGTCATGTTCAAAAAATTAGTTATGCATGTTTTTCTATGGCTCTGGCTTTTAGTGCACGTTGGATCGAGTTACTCTAGGATGGGCATATCCCAGAAACAAATAAAATGTTTGTGGTCGAGTTGGCTCAAATCCTGGTGAGGGTACAACCACCCGCACTTGTATCTCTAGAATTGATCAACCAGAATAAATAAGATGTAGATATTTATGTGTTTGATTTTTGTATGGACATTTTGATTAATGATGTGTATGTGAACTCAGAATTGTATCAATGTTAATGGTAGACCTTAAACCTTGATTATGTTTGGTTAAATTAATTGAATGTTATTATGAGTTAAGTAATAAGAAGTAAAGAAGTAATGACTTTATGGGACTTTACAAATATATATTTTAATGAAAATGGAGTTGTTACATAATAAAATTGGAGTTGTTACACAGAAAAATAGCAAAAGAAGAAAGAGGAAGTGTCATGAAGGAGAGAGAAAGGAATGAGAAAGGAGAGCTAAGACAAAGTATAGAAGATAAGCTTGTAGAGAGGTGATTTTTGGGTTGGTTTGATAATTATTTGTTTTGTAAACTGATTTTGTTCTGGAAAAAAAATTTGTAAGGTTTTCATGAAGTTCTCACCTTAGGGCTTCATGGAAAATTCTATTTTGGAGCTAGCTATGGTTAGCCATAAGTGAGATATGTCTTGATGTGGATGTATTATGCATGTTGTGGGTGCAATCATGCTTAAATGGCTTTGGATTTTTGATGTCGAAAGGTTGGTTATTCATTCTATTTTTGGCCGAGAATTGGTATGTCTATGTATTTATAGTGATAGAAAATGGTAGGGAGTGAGTGTTAGAACATTTGAAGTGTGTATGTCAAGGATAAAAACATAGACACCAAAGGTATGAATATTTCGGTTTTAGGGTTATTAGGTATGCAACCGTGACATTAACTTAAGTTTGTTAGTAAGTTGATTATGTATCATGAAATTGATGTAAGAAGTAATGATAAAATGGAAGAAGTAGGTAACAAGAACATGTTTTCTTAGCCATGGCTGAATATGCTTAACCAAGGAGATGAATATAGATGATAGCATTGGTAATGAGTGTGATGGTAATTGGTAAGTTAAGGGATGATATGAGTAAGTAGGCAAGTATTTTAGGTTAAAATTAGGAAGATGAAGAAAGTTGATAAATGAAATAGGTATGGAATTTAAATAATTATAGTGTCAAGGATGAGCTTGTGTGAAAAGGAATGATTAATTAATAGTAGAATTGAGTAACATATATCAATTAGGGCAATGGAATGATTAAATGATTTCTAAGGGCTAAGTTAAAAATGAATTAATGAAGATTACAACATCTCCCCTTAGGTGGGCCAAAAATGAGGAATACATATACTCAAATTTTTATTCATGATTTTTGACCTAGTACTACATGTAAACTAATCTACAAAATAAATAGGAAGCTTAGGTGCTTTAATATTTCATTATAGGTACTTGTGATGAGGTAAGGATAATAAAAGAACAAAGGTTAAAGAAGACCTAAATATGTTAGGGTAATGGATGAAAGAAAAGAAAATTACCAAAGGAATAGTAAAATTTACTAAATGAATAGTAACACTTACCAAATGAATAGTAAATTTCTTTCTTACCAATGTTAAAACAAGGTCAACTTCTTACTAGATGTTAATCTTAAGGCTTAAATAAGAATTAAAGTTCCGAGATGACTTAAATATAAAGTGTATGAAGGTATATTAAATAGGGTAAACTAAATAAATAGGATGAAATGTATAATAAAATTGTTATGATAAATAACTTGAATAAAGTTAGTAGATGTTTTTTAGTATATGGCTGAAATCTCTAACCAAAGATAATGAAATTAAAAGTGGATTTAATAGGTATGGGGAATGCATAAAAATACCAATGCAAGTAATGGTAAGTGGAAATCTAAAGAATTTATAAATATACATGACCATGTGAGACACATAAAGACGCTTTAACAATTTCACATAAAATTGATAAGTTAAAAATGGATTAGTTGAATGGAATACTCAATTGGGTGTGTTAGTAAATGAAATCATAAGATTTTCAAAGAATAGTCATAGGGAACCCTAAGGGAGGAAAATAAACTAGAGTAAGAAAATAATTATAGAATATGGAAACTAACTAATGAGTAAGTGTAACTAGGCCATTTCCATGGGCATAAATCCTTTCCATTCAAGGCATTTAGTTAAATGTGATACTATGGATGCTATCTATAATTATTAATGATTTTGATGAGCATCCCATGGCAATTCTCAAATTGCCCTAATATATGAATATGCATGATTCAAAATAGTTTTAAATAAGTATATATTATGCATTATGTCAGTGGCAAGTATATAGATGATTTATGTTGTTGTATATGGGCTGAAAAATCAATATCATACCTTAGCTATTATTTTCGAAAAGAAAATGAGAAATATAGTGGGGAGTAATCCTTGGGGTTGCAAGGTGATCTTGAAAGGTCACATGGCCTCCATGTCGATACCAGATAGGGGATGCCATATTCATGAATATGAGAAAAATATGAAATGCTGCCATGTCTAGATGGAGTAAGGCAAGCACATCCAAGAGTAAGTAGAGTGAGATAAGCATGCTTATATTGACCTTTAAAAATTATTAAATAGTTAAAGCAAAAGAAACAACCTTAAAATGAGAAATTTGTGAGTTGTGAACCTATGATATGATATTGATGAAATTATTGCTATGATTGCCATACTTGCATGATAACATACACATCGGACATGCTATAGTTGTTTATTGCTAAATAAAGTTTGTAGTTGGCTGAACATGACATGTTATTTGAAATGATTATTATATGCGATTATTATTAAATCTACTAGGAACTTTAATTCGCATTATTATTCATTATATGTTCAGATCACTAAAACGCAATACCAATTTACACTTTGACACTTATGATTGTGGTGTAGTGGATAGAGCTACCCTATTTTGGGTATATACCTATGGTTCAAGATTTAGTAGTAGTAAGTGTGTTTGAGCTCCCAGTGCATGTGTTGCTACCTTCACTAGTGTCACTAGGATGCTCAAAGGAGGAAGGTGAGGATTGAGATGGTACTATATAGATAGTTTGTATTGAACTGACTATTGGATATCATTTTTGGAATAGTAACCGAGTTACCTTCTACTTTTTGTATTACAAATAATATCCTGAATATTATGGAATGTGTGTGTGTGTGTGTGTGTGTGTGTGTATATATATCTCTCTCTCTTTGGTGGTTGTAATGTATTGATAAAACAAAGGCTTCCAAAAGTAATATAAGCTTTCTATTTTCTTTATGTGATTATTATATGATGCTTTATTATAATATTTCATTCTTGATTAATTAATAGATGAGTCAACTAACCAGCAACTAAATATGGTTAAAAGAAAAGATAATGGCTTTAAAAAAGAGAATAGAATGAATATAAATATCAATAAAAAAATTTATGAGGTCATTACATGAGTTACCATATTTGGAGCATATCCCCATCATACAAGATCTGATAGTAGTGAACTTGTTCGAAGTTCCAACACACATGCCTCATCTTTCACCCTTTATTCCTATGGGGCCACATGATGATCACTATACAATTATAAGCTTTCTGCTTTGTTTATGTGATTATGATATGATGGTTATTATAATATCCCATTATTGATTAATTAATAAATGAGTCAACTAACCAACAACTAAATACGGTTAAAAGAAAAGATAATTGCTTTAGAAAAGAGAATAGAATGAACATAAATATTAGGTTAAAAAAATTTCAGGTCATTACATGAGTTAACATATTTGGGGCATATCCCATCATACAATATTTGATAGTAGTGAACTTGTTCGAAGTTCCAACACATGTGCCTCTTCCTCTACCCTTTGTTCTTAAGGGGCCACATGCTGATTAGTACACAATTATAAGCTTTTTGTTTTGTTTATGTGATTATGATATGATACTTTATTATAATATTTCATTCTTGATTAATTAATAAATGAGTCAACTAACTAGCAACTAAATACGGTTAAAAGAAAAGATAATGGCTTCAGAAAAGAGAATAGAATGAATATAAATATCAGTAAAAAAGTTTTTGAGGTCATTACACGAGTTACCATATTTGGAGCATATCCCCATCATACAAGATTTGATATTAGTGAACTCGTTCGAAGTTCCAACACACGTGCGTCATCCTCTACCCTTTATTCCTAAGGGGTCATATGTTGATAACTATACACTTATGTAGTTATGTATGATACTAATGATGTTCTAACTAACTGACTAGTAGTTTTGGAAAATAATCAGGTACCCTCTTGCTTTTTATACTACTGGTAGTACCTAAGATTACTCTTGTAATGTTGATAACCTCTGATGTAAAACACTAGTATATTGTTAATGAAAAGTCCTACAGCTTTGACTATATATTTGTGTATGATTTTACTTGCTTAATTGTTATTATTAAAGAATTATTTAAAATTAATTAAAAGAGGTATAAAAGAAGGTACTTTATGATAAGGAGATTACAAAATTTATGAGCAATAAGTATATAAGCTAAAAAGAAATCTGAGGTCATTACAAAAGTAGAGGAAAATGACACAATTGGTAAGACTAATGAGGCTTATGACTATGATGTAGAGGAGGATGACAACATAGAGGATTGAGCTACTACCATTGCCATAACATTAGGGAGTAGTTCTGTTCCCTTGCTTCTACTTTTTAGAACAATGAAGGCAGTGTTCATTTTAAGTTTAAGGGTGTGGTTTATAATTTTCTCCATGCTGGGTCTTTTTTAAATTTTTTGGATATTGCTCTTAAGTTTAATTTTGCTAATTCCTAATATTTGTACTCCAGACATTAATTTTTTTTACTACATCGCATATGTTCTGGTGCAAATTTCTATCTTTTCTTTATTAAAAAAAAAGAGCTTCTTGGTATGCTAGAAAAAAAAATTAGTAGTAGGTAACTAACTTTCTTTATCTTTGATGGTATTAAATACAACATATTTAGAACTTAGTAGCTTGTAGATATTTAACTATGATAGTAGAGTGCACAAGTATATGCTATTATATGATGCCTTTGAGTTGTATTGTAATTATTAGCTAGACATTTCATGTTTAGAGAAGATTTATGTTTAATGAATACATTCATTCTAGAGTTGTTATGACCATCCTTAAAGTGATAAACACTTAGGTTTTAGAAGTTAGAGATATGATTTAGGCAATTTTATTTTGTGTGATTAAGCCTTTCATGCCTATCCTAAATTTAATATCTTTAGTATCCCTTTTGAGTTAATAAGTAAAATGCTTCTTTTTTTTCAAATAGCCTATTGAATATTTGAAAATTTGGTAACTAATTTACTGGTGATGTATTCCCTATTTTATGGTAATTGATTAGATAGTTACAGTGTATTAAATGTCATGCCATTTTGGTGGAAATGACTAAAACTTTTTGGTTTTGGTGCCCACCAATACGAAACAAGATAGTGGAAATGAAATTCTACTGAAGCCTTCTACCATATATTATCAGTGTAACGCCTGGTTTATATATATATACATATATACATATATATACATACATATATATGTATGTATATATATGTATATATGTATATATATGTATATATATGTATATATACATATATATACATACATATATATGTATGTATATATATGTATATATATATATATATATATTTACACGTATGCAAGAGATCAATATTATATCATAAGTTCTGCATCTTGTATTTACATACATCCAAAAGTTACATCCATCAGAGTTTATCAGCATACATACATACATATGTAACCCAAGGTACTGAGCATACATCACAAAAGGCAGAGTACTATGGGGTTACATCAAAACAATGGGGTTAGCCCATTTACATCACAAAATTAGTTATATACATAACGATATCCTATTACCCTCCCCCTAGCCATCACCCTTGGGGTACTGCTGGTGGAGGAGGTGGGTCAGGAGCGGGGACCTCTACCATGTTGATCACCAATAAGTTCACTATGACTGTGAACTATCCGAAATAAGGGACGTCTATTGTCTGCAGCTCCAAGAGAATTGTCGGCACAACAAAAGATATCTCTATTGATCTAAACATAACATTAAAACATAGTAAGATATAAAATCCCAACAAGGTCAACATCCAATACATATAAGCATACGGAAAACTTACATGCTATGTCCAGCTGTATAATCTACAAAAAACATTATCTCTTTTTATGCAATAAAGGTACAATAAAGTACATGATAGCCTTTTATAGGTTATGCATCAATATCACGCATGAAAAAATAAAACATGTATTCATAAAATACTTGTGCCCTTATTCATGGCTCATACATCACACATAGTGGCTCATAATCTGTAAATCTCTCTCAATTGCTATCCTCAATGTGGCATGAGCCTTACCCCTCCAGGTACTCACCCACCCTTTAAGGGCCATTGATCGGAGGGTCCTTCTTGCATTGACCACTCCAGGCTGTCGTCCCCTATTCCGGTACTGTATCCAAGCCACGATCCTTCAGTTGCCTTACCTCGTAAGGTGCCACACTCCCGGGTCACCTTAATGGGTAAGGATCATCCTGGACTTGTCAGTCTCATCAATATAGCAAGGGACACCTGTTTCCAGGCCATCCTACTTCAGAGAGGATCATTCTGACTTGTCAATCGC